>OX438934.1:14357344-15559344 GCA_949316025.1 Lapara coniferarum | reverse complement strand
AAGAATGGATAAAATCAGAGCGGTGTGGGGGACAAAGAAGAAGAAGATTATTTGAAGAGCGTAAGTTTTTATCGTGGTCCGAACCTAAGAATTGGAAGAAGGGAGTTAAATAAGATGGTGGGGTGGGAGAATGAAGTAAACCAAACAGGGTAGTAAGTGCACGCAAATTACGACGTTCACGTATGGGTAACCACTTAAGTTGGGAACGATAGGCAGAGACATGGTCGTACTTACGAAGATTAAAAACAAATCGAATGCAGTTATTTAGAAGACGGTCAAGTTTGTTGAGAAGGTCTGCATTCAGGTCAAAATAGCACACGTCACCATAGTCGATTACCGGGAACACTAGGGTTTGCACGAGCATCTTCTTGGTCTTAGGCGAAAGGAAGTTCTTTAAGCGATAGAGAGCGCGAAGCGTACCTGTGACCTTTCGAGAAACATTAGTTACTTGCTCTCGCCAGCTGAGAGTAGTGTCAATATGAAGCCCGAGATCTTTGACTGTGGAGCTCACGGCGATGATTGAGCCATTAAAAACAACAGGTGGAAGTGATAGATTGAGAACTCTGTTCATCAAACGTGGGCTGCCTACAAAAATCGCCTGGCATTTAGACGGGTTTACAGCTAGGCCGAAATTGTGAGACCAGGTCTGTATGCTTTCTAAGTCGCTATTAACTTTCGCTATTGCCGTACACATACTCTCAACACTGGCTTGAGCATATATTTGTAAGTCATCGGCGTACAAATGATACGCGTACAAATTATATCCATGGTTAAAATAACTAAATGGAAAGTATTATGATCAACGAGATAAGTATGTGGTTTAATTCATTAATGCAATGTCAAAATGACTATATTTTAAAAAGATCTAAAAAGGACACAAAATCAAAACTTACGTAGAAAAATAACTATGAACCGTCGACACATTCGCAATTCCACAACGGCAAATAAAAGGAAAATAATAAAACTTCAATAAATATCCTCTGCCCGGGGCACCACACCTGTTCGCCCCGGGTGAGCGTCAGCGTGATGAACGACTTGCGTTTCCAGCAATTTCAACCCAAATGTACATTTATGATCCAATTAGTTTCCTATTTTGAAGTTGTACTTTGGGTGTTTTTATCTTGTCGCTTCAACAGATTATTTTTAGCCCAGAATTGTTTTGCTATTTGCTTCAGTGCTCGATTTTTTTCCAAAACACTTAGTAACTGATTCGCATTAGGGAATTAATAAACGAATATATCTTTACATATAGTTATTTTATAAAAGAACACTCTCTTCTAAAATTGATATTTTCAAGATGTCACGTTATTGAAGGAAAGAGGTGATTTGTTACTGTGGGTGCATATTTTTTTTTATTGCATTGAATGACGAGACGAGCATGCCGTTTGTCTGATGGTAAGCGATACGACCACCCATAAACAGTAGCAACAACATCCAGCATCTTGAGTTACAATGTACTGTGTGGCATTCCACTGCGCCCGTCATTCTGAGACACAAGATGTTGAGTCTCATTATGTCCAGTAGTTACACTGGCTACAATGTTCTTCAAACCGAAACACAACAGTGCATGTACACTACTGCTTGGCGGTAGAAATAGACTTAGCGCAGGTACCCACCCAGACGGATTCTTAAATATGAGAGACCTACCACCAATCTACATGTGTAGTCCTTCATAGGGGAGAAGCGTTGGATTAAGTACACGTTAAATCTCTTGTTATTGCAATTAATATACCCCAACATATTATTCTTAATTCATTTTCACTTCCACTACTATTGTGGGTACTCGTGAAAGAGTTCCTCAAAGAATACTAATCGACGGTTAAATTCAATTAACCGATAAAACATTATTTTAGCCTACAAATGATTTTTATTATACCATTGGTATAATCTTGAAACTCACAATACACGGTAATATAAAATTATCAAAATGATAATTGAAAGCACATCCGACAAGAAACGTAGCATTACAAGTAAAGGCGTTATGAATTAATTGAATCCCGCACAGGCGTCACGTACGTAGATTATAATACAATTAGGGAGCTGCCGCGACCGGGTGACAGTTGAGCATCTGGTAGCTCAGAATTAACCAAAATCTGTAGTAATTATCCTTGCCAAGAAACACTCCATTAATATGAAACTCACAATATTAAAGTTGCTAAAGTTGAAGTTGTATTTATTTTTATAGTAGAATATGATGCCAAGTTGTTGCTGATAAATACTGCTAGAATGAAACAACAGCTGAAGTTTTCGTCAGTAATGTAGTGTTTCTCGGGTATAAAATTACTACCACTAATACTAACTGCTATGCTATGACACCAGTATCAATAAGAATGAGGTATACATTCTATAAGGATGCATAATACGCCCGAACACATGTTGTCGACAATTTCATATTTTCCTATGGCTTTGTTTAGCTGACGACCAACTAAAGTTATATCTCAATATAAGCTAATCACAGCGCTCCTATATCTACGCACTGCAAAGGCTGTGATGCCGAAATCACTGAGAAACAGACTTATCATAGTATCGGTCCGTACTTGGCTAAGAAACATTTGTGAATACGGGTGTGAGATTCACTGTCACTAAAGTGGATGGAGCATCCGTAAAATTTATGATAGTGTAGTGTTTCTATGCAACATGTTGACAACATTTGCCAGACTTTGGTTACCTAGTTTCATCCGCGTATAGCGATGATCTGGATTCTTCTACCGGTCCAAATTCCATTCTAATTATCGCACGCTTCAAGCATGTTGTTAGATTCTTAGCATAAGTTTCAATCATCAGCATCGTCATCAACCAGATGATGTCAACTGGTGAACATAGACCTCCCCTAAAAATTTCCAGATGAACCTGTCAAAAGCGGCCTGCATCCAGCGTCTCCCTGCGTACTTTATCAAGTCGTCTGTCTACCTTGCAGATGGACGGCCGACGCGACGCTGCGCATGGTCTCCTCTCGAGAATTTTTTGCGCCACCAGCAGTCAGTTTCAATACTGCCTACCAAATCAACTATGGTATCTTCTTGCGGTTATCTTTAAGTCGTTATTATCTATCGGGGCGCAACCTACTATGTAACTCTAACACATTTATTCTTGTCATATTCACATTGATGTATGGTTTTTTAATACATCAATGCATCTTCGTCATGTTCAACACTCTATTCCAAGAGGCTCAGGGTTCTTTTTACATTAAACAAGCAGTGGTTCCCTATTCATTACGTTAAGATAAGATAAGATATATTTATTTGTCAAACATGCGTAAATCATTATACACTAAGAATGCAAATGTTAGTTTTAGCACAAGCATGTTTTCCCATGGTAGGCGTACAAATATTCATGGTAATGAGTCACAACTAAGTCAATTATACAATTCAATCATAAATAGCAAAATAAAAACATGATATAACATAAACAAATGGAAATAGAATGTATATAAAATGTAGCTTAGTTACAATATTAAGAATCACGCAATTATTATAAATTTTTGTCGTTCAAGAAGTCATCTACACTGTAATAACATTTTTCTGTTAATAGTTTTTTAAATCTTTTTTTAAATACATTTATATTCAGATTTCTAATTTCCTTTGGAATTTTATTATATAATACTGGTGCTCTACATATTACACTTAACATTATATTTCGATTTTAAAGTAATAATAGGATTGCCGCAGAACAAATTCACGTTGAAAAGATTAAGATGAGTTAGCGTTTGTCAATATAATTCCAAATGCATGCAACTAAACTATGCTTGTCCCCTAAGACATTAAATATTAATCAGAACGTAACAGTGTAGCTTGTCTGCCGAGATGAAATCGTACACGAGATAACTAGCATCTTTTAACACGGAAACAAGATAACGTATTGTGTTATTTTCTGTTCTCCAATATGTAATAATAAGTGGTAAGCTAGTACTCATTTGATTTTTTTAAATTTTAACATACTAAGTATACCTATCATGCTTTGAAATTAAAAGTACAAAAGGTTTTTTTTTCACTTCAGACGTTTCGAGGGCTTCGCAGACTTTATGGTCACGGGGTAATGAGGCGTTGGTCGTCCGAAGAGTTAATGTTACAAAATCGAAAAAAAAATCCAATGTTTTTTTTTTGCTAAGCTGGGCTGGGAATAAAATTCAGTAAACGTGGTGAAAAAATCATAAAGTAGTTTTATTTCAATGTTGAACATTCTTAAATATTAAAAATGATATCTATATGCTATTATACTTACGTAAATATAGCTCTTAGTATATCGTGGACTAATGACCTCCCAGAAGGCGCGAGATGTGTCTTCGCTTCGCATATACTTCTCACGATACACGATTCACCATTCATATTCCGCCTGCAAAACAAACCCCATTAGAATAGCTATCGTTTACTTACTCAAATAATAATAATAATATACATATAACAATTGTACTATAGCCTAGTTAGGAATGGAACGTTCTGCCGAGACAATGTAGGCACACATACATCAGACTTTTCGAAATTACGTGTGTATTGTTTATCAATTATCGTTCGCTTTAACGGCGAAGGAAAACAAGGTGAGAAAACCTAAATACCTGAGAATTCTCCATAAAAATTTCGAGGGTTGTAGTCTACCTAGCCGAACTAGGCCAGCATGGTGGACTAAGGCCTAACCCCTCTCTATAGTACCGGAGAACCGTGCTCACCAGTGGACGTATGTAGCACAGGATTGATTTCAATGCAATAAATAATCTGTGGACCGAAAGGTAAGGTTCTACGTTTTAATTCTAAGGCGGGTTGACTTTGTATGAGTATTTTTAATCAGTATCAGCATCATTTTATTCAGTATCAGCCCGGAGTCTGGAGTTTGTGCCCGATATGGCGATAGGCTCGCCCCTATCACATTATGGGACGGAATAACGGCGAAAAGTGGGTGCACTAGTTGCGCCTCTGCCTACCCCTTCGGGGATAACAGGCGTGAGTGTGTGTGTGTGTGTTTTAATTAATGTAATCGACACCTAACTTAATTCCTAGAGTCTAAAAAATTACGTAAATATTGTTTTTGTTTACCTAACCAAGAATTATATCCAATATCATACTTATTTTTAAGCACTACAAATAAATCAGCGTGAGTGTGTGTGTGTGTGTGTGTAAGTATTTTTAAAACTATTGGTGCTGGATTGGATCTCTCACAACGGAGTAATGAAGATTGTAGCCTACTGACTACTGCTTATGAGTCTGTTATAGTAAACAAATAAAGCTTGACATATAAGCTTTATTTGTTTACTATAACAGAATATATTGATAATGCCGAATACATAAATTAATTGAGGTTTTTGCTCGTCTTTCAATTAAATATGGCAAGACACTATTATAAAATACGCAATCTAATAATGAACACATATTTGCAAAACAAGTTTATTGATGGATAATAAAGGACACTCCAAAAAAATTATTATTCTACCAGGATCATAGGAGGATACCATACATACTCGTTTACTTTAATTATTAGTGTTGAGTCCAGCATGCTTTCAGAAAAAAACTATTATTGGCCACTGGTTGGATGGTTAACAACATAATTATACAATAAATGTAGGTACTGAGATACTCATCTAGTGGATGGTATATGTCCCATCACAACAGTGGCAAGAGGATCTAGATTAGCATATGCCAAATAGTAAATGCTGAGCACTGATTTTCATCTAGTCTCTAGAGGTACGTGAACCAAAAACAAACAAACAGAAGTGCGTGCATGCTACAAAAAGTATCTGGATTTATTTCTACGTCCAGCGCATGCCTATCAACCAAACCCGACTGTCACATATTTCTGTTCGACTAAGAAATTGAACTCGGGACCTCACGATCTATAGAAAAGATACTAATAAATAAAACTAATTGGTGGCGTAGTTGTATTAAGGTACGACTGCAATGCTGAGGGCTCGGGTTCGATCCCCGGGTCGGGCAAAGTGATATTGGATTTGTCTATTCAGTATTACACGGAGCCTGGAATTTGTGCCCAATATGGCGATAAGCTCGTCTCCTATCTTATCGTGGGATGGATTACGGAATACGCACGGCAAAAAGTGGGTGTACTAGTTGCGCTTCTGCTTACCCCTTCGGGGATAAAAGGCGTGAGTATGCGTATGCGTAAATAACATTCTATAACTCACATATCCAAAGCACCTCGCAGTGTGTCCCAGAATTCTCTCTTCTGTCTATGATGTAGTTTCTTCCGTCGGTGTGCGCTGATCTGTGTCTTAGTGTCGGGTAGGTGGTACACTAGGTCAGCTTCGATGACCAGGTACCAGCCAGAAGGCGCATGCGTCATGAACGTCTTTACTACTGATGTCGTAATCTAAAAAAAGTTACAGACTAGGTGTTAATCGCGGCTTCGCGTGTGTCACAACCTTTTTCGCTACGAAAATCCCTGAACCACTGTAGCGATCCATACCGCAGTCCGTACCGCGATGTCAAAAATCATATTAAAAGATTCAAATATTTCCCACAGGAGCTCATTACCGGGTTAAAGAGTATTTATAACATATACATATATACTCACTCCTTTTATCCCCGAAGGAGTAGGCAGAGGCGCAACTAGTGCACCCACTTTTCGCCGTTATTCCATCCCATGATGTGATAGGGGGCGAGCCTATCGCCATTTCGGGCACAAATTCCAGACTCCGAGCTGATACTGAATAGTAAACCCAATATCACTTTGCCCGACCCGGGGATCGAAGCCGAGACCTCAACATTGCAGTCGTACCATAATACAACTACGCCACCGAGGCAGTCTAAGTGTTTATAATTACAATATTATGTTATTAAAATAATACTTTACTTTCATGAAAAATCATTCCCATATTTAGTAAAGTCTCGCGGCGTTTTTAGATTCTTGTAGGTTATATTCAGGTCATGATCTATCGGTTGCTTTTAGATATAGGTAATTGCGTTTTAAACATCCAAAACATTTCAAAACCTTTCGCATTTATAATATAAAAAATAAAAAAAAATCTATTCACAAGTGCTGAAAATGGCGTGCCCTTTGCCAATTTTATTTAATTTATATATGGCAATTTAAGTAACTCTTCATAGATGAATGAAAATATTAAAAAAATCCACAATACTTAAGATATTTTATCTAGGTATGGGGTTTTGTTAATAATTGTTTTTAAAATACGATCTGTCATCCAGCATTAGGCTAGTTTGCTAGAAGAAACGCTTAAAGTCTCATAAGTTTCTACTTATGTAGAGTCTTCCGGAAGTAAATGTTTTCTAGACAAATGAATAAATTAATTTATTATTTTTAGAGTATTGTTGTTATAAAATAATTATTGTAGCAAGTATGTCGAAAATTGCAATTGTTTAATAATTCAACATTTAAGATTCTATTTCGTAATTTAAAATAATTATTACAATGATATAGCAAATACATAACATTTTATTGAAATTTAGATTTTGAGACACAGTTAAGTATAAGAGGTATGTAAAAATGTGGTGAATAATTTCAATAATAAACGTATTACATTTTAATGGCAAATAAAACTTAAATTCAGTCGATAACATTCGAAATATTAAATTTTTCATACGTTATCATTTCTTTGTATCTTAAAAAAATAGAAAGACAATAATAGCGAATAATTTCCATGCCAGTCCCATTTATAACGGCGCCAGATAACTTAATTTTTGGTATAAAATATGGACTCGTCCGTCCAAAGGTTGTCTGGAAAACATCGGCGGTTGCGATAAGCAGTTCATGCGTTTTATTTGATTATAGATATTTTTATTACTTTCTTAGTAATAAAAAACCTATCATTAATTATTTTTCTATTTGGATCGGAATAATTTTAAAAATTCATATCAAAATATTTTAAATTATTTCAAATTCTTGAAACGGAAATCAGCCTATGCGTACGGTACATATAATTTCGAACGCTCCACAAAAGTTTAATTAAAAGTGAAGTTGTTATTTATTAAAGAATTTGTGTGTTAATATATTCAATTTAGAACGCATCTATAAATAAAAAAAAATGGTAAATATTCTATTGGCTTAACATTTTTTTTCTTTTAAATAATATGGGCTGGCATTAATCACACTACCAACATAATAAAACTAATACAAATCAAAACAATAACACGAAACCAAAAAACTCACAGAAACAGTAGTCCCGTCCGGGAACGTCAAATGCCGCCGTTTCCGCACATGACTCAAAGGCTTTTTCACATTAGGACATTGATCAGCATTAGCCCATCCTCGCGCCACCATAGCCAAAAACATAAGTATCAACACGAATGATAATTTCTTCGATGACATAATTTATCTCGCCGAAATAACACTCGCAACTGACTCCCGAATCATAGGCGGTGAATAATGATGATATGAAATTACAGTGTAGTTGATATTTGTCCGCGTATATCACGAGTCGATTGCATGGGTGACGATATCGTATTGGATTACTGTGGATGGAATTTTTCGTTTGAATTTGGAACGGGAACTTGTGTCGTGTATTAGTGTCGTAGAGATGGGCGGTTGAACTTCGTGAGAGAATCAAGGAAGATTTGTGTTTTGAAATACTTAATTATGTGAGTGTTGGATTGTAATGATTTTTTCTTCGTAGGTTTATATATCAAAGCAATAACAATGCCAAGCAATAAAAAATTACAGGTTGAGGAAAAATTCTTTTCGCATATAGTATGTACTAGCTTTTGCCCGCGTCTCCGCCCGCATTAAAAAGTTTTTCCGGGATAAATACCCGGTTTATATTTTCCCGGGATAAAAAGTAGCCTATGTGTTAATCCAGGACATGATCTACCCGTGCGCCAAATTTCATCGAAATCCGTTCAGTAGTTTTTGCGTGAAAGAGGAACAAACATCCTTACATCCATACATCCAAACATCCAAACATCCATACATTCTTACAAACTTTCGCCTTTATAATATTAGTAGGATAAACTTGTAATAAAATCTCCTTGGCTGTACTGTTTGTATCTGGCTGGTTTTGATGACATTAAAAAGGTTACATTTAAAAAAAAAGAAAGAAATTAGTAAAATGTTAAAATTTCACTTATTTTTCTTTCCGTCAACATGAGCATAGTAAACCTAACTAAAAGTACTCTCACTCGGTCGTGTCCTCGAAATAAATACTTACAACCACGCGGTACGTAAACATGTCGTAGGGCTACCCGTCTACAGTATTTTAATGTAATATAAGATAGGTACTTGAGCTTCTTTCTAGTTTTGAAATTGTACAGCGTATTATTTGAATAGTTTGTATGTACATACACACCCACTCCTTTTATCCCCGAAGCGGATTATTATTAATGTGTACCAAATTCGAGGCACGTAGGCATCACTCGCGTTCCGACCGTTTGCATGAAGATATTCTACTGTATAATACATACTTTTTAAAAACGTTCACTTTAAGTTTAGTTTTTAATCAAAATTAAATTCCATAAATTTCAAAATCGAAGAACCTGAAAATTATACCATGGCCTAGTTGTGGGGAGTTCCATCCCAATACAATATATAAAGTATCTTAGTTAGATTATAAAAAAGAAAAAAAATTAACGGAAAGCCTCGAAATATATTTGTGACGTTTATGGACCTAATGCCTAATGTCATTAAGATTAGCACATAGTTGGTTTAACCCATCAAACTCCGCTTAATATATACACGTATATGGGGAAACCCTATATACTAGGACGCCGCCGTAGTGGGGCTTGACGAGTCAAACATCTTTAATCTTGGAATTTAAATACCAAAGATGCACCTCGCTCTGTCGCCCTGTTATGGATGAAGTGGACGCCATTTTTAAAAAAGCGGAGCAAGATCGACATATCAGTAGTTACGACATAGCTGAAAAACTGAGAATTGACCACAAAACAGTTTTGACCCATTTGAAAAAAGCTGGGTACACAAAAAATATCGATACATAAGTGCCACACGAGCTCGCTGATGTACTCATTTGCGATTCTTCATTGAGACCAGCGATTGAGACGTAATGAAACCGTATTGGTTTTGAAGACATTGATAATAGATTATGAAAAGTGGATCACGTACGACAAGAACGTATGAAGAAGGTCCTGGTCAAAGGTCGATCAGGCTTCACAGACTGTGGCAAAACCTGTGTTAACTCCCAATAAGGTGATGACATTGTTCATTATGATATGCTGGTATGGTATGGTATCGTCAGGCAGAACCATCGATTCGGATCTCCACTGCCAACAACTAATGAGATTAAAACAAGAAGTTGAGAGAAAGCGGCCGGAAATGATTAATAGAAAGGGTGTAGTCGTTCATCGCGATAACGCTAGACCACACACTCCTTTAGCCACTCAGAAAAAATTACGGGAGTTTGGCTGGGAGGTGTTAATGCATCCACCATATAGCCCTGACCTTCAATACACCTTCAACTTTCACCTGTTTCGGTCTCTTCAGAATTTTTAGGCAGTGTCAAGAGTTCAAGTTAATATCAAGAGAGTCCTCTCTTGATATTAACTTGAAATGCAACAAGTAGTTTGGACTGCCAAAACTACTTGGTGCATTTTTTTGATTAGACGTCCCAAAACTTTTACATTAACGGGATTATGGCACTACCTACTGGATAGGAGAAACTCAGCGAACAAAATTACACCTACATATTGTAATTATATCTAAATAAACGATGAAAAAGTATATCTTGAGTTTTCATATAATGTGCGAAGAAAGTCTTTCCTCAGCGTAATACTTTGCAATAAACATTTAGTTTTCGTAAAGGAAAAATATATCCTAAATCATCCTCACCATCATCAGCCACATGACGTCCACTGCTGAACATAGGTCTCTAAAGATTTCCAGACGGACCTGTCAAAACGACCTGCATCCAGCGTATTCCTGCGACCTTAATATTCGTCTGTCCAACCATTTTATTATACACTAGCTTTTGCCCCGGCTCCGACCGCGTGAATCGAGTTTTTCTGGGATAAAAGTCCCGCTTTATATTTTCCTGGGATAACAAGTAGCCTATGTGTTAATCCAGGACATGATCTACCCGTGTGCTAAATTTCATCGAAATCTGTTCAGTAGTTTTTGCGTGAAAGAGTAACAAACATCCATACATTCTTATAAACTTTCGCCTTTATGATATTAGTAGGATTCTGCTGTCGAATACTAAAAATACCGTCCTCAATCAATCCTTCGCCCTGTTTCCAATAATGTCCTTTCCTAAGTTTGACAAAGCAAATTTCTTCTGCTATTATCAATAGTTGGTGACAGTGGTCATGACGTACCAACGGTTGTCCCAATTTTCATTTGTACAAGAGTTTAACAATATCTTAGATATGACGAATAATGGCAATTCCAAGAAACCGCAATACCCGAATAGTGTAAACAACGTCATTCAGGTGTGTATAACCAGTTTGCAGCGTGGACTCAAACAAATTAGCGGGACGTTTTAACGCTATGGATACTGTCTGTCGTACAAAAAGTTGATTAAAATTACCAGGACTCTGTCTATCTCTGGTTTTACTTTACTGGAGATATCAACCACAGATGGTACGTTTGAGTACCTAACGAACTTG
Source organism: Lapara coniferarum (assembly GCA_949316025.1). Lineage (NCBI taxonomy): Eukaryota > Metazoa > Arthropoda > Insecta > Lepidoptera > Sphingidae > Lapara > Lapara coniferarum. Next base: position 15,547,831 of record OX438934.1, on the reverse strand, counting down.
ATCCATGTTGCTGTTCCAATATTCTGCCGATTTCAGTATCATCTTTATAGCCTTTTAAAGGTTTGGTCTCTAGCCTCCATTTTCAATTAACAAACGGCTTTTTTCAACCTATGGCGAAAATGAATCAATAAAAAAAAAGTTTTATTACATGTAAAGCGGCTTTAAATCGATCTGAGATTATGTTTCATTGTTGTAGTAATATTGTGATTTACAAATTGTAATATATATATATATATATATATATATATAAAAAAAATTATAAAAGACCTACGCTGAGTTTCTTGGTGCTTCTTCTCAGGTCAGTGGGCTTTTCCGAAGCACTGGTAGAATCTTTTAGTAAAACAATATTGTGAAAAATGACGTGTAAAAGTGCCCTTAGGGGCCTATTTACTGAATAAATGATTTGAATTTGAATTGAATTTGAATTTGAAATTGGCTGTCAGGAACATCAAAATATTATGACAGTATAAGTGATCCTTAAAAGAAAGAAAGACAGAAGAGAATGGAAGAGAAAAACATGTTGCGCCGACCCCAAGTAATTTGGGACCAGGGCAGGAAGATGATGATGATGATAAGTGATCCTTAGCTAGCATAAATACAAAGTAAAGGAAACCTTGGGTAAAATACTTATCTATTTCTATATTAATCATTTTGTCTGTTTCTGTTGTGGTTGGGTATCAGTACATTCTGTGACTATTCACTATTCATACCATTATTGTAAAAGTGACAGTTAATTCAACTAATAACTAAATAAAATGTAGGTTATTTAATCAAGCGTTGCATTGAAAGTTATTTGTACTAATGGTCAGGCTCTTACATCCATGGTTAGGTAAAGTTGAGTCTCTAATCACACCGACGAGACACAACTGACTGACGAATTTCAGGCGAACTCACAGCGAGGCGAAGACTGAGATCAGAGCGGAGCCTTCCATCCAGCTTGCGTGGTAAGTTTCTCGTCTTCAAAACTCCGTCGAGGCAAGTTCCTTAGCTTAATAATGTCTGCCGCCAAGCACAGTGCCAGTATTTTTTAATGTGAACTGCACTGCTAAATCGTGAACGGACTAAAGGAGATGTCCGCTTTTCTATGGGTGGCTGGGCTGGTGGCTGGGCCTCAACATCTAACTAGACTCAAACTTTAGGGATATTACAGGGGCAAATTATGGATCTTGGATCCATTAAGAATATATGTTTAGGCTCTCGATTTAAAACTAGCTTTTTTAATAACGTTAATTTTAAGTGTAGTTTTTAAGCAAAATAAAATTACAGAGATCTCGAAATCGGAGGTCTTTATAATAAAACGATTTATTGTAAAAGGCTAGTTTTTAGGAGTTCTATCCAAATGTAGCATATAAATTGGCGTGGTTAGAATTTTTGGCCCGTTTTTTAGACATGTTCTTTCAGGGAAAGGTGGGAGTTTATTTGGGCAGAGGTGTAACTACCCAGTGGTAGTTATATATAGTATAGTGCAGTGTATCATCCGTATCAATGACAATACTGAAAATTTTGCTATATTTAGCAATTTGATAGCCGATATATTTATACCTAATGTTTAGCAAAAGTTAGATTATGTAACAATCTAAACCTACCCTACCGTGTCATTAACTCCAAGTTTCTAAAGCTCGATAAATATTTTGAGACTATGTTTTAACCGAGACCATAGTAAACCTAACTAAAAGTAATCTCACTCGGCCATGTCCTTGAAATAATTACCTACAGCCGTGCGGTACGTAAACGAGCAATAGAGCTGCCCGTCTACAGTATTTTAATTTAAGATCAAATATATAGTATCTTTCTAGTTTCGAGATTGTACATACATACATACATACCCACTCACGCCTTTTATCACCGAAGGGGTAGGCAGAGGCGCAACTAGTGCACCCACTTTTCGCCGTGCGTATTCCGTCCTATGATGTGATAGAGGGGATCCTGTCGCCATTTCAGGCATAAATTCCAGACTCCGGGCTGATACTGAATATAAAAGTCCGATACCGTTGTGCCCGACCTGGGGATCGAACCCGTGACCTCAGCATTGCAGTTGTACCGTAATACAACTACGCTATTGAGGCATACAGTTTTGAGATGGTATACGGTATTATTTAAAAAAAGAATTTTGTTGTGAATTGAATAAGAAGTGTTCAATTAAAATAGTGTACACTAGCTTTTGCCCGCGGCTCCACCCGCGTGAATGAGTTTTTCCTTGGATAAAAAGTAGCCTGTGTGTTAATCCAGGACATGATCTACCTGTGTGCCAAATTTCATCGCAATCTGTTCAGTAGTTTTTGCGTGAAAGAGTAACAAACATCCATACATCCAGACATCCATACATACTTACAAACTTTCGCCTTTATAATATTAGGAGGATGTTGAGGTTTTTTAGTAGTAGATTTAATAAAAAAAACACCTTTATAAATTTGAGACTGAAAAATATTTGAGCCTCGACTGAGACATGCTAAAAGCTTTATTGTTAAATTTAATGGTATAAAAATCCGCATAATATGGATAAAAAGTTTAATTAAACATACTTTTGGAAAACATGGACAAGAATTCAAGCAACGATAAACAGCACAATACAGTCTATAAATGCTCTTTGCGATACTTATTTAATTCAAATATTCACAAAATGCACGCTTACTGCTTACAAAATCATCACAGCGTTCGTTCGTCACTGCGGCGCACTCGCGACTGTTTGTGTACTTAATGTGTACTAAACTCGAGGCACGTAGGCATCACTCGCGTTCCGACCGTCTGTATGAAGATATTCTGCTTTATAAAATTAACCTTATACTGTGCCGGTACAGAGATAGTTTCACAGTAATATTATCATCAGATGTAGCTGATGATATCAAATTCACTTCTAAACGTAAGCCACTTAAATTTCCAGACGGAACTGTCAAAAGCAGCCTTCATCCAGCGTGTTCCTGCGACCATTATTAAGTCACACACACACAATCACATAATTATTAAAAAAAAAATTGTTTAATTAATAAAAAAGAGATTGAGATACACGTCACAGATTAAGATACTTTATAGTCTAAATAAATCCTAGTTTATCGATTAGGTACTAAGGTTCGATAGATTTCTTATTTTCTATATTATTAATTACATATACACTCACGCTATTTATCCCCGAAGGGGAAGGCAGAGGCGCAACTAGTGCACCCAGTTTCATTTCAATTGATCAACTACTCAAAACTTAAATACTACCATAGTGTAGCGCAGGGGGTTTTGTGTGCCAATTCTTGAATTCATTAATTATTTTTTAAACTTTCCGCCCTAATAAAAAAATATTATTCTGTCAAGTATAAGCTCGCTGCTTTCCGCTGCCTACGTCGGACTCATACACAGACATACAAGCAGACGGCACAGCGCGGGTTCCTTGGGCATCTATTATGTATCAAAATCTAATAGGTTATTGGAAAAGGAACTGAATAAAAAAATGGACATCAACCGGTATTTCCATGGGGTACTACCATTTTCCGGACCTTTCAAATATATATTACGCAGAATTCTCATTACGCACCGTCGCGCTGTCATGTTTAGCAGGTTTTTTTTATATCGCGGTCCTATCGGCCACTAGCCTGGCGAGAGTAGGCTATTCTGGCCACACCGGACTTTAGGGTGAGCACTTTAGGCGCTCGCAACCCTTGAATTTAGGTGACCATGCAGTAAACCCAACCCACTAACGGGTTACGAACCTCGGCTCAGCACGGTCACTGGGAGAGGATTGAAACATCAGCGATTAGTAGGGAAGGTTCGTGTTTAACCTAATCCCATCCGATTATTTCGTGGGGACGCGGGCCGGAACTGTTAGGGGGTCGGGGGGGGGGGGGGGAGGAGTGCGGCAAGGTCCTCGACGGCGAGGACGGAACTGCAGTCTTGTGCAGTGTGGCTAAAATTTTTTATTTATTTTATTACAACCATTGAAGTAATAAAAAAAACCCATATCAATGATTACAATGGAAAATTTGGATATTATTAATCGGATTTTGTTCGAACAGCTACAAGAGCATTAAAAATATATAAATAATAAAGGGGGGTTTTGTACCCTATGTCAAAAAATGACACATCACAATTCACAATGCATCAAATTTCAACTAAATAATACGAAATAATATTATTATACGATGAGTTTTTACTATTTTATCGTCTAACTAGCTTTTGCCCGCGGCTCCGCCCGCATTAAAAAGTTTTTCCGGGATAAAAGTCCCGGTTTATATTTCCCCGGGATAAAAAGTAGCCTATGTGTTAATCCAGGACATGATCTACCCGTGTGCCAAATTTCATCGAAATCCGTTCAGTAGTTTTTGCGTGAAAGAGGAACAAACATCCTTACATACAAACATCCAAACATCTAAACATCCAAACATCCATACATTCTTACAAACTTTCGCCTTTATAATATTAGTAGGATAGGACGTGACGCTGCGTCCGGCTGCACGCAGCCAAGCCAAATGTAACATTTTTTTTTATTGTAAGCTTAAAGTGAAGCGTAGGATAATAAATGTGCAGGTTTTTATAATATGAAAAAAACTATCACTAGCATTCAGAAAATAGGATAACTGTTGCTTGCAACATATAATATCAATTTAAATAATGGAGGTGAGTTTTACCTACGGTATTATAAGTTATTCACTCCTACAAAATGACCGATGAATGTTTTTTAAAGGTGAAGTAATGAAATAAACTTATTAATAATTATTATTTTACAAATAAACGGTGAAGGAAAACATCGTGAGGAAATCTGCATACCTGAGAAGGTCTCTGAATTTCGAAGGTGTATGAAGTCTGCCAACCCGCACTAGGCCAGCGTGGTGGACTAAGGCCTTAACCCTCTCAGTAGTAGAGGATGCCCGTGCTCAGCAGTGGGCAGTATATAATACAGGGCTGGTATGGTATGGTATTTTACGAATTAAACTATAGTTGAATGTCTGCATTTTACAATGATTGTCTTTTTTTCTTTCAGACCAGTAAAAATATCCGAATTAAAAGATTCATGAATCATTTACAGATCAGAAATATGTTTCTACGTTAGCTCGCATAAAAAAAATCGTAAGAAAATTCCATTAAATGAGCACAATAGTATTAAATATCTCCCACGAAGAAATTACGCGTAGTTCAGTCTAATCACAACTGCATTTAACGACATCTCACGCCAACCACTTGAACTAACTCCTTCCAATTGACGTCACCGAAAAATAAAATATTTCAATCCATATAAATCTATCGTGCGAGGTAGAATCGCGTGTTCAGTGACCCGGTATGTTGAATCAAAGAATTAGAACGGCAACGCCGCCTCCGCTCATTACCTCAGTCACGATTCACACCTCGCAGGAATGTCATCTCTATCGTACAGCCGGGGACAGAAGTGGTTTGTTTCTATATGTTTTTATAATTATTGGAGCACCAACTCGTGGTAGGTCTCTCATATGTATGTCATGAGTCAATCTGGATGGGTACCATCTCAACGTCTATTTCTCCCGCCAAGTAGCAGTGTGCACGCACCGTTATTTCGGTTTGAAAGACATTACAGCCAGTGTATCTACTGGAAATAATGAGACTTAACACCTTATGTCGCAGGATGACGAGCGCAGTGGAATGCCACACAGTACTTTGTAACTCAAGGTGCTGTATGATGTTGCTACTGTTTATGGGCGGCCGTATCACTTACTTACCATCAGGCGAACGGCATGCTCGTCTCGTCATTCAATGCCATAAAAAGTATTTTTTTATGGTAGAGTGACTTAACTGCAACTGATGGTAAGCCAAGTGGTCAGTCAAGTCCCGACAGAGCATCAAATGACGAGCAATCATTAACATTTTTCCCTCTCCAGTAACACTGGCCTGCGCAATATTCATACATTTTTTTCACTGAGTTCAACATTGAATATCCTAAAAAATTTTTTTTTTATATATTTCAGAGATTTCTTATTGTTTAATAACAGTTATACAATATAATATTGTATGAATAGGCATGTGATTAAGCAAGAATTGTAATTAAGTTTTATATAAAACCTTAATAGAATAAATGAATGAATGAAAAAACGAATTTGCACGTGTAGTACATGCTCTTTCAACCAAATAATTCAAGACACAAACCTACTCATTCATAAACGAGACACTTATACAATTTCAATCACTCAATTATTTTTTTAAATATAAAGTCAGTATGCCTAAAAAAGTAAATATACTCGATCAAGTAGTAAAATATTATAATACTGTAAAACTTTTGTCGATGACTTCACCGAGTCCACTGTGATGCTTGTTTGATGTTGTATTTACGAACGAATTCTAGAGATCCTTGGCTACAAGCTAAAGATTGAGAACCAACATTCTTCGCGTCTCAATGGATACGAAACAGCAGATTGGAAATCATTTTACATTAATACAGTTTTGATCTTAGTAAGTATTATTATAAACATATATTTACGGTAATTTTTTCATATAAATAGGTTTAAATAGGCTTAAAATATTGTTCTATAAAATAGAAATTAATTTTCTAACTCATTAAGGAATGATTTTCATTATTAAAAGACATGTCCTAGAGGATTAAAGCGGTTTCTAGAATATTAAATAATTCTATATCAGATTTTTTTATCGCAATATTTTGTTCGAACGACTGCAGGCATTGGCTTCACTGTTACCAGAACTCCTACTTTTCTTTTTTAGAAGAGAATGATAAACTTGACCAATATTCCACTACATTATATCCTAAAATCGAACTTATTTCACTTCTTTTTAATTATTTTAGTGGCTAGTTTTAGCACTACGTATTTGAATCTATTTGCAGACCAAAGCTTATATTGCTATCTACGAATTCATAAACTAAATCTTAAATGATATCTACAGAACCGAAATCGTATTATACATTTCAACCTTGGCTCTGTTTTCACAACTACCGAATGTGTACGTTTGATTTACGTACAGTTCAGTGAAAAGTAATTGATCTAACTCAAGATTACACTTCATTGGAACTCGTCCCTTTATCCGAATGACTTGGCATTTTCAAACCTATATAATCTCGTAACGTTTCCAAACTCCATGACATTTCTGAAGATACTGGTCGACTAGCCATAATGAAAAGAAAATATAAAATATTTCAAACTATAATAAAGTCTGTCAATTTTTTGAGGACTTATTTTGAACTAAGACTGAGTTATGAACCACGCTGGTTTAATGAAAGAACAAAATTGAGTAATGAAAATGGGCAGTCGTTTGTCATTTGGCAAAAATCTGGATTTGCCAGTTCATCGTAGTACCCTCTCATTTCGCTCTTAAATTCTTCGTCAATTACTGGAACCCTAGAAAAAAATAAAAATCTATTTTATTTTATGGCATTGAATGACGAGACGAGCATGCCGCATACCTGATGGTAAGCGATACGACCACCCATAAATAGTAGTAACACCATACAACAGCTTGAGTTACAATGCCTACTGAGTGGAATTCCACTGCACTCGTCATCCTAAGACATAAACTACTGTGGTCATTGGTAAGAGAGTAATCTATTTCGATAAGCGCAAGTTACGCAGATATTAATTCAACAATAATTATCATAAAGTGAGACGTCTTCAAATCTTCAGGGGAGGTCTATGTTCAGCAGTGGACTTCATGCGGCTCGTAATGATATGTCACTTAGCTGTAATAAGTGTAACTACAAGAAAAGAATACTTACGTAAATATAGCTCTTAATATATCATGGACTAATGTACTCCCAGACGGTGCCAGAGACTCTTGTGCTTCACATATACTTCTCAAAACACAGGAACGACCATTCAAATTGTGGCTGGAAGACAGCAAGAGTTAGATACAGGTATAAAATTAAAAAGTGACGGTAACCTAGTTGGAAATGGAATGGACTGCCAGAATGAAGTTTCCCGATTCTAAGCCCAAGGCCGACAATATGTGAGTATTTAAGTCATTGTTTTAACAAATATAGATAAAAATGGATCAACAACTTTCAAAAATTAAATCAGTTCTGTAAATAAAAAAAAAATTGACAAGAAAAATACCATTGGCTTCAAAAACCACTATAAAGCGTTTGCTTGCGGTTTGCTTATGAGTGTTAAGAAATTTAAATAATATCAATATTATATGCACTGCCATTTATATGATTTTTTTATGTAAAATTAATAAACCTTTTATCCTAGATACGAACTTTAAAAAGGACGGAGCTATAACAAGTTCTAAGGTAGGTAATATAGACAACTTACAAATCAATAGCCCTTTGCATTCTTTCCCAAAACTGTCTTCTCTGACGATGGTGAATTTTCTTCCTGAAGTGGGCGTTGGTGAACTTGGCATCTGGTAGTGGGAACAAGACGTCTATCTCCAAAGCAATATTCCAGCCCGATGGTGCGTGCGTCATGAAGGCTTTCACCAGAGATATTGTTAGCTGGAACGAGGTCATGAGGATATTAGAGTATTATATGTTGAATGAGAGTGTGTATTGTTACATAATTATTTTACAAAATTATTAGGATTTGTATCATTGTCAAATGACAATATTTGACGGACTGACTGGTTTTGTTTCTAGAACAGGTCTTGATTGGCCACAATTTGCCCGGCATTAGTAGAACTGCAAAGTTAGTCAACGTTATTTCCATACCATTTTAATAGAAATTATTCACTCACAATGCGTTGAAATCTCATCATATTCGTGTGTTTTTCGAATTTATAACCCGATATTCATATCCAAGATCGCGATACCTTAACGTATGTTTTAAGTAATATTAATTCTTGGCATTTTATGTGTAGTTTGATTCTATGAAATTGCTTGTGGCGATGCAGTTTTGTGTGGCGGTGCGACCAACAATCTGGTCCTAGGTTCGAATCACGGGTTAGGCAAAGTAATATTAGGTTTTCCCTCAGTATCAGCCCGGAGTCTAGAGTTTGTGCCTCAACCGTCAGGCTTTTATCGGGAGATCCATCAGGAAGACACAGTCTTCTTTTTTCAACGTTTGGAAGTTCAGTACTGAACATAGACGTCTCCTAAATATTTCCAGACCAACCCACTAGAAGCAGCCTGCATCTAGCAGTCACTGACTATCGACTAAGGCGCAATCGAAACCTATATAAAATATATTACCAACTCCTCAAAATAGAACTATATTTAGGGAAAACTAAATATTTAGCTCGCATTTCGAATTCAAACTGATGACCCTCTTATACTTCTTGTGATTCGCTTGTCGTAACAGGTGAAAGATCTTGTATCCAAAAGCCTATCTTGATAGGCGCATCAGAACATCGATTTCGGCCGCAGTATGCAAACTAAAGTTGTGTTTGGGCTTAAGGGAAATTGTATGTAATTTAATGGGGTAGTTGATTACTTTAGTTTAACCATTAATCCTGCGGCTTTATTGTCACGGTTTTCAGTTTTATATAACATCATCATCATAGTCACGTTCGTATCATTAGTACTTACAACAACATCACTGTTATCAGGAAACGTCAGATGTCGCCTTTTTCTGAGACAAGACAAACACGCTTTCACATTGGGACACTCGCTATCAGTCAAATTCATTAACTCACAGCCTACCATCACTAACGATACAAATAAAATCAGCACATCAACTTTCGACTCCATTAAGACTGTATTTAATATGAACCACAAGAAAGGATATTGAGGAGTTGCCACTAAGTACAACCGGCTTAACAAAGATCAGTTCACAAGTGCTCGTCAAATTAAAACAATGTTTGTATGCCGCGAAGTTGACGCCAAAGTCATGTTACTAAGAATAACGGACGTAGCTCTAGTGTTGAAGAACTGAATTAGATCAATTCTATTGTTACAAAATATAGTGTTCTATTTGAAATGTTAGTTCACCGCAATGTGAGTAGTTTTTAGAAAATAATTTGCGACTATGTTCACTCAAAATTTCCGTTTAAGATCGCGCTCGTTTTGGCTTTTTCTACCCAATTATAAATCTTCATATTTCATGTTTAAAAAAAGTGTTTTGTATACCTACTCTGTCTACGGTGAATAAAATAAAGTATCGTTTATAATATTACGATATGTCACTTTTGAATATATATATTGAATCAACAGTAACAACCTTTACTCCTAGATAGCATTTCTTTTTAATACTTCTTATGATTCAAATTCATTAATACTTACATAATGGTTCGGATTATGGTTTAATAAACATAATGTATTAAAAGACACCTCCTACCTTGAAATGAGAAATAAGTGGATACTGACCAAATAAGGACAAAGTTTCAGAAGTGGTTACCTTTTCAATCATCAAATAAAGGTTATTTTTTTAACCTTAAATAGTGTTTATCTTTCCCGAAAATTCGATATACAAGCTCTATAGTAATCCACACAAACACTCACGCCCTTTATCCCAGAAGGGGTAGGCAGAGACGCAACTAGTGAACCCACTTTTCGCCGTGCGTATTCCGACCCATGATGTGATGGGGGCGAGCCTACAAAAATAATACTGCATTATATAGTATAGTGTTCCATATACAAGAATAGTACTGCAGATAGTGTAATTATGCGGCATAATGAAACTTAGATTGTTCTTGATTTCTAAGTAATAGAATATTTTTGAGCTGTAAATAATCATACTGCGTCCGATTCTGAGATGTGGCAACACAGGGAAAGAGTTTTTCGATTAGCTCGGAAGTTACTCTCCCTAAAAGAAAAGATCGGACGTGAAATCTAAGCCTAATCCTTTACAAAATACTTGATTGTCTTGTTGGCTTCATATTACTGTGAGACTTAGTATCCAGTACCTTAACGATTTCTTTTTACGCGAATGTTCCAAATTGATATAAAACTACCTAACAGATCCACCATGACCAGGAAGGCTGCAGTCTTCGGAACGTAGGGTGTAAAAATTATACAAATTTATCGCGGAAAAATCCGTTAAGTAGTTTTATTTGAATGTGTATTAACCAGCGAAGTTCAGAGCCAAGAGGCGCATACAATCAAACAAATTTATTTCCTAACTAGCTTTTGCCCGCGGCTCCGCCCGCGTTAAAAAGCTTTTCCGGGATAAAAGTCCCGCTTTATGTTTTCCCGGGATAAAAAGTAGCCGATGTGTTAATCCAGAACATGATCTACCCGTGTGCCAAATTTAATCGAAATCCGTTCAGTAGTTTTTGCGTGAAAGAGGAACAAAAACATCCATACATCCAAACATCCATACATTCTTACAAACTTTCGCCTTTATAATATTAGTAGGATTCTACAATCTACATCATTTTTTTTGAAACAATGCAAACTCCTTGCTCCAAGCAGTGGAATGTTGTTCAATATTTGAACAAATTGTGAGTACGTTTGTACCGACGCTGGCAATAACAGAGTTTCGTCTAGACGTATCTACACTTTGCTGAATTACACTGAACCATTCCAACATTTCATATTTCCAAGTGTTTCTTGTATATGAATAATTTTATATTGTAATTATAATAGGATCATTGAACCGTATTTTATGTAATGCCTTTATTATAGTCTGGACAGGCAGCACATGTATTACACACACGGTTGAATTTTTATCGGTCCCACGATGTGTTGAGAAACGCTTTTGTGCTATTGTTCCAATCTGGAAATGTTCAGGTCTGTTGTATCTATAAAGAACTTATTCAAGAACTACATTAATTTATCTGCCTTAGTAGCGTAGCTGAATTGCATGCACAGTGCGACACTGCGCTGAGGTTCCAGGTTCGAATCCTGGATCGGGGAAACTCATATTGGGATTTCCTGCTGCCCGGAGTCTGTAACTTGTGGCCGATATTGGTATAGGCTCGCCACTATCACATTTATGTTTATGTTTAGTTATGGAGCACTTGGCAATAAATAGGTGCCGGTTGTATCTCTGCCTACCCCTTCGGAGACAGGTGAGATGTGTGTGTTATGTTTTCTCGAAAATAGGTAGAGCTATATAAACAAAACCGTGTATAAGCAACTTACTTTTTTATGATATACGGGGTAAAAGCGGATACGGTTCACGTAATAGTAATCATCGCGGACCGCCGCCTATATCTGCGATACCAGGGAGCATAAAGATACGTTGCCAGCCTTTTAGGCAGGAATACGCTCTTATTATAAATGCTCATCTGCTTTAAATGTATATTCTATTGACTCAAAACAATGAGAGATTCGAAGTAATAAGAGAAGGAACAAACGTTTTATTCCTTCGATATCAATATTTGTATTAGCAAGCTTGAAGAGCTTTCTCTTATGGTGTAACTTCAATGAAATCAGTAAGTGTATTTTCAATATGTATTCAAACGATATTACAAACTATTAGTTTTTTAACGGTTTTACCCCATGTCAAGTCGGATAAAGAATATCCTAAGTAACAAGGGATAATATGGCTAATTTTAGTAAAGAATTTTGAGAAACGGAATAATATTTCTGAAAATTTAAATTGCCAATATTTAGCTAGCACTAGTCGTACATTTCTTGTTTGGCGCGTTGTTAATAAAACAAAAGAGACCTCAAAATCTAACCAGGTTAACTTTATGGGATACTAGCTTTTGCCCGCAGCTTCGCCCGCATTAAAAAGTTTTTCCGGAATAAAAGTAGCCTATGCGTTAATCCAGGACATGATCTAAAAAAAGCTAGTGCTAAAGTGTTGTATTGTGATAAGTCTGTACTCGGTGTTCATATTTCCATTCTCTTCTTTTATTTTTTTTGACAAGATATTGTTTGTTTAAATCTATATATATAAAAATCAATTGTTGTTCGTTAGTCTCGCTAAAACTCGAGAACGGCTGAACGGATTTATCTTATCTTGGTCTTGAATTATTCGTGAAGGTCTAGGGAAGGTTTAAAAGGTGGGAAAAATTCAAATAATTGCCGGGAAAATCCTCAAAACAGCATTTTTCTATTTCCCATACAAACGTTTTCTAAATAAAATGGTGTAATTTATTTTTTTTTTTTTTTTTTTTAAATGCCATCTTCGGCGCATTAGGGACGGCTGCGGGCTTCCTCCGACTCACGTCTAAGTTGTCGTCCGCAACCGCCCCTGCACGTACCGCTGTTGCGGTCCTTTTCCTGTTGCGGGGGCTCAGAAGCCCCCGAAACACCGTACCGTGTCCTCCTTTTGGTGTACGAGGCAGCGTGAGACACGCTGCCTCGGACATGTCCATCACGGGGGTCACAAAAGTTGGCTAGACTAACGGGTGGGCGGCACGTCCCGCCCACCCGTGACCCCCGGAGGCCCCTATTAGTCGCCTTTTACGACAGGCAGGGGATACCGTGGTGGAATTCTCCAAACGCCCCCAATCCACAGGGCGGGAGACGTCGGTCAGTCGTCCACCCGACGCCTCCTACGTCTCGTCTGGCGGCGGGAGGGATCACCACTGCGCTGGCGATCCCTCTCGGCACTCTCCTTCCGCGAGAGGACCGCCTCGCAGAAGTGGGCCACCGCCTGCCAGGCCTCCCGGCCGCCGACCATGGAAGCGACCACGGCCGGCAGCGAGAGGTCTTCTCCGACGACTGTTTTGAGAGCGCTGCGCTCCTCATCCCAGGCTGGACAACACTCCAACGTATGTTGGGCCGTGTCCATTGGGCAGTTGTCACAATAGTGACACACGGCCGACTCCTCTACACCTACCACCCGAAACAGGAACTCACCGAAGCAGCCATGCCCGGTGAGCACCTGCGTCAGGCGGTATGTTGCCGCTCCGTGGCGCCTGTCCAGCCATTCGGCAAAGACAGGACGCACTGCCTCTACGACCCGGTGCCCCCACGACGGGGCCTCCAGCCTGAGACGCCACTCCTCCACGGCGGCTCGCCTTAAGGCGGCCCTCTTGGCCTCCACCTCCTTCAGGGCCGGACGCTCCCCGCGACTGAACGCCTCCTCCCGCCAATGGAATACATCGGCAAGGGATTTGGCGTCCAGGTCCCAGGGCAGAAATCCGGCCAATAGGCAAGCCGCCTCGAAAGAGACCGTGCGGTACGCCCTGACCGCCCGCTGCGCTAAAGCTCTCTGCGGGGCGCGCAGAAGGGCGACGCAGGGGCGGCCCAGGGAGTCAGCCCAAACGGGGCTGCCATAAAGGGCTATGGACCGCACGACTCCGTGATACAGCCTCCGGCAAGGGAAGCCAGGACCTTCCAGGTTGGGCAGCAGGCGGGAAAGAGCGCCCGCTGCCCGGGACAATTTCGTCCTCAACTCCTTAAAGTGGGTGCGGAATCGCCATCGGCTATCTAGGACTAAACCTAGATACCTCATGCTAGAGCCGATGGGGATCCGCACCCCCCCAACGACGATGCCGGCACCGGCCGGTGGCCCTCTCCGAGGTCCGTGAAAACACACGGCCTCGGTTTTCTCGAGGGCCACCTTCAACCCTAAACGGTGGATTCTTCGAACTACTTGGCCGGTGCCCGCCGCCGCCAGAGTTGCGGCGTCCCGGAAGGTCCCAGCAGTCGCTGTGACTAACGTATCGTCGGCGTAACAAGTCACGCCGACGCCCCGGAGATTGGAACCACGGAGCACCCAGTCGTACCCGATGTTCCACAGGAGAGGGCCCAAAACCGAGCCCTGTGGAACACCGCACGACATCGCTCTTCGGTGCCACCCATCGGCGCCCGGATACACCACGTGCCTGTCAGACAGGTACGCGTGCACCAGACGCCGGAGATAGGGCGGCACCACGTGGTACCGCAATGCCTCGTGGATGCAGGGCCAGGGCAGCGAGTTGAATGCGTTGGATATGTCCAACGACACCGCTATCACTACACTGCCTCTGGCCACTGCATCCTCCGCCTGTGCCTTCACCCGCAGAATCGCGTGGACAGTGGAACGTCCCCTCCTGAACCCATACTGTTCGTCGGCCAAATTCGGACCGACCCTATCGAGGTGCTCGACGAGGCGGGTATGGATGATGCGCTCGAAGAGCTTTGCCACCTCGTCGAGCAACACGATGGGCCGGTAGGCCGACGGCGACTCTGCGGGTCGTCCCCCCTTCTTCAGCAGGACGAGCTTCCCGGTTTTCCAACGCACCGGGAAGACGCCCTGCTCCAGGCAGGCGGTGAATAAGCCGCGGAGCCTCGGGCCCAGGTACTCGAGGGCTAGCACCCAGGCTTTCCCGGGGATGCCATCGAGCCCTGGGGCCGTGTTTTTGCTCCGCAGCCGAAGCACTGCCGCCCGCATTTCAGCGGGCGAAACCTCCGGGATATCCCTTGCCGGATTCTCATTCGACGATGACGCCACATCTGGTGGCGCCATCGGTGGAGGAGTGAACTCCTCGGTGGCCGGGAACAAGGTCGCGACGACGTTGGCCAGTAATTCTGGCCGGAGACTCTGCGACAGCGGGGGCGCCGCTGGGCGAAGCTTCTTCATCACCATCCGGTAAGGGCGCCCCCACGGGTCCCTGTCGAGAGTCCCCACGAACGCCTTACGTGCCGCGACCTTGGCTCCATAAATGGCCACCCGCAGCGCTCTCTTTGCCTCTTTGTAGAGGCCATAGAGCTGCCGCTCCTGGTCTGCGTGGTTTTCGTCTCGGAGCCGGCGACGACGATGCCTGGCGTATCGGCGGCGCGCAGCAACGCACGACGCGCGCAACTGCGCTAGCTCCGCCGACCACCAGTACACCTGTCGCACCGGCGAACGGCGGAGAGCTCGGGGCATGCCGGCGTCGCAGACATCCGACATTGCCACCCCGAACCACTCCGCCTCCTGCTCAACCCGTACCGGCCCGTCCGGCACGGGGAGCCATGACATGACCAGAGCGGCCAGCACTAGGGCCTCCCCATCGAGGCGACGAAGCGCCCACCGCGGGCCGTCCTGATTTGGGGCACTCGGTACACCACCGGACTGGACACTCGGGGACGCGGAGACGCCGAACCTGATGTAACGATGGTCCGACAACGTCTCCACGCCCACGAGGACTCTCCAGTCCCGGACACGGCGTGCGACGGCGGCACTCGCCAACGACAGGTCTATAATAGACCCGCCGTTGTGCCGCACGCATGTGTCCACCGACCCCCTGTTCAGGACGACCAGGCCGACAGAGATCGCCCATTCCTCCAGGACCCGACCACGACCGTTCGTCGCCGGCGAACCCCAAGCCACGGATTTGGCGTTGAAGTCGCCGGCGACGACCGCCGGGCGAGGTTGGCCTTGTTCCACCAAGGCCCCCAGCCGAACGAGGAAAGACTCAAATTCGGCGAGGGGTCTGTTGGGAGAAAAGTACACTCCTACTATCCAAATGTCTCCCAACAGAACCGCCACGCATCCCCTGTCCTTCGCTACTTTTTCGAAGCGTGGGGAGCCAGCGGCGCCCCGGCTGATGATGGCCACCAAGCCGTCAAGGTCCCCCGCCCAGTTATCCCGGGGGGGGACAAAATACGGCTCAGCGACCACGGCCACTTGCACCGACCACTGCGCCAGGCTTTGGGACAACAGGTCCTGGGCACTGGCACAGTGGTTGATGTTCGCCTGGAGGAAATTTAGTTCCATTTATTGGGCGATCTCTACCACGTCCATCGCGGCCCCTTGCGGTGGGCTCGCTGCCTGCGGCTGGGTCGAAGTCCCAGCGGCAGCAGCACTTCGTACCCCGTCGCGACGCCTATCGCGACGGGAGGGGGCGGGGCATGCCTTCCCGCCCACCGGATGTTTGGCGGGCCTCCCTGCGGCCGCGCAGACTGCGCAGTTCGGCGCGGCCTCGCATCCGCGGGCTTTGTGGCCCGGTTTGCCGCAGCGATAACAAAGATCGCTGCGGTCCGGTCCTCCGGTGCAGGTGCTCTGCGTGTGACCGTGCTCAAGGCAACGGAAACACCGCATCGGGCGCGCCCCGAGCACGGTCACCCGGGCCACAGTCCACCCTACCATCAGGCGGCCCGCCTTTATTTTTTGTGCCGCCCTGGTCGGCACCTTGGCCCAAACTGCGCCCAGGCCGGAGCGGTCAGGCCGGATTTCTCCGACCTTCACGGAATCAGCTGCGCACTCGCCAGCAACGCTGAGAGCCGCTGCGACCGTCTCGGATGTTGCTGCCGGATCCAGCTCCGACAGCCGCAGCTCCGTGCATTTGGTGGGCCGGGAGATTTGGATATCCTCCGACCCGCCAAAGCATTCCCTCAGCCTTGCGGCGAGGGAATCCGCCTTCCGCTCCGACTCAGCCCCGGGCACCTCATATAGCATGGCACCCGTGGCTGCCACCTTGGGCCTCAGCCTGTCAATGCCGAGGCCGGCGAGGTCCACGCGGTGCTGAGCGTCCGTCAGCACCTTGGCGTACGTTAGGCCCTTGGCCACCGCCGCCGGCGTCAGCGACAGCACTATGGCCGCTGAGCGTGGCTGACGCAGCTTGGGCTCCTTGCGCCTCTGCTTCCTCTGCTGCGGTTTCGCCGCAGGCGCCGCAGCGGGGCTGGGCTTCCCCCGCTTCTTTTTCCCCACCACCACGGTCCATTCAGCGTCCATGGACGCTGGGGCCGGTGGCAGTGGGCGGGGCTCCCTCGGAGCGGACTTCGCTACGGGGGGAGCAGGAGGACCACCTTTCCCCCTCCCCTTCTGGGGCACCCCAGACGGTCCAGCGACCGCCACGGCAGCAGAGGTGGAGGGCCCGGCCACGATGGCAGGAGCCTTAAGAGGAGCAGGCTGCACTGCTCCTTTCCCCTTCCCCCTCCCCTTCCCCTTAGTGGAAGGCTGGGGAGCTCCGCCAACGAAACCACCCTGGACGGGGAGTGGTATGTCCCCGGGGGTGGACCGTCTCTCGTGGGCCAGCGGAGGCCTCTGGGCCGGCCCTAGGAGCACCGACTCCATTCTGGCCTGCCACTTGGCCTCCACTGCTGCCAGCTCCTCCAGACGGCGAAGGAGAGAAGCGTTTTCACGCTTCAGCTCCTTCACCGCCTCCTCTAGTTTGGCGCATTTATCGCGCCACTTCTTGGCCTCGCCTTTAGGGCGAGCGCTCGGTGCCGGTTCCGCCGCCGCCGCGACAGCCACCTCCTCGGCGGGCACCTTTGGGTTGGCGGAGCGAAGGACCATGCCTTCCCCGCTCTCCACCCTTCTCGCCCTTTGGCGGGCCTCCCTGCGCTTTAAAACGTCGCGCACCCTCTCCCTTGACTTCGGTGCGACGAATCCGTCGACCGAAGCTGGGCCTCCCCTGCCACGTCCAGCAGTCGTCTGCGACTTCGGAGTTGGCTCCTCCGTGTCGCTTCCCAGGGACGACCTGCTGCCCTTGTCCAACTCGGAACGTTTCCTCCAGAGCCTATGGCTCCGAACGGAGGAAACGCTCCCACTCGACTCCGAGTCGACGCCTATGGACATCTTGTCCGCGCCGACTCTTCGTCCGCCAACAACGGGCTTTCGCCCACCAGTCTCCGCCTCTCCAGCCAAAACTGGAGTAGGCACTCTCGTTAAAATTATTTTTGGTACATTTTCCATATTAGTCCCACGAGTATGGGGGAAATAAGAGTCCACCCAGGCAGTGCCCCCTGTACCTGGGTAAGCCTAGCGTAACCCGCCAAGAGGGTCGGCCGGTACTCTGGCGGGGGTCGCACTAGTGACCGAACTACCCATCGGCCATGCATCCCCTCGCGGTGCGCCGCCGCTTGGGATTCGGGGTAACTTTTTATAGAGGTTTTCTCCCTCGTGGTCCGGGCGATTAAGCCAAGACCCTCGGTCCAGCAGGAGCGCGAGACATGTCCACGGACCTCCATACTAGATTACGATCTGCAACGGTGACAGCGGAGAGGAAGGTTCCCCCCCACTGCCTGCTCGGGGCGGTGTTAGCGCACACCGAGCCCGTCGACACCCCCGGATGAACCAGGAGCCGCCCGAATACACGGGCCCACCATCTAAGAATGCGGCAGCCACCGCAAAAAAGCGGCGACTACCGCCAAGACCACTGTTGTCAGGATATTGGCCGTTGCGCCGATCAACTCGACCGACGCTCCGTTGCCCAGGGTGCACCACGTGGAGGTTTCCTGACTTTGCACCCCTGGTGTAATTTATTACCGCTGCATAAAGTTCAAATTCGCGTGCGCGTTAGTAATCTTCTGACATCTATTACAAATTGTCGATAGGGCACGTAGAGTTTCGTGTCAGTGTCGTATTTAATGATGTTATGTAATTTAGAGATTAGATTGACGATGAGTGGTATAAATGTAAAATGTTAGGTACGTTTCGTTTATGTAATTCAAGTTAATATAAGGTGTTACGTGGATAATAATATACACGACATGTCTATATTATCGTCGACGGTGTGAAAACTTGCCTTATGTAAACGTTGCAAAAAAAATGATGTCAGTGGTTACATTGCTACTAATCGAGTAGGTATGCTAAAACATTTATTTATCTTTGGAAATCAAACAGGTCTATTAATCCTATTAATATTATAAAGGCGAAAGTTTGTAAGAATGTATGGATGTTTGGATGTATGGATGTTTGTTCCTATTTCACGCAAAAACTACTGAAGGGATTTCGATGAAATTTGGCACACGGGTACATCATGTCCTGGATTAACACATAGGCTATAAAGCGGGACTTTTATCCCGGAAAAACTTTTTAACGCGGGCGGAGCCGCAGGCAAAAGCTATAATAATATATAAATGTTGGAATGTATGTTTGATATAAGTATGTTCATCCTACTAATATTATAAAGGCGAAAGTTTGTAAGAATGTATGGATGTTTGGATGTATGGATGTTTGTTACTCTTTCACGCAAAAACTACTGAACGGATTTCGATGAAATTTGGCACAGGGGTAGATCATGTCCTGGATTTTATCCCGGGAAAATATAAAGCGGGACTTTTATCCCGGAAAAACTCATTCACGCGGGCGGAGCCGCGGACAAAAGCTAGTTACTAATAATTATTATTACCTTCCCCTTAATTAAATTACGTGTTACAGTTAACTAGCGCAGTAGTTTACAGTGTCTTTTATTCTTTCAATGCTGTGTATACCTGTAATTGGCTCGCATATCTGAACCATTGTATTATTATTTCCTATTTTCGTGCATGTTTAGTGTGTAAGCTGCTGGTGTACCATACATAAATAAATAAATAAATAAATGATCTACCCGTGTGCCAAATTTCATTGAAATCCGTTCAGTAGTTTTTGTGTGAAAGAGGAACAAACATCCATACATCCAAACATTCTTACAAACTTTCGCCTATATAATGTTAGTAGGATTAAATGGGCAAAAATGTATATCTTAGATCCATAAAAAAAAAATTTTAGACCCGTCCATCTATAACAAACCTTTTTAAAAACGTTGAAATTAAGTATAGTTATAAAGAAAATAAAGCTCAAAATAAGAGGACTTTAAAATTATACGATATATTGCAAAGGCCTAGTTTTTGGGAGTACTATACAAATATATATAAAGTATCTTGGTTACAATTTAAAGCCTGTTTTTGTCATTTTACAACCGCGTACAGCGTCACAGGAACATCTTAGATATGTTTGTAAATAAAAACCAATACAATTCAATATACTTTATTGCTTATCAAACAACAACGATCCGTGTGTGTACTCGCATCGTGGGTACAGCTGCGAGCAGTCGCCAGAGGCCCCGTGGGCGTCGTCGTATTTCTTATGCTCAGAATCGAACCTGCGACCTTGAGGCAATCTGAAATTATAAGAATATACTTTATAACAAAGTTTTAGTGTATTTGTTTGTCATGGTAGGTAAATGTAGTGTCTTGCTTCCTCTGAAATTTAAATGGCACTTATAGAGAAAGACATAATTCTGTATAGCTTTTACAGAGTACAGACAAAATATTATGCAACATTTATATTTTTTTTGTTGTAATTGAATGATGAGCGTGTCATCTGACGATTAGCGGTACGACCGCCTCATAAACAGTAGCAACATCATCCAAAACTTTGAATTGCATAGTAAGTACCTACTGCGTGGCAGACCACTGCGCTCGTCATGCTGAGACCTAAGATGTTAAATGTCATGTTAGCGGACGATCTATCATATGTAAAAAAAACCGAGCCAAGTGCGAGTCGGACTCACGCACCGAGGGTTCCGTAAAATTTACAGTTTCCGCAACTTTTCCTTTATCTGTGCTATAAGACGTTGCTTCGTACCTAATTTCAAGATTGTGAGTTCACGGGAAATATCCTGTAGGTTTTGATTCCCTTGCGAGTTTCCAAAATTGCGGCATAAACGGCTGTATTGATATCGTTGGCTTAGAAGTTTGATTTTTTCACAGCTCTAAGGGAGAGTAGACGTAAATATTTTATATAAATTTCAGCTTAATACCTCCACACGTTCTTGAGAAAAAGCGTCTTGACAGATGAACGGATGGACGGACAACAAAGTGATATAGGGTTCCGTTTTTTCCTTTCGAGTTACGGAACCCTAATATACTACCTACTAAGTAGAACATAGTGAGTGTGTTTTCGTTTTTTATTTTTATTTTTTGTCATCAACGATAATGTATTCTGCTCTTGATTCTGTTAGTTTGCATACATCACATGTACCTAATTATCAGGCGGTTTCTTTATACTAGACTAGACTGTACTGGTGAGAGTAAAGGCTTAGTAAAACCACAAGAAATACCACAGTTGCAATTTTGATACAAGTAACTAGCTAACTTTTGCCTTGCCTGTCAGTAAGTGAACTGGCCGTTGGTGAGCTGTCTCTCTACCAACCATAATTTTATTTAATTATATTTTAAAATAGTTATCTGGAGAAACTTGTAATTGCCTCTAAATTTTATAAATACGTAATAACTTATAATTTAGCTGTTAGTTTCCTTATAAGAATAAAATAATATAAAACTACAGAATACAAAAGAAACTGAAACGAAAACGAAATGTAATTCGAATTTTAAAAACTATTTTGTATTCAAAGTAATATAGTTGTAAAATAAAATGAGTTTCATATTTTTGTTACCGAAAGTGTAAATTACTTTTAATAATGTAGTCTGTCATTTACTTTCGACACAGTTAATTACTGTATTCACTGGCTTTAATTATTTGGCATTCACTTCGTGCATAAGTTAAACTCTGAAATCATTTTCATAATTCGTATTTTAACATACAAAAGGAAAGAGATAATGTGAGCTTTTTAGTGACTGTCTCGGTGAAGTAGTTGTATTACGGTACGACTGCAATGCTGAGGTCTCGGGGCCAATAATCGGGTCGGGCAAAATGATATTGGATTTTTCTATTCAGTAACAGCCCGGATTCTGAAATTTGTGCCCGATGTGGTGATAGAATCGCCTCCTATCACTACATTGGACGGAATACGCACGGCGAAAAGTGGGTGCATTAATTGCGCCTCTGCCTACCCCTCCGGAGATAATTTTTTTATTTATTTATATCAGGTAACAAAGGACCCATAACAAATATTTTACATAAAATTAGACAGGTGACTAATTAGTAGACTACATTATTACACATAATACTTTTATCCGGCACTATATGTTACATGTTTGTCACAATAGTGCCGGACATAAAAGCAATCTGGTTTATCAGCTATCATTTTCAGGGCAGTGTTCGAACTGACCCGAATCCTACGCACCAGGGACGCACACCTTTTTCGCATAATCGCGTAAAAGCAATCAGTGCGCGCCGCAGGAAACATACCCGAGGCGCTGCAGAAACGGTGCAGTCCCAACACTGCCCTGAATGCGTTATTAAATTGGACACGAAGCGCGTTGTAATTTACATGCGTGTAGGTAGCCCACAAACTGCACGTGTACAATGAGGTACAGTAAGCCCGAAACAGCGTGATCTTAACCTCAGCAGAACACTTTGCAAACCTGCGGGCCAGCATATTAGCTCTTTTCGACAACGCCCTACGCTCTCGCTCTATGTCAGCATTGTCGTCAAGACCTGCCGTGACTATATGCCTTAAATATTTGAACTGAAACACCCTGTTTAAGGACACACCATAAAGATGGACCGGTGCTATACTTTTCGGGCATTTAGCACTAGCTGTCTCAAAGACCATATACTGACTTTTAGCCACATTATATTTTAGACCATGACCATAAGCATACTCCTCACAGATATTCAGCAACTTCCGCAAACCACAGATCGATGCACTTAATAGCACCATATCGTCAGCATAGCTCAAGTTATTAACGCACACATCATCAATGTGACAACCGACATGCTGACCGCTGAGAGCGACGATCAGGTCATTCACGTAGAGGTTAAACAGTGTGGGCGAAGTCAATCCACCTTGTCTAACACCGCACTCCAAGCTATACGGTTCAGACATCGCCCCCGACCATCTGACAAAGTTTACTTGATGCGTGTACCAATGCTTTAAGATGTTTACAAGTTCACAAAGTAAGTTAATTCTAGTTAATTTCTTCCACAAAATATTATATGCAACTAGGTCAAAGGCTTTGGATAAGTTCAAAAAACAGGCATATACAGGGGTGTTGCGATTGAGATAGTATTTTACAGTTTGCTTAAGGCAGAGTATCGCACTCTCCGTAGAGAGTAGGGGTCTAAATCCAAATTGATTATCATGAATTTTCACATATAAATGATAAAAGGCGTGAGTGTGTGTGTGAGCTTTTTAGTATATTGTCCATTATTAAACCAGATAGTTAATATAGGATTAAAATACACGAACATTATTTATATGTTTAAACTATGTTATTTTTGATATTAAAATTTAGTAGCTTAAGTTACATTTTAAGGAATACTAGCTTTTGCACGCGGCTTCGCCCGCATGAAAGATTTTTTCCTGGATAAAGGTCCCGCTATACATTTCCCGGACCGAATTACAAATCTAAACCAAAGACACACAAAAAAAACTTATTAAAATTGGTCCAGCCGTTTGGGAGGAGTCCAGTGACATCCACGTACAGAAGAATTATACATATAAAGATTAAATATTCGTTTTAAAGGCAAATAATGAAAAACTAATCATACAACCAAGCCATAATCCTACATATTATATATCTCCTTCCTCCCGTACATATTCAGTTCCATTTGTACCAACGTTTCCACGTTCCACGTTTTCTGTAAAAAAAAAATAAGATAACAATACTCACGTAAACGTTGCTCGAATGATTTCTTCTAGGAAAGTTCCTTGTTTTTTTTTGACTTTGCCACTCTCGCACAACATTTTAAGAACACATTCTTTACCGTTCCAACCCAACCTGTATGGAACAATGGATAATTAAAACACTGTTTTAATTAGGCTCGGTATAAATGAGCTTCCTTTTCGACATATGCAAGTTTGAAATTCGAACATGATATTTATTTTGTAATTAATTTAAATATTGCATGTTTTATTTCGTGCCAGTATTTATTTTTACGTGATTAGTAATTCAAGAATATGCTTTATCCCTATGTTCATTAGGTATATTCTCGATTATATAAACTAGAGTTACTGTATTTAATGTCAGTTTCATTAACAGCAATAGATGAGAAGATAAATTTTATTCTAAATACAAATTTCTTGTTTTGCAATTTATTCTGTATAATATTATATTAATTAATATTTTTAACAGAAAGAAATGAACTTTATAAAGCCATTCATATTTATTTTAGAAATCGTTGTATGCATATTATAATATGCAAAATAATCTGGAATTACTGGAATCTCTTAAAGTATGCAAATACACAGAACTCTTAAGAACGTAATTTCTGAATATGCAAATGACAATATAAGTGTTCATCAAATTGACATATGACAAAGTTTATGCCGAAGCATTAGAATATTGTTTAACTAGCCATTTCCTGCGGCTTTATCCGCTTGGAGGAGTTTGTTAGTCAAACCTAGTAAAGCGCAGAGATAAACTTGACTATCTGAAACTATTTCTATGCAGTTAGCTGCATGTTACATTAATCTATGTAGCTTCGAAATTAAATTCGAGCAAGCATTTAACTAAGTTGAAGACACATCAACATTTTTAAGTCACACATAATTCGACATTCCGAGCAAACATTTAAACAAGTTGAAGACTTAACATTTTTCAAGTCACACATACTTCGACATACTACTTAGATATATACTTTTTAACAGTATTTCAAACTTTATGATGTTACTTCATGGCGTGCTTCATGGTCACGGGGCGGACTACTATGAAGGCTGTAAAGTGTTTGACATGTTGGTAGAAGATATAAATTAAAAAACCGCGATAGATTCCGTAAAATAGTTTTATTTCATACATACATACACACTCGCGCCTTTTATCCCCGAAGAGGTAGGCAGAGGCGCAACTAGTGCACCCACGTTTCGCCATTATTCCGTCCCATGATGTGATAGGGGGCGAGCCTATCGCCATATCGGGCACGAATTCCAGACTCCGAGCTGATATTGAATAGAAAAACTCAATATTACTTTGCCCGACCCGGAGATCGAACCCGAGACCTCAGCATTGCAGTCGTACAATACAACTACGCCACTGAGGCAGGCAATTTAAAACAGTTTCATGTTTTCTTATATTTACGCGAATGTTAGACATTGAAATAAAACTACTGACTGCCTCAGTGGCGTAGTTGTATTACAGTACTTGTATTCAGCCCGGAGTCGGGAATTTGTGCCCGATATGGCGATAGGCTCGCCACCTATCACATCATGGGACGGAATGACGGCGAATAGTGGGTGCACTAGTTGCGCCTCTGCCTACCTCTTCGGGGATAACAGGCGTGAGTGTGTATGTATGTATGTTTTAAATTTTATGTAATAACAGACTTTACCAGATCCAGTGGGGTGAAATTGCCGCGCCCGCATATACAAATTATTATAATCACCCCACCACACAGATTTCAAATTTAATATTCCCAACATGCTTCCTCAATGAAAATATCACTTACCCATGAATGAACTTTTCCAATTTACCATAAAGACTTTTCCTTCCTTCCCTGTGGAAGTCGATGCTGCTTTCATGTAAATTATCCAAATAATTCATTTTCTTGCTCCTATCGTGCATATCTTTTATAGACAAATTTATGGTCTTGTTTTTCATAATATCGTCCACGCTTCGTTTTGCGAAGGCTGGGTATAACATAGGCCGTCTGAAACAATCGAAAATTATACACTTCAAAAGAGTTTGGTTAAAGCTGATGTATACGTGAAATTATTGAAAATGAATTCAGATACAAAGGGATTAAAATTGGTTTTTATGGTTGTAAAATATAAAACAAAGTGGTTAAGAACCATAGTTTGAACCCATCGAGAACATGCTGTTTATGCTTGAATTAAATTATTTTAATTGTAAGCGCGCAATGGATATCGTATATCATTATACCAGAATGAAGGTTTGTAAGTATTTTGAGTAATATCAGGATTCAAAAAGAGCGTCGCGGAAGTCATGTTATGTTAAGAGACTGTTATGAAGTAAGAAAGACAACGAAGTGATGATGAAAAAGGTTGATGAAATTAGATACGTACGTTCTGTTATCCTAACAGTACCACGATAATTCGTGATATATATATCTTAATCATTAAGCTAACTCTAACGCGAAAACCTACACAAAAATCATGTACTATTGAAAATTTAATAATTATTAAAATACACGTGATCTTTCTTTAAATTCTTTTACTAAAACATTCTAACTTTTATTACTTGAATGAAGAAGCTAGAACAAAAATCTTACCTGTGATAAGGAACTTTGCTGATCACCTTCCCATACTCATCTAAGTAGTAAATATGTTTAGAAGCATCGTTCCTCCTAACGCCTTTGTAATCCTTGGATTCTTTGAAGAAGCTGAACATGCTAGGATCAGAAGGCAACTCCCAGGCCAAAGCAGCGGTATTTCCGAACCAGACAAGGTCACCTGGACGGATATATCCCTGGTTTTCGGTACAAAAGACTGGAACATGATAATAAATAGAAGTATGATGCACTGACTGAATTTAAATATGATGCAATATTTCGTGACAGAAGTCAATGATGTAATAATAATTTACAATAATTATACTGTAGCAAATTATTTTAGTGATAGTATATGGATAGATAATAAGCATAGAAGAACTACAAAAGCAGAACGTAGCAATTTAAAACACACTAATTGCGAACCCAATCCTTTTTTGGAAGTCCGTTAAAAAGACAGATGATTTTGAGTATTTCTAATACATCATTCGGATGGGAAACATTAAAATGGAATTAAATTTCGTTTTTATAAAAAAATAAACAATCACTTTAGGTTTGAAAGACATTATATCCAGTGTGATTACTGGACATTATATGACTAAGGACCAATTGCCAATTAACGTAGGATAGTATAGTATATAGGATAGTTAACGTTGAATTTTTCGTGTTTATTTATTAGGAATATTGCCTTATTAATTTGGTTGCTTATTATATTACGACGATTAGCGTTTATGCAGGCATTTTAAAACAGGCCCTGAGTGGCTACATTCACAATTTTAGGCAGTACTCCTTATCAGATGAGTGGCTTGATCGTCTCATCATTCATTTGTATAAAAAATAACGACATATAAATGATTACCTAATTGAAATGAACTGCCATCGGGAAATACTAG
Source organism: Lapara coniferarum (assembly GCA_949316025.1). Lineage (NCBI taxonomy): Eukaryota > Metazoa > Arthropoda > Insecta > Lepidoptera > Sphingidae > Lapara > Lapara coniferarum. The sequence continues at coordinate 15,520,464 of OX438934.1, read as the reverse complement.
ATATCTTTTCCTTCTAGACAACACTCTTGAAGTCATATTAACTTCTGAATGTAATTCTTCAACAGCTTCACTGTCGCTTCCATCAGCACACATTACACATATTCCACATATCACCAGGGTTATATAAAAATATAAATGTGTAGCCATTTTCTACAAGAAACTGCTTTTGATACTGAAAAAATTGTACCAGTAAGAGATTAAATTACTCCACAATTTACAGGATAATTTGTACCAGCAAAGTACACTGTGAGGTTAAAATTAAAACTAAATGAAGAAACCAATTACAAAGATACTAATTAGTTGCACACTTTACTTGAAACTCTAACAAGGTAACTCTTTCTACAATTTCCTATCTATAAGTTCTGTTTCTAAATTCTCCTCTGGAATATCACGGTTAATTCACAACACACCAACGAACCGAAATATGTCGTTGCAAACAAGGCTATGTACTATCCGTGTCTGTTCCAAGACATGAACATTTAGTCCATTTGTGAAACTATACAAATTAAGTCCAGAGATATTGACATGTCATTAAGGCGTTCGACTAAACTCCGTTGTCTTGTGAGATGTGCTAATGAACCGGGAGGTAGGGACTGTCACGATTGCAGAATGGAGGAAATATTATAGACTTTACGCAGTTAGTATAGCAACCACTCTTTAGATATTCAAATATAAAAGACTTTATTTGGAACGCCCGGTTGCGTATGGAGGGGGGCGCTTGCATTTACGACACAGTGTATACTAATGTAGATGCTTTCGTTAACCTTGTGAATAATGATCAATTTGTTAATAACCCGAATAAAGAATTTTTATTTTTTTTTAATTTTAAAATTCAATTCAATCATTTATTCAGTAATTAGGCCCCTAAGGGCACTTTTACACGTCATTTTACACAATGTTGTTTTACTCAAAGATTCTACCAGTGCTTCGGAAAAGCCCACTGACCTGAGAAGAATATATATAGATACATCTGCAGCGTGATCAACCTGGGCAGCACGCACATAAAATCAGAAAAAAAAAATATTTCTTGTAATCGATATAAGCTTGACGAGTCAAATACGCCTTATACAACATATTGTAAATGTAAACATTTTCAGCTCTTAGACTATTCCGCGATAGCGAACTGTCTGGCCCCTTTTGTTCGCGAATATATCATAATTATGGCGGTCTGTCCGGAAGCAAACGGGGCAATGACCCGAATAAACTAAAGTAATATCGGCATACCTGCATAATAGGCTAGTTGACAACTTTTTTTTATACACACACATACACTCACGCCTTTTATCCCCGAAGGGGTAGGCAGAGGCGCAACGAGTGCACCCACTTTTCACCGTAATTCCGTCCCATGATGTGATAGGGGGAGAGCCTATCGCCATATCGGGCACTAATTTCAGACTCCGAGCTGATACTGAATAGAAAAACTCAATCACTTTGCCCGACCCGGGGATCGAACCCGAGACCTCAGCATTGTAATCGTACCATAATACAACTACGCCACCGTGGCAGTCTTTTTATACATTTATCAAAAATGTATGCCATCCAAAACCTAACGGAAAAATAAGTTATAAAGCTTTGAAATTTGGTGTCAAGGGTAGTTGTCAAATAACAATAATATTACACTGTGACGTCGACGAGAGTAGCCCGCCATAAAGCTACGTGCGTGCGAAAGAGATAGCGCGATATCTCCTCCACGTCCCCACTTTTGCTCCCAACAATATTTCAAATATGATTACTTTATTTTTCAACTAATTTCGATGCTGATTTCACAGAAGAATTCCTTACTCATATAATTTTCTGTTAAATATAAAATAATTTACAAAACCAAACATAAATTATAATCCGTTAATTTAAAAACAATACTTAGCTTTAGCATGTTTTTTTTTTCATTTAAGTTTTAATTATATTATGGATCTCTCAAAAATAGCAGCTTACCTTTTCCAAAGTATTGTTTTAGTTAAAAAAAAAAACACTTTTAAATACCTAAGTATCGAATGTGAATAGCATCCCATAAATATTTTCTGTTTAAGAGCGGATCTACAAATAATGCATTTCAATAATCTACACTAATATTATAAAGTTGAAGAGTTTGTTTGAACGCGCTAATCTCAGGAACTACTGAACCGATTTTGAAAATTCTTTCACTAATAGGAAGCTACATAACTCCTGAGTCTTATAGGCTACTTATTTTTTATCCCGGGAAAATATTTTTGTCCCGGAAAAACTTTTTCACGCGGGCGGAGCCGCAAGCACTACTAGTTAAATTATAATAATCAATAATGTAGCGAAGAGGATTACTACTTTAGAGGATTTTGCTAAAATGAAAGATTTTGCAGGTAGACGATAATTAAAAGGAAATAAACAAAATATAAAGTCAAAGTAGTGTATTCAAATATCAGATTCATATTTGTGGTGCATCAAACTGTTCACATCCAGGGTATCGCGTAGCGCAATCTCCATCCTTTGTGTGTGCTGCATCGTATTCCTGGTCATCTGGGTCCTCAAATTCTCTGCCTTTTGGTAGTCTGGAAAGATCAGTGATTTTGAAAACAGCTCGCTTTTTTGCAAGGAATGTTGTTTTTGTACTTTAAGAGCTGATTTCACCGCTTGCCAATAAATGCTACTAGTCACATGAATCTATAAGCCGGGTAAATACCAAAGTCACAGTGTTTTTACGCTGCCAAATAAATAGTAACACAATTAGTACTACATACATAATACGATAACTGTCATATAAAGCGTACTTGAAATCTGTGAAACAGTCCCTAATATCGTAGCTTTTAACATTAACATAAGGTTATAATTCCGAAGGACCAAAAATTGGTATAGCTAGTTCACTTTCATTAAGTCGAGTTGATATAAAAACATTAACAGCAAGTCTTGTAAAAAGGTAAAAGTCAAATCTTGTTTTACTAAATTAACTACCTACTTTCCGTGTCACCAAATTCAAAATCTTCAAAAAATTCCATAGGTAAACTAAAAATTCGTTGTAAAATATCTGGAGAGACAAATAAAACACGAAGCACAAATACTCACGTAAATATAACCCTGAGGAACTCCTGGAGGAATGTGCCTTGAACCGGGGTGTGCTGCGCTGCCTCGCATAGTTTGAAAAGTACGCACTGGCGACCGTCCCCTCCCAACCTGAAAGGAATTATGTGGCGACTTACGACATTCTTCGCTGTTTAAGGTGGGACACTGACACAAAATTTACAGTATCTCAGTTAGCAGGTGAAATGCAAAATATCTTATGTGCTTTGTAATTTAATTATTTGATTCTAATATATTTTTTACTAATTGATAGGCCTCTGGAAAGGGAGATTTTATTTAGTTAAGTGGCAAGTTATTATTTATTCTTGCCACCAAGTAGCATGTAATTACTCTTACAACTTGTTGGTCAGTCTAGTCACAGCGTAATATAAGTCTTATCATTAAATAGATAAGTCTCAATGTGACAAGGACAGTGTAGAGTCAAATAGTTCTTTCAAGTTCTTGAATCAAAACTACTCGTCCAATCTATTTACAAAAAATGATATTCACAAACTATTAGATATGTTTCAATAAAATGTAAATAGACCAATTTTCAATAGATGTCCCATCACACTGTCCGCCGAGCTGTTCGACATTATTATGCCCAATCAATCACCAAAGGGGTTCTAGATCGCTTTTCTCACACCCATTGATCGCATTCAATGTAAACAAAGAGGTAAGGGGAGTCGAAGAGTATGTAGACAATAATCTATAGAATTATCTATATAGGCACAGTCTGCCTCAAAAGTAGCTGAACGAATTAAAAACTTCAAAACGCTTTTAAACATTAGCTTCATTCCGAATATATATTTTTGCTTTGTTTAAAATAAAGTAAAACTTTTACAACTTTATCTTAATGAAGAAAAAGCAATTGTCGATATAGAGACAAAAGTTTGAAGGCTATTTAAAATTTTGAATTTGTTCAGTTACTTTTTTGGCTGACTGTACCTATCCACTAAAATAAATATAGGACTATGAGCAAAATTAGTATGAGACAATGGCATAAACATTTGCCATCCAGCACCAAAATCGTAATTAAAAGCCAAATAAAAGGTGGCGCAGTTGATTTTATTAGTTGCCAAGAAACACTACATTACAATAACTATGACAATTGTTAAGTTGATGTGTAGGTAGGGCTGCCATCATCTAAATTGCAGACGCCGGATAAACACGGCAAAAATCCCGGATTTGGGCGAAATATGGGTATTTCCCCGGACACCTCTGAAAAATATTTTGCCGTTCCTTCTTGAATGCGGGGAAATGCATGAAGTTTTAACTAAGATTTATTTCAATTTGTCGCTCATCTATAAAAAATGGATTTCCCCTGACAACAAAAGTGTCCGGGTTTTGCCCGGACAATTTTTAAAACCCCGGCCGGACGGCCCCCGGACGCCCTTCAAACTAGGACAAATCCGGGGAAATCCGGACGGATGGCAGCCCTATGTGTAGGCAGTGTTCTAAGCTTTTCTTTACATAGTGATACGAGCAAATTGCTTGACTTTTTTATGGCATCGAATGACGAGACGAGCATGCCGTTCGCCTGATGGTAAGCGATACGACAAACCATAAACAGTAGAAACACCATCTAGCACCTTGAATTACAAAGTACTGTGGCATTCCACTGCGCTCGTCATCCTGAGACATAAGTCTCATTATGTCCTGTGGTTACACTGGCTACAATGTCCTTCAAATCGAAACATAACTGTGCATGCACACTACTTGGCGGTAGAAATAGACATGGGGTGGTACCCAGACGGACACTTACGTATGAGAGACCTACAACCAGTGAATAGTAAGCACTAATAAAAAAAATCAATTCTAACCGGGACAGCAAATAATAAAGGTCTTCTGGCTATCCTGAGACTTTGGTTGTAGTAGGTACTTTGAAGTAATTACTACTATTTTACTAAAGGGAACGTGCACGGACTATATGGGGTAGCATATAATCGATACAAGAGCCACATTTGAATAAAAAAGAATCTTTTAAAATCTATATTTTTTAATATGACAAATGATAGCATATTATTTACGCCCTCCGGCCAGGTAGGATGACGATCTGCGAAAGACTGCAGGCACATGCTGGATGCGGCAAGCTGAAGACAGGGCGCTATGGCGCTCATTAGGGGAGGCCTATGTCCAGCAGTGGACTGATAAAGGCTGATGATGATGATGATGGGTTGCGGCTGAACATTATTGAGATCTAGCGTGGCCAGAATAAGCTTTTTTAGATGGGAGCTAGTTATTTTGATATTGTTGAAGCAAAATTAGGAAGTTATGTTCCCTTAATTAAAGATTTATTGATATTGAATATTATCTTTAAACCTTTTTATTCTGGGACTTTGGTTTTCAGCTTTTTGTTATTTATGGCAAATAATATAAATATAATACTATGAATGATATTCTAAAAACATAAATATTATATTAGTAATCGCAATCTGAAGAATCAAAGTAACCCAATTGGGATAGTTTTATACACTACACTTAAATAATAAATACTAGCTGTCTTTATTGTTCTTATTGGTTTAAATTCGTCATCTATTACACATACGTAATGTCAATCATGTGCATGCAGAATACTTTTTTCGTTTAATTTGTTAGGGCGTATCTATGCTTTTTGAAAATCATTGACTATCATTTTAAAATTGCACATGCAACCAACGACTAAAAAACTTAAAACATAGAAAGTCATTTACTTACGCAGTAAGCAATTTCTCAATCCTCTGCAACAATTCCAACCTGTTGCTTCTGTGAAACTCTATGCTTTTCTCGTCCAAATGTTCCTTCTTCAGATATTTTCTATTAGTCTGCATTTTATGCATCTTCTTTCTGTCTATTTTCATGTTTAACTTCTCTTTAAATGTCTGTGGTTCATCCACACTTCGCTTAGCAAATGCTGGATTGACTATCGGTCTCCTAAAAGTAAGAGAGTTTAAGGCTGTAACTTATAAGTTATGAATAAAGTAATTACCATATTTTAGTTGCATTAGCACATTTACCATTATTGTGTAATATTATGATTATGACCACAGAAGAGTGATTATAACAATATTTCGTGCGTAAGAGTAAGGCGTTTATATTTTTTAAAAGCCATTCGTGCAAGCTCATCTAAAAGTGGTCAAGTTCCAAAACTTATTTTCCGAACTATCACAATATACAATTTCTATCATACCTTTTATAGGGAACCCTTGCAATAACTCTTCCACGTTCGTCGACATAGTTGATATTCTTGACGTCCCCTCTCCTCTGTGTTTTATCTTTGTTCAAAAAGTATTCCGTGAATATAGGGTCGGCAGGGAGACTCCACGCAAGCGCTGCAGTGCTTCCGTATAAGAAGATATCACCGATCGGAATGAGTGCTGCGGTTTGCACGCAGAATACTAAAAGCAATTTGGATTTAGTTCAGCTATCGTAAATGCTGATAGATTAATTCCTAATATCAATAAATTTCGGCTATACTTTTCGTGTATTGTTTATATCGTACGCTTTAAGTGTGAATTCGCTATAATTCGTCTGCCTACCCGCGCTAGGCCAATGTGGTGGACGAAGACCTAAGCTATCTTAGTAGTAGAACAGGCTCGTGCTCAGCAATGCGCTGTATAACATAGTGCTAGTATTTTTGAAGGACACATGACGTGTCAATAGTGGAAAACGTGCATTTTTAATACAACTTATCTGTGCGCGAACATAAACGGTTTTCAATTCCATCGTGTATATCATCTTCGACGTCATGTCAGCTCGTCCAAATATATTGTATGCATGGACTCCAAGATTTAATTCATGCTTATCATAAAGAATACAAGACTAGTTCTAAAGAACCACATTCCAGGACTAGTTGGTATATAACGACGGCCAAAATGGTCTTCTTATGCGAAATTTCCAAGACTATAGTTTACTAAATATTTGGTGAAGTTACTCGCACTAGTTGACGCAAATAAGATCACTGTATTCTTAAATGATTTACAGACATAAAAATCGTGTTAAATACATAATCAAACGAATCATTGGTCTCCTGATGACGTCAAAACACCATAACAATATATTTAGAATACGCACTCGTGCGGGTAAATCATCGGCTTTTGTACCGTCTAGATTTATCTCACGGCAATCAGTTCACGCGCAACGTTCATGCAGAAACTGCGGTGGTGTTTATAACGCATTAAGAAATGAAATTGATATGCAAAAGATCTTTTAATCGCTCGTGCATAGTTATTATAGTTTATATTTGAAATCAGAGAATTTTCTGCGACTTGAATGTAGTTCCAAAATTTCTATAAAAAAAAAACTTGAGAGGTGTCAAGGGACACCCGGATGGAACGAAGTTGTTTTCGATTAATTAGTGAAGATATTGTAATAAAATTTTATTTCTTTTAAGTTATAATAATAATTGTATATTTCATTAAAACGTTACCACATCAATGAAAACATTTACTTCTACCTACACGATAGATATGTCATCGAATCACGATCATCACCTAAGCAAGCATTGACATTAAAATTAACATACAACTAACGAAAAAAAACTACTCTATGAAGCATTTAAATCTTAGAGTATGCATACGTAGTTATACTTACTCTAAGATTTAAATTGTCTTTTTTTATTTAAATTTTGAACCAGTTCTTTATTGTTACTGGCTGGTTTCACAGGGCAAGTATAAAAGTGTCGTGACAACTTTTCGTAAGATTTTTTTCCGTCTAGCCCCCTTCACAACGCGCGATAAGGAACTTCGTTCCAAAAATCGCTGTAGTTAATTTAGCCTTCAAACGTCGATGGCAAAAATGTATTTTTGAAACCCGATCTCTTGCGCAACCCGGTCTTATTAATCCCCGACAGAAAAAGAAGAGTCTTGTAATTTTAGGGTGTCTGTCTGTGTATCTGTATGTCTGCCTTTGGCATCGTAGCTCTCAAACGAATGGACCAATTTTGAAGCGTTTTTTTTTTTGTTTGAAAGCTAGTGTGATCAAGATGGTTCTTAGCTATAATTTATGAAGATATGTTCCGGCGTTTGAAGATTATCAGCTCATTTCCAACTTATAAAGTCCAATTGTTTATAAAATTGATGGCAATATTTTTAAACATGAGCTGATGCTGCAGCATCTAGTAGTCTGCGGGATATCCAACTCTTTAGCAACTTATAGCAGATATATATTGTTTGCGCTCATGGATGGTCTCAACTAGTAGGTGTTAGATTGTTAGTTATCAAGGCCACATGATGAAGAATAACGTAATTTATAAAGTTTGAAATAAAGATTTAATTAAAATCAAAATATTACTAGGAACCCTACATGACAAAGACACGTTTATTATTTTACTTTTTAGAGATTTTTTGTGCCGGAAGTTTTTTTTTTTAGAATATGCCTAGTATTTTTAATTGGCGTGTCTAAAACATACATATCAACCTAATTAGTCGTTTCAAAATAGAACTAAAGTCAGTACTCATTTAATCGCTTCTTCTTAGACAATACATGCAATATATTATACTAGCTTTTGCCCGCGGCTCCGCCCGTGTTAAAAAGTTTTTCCGGGACAAAAGTCGTGCTTTAAGTTTTCCCACGATACAAAGTAGCCTATGTGTGAATCCAGGACATGATCTACCCGTGTGCCAAATTTCATCGAAATCCGTTCAGCAGTTTTTGCGTGAAAGAGTAACAAACATCCATACATCCATACTTTCGCGTTCATAATATTCGGGCCTTCTCTACTATTGAGAGGGTTTAAGCCTTAGTTCAACACGCTGGCCTAGTGAGGGTTAGCAGACTTCACATACCTCAATTCTCTATAAGAATTTCGAAGGTATGCTGGTTTCTTCACAACGTTTCCTTCACCGTTATTAAAAATAGCGATAATTTACAATGAATACACACAATGTAACATTAGAAAAGTCGGAGGTGTGTGCCCTTGGTTTTTGAACCTGCGGACATTCGTTTCGGCAGTCCGTTCCACTCCCAACTAGGCTATCACCGCTACACAAAAATCCTCCAATTAGAAAAAAATAAGGGCAAGAGTTTTTATACGAAGGTATGTTTTATTTATCCCACTATCGATATGAAAAGAAAATTCTTAAGAAATATACACTTAAATCTAATTAAATTAATATAAAACATCATTAAACTAATCCTTATAATAACTGACCCAAAAAACCGTGCAAATATATTATCTCAATCATTTAAGCACCAATTACCATTTTGCAAGTCACGGACTAAGAGATTACCAAGACTAATTCTGCAAATTTACACCTGGTCACAAAACCAATTTAGTTGTTAGCTGTTTACACGTTGTGAACAGAGTTCAAGATAAAGGTAACTGAGAAAATACCTTTTGCATGTAAAATTTTGCGTCGACCCCACATTGAAACAGGGAGGGAAAACCAATTAAGAGTACTAAGGGACCTTAGAAAAGCATTTTTAAACAGAAATTTGCAATTTTTTAACTTGAAATCTTATGTCTCACGGTGACGGGTGTAGAGGAGTGCCCCAATACCTGGTAATTCAGAGTTATGTGCGACGTTGCTACTGTTTTAGGCGGTCGTATCGCTTACCATCAGGTGAGCGGCATAATCGTCTCGTCACATATCATAACAATCTTGGGAACCAGTTTTTAATGAGGGTCTAATCAATGTGAGGGTCCAAACGGCACATATTTGCGAGAGTTTGTAACCGAATACCGAAAGCGGTCATTTTCTTTGCGCTCTTTGCAAGAGCTAGTGTGTGGTTGCTCTGTTCACCACTTCTTAAGGCCACCAATGCTAAGGTTTTTTTTATTGCATTGAAAGACGTGACGAGCATGCCGTTCGTCTGATGATAAGCGATACGACCACCCATAAACAGTAGCAAAACCATTCAGCACCTTGAGTTACAAAGTACCTACTTTGTGGCATTCCATTGCGCCCGTCATCCTGAGACATAAGACGTTAAGTCGCATTATGGCCAGTAGTTACACTGGCTACAATGCCCTTCAAGCGGAAACACAACAGTACATGCACACTGCTGCGATAGAAATAGACATTGCGGTGGTACCCACCCAGCCGGACTCTTACATATGAAACCTACCACCAGTAATACGCGGTAAATGTCAGTGATTGCACAGGGGAAGTGCTGAAAGCTCTAGCAATCTATTATATTGCCATTACAACGTAGTCTCCAACACATGATGAGCAGAAAATTATCACAAGTTAACTAAAATTGGCGCCTGAATTGTGTAGGACTACAAACACGGTCAGCTAATGCCGGTATCCCTGACGTAGCAGACAGTACTTTTCTTGTTTCTTTATGATATGAAATGAGCCTATCGCCATTAGATTCAGGAATGCAGGCTGCCTCAAAACGAATATATCCAATTAGGTAAACAGTATTAATCACGTACCATCCCCACCGCAACGGCTTTAAATAGTTGCTAAAGGACACCAAAAAGATAATTAAGCGGAAAAAAATTATGCCACATCCAACTCGGTGTCGAAACTCTTTATGGTACTATAGGGCTTCATTTCGCAATAAAATAGTTACTATCCAACCAATTGTACATCCTTCTTCCAAGAATATTTAGAAATGGCTGCCCAAATCTACATTTACGCTAAACATGCGGGAAACCTTAAAATAATCTATTTGTGTTTGTATGTTTATAGGCATGTGTGCACAACATCCATAGATGGATAAACATGCAAAGTGATCTATAGAAAAGATCTGTCAAGTAAATAGCTTTGATAGACAAACATAGCGGTGCCATAATTAACGGTATAGTAACAATTTTAAAGCTACCTACCTAGTTGTAACGAGCTACCGTCGGGAAATGTTAAGAACCTCTTTCGTCTCGACAACACTCTTAAATCTTCGTTTTCCACTGAGAATTCATGTGTACTGTTGTCTCTTACACTAACCGCGACATGCAGCGACAATACTAACAAAAAAAGAGGTTTCATTTTCAAATTCAAAATGGAACTTTTCAAACCCGACACAGGCCACTTGGTAAAAAAAGATTTTTTAAAAACAGAACGCAACGTTGTCCGGTACAAAACTTATAACGCACTGTTCCATACTTTAGCTCATTGTGGACTTGTAAAGTGTAAAAATGAAGCATCAATTAACATGGGCGGTGTCAACCGAGTTACTGTTATTTCGTGCGACCAAATGTATAATGTTCTCAATAAAAACAAAAAAGGAAATTGGGAAATCATGATTGTGGCGCATGCGTGACACATCGGGCGGGAGAAGCGATTAAACATAACATTAATATGAAAAAGAAATAAAACAACGATTTGTTACAGTACTTTTTTTTAACCACTTTTATTTTCCTTAGCGTCAAAACACTATAATTCTCTAGTGTTTGCAATCAATTGAACTAGCCATAACGTAAAAATATTTTTTGCGCTTCTTCATACAAATAAATGTAAAAGAACATGAAGCCTTGAGTTATGTTACTTCCTTCATAGTGAGTTGTCCGACGCCTCTACATTCACCTGAATCCCGGCGCAACTTCGACGGTCGGAGCGAAAATAGCATAACTCAAATTTTTTGATAACCAAAATGAGCACTGATTTCCTTCGAAATAACAGCGGTCATTTATGTTCAGTATTTTAAAAGAAACTTGGTAAAAAAATTATATAATGAATAATTAAAAAATTATGCATTATATACATTGTAAAAGCTCTTGATATAGATACTTTATAAAGCTCTTGAATGCCTTAGTTATCAGAAATCATAGTACTATCAACACGGTAGTAAGACAAAATCGTATTTTCAACATCTCTCCGTTTTAATGCTACATTCTATCATTATCGTTTCTTTGTATATTTTTAATATTTCGGTATTAGTATTTAGGTGAGGTAAAATCAGAGGTATCAATATTACTTATAATAGGAACATAAAGTAAAATATAATAATAGTATTAATAAATACAAGACAAAAACGTCTCAAATAAAGTCAAGATATCCTCAAATCTTGTTTTAGATCTTCGACGTCATCACAAACGTAATTTCCCAAATCAGTTTATGGTAATCTAACCATTCGTTGGTGGGTCTTTTCTTTGGGATAACATCAAATATACGTAGATTAGGGAGACCGCACACTGCTATAAAAAGTTGAGCTACTTTTCTATACACATACAGGCCATATTGAATAATAACGATGGCTACACTTCACATTTGTTTCAATTATAATTGCTCGTAAAATTTCTCGTAGTACGGTCTAGCCAATAAGTCGATAAGTGAGCTTATGTGTACAAACATTATACATACATTTACAGTACATTAACGATGCAAACTCTATTGATTTATCCTCTCAATGTTTTGAGATTAAATAAATCGAAATTTAAATTATGAAGGAATTTATAATATTCTATTATTAAAAAAGTATACATAATGACATCACTATAAAATTCAATCTTGTATAAACCTACGAATAATATTAACCCGTCAATGGTAACAATCTTAAACAATGAAACCTAATGAAATGTAAATTCTATAATCAGTGGAAAAATCGTACCAAAAAAATGTATCTATTACAAAGATAATCAATAATAATAATCAATCGTATACTATCAAAAAATGCTATTTTAAATAATTACAAACCTTACAAGCGACAAGAAATGGAGAAAAGGAGATGTCCGCTATTTATATGAGTGCTGAGCCTCAAAATCAAAACAGGCTCAATCTTTAGGGATATTAAGAGGGCCAAATATGGATCTTCGAAGTAAAAAAAAATTTTTGACCCCTCCATTTATAACTTACTTTTTTAAAACGTTCATACTAAGTTATCTACTAAGTTATATACTATCGTTTTTAAGCCAAATAAAAAAACACAAATCTCACAATTGGAGGTCTTTTAAAATTAAACGATTTATTGTAAAAGGCTAATTTTTACGAGTTCTATTCAAATATATATATAAACCTTCTTGGTTAGAACTCTAGGCCTGTTTTTGGACATCTCCTTTACCAAAAAGTAAAAAAATTCCATAGCAGTGCAGCATTTCAATGTCTAAGGCCGAAAGTCCGTCACGTACTTATAGTATGAAAAGACGTACAGAATTTACGCGTGACGGATTATCTGCGTATTCTACAACTAATAAAGCTAAGTCCTCTTCAATACCATAGTACTACATATATAGTACTACGTATACACCTTAGTACCATTCAGGGTAATATATCAGCAACTCCAAATTAATGTCGCAGCTTTAGAACGAATACGACACAATTAACAACAAATTGAAAATTAAGTTATCGTCATAAAATTACTTAATACTAGTCCCTTTTTATATAAACATAATAAAAAAGAGACTGATGTAATTGTTTTGTCCTGTTCCCGCTTGAACTAATGTTGTATTAGCAATTTAGTCTATGACGATAACTCAATTTTCATATATTTTTGTATTGTGTCGTTTTCGTTCTAAAGGTGCGATATATACGTTGACAAGAAGACCCTCCATATCGATTACTTTCTTATTCATACATATTGTAAACATTCATTTGAGGCTTACTGAAAGTGCCTTACCAGAAGAAAATACATTAAAAGCTAATTTCACCGCTTCCTGATAAAGTTCAAAATAACTATCTGACATATAACGATATCCAATAAATACATCTGAGATTACTCCCGAAATATTCTGCCAGAAATTTCTATTTGAGACCTGTGCAACCAAAATTAGTCTATGAGTCGGATAAATTCCAAAAAACGTATCAGGTACTTTATCAACATGTGGTGTAATCGGCCCTTAATTTTATACTTTCACAACTTAAGTAGATTTATAACTACTACTTATCAAACCCGTCAGCAGTAACTCATATGGAGACATAAAAAACTAGTAGCTTAAAATAGGTGAATTTGGCTCAAGCGGTGACTCGCTGCATTCAGGAAATAGAGCATCGCAGGACTCCGATGCATAATGGGCTGCTTCGTATTCCCTATACATCTCCTCGGTTGCTCCTTTGGGCAGTCTGAAATGTAGTTTGTGATATAAGGCTTTGATGATTGAAATTGGAATTAATTTTGATTTTGGAATAAACATCTGGGCAAGTTAGGTCATTTATATGGATTATTTTTGAAAAATTAAGTAGTGCATGAAATTAATTAGGACAAGGAAAGGTTACAAGTTGATCATGATCATAATAACAGTGTATATAAAAACGAAGGTACAAGCCATTATCTAACGATAGTTAAATTATTAGAAACATTGTTGGTGCTAAAGGATTCGATAAAACGACTGGTAGTTTACTTCGCTAAGAACTTGTTGATTAAGGAATATGTGGGAAGCATTATGCAAGTGTTAAGTTTACAATTAAGGATTTACAATATCTACAATAAGTTACTTGCAGTATTAATAAAGTTGGGGACAACACAGGCGATAAACAAAATAGTCTGTGTATCGTAACTTTTCACATGCTGCGAAATGAAAGTTGCTAAGCACCCCAGAATTTAATGCATGCTATAAAAATAAGAAAATGTTAGTCGAATCCAGCAAATCCTGAATGACAGCCAGCATGTACTACCACCGTACCACACCTATTTTGAAATTATTCATAGGCCCTAAAAGGAAGGTCTACTAAGAAATAATTTCACAAAAGTCCAGGTCTAAAAAGGCTTGTCGAAGTTTCGAGCGAATACTTTGCTAGTAAGCAGTGGTTTCGTATGCGAGAATCGATCTGAGTATATTTTTGTCACCAAGCAGCAATTTGGAAGCATTATAGTATTCCACTTTGAAGGAATTTTTATAAGCGTTATGAGAATTAACATCAGAGTGAGATTATTGCAATGCTTTGTTATACTCAGTTTTAGGTTGTTGCTACTGATATTGGAAAACTTAAGATAAGGAAAGCCAGTAAACTCGATTATATTATCATTATTTCAGTAGGGATACACTGTGTGTATTTCATAGAATTTGTATTTTGCTGATTTTACATTTTGTAGCTGCGTGAGAGCCTGCTTACCAGCGTTCGTTACTCGTTCTCTGTCACGCGACACGATAACCCATGTGGGTTATCGTTCAGAATACTCTTTGTATTTCCCACTTGACTCTCAAAACGGTACTGACTATAGTTATGTAACTATAGTCAGTACTGTACACATTATAGTGCAATAAAGACTGAAGAATTAACCACTACTGAATTTTTATTTGCAAGCTTTTGAGAGTCAAGTGGGAAATACAAAGAGTATTCTGAACACTATAATTTCGTACACCCAATAAGGTAGTTTCCTATGTTTGATTTTGTAAATTATTTTATAGGAAATAAAAAAGACGTGTGGCACTCGGAGACTGCCGCGGTAAAGCTATTGCATAAATTCTAATATTTATGTAAGGAAATGATATTGAGTAAAACCTCGTTATGACATTGATGACTGTTATAGGCTGGTTTGTCGAATATTAAGTTGTCGATGTCAATGTGAAACGTCATATCTTTCTGTCAGTAGATCGCTTGATCGAGCCAAAGAGCATTATAATACTACGGAAAGATCGAGCGTAGTGTTGGTATTCTCTTTGCGATCGAGGCATAATTAGTTTCTCAAAGAGCGTTATGGATACTACGGAAACTCTATCTCGAGACGGCGGCTGCGCCGGTTGTGCGCACTGATTGAAAATTACCATTATGGCGGATATCAACGACGATGAGATTGTAAATCTATCTGAATCCGCGACAGCAGCGGTGGGATCGCTTCCACAAAAATCCTGCGAGTCTACTGCAATGCCAGCTACTCAGAATCAAGGATATTTTACGCCCGGATATGAAACTACAGAAAATATGGAAGCAAGACCATTATTGTCTAAAGATGACCGACCTGTTGTGCCTTCACAAGAAACATGGGCGACATTTTTCCGAAATATGATGACGGGTTTCCAAAACACTAATCAGAGGCCCTCAACAAGTATCGCAGAACCGAGAAAACTTAAGATTATGGGACCAGGAATGCTGTGTTCACTCATTTGAAAGGACGTGCAAAAATGTGGGCAATGCGGTCGTATCCTTTATGCCAGACTTGGGAGGAGTTAAAAGAGCGACTTACTCGACAATTTGCTGCAACAAAAAGGTTCCACCATCTGTTTCGTGACATGGTAGAGTGCAATAGCGATCAGGCAGTAATAAACATCGAGTATTCGACTAACAAGTTGGCGCTCATACATTGCCTGGAGACCGGTTGGAGTAAGTCAAATAAAATTGAGGTAGTAATTACCGGTATTGTGGATGCTCAGGTACGTATTGAATTACTCAAAAATATCCTGACATATTTTGTGGCACTTGGTAGACATTTGAATACGTACCTTAACATTAAGAGTCATAATAGACATTTTGAATAAGACTTTTAGTGATCCTGAACTTTCGTATTTTAAAAGACCTAAAATGAACGACAAGCCTATAGATCGGCGATGTCATTATTGTAATAAAATTGGGCACTTGAAACGTCATTGCTTATTACTGCACAATAATATTCACAATACAATTGAGAGTACTGCCCATCCCCGGGCATCTACCGATACATCTAACGATAATCAGTTCAATGTTCTTATTGACACATACCTGAACATTCAAAGGCACATACCTACCACTGTAATGTTTCTGACTTCCATACTCGTATTAACGATTTTTGACCCAAACAAACCAATTGAACTAATGCAAGTTCCATTGGATATGGTGCGATTTTATTCCAGAAAGATGACATTAAACTTAAAGTCATTGCTTACTTCAGCTAGAGGACGACGAATGTGGAAAGCAGACACCACAGCTACGAGCTGGAGACTCTAGCGGTGTTTAAGTTGCTAAAACATTTTAGGCACTACATACTCGGCAGGGAATTCAAGGTCGTTACACATTGTAACGCATTTAAGGCGTCACGTCATAAACGCGAACTTTCGCCTCGCGTACACAGGTGATGGGCATATATGCAAACCTTTGATTTCGAAATAGACTATCGAAAGGTGAAAGAATGCCACACGTCGACTACCTTAGTCGAAACTCAATAAATTGTAAAGAGGTGAACGTTTCGCGTGTTAATGACGAATGGTTACAGGCCGAAAATAAAAGGGATTCCGATATCAAACGCATTATAGAATCCATTGAAAACGAGACAATTGACGCTCATCTTAGGTCATCATACATCTATAAAGTTAACTTACTTCATAAAAATTTTCAAGTTAATGGCAAAACTTTAAGTAGATTAATAATTCCCAAAAACTTTCGTTGGCAAATAATTCAGGAATTTCATGATGAATTAAAACATCTAGGCCGGGATAAAACTTTATCTAAAATAAGAGAACATTTTGGTTCCCCAATATGACTTCGTCTGTTAGAGCGCAAGTCGATCACTGTTTACCGTTTAAAATAAACAACAACCCTTTTGGAACAAGTTAGTCCGCTTTACACCCCGTACAGAAAATTGTGGAGTCCATTTCAGTTGTTAATGGGTTGAATCAAATTTTCACCTAAGTTGTACTATCTCGCAACTAATTTGAATGTTCACAGTGAACAAGATCTGATGAAAATAAGACAGTAAGCTCAAGGTAGGATGGACGAGCAAGCATCGAAGGATAAGACATGCTATGACGCTAATAAAGCCAATATTCGTTCTTTCATTATAGGCGATTTAGTTTTAGTCCAGAGAAATCTACGAAAAAATTGATAAATTAACGCACACTCACACCTGTTATCCCCGAAGGGGTGGGCAGAGGCGCAAAAATAGTGGACCATGTAAAATAACTAAAATTAGTCCAAATGAACGTTATACGGTTAAGCTAATATCTGGAGGACGTGGTCAGTATGTTTGTCATGAAAGATTACGAAGATATCCAGCTAGCCTATCAGCGCTGTCTGAATGTCTGAATCCTGTAGAATTCGAAGAAATAGATGATTAATTTTATTACATCGAATCATGGTAGCAATCTTTTGATGTGTTGATTAATAATGCGAGTTCCTTAACTCTAAAATAATCGTTCCAAGATTTATTGAAATAGTGAATAGTTTGGTTTTGAGTTTGGTTTCGATGAAAATGTTTATTTGTTACCTACTTTATTTGATTATAAAGTCCAGTTAATAAATGGCATGTAATTATTACTGTTGGTTGGAATTATCGTTTTTCATTCTGTTGAAGGACTGAAACTTTTAGTGTGATTAAACACTGAAAGCTTTAACCTTTGCTGATTAGATTATGTTGAAAGCTTTAACGCTTTGCTGTCAAGTTATGCTGAAAGCTTTAACGCTTTGCTGTACGGTTATGCTGAAAGCTTCAACGATTTGCAGTTCAGATTATGCTGAAAGCTTTAACGCTTTGCTGTACGGTTATACGCTGGAAGCTTTAACGCTTTGCTGTCAGGCTATGCTGAAAGCTTTAACGCTTTGCTGTGCGGTTATATGCTGGAAGCTTTAACGCTTTGCTGTCAGGCTATGCTGAAAGCTTTAACGATTTGCTGATAAGATAATGCTGGAAGCTTTAACGCTTTACTGTTTGGCTATGCTGAAAATTTTTACGCTTTTTTGATTAGATTATTCTGAAAGCTTTAACGCTTTACTGTTAGGATTATGCTGAAAGCTTTAACGCTTTGCTGGCTATATTATGCTGAAAGCTTTAACGCTTTTTTGTTGGGATTATGCTGAAAGCTTTAACGCTTTTCTGTTTGGATTATGCTGAAAGCTTTAACGCTTTGCTATGAGGTCATTTTGAAGGTTTCAACGTTTTGCTGTGAAGTTTTGGCGAGAGTCTTCGAAGCTCAATAACGTAATTAAAATAATGCGTTACTAATGCTGAAAATTCAAACACTTTGTGTTACGTTGGTACTTACGACTAATGTACCTTTCAACGCGAGAGCGCGTTGGTTGCCAGAATGGCCGTGTAAGGAAATGATATTGAGTAAAACCTCGTTATGACATTGATGACTGTTATAGGCTGGTTTGTCGAATATTAAGTTGTCGATGTCAATGTGAAACGTCATATCTTTCTGTCAGTAGAACGCTTGATCGAGCGTAGTGTTGGTATTCTCTTTGCGATCGAGGCATAATTAGTTTCTCAAAGAGCGTTATGGATACTACGGAAACTCTATCTCGAGACGGCGGCTGCGCCGGTTGTGCGCACTGATTGAAAATTACCATTATGGCGGATATCAACGACGATGAGATTCTAAATCTATCTGAATCCGCGACATTTATAACCTCTTTGAACAGATATAAAATAAAATATTCATCGATAGATGGCAAAACTAAAAAAAAAACGGGTTCAATGGACTAGTTTCTAGAGCCGTAACATTTAAATAAAAACCTCTTTGAACAAATATAAAATAAAAACTTTTTAAAAATTCAAACTTAGAATTACGTCATCCCGCCTCGTTTGACATTTCGATACGTTTCACTGACTGAAACAATTTTACAATTTTAAATACACGGTAATTTCGACCTTTTATCGTTTAATATTCAGCTCATATCCTCTTACATAATTATTGTATTCTTAGAAGACTGCGATATTAAATTTGCTTTTGGAATTTTTTGGCTTTACGGTTGTGATAGAGTTGAAAATAAAATATCACCGCTGTGCCGGTCGGAGTGAGGGGTGACAGGTTTCTTCGTTATTTTTGGATTTCGAAATTTCTGGATTCGGTCTCCACGCTCAAGGCCCGCGATAGAAGCTATGCAATAGCTTAAAAATAATAAGAAAAAACAATCAGCATCAAAAATTGGTTGAAAAATAAATCAGTTATTCATATTTGAAATATTGTTGTGAGCATAAGTGGCGACGTGGAGGCGATATTGCGCTATCTCTGTCGCACACACGCAGCGTTATGGCCGGCGACTCTTGGTGACGTCACAGTGTAATATTACTATTATATGACAACAACCCTTACCACCAAATTTCAAAGCTTTATAACTCACTAATATTGCTCCAATTTTGAAAATTATTTCCTGTTAGATTTTGGGTGACATATATTTAAGATAAATTTATTAAAAACTCGCTTTTGCCCGCGGCTCCGCCCGCTTGAATAAGTTTTCCCAAGATAAAAGTCCCGCGCTATATTTTTCCGGGATAAAAAGTAGCCTATGTAAAGTCCAGGACATTATCTACCCGTGTACCAAATTTCATCAAAATCCATTTAGCAGTTTTTGCGTGAAAGAGTAACAAACATCCATACATCCATATATACTTACAAACTTTGGCGTTTTTAATATTACTAGATTTTACCCGCGACTTCGTCCGCGATACAAAGTTTTTCCGGGATAAAAGTTCCGCTTATATTTTCCCGGGATAAAAAGTAGTTTATGTGTTAATCCAGGACATAATCTACCCGTGTGCCAAATTTCATAAAAGAGTAACATACATCCATGCAAACATTCTTACAAACTTTCGCGTTAATAATATTAGTAGGATACGCATAAACCTTCCTCTTGAATCACACCAACCATAGTTGAAAAACGAATGAAAATCCGTTCGATAGTGTTTGAGTTTATCGCGTTCAAGAGACAAACAGATGTGATAGGGGACTTTGATTTATAATAACTAGTGATGTTAGGACATATGTTTTAAAATAAAAACATAAAAAACTTCGAGAAAAAAATCCGGGATAAAAGTTCCGGTTTATGTTTTTTCGGGATAAGCAGTAGCCTGTTTCCTTCTCTGGGTTTCAAACTATCTCCATACCTATTTGTGTACGGACCCACCCACGAACAAATATTTACCGGGATTAAAGTTCTGGTTTAGGTTTCCCGGGATAAGAAGTAGCCTAGGTCCTTCCCTTAGTCTTAAACTATGTCCCTTCCAAATTTCATCAAAATCGGTTCAGGGGTTTGACCGTGACGGCTCCACTCGCGGGACCAAAAAAAACCGGGATAAAAGTCCCGGTTTATATTTTTCCGGGATAAAAAGTACCCTATGTCCTTTCTCAGGCTCAAGACTATCTGTGTATCAAATTTCATTTAAATCGGTTCAGTAGTTTTGGCGTGAAAGCGCAACAGACAGACAGACAGACAGAGTTACTTTCGCGTTTATAATATTAGTAAGGACTAGATTTTGCCCGCGGCTCCGCCTGCGTTAAAAAGTTTTTCCGGGATAAAAGTCCCGCTTTTTATTTTCCCGGGATAAAATGTAGCCTATATGTTAATCCAAGACATGATCTACCCGCGTGCCAAATTTCATCGAAATCCGTTCAGTAGTTTTTGCGTGAAAGAGTAACAAACATCCGTACATCCAGACATCCATACATACTTACAAACTTTGGCCTTTATAATATTAGTAAGATTAAGTAGGATAAGTAATCAACTACCCTTTTTCCCACAAGCCTTTTTCATTTGTCCATTGCTGGAAATAGACCTTTTTTATAACACCATTCTTATTCTGCAGTCTCATCCACGTTTCATCTTGAACTTTGTCGCGATGCAAATGCGGTTGTGTTCCAATATACAATAAGAACCTAATACAAAATAAGTGTAACATATTGAAAGAAACAACTGACGTCCTTGAATGTATTTGCCAGGTATAAAATGACGTTGTTGTGTTCACATTTTTACAAATTTCTATGCACATAAATTTACCGCCTGCGAAGTGAAATTTACTATGGAAACTATTTCAGATTTCTAACAGGTGTAAAGATTTTTGGCGAACCGAAAATGTTTTTGACGTCAATACAAATATTAAAATAAAGAGTATTGGAACAGTCAGTGGCGAGCTTGTTTTTACGACCATTTAAAATATTTAAGATATCTGTATTGTTAAAAGAGGGAGGGAGACCACTAACCAGATAGGAAGACGACCTCAGACGGACAGCTGGCTCAAACTGGATAGACGTAGCACAGGACAAAGACGCATGGGCATTTTTGGAGGAGGCCTATACCCGATCCGGGGTTGTATCCGGGCATGTATATAGCGAATTTTATACGCATCTATGACACGACTGACACGCCCCTTCACAATATTCAGCGCACATTTGTGCGTAAATTCCACAGATTCTGACTGTATAGTTATTACCGTGCGTTTGAAACACGTCGGCGCTGACATTACACAGTCTCCATAGACCCTTATCTCTTTTGAATTTTGCACACTCTTAATCAAAGACATTAAATAGTATAGTTATAGACCGGACATTAGGACCAAATCTTTCATGCAAGAGTTATTACCAAATGCTAATAAGAAGCTGTCTTATCTGACACGTTCATGTGACAAATCACAAGATGTCTCGGCATACTGAAATTTTGTAAAGAAAACAATACTTTGGAAGAAAAGAAGCACGAGTAGGACTCTCACATGTAAGAGTCCGTCTGGGTGGGTACCACCGCAATGTCTATTTCTGACGAGCGCAGTGGAATGCCACACAGTACTTTGTAACTCAAGGTGCTGAATGGTGTTTCCACTGTTTATGGGTGGTCGTCTCGCTTACCATCAGGCGAACGGCATACTCGTCTCATCATTCGATTCAATAAAAAAAAAGAAAGAAGATATACCAATTTGCACATTACGATCATGTCGAAATGTGTTTTAATGCATTTTTTTTTCTATTTCACGGTAGATTGAGTTATTGACGAACAGGCTCAACATTTTTGTTTGACAATTTTCTCAATGTCCGCTCTATATAATCTTAGAACTGTTTGCTCTTGATATATGCATGCAATGATTATTGTATACACACCGTTTCTAATTAACAGAAGCCTCTAAATTAGGTTGTGTGACGTAGCATAGTTCACGTAGATGAATATTTAAATTACAACTGCGTCACACACACTCCTTACCCCATAGATGCATGTATTATCAGTGACTATGGTACTTGGTATTATAACAAAGCACGTAATAATAATAAAAAAATTGCCCGGAGTTTTGCTAGTTACTTTGATAAAAATAGCCTTGAGGAGCTATAGTATTCCATCTTGGTAAAATTTAAAGTATTCATACAATAGTTCCGAATAATATCGCGTTCAAACAACTGAACTCGATGGCTTGATAATAATTCGACGGCTGAAAGCATTGATGCATAAAAACCTTGAAAGGCTAATTGGCTTAAACGACATCTTAAGCGACATTGGGTTATACATTTTAAATCAGAAAAATATACTGATTCTAAAATATATCTATAAGCTATTAAGCCTATTAAGCCAAGCTTGTCACCCGTCAAATTATTTATATAAGAACAATGTTTATAATTTAATAAATTATTTATTTGTGAAGTCGAATCTACCATATCTTATTTCAAAGAGGCATTTGTTTCTGAATTATACAAATCCCACTAAAATTTCAAGTTTAATCTTTACTAGCGGTTAGCCCCTCATCTCCGGGGATCAATGAAGAAAGGAAAGGGGAGTACGCTAAATAAATAACTCACGAGAAGACAGCTCTCAATATCTCCTGTAAGAATGTTCCCTGGGGAGCATTGCTCGTCTTGCCAACTACGCACAAAGTTTTAAGTAGGCACTGCTTTCCGTCCGTGCCTAGGCTGTAAAAAAATTAACGATAGTCAAGTCTTCATAAAAGTTCATAAGAGTCAAATTAGATATATAAGTATTGTCGATAAATTTTACTAATTCTAAAGAGCTAAGCTTTAGTAATTATCAGTTTATTTATTTTTGTCCCTGAAATGATTTAACTAAGGAACAAACTGTAAAAAATTTTAAGTACTAATCGGATGAAATAATTTCTGAATAATTATATGTCTACTGTTGTTTCTCGCCATATTACGACTACCAGCTGATTTTAAACTAGCTTAATAATTAAGTAGCTGCAAAATATTGGCATAAGTTTCTTTAAAATATATAAATCAGTCACTAATTACTGTCATCAAATCTGACATCACCAATATTCCAAATTCAAAATTTCATCATCATCAGCCATATGACGTCCACTGCTGACCATAAGCCTCCATTAAAGTTTTATAAACGGACCTGTCAAAAGCAGCCAGCTGTTTTCGTAAATTCCAAATTTACGAATTATTAAAACATTTACGCACCCTCGCAGCATGGTCTCGATTTTCTGGTACAGCGAGAGTCTACTACTTCTATGTAGTCGGTCGCTCCGTCCCGAGCTATTCAAAAACCACCCGTTATTTTTCGTGCGATGCATCTGTTTCCTGTCTATTTTAAATTTTTCTACACTTTTTACGATTCGGTTCGTGTTTGCAGAGTCCACGCTGCGTTTGGCGAATGCTGGATTCACTATGGGTTTCCTGAAAGTTTATTTCCGTGTTAGTCGGTATTGGAAGGCTTTTCAAACGTGAAAATAATTTCTCATGTTTATTCGTCATGGGACAGTAGCTTTGAATTAGATATCTTGACACATTTTACTAAACGACTTCAAAAGTTTAAAAAAAATTGTTGGGCTATAATTTTTACTCCGTTACGATAATTGTTTTCGGATTTCGCATAGCCTTCGGACTGGTTCCATTTCAATTTATTGGTATGCAACACTTGAAAAATTCAGACAGGACTTATTCGAAATTATGTAGGATTTCAGTGTTTTTTCTTTGTGTTGGGTTCACTATAGCTTCAAAATGCTACCAAATTAAGAATAATTGACTTTGAACTTCGAAAATTCAGGAAGATACGACTTAAAATCAAAGAAGATTTAAGAATTATTTATTTTTTATGTTGGGTTCAACAAGATCAGTTATTTACCAACAAAAGTGAACATCAATACAACTTAAATAAATCCGACTTGAAAAACAATAAAAAAGCAAATAATCATTTCAATTTATATACAGGTCACAAGGAATTATTGAAACACAAGTAGTTAAAGTAGTGTTTATTATGATTTGTGTTTTTATGTTTATGGGCGCATTAAATATTTTTTTAGAGTCGGTGCCGAATTTAAATTGATCATTATTATTATATATTATTTGTCCGCGTACACACTGGAATGACTTATTGCGAAAATTTTCAGAAAACGAATATATCTTGAGATTTCAGTTTTTGATGATACTTCATCTACCTCAACCTATTTTTTTGTTAAAACAATTGTCAACGTAAAATATGAAAATACTAGCTTTTGCCTGCGGCTCCGCCCTCATTAAAAAGTTTTTCCGGGATAAAAGTCCCGGTTTATGTTTCCCCGGGATAAAAAGTAGCCTATGTGTTAATCCAGGACATGATCTACCCGTATGCCAAATTTCATCGAAATCCGTTCAGTAGTTTTTGCGTGAAAGAGGAACAAACATTCATACATCCATACATTCTTACAAACTTTCGCCTTTATAATATTAGTAGGATATAAATATATTACCTTTTATATGGTCGCTTAAACAAAACCTTGCCATCGTCATTGGTGTAGTAAATGACTTTGGAGTCGATCCTGCGATGCAAGGGGTCGGCGCGGTGGTCGAACGGAGAATAAGGGTCCTGGGGGAGCTCCCAGGCCAGCGCAGCCGTGTTCCCGTATAAAAATATATCACCAATCGTAAATATCATTGGGTAGGTTGTGCAGAATACTAAAAGAAAAAATACTTTAAAATACCCAATTGGGTCATATCGATGAGTTGCGTTCTTATTTTTTTTTAATCCGGTCTCGGCAAAGTGATTTGTCTGAACTGGGCACTAATCAGCTTGTGCAAGCGAGATAGGAAAGGCAACTATATTTAGCGAACGTTGAGGAATGCAAGGAGGATTCATATTCTGGCGTGGAGGTTGAACACTGTATCATGATTTACCAACCCAGTTTGCTGAAATACTATCAGACTTTCACAGTACATACATACGGCCATGGGGCTTTCCTCGTAATTCAAATATCCAATCCGATCTACGTAATACTTGCAGAGATCATTACAAAATTTGATACCGTAAAAATTCCATACTAATCACTTTTTTACTTATTGCCACCATTTAAGCACGAAACTCTTGACTAGAAACCATGGACACCGTTACGAAGATTATAAGGAAACTATAAAACTTCCACTTACCCAACTGAAACGAACTGCCTTCAGGAAATACAAGAAACCTCTTCCTCCGCGACAACACCTCAGTCTTTCCCTCCAAAACCTCACTACCGTTGACATGGTGGCTTGCTTCAGAAAACGCCATACACAAAAGTATCACACAAAATACCTGGTGCATTATCATGTTTTGTTGCATATTTTCTGTGGATATGTCTTAACTCTAGATACGCGATAATCTCTCTAGGGATGTACCGTTAATCATGAACTGCCAATAATGCTACAAATACCGCTACGCGATGGATACAGGGTGTTGGCTTTAGTGTATCGGTTGGTATTATAATGGTGTTTTTACAAAGGAAGAATGATTACAGAAGAACTAAAAAATCTCCTCTATCGTTATTCTTAAGCGTCAACAACACATGCACTATTATTTTGATACTATGAGATTTATCGCTCGATCGGCAACCTGCTTATTTACTTATTTTTCAATAAAAAGCGTATTATATAAAAATATTTAATACTACCTGGGTGGCGTAGTTGTATTACGCTACGACTGCAATGCTGACGTCTTGAATTCGATCCCTAGGTAGGGCAAAGTGATATTCAGATTTCTATTCAGTATAGTCTGGAAATTGTGGCCGATATGGCGATAGGCTCGCCGCCTATCACATCATGGGACGGAATAACGGCAAAAAGTGCGTGCACCAGTTGCGCCTCTACCTAACCCTTCGGGAATAAAAGGCATGAGTGAGTGTGTATTTATTACGCACAGTTTCATCATCATCATCATCAACCACGTGATGTCTACTGCTGAACGTAAGCCTAAAGATTTCCTGACGGACCTGTCAATAGTCGCGTGTATCCAGCCTGCTCCTGCAACCTTTATTATATAGGCGTCTGTCCACCTTCCAGATGGGCGTTGAATGCAGCGCATATGCTCATGATATATTTACTGGTGGTAGGACTCTTATATGTAAGAGTCCGTCTGGGTGGGTACCACCGGAATGTCTATTTCTACCGCCAAGCAGCAGTGTGCATACACTGTTGAGTTTTGGTTTGAAAGGCATTGTAGCCAGCGTAACTACGGGACATAATGAGACTTAACACTTTATGTCTCAGAATGACGAGCGCAGTGGAATGCCACACAGTACTTTATAACCCAAGGTGCTGTATGGTGTAAATTGGTGTAGCTACTGTTTATGGGTGGTCGTATCGCTTACCATCAAGCGAACGGTATGCTCGTC
Organism: Lapara coniferarum; assembly: GCA_949316025.1. Classification (NCBI taxonomy): domain Eukaryota; kingdom Metazoa; phylum Arthropoda; class Insecta; order Lepidoptera; family Sphingidae; genus Lapara; species Lapara coniferarum. Next base: position 15,493,392 of record OX438934.1, on the reverse strand, counting down.
TCGTCATTCAATGCCATAAAGAAAAAAAACATCTTTTGCATGAGGCTATGATACAATTAGCAAAATAATTTTCTTTAATTTGTGTATCTAATTCCAAATCCCTTCAGAAAAACAAGGGTAACATCAGTAATATTAATGTGATGTCAACATAAAGTCCCAAAAATCTCGTTCATCGTTCAGGTTTTGGTCATAAATAACAAACATGGCCAATATTCGAAACTGGACAGTAACCCTTCTATTAATCTATGATATAAAGTACCCCAGCGGATGGAAATAACCGTTTCGACATGATGGAGTCATAAATAAACGAATACACAATATGAAAAGCTAGAAGAGTGATATGTGAATATTTGATTTTGTTTTTTTTTTGTTATATTTTCATATAATATAAAATGCAGTATTGAACGGTTCATTTAAACTTATTTTAATAGTTTTTTTTTAAACAAGACTACCAAATTCTAAAAAAACCGGACAAGTGTGAGTTGGACTCGCGTATCGAGGGTTCCGACCAACTCTTAGCTAAAGTATCGTTAGAATACAGGGTCATTTTGACATTGCGTTAATAAATTAAACCACATACTCGTCTTTACTTTTGCTAACATTGTGCCAAAAATTATTCATGAGGAACGAATATTTTCAACAAAAATCTCAATTTTACATTCCTGATTTTATTATAATTTTGTAGTTTAGTGCGAATATGGCGTGTGGGTGAGTGTTTTTCTGAATGAAAGTGTGATGTCGCTCTAACGAAGAATCCATCTAGAGTAGAAGTAGTGGTATTACGGCGTGTAAACATAAAGTTACATTTTATTGATATTTTTTTGTTCCTAACTTACACTTTTTTATTTTACAGCAATGGTTAGAATAACTTAATGGAAAGTGTTGTTTTTAAGGAGATAAGTATGTGGTTTCATTAAGTAACGCAATGTCAAAATGACCCTGTATATGTTCAATAGTTCGCCAAAATTAATTAATAAATTAATCAAATTTTAAAAAGTTTTTAATTTCGCCTTCTTTTGTTATTGAAGTACATATTTGTCAGTTTCAGAATTTTTCTATTATATGTGCCGTAAGACCTTGCTTCTTACCGAATTTCATGAGTCTAGGTCAACGGGAAGTACCCTATAGGTTTTGATTGCCTTGCGAAATCGCAAAATATGCTACATAAATGGTCATTATCTTTCGATTGCGTTGACTTACAAGTTAGATTTTTTCACAGCTTTTTTTTGTTAATGGCCCTACTGCGAGTAGCCTGACGCTAGTCGGCTTTTCTGGCCACACCGGTCTTTAGGGTGAACGCAGAAGGCGCTCGCAACCCTTTGAATTAAGTGACCATGCTGAGGGCAACCCACTAACGGGTTACGAACCTCGGCTCAGGGCGGCCACAACCAGTAGGTGTTAGATAGTTGGTTGTCAAGACCCCATTATAGAGAATAAAATGATTTAAAATGTTTGAAATAAAAATAAAATTTTAATTTAAATAACCCTCGACACAAAAAACTATAAAAAGTAAAATAATAAAAATGTCTTTGTCGTTTAAATACAGAAAGTGAGATTTTTTGTTTGGGGTTATTTAAATTTTAATTAAATTTTTTGTACAATGACATTCAGTGACGATTTTATAAAACTAAAATGACAGAGTCGCACTGTTGAAATAATATTCACAGTACAAATTGCCAGCACGACTGAGATATTACAATTTCACACAAAACCAACATAATTTTTATTGCGGTTTGTATGCTATTAACATTTCTGAAGGCCCAGCCCAGACACTCCCTTTCGTAATTTATTAGTCTTTTAAAGGCAATATATGGTTAGTGTATATTCTGCGTCGGTGGCGTAGTTGTATAACGGTACGACGGCAGTGCTGAGTTCTCGGGTTCGGTTCCCAGGTCGGCCAAAGTGATATTGGGTTTTCTACTCAGTATACGCCAGAAGTCTAGAAATGTTCTCGGTAAATGGCGATACGCTTGCCTCCTATTACATGGGACCTAACAGCTGGCAAAATGTGCATGTGATACACCTCTGCCTGTCCCTGAAAAGGGATAAAGGCGTGGTGCAATATTATGCGTAATCCTTGTACTATAGTATTACTAGCTTTTGCCCGTGGCTCCGCCCGCTAATAAACTTTTTCCGGGATAAAAGTCCCGCTTTATATTTTCCCGGGATTAAAAGTAGCTTATGTGTTAATCCAAGACATGATCTACCCGTGTACCAAATTTCATCGAAATCCGTTCAGTAGTTTTTGCGTGAAAGAGTAACAAACATCCATACATCCAAACATCCATACATTCTTACAAACTTTCGCCTTTATAATATTAGTAGGATATTTCTGAATTGTACTACCACCGAATATTATAAAAACTGTCCACCTAAAATCCTTGACAAACTTGTCCCTACAAAAAACATCATTCTGTAAACCACATACCAAATGACAATGTAGTTTAGGTCACTCACAAAATGACTTCTGATAACTGCAACTTCAAACATCACCCACTTTCCACAAAAATAAACAGTGCTAACCCTCTTATCACTTTCTACACTTTTAAAGGCATTGAGTGTCATACTTCGTTAGTGTTGTGTGTCAAAAATCGTGCTACACGGTTACCGTGAATTGGGGTAGAAACGTGCGTGGTAATTACGTTTTCGTGATGTGATAGGAATTTAAAATTACTATGATAGAATTATTTCATTTTTAATGGAACATTGAAAAAGAAACAGTCGAAAGCAGGATTTGAACCCGCGACCTCCAGCGTACAGTTTTTTTTTTTTGGTGACGCGGAGAAAGTGACTTATTACTACCGCCCAGTGTTCAAGGGGAACGACTGAGCGGTTATGTTGGGTTCACCGTGCCTTACGACCCGACGTTGAGCCGCCCGGAGAGATGGAAAACGTCGGGCGACCGCCGGGCCGAGTCCCTAACCTATGTACACCGCACGGCATACCAACCAAAACTCCGCGGTGGCCATCTTCTGCGCATTAGGGACGGCTGCGGGCTTCCTCCGACTCACGTCTAAGTTGTCGTCCGCAACCGTCCAGCGTACTGTGCCGGTGCTCTGCCAACTGAGCTATCTCGACCTTACGTTCGTCTGTTCAATTTCAAGTTCCCTATTTTTATCCCTTAAAGGAGATCCCCAGTGGTATCTGTTTAACAATTTCCATTAAAAATTAAATCATTGTCCACGCACTACATGGCCCTTAACATGTATAAAAATCATAATATAGAATTAGAATTATTTCAGTTGACTGTGATACGTCTAATTTTCGACGGTCTTAAATATCTTATCAGAGAGGTTTTTGATTAAATATAAATCTAAGCCGGCGTGGTGGACTAAGTCCTAAACCCTCTCAGTAGTAGAAGAGGCCCGTGCTCAGCAGTGGGCAGTATATAATACGGGGCTGGTATTATTATTTAGTTTTTCAATAAATATATAGATTTTGGAATTTTTATTTGTATAAAACTATGGCAAATGGATATACATCTGTTTCTGGAATTTTATTAAACTCATGAGTTAAAAGGTTCGATGCATACAAACATAAATAGTAAACACCTGTATGTTAAAAGCTTTTGACAATTATGAAAGCTACTTAAAAACGTTAAAACATTCGAAAAACAAACAAATACATTTGTTCGCATTTATCGCAAAGTTTCGTTCACGGAGTAAACAAAACAATAACAACTGGAAAATTTATACATGTTTTTAGTTTGAAGATTGCTGTTTCTATCTCCAATAGAGTGGATTTATTATTTACATTCGAAAATATGTATCTTCTTGCAAATTCTTTGTATACTACAAACGTCATTAAAATGGAATCAGTTATTTTGAAAAAAACTGTTTAATGAAAACTGGCCAATTATAGAGGTATTTAATGTTAAATTAAGCAACAAGATTAGTCAACAAGTTATTGTGATTAATATTATTCAAATACCATAATAAAAACTCGGAAATATAGAGATTTGGTAAGAAATACTACTATTTCTTATCACTTATATTTGTAGCATACAATATTTATAGTAAAACTAGCTTTTACCCGCCTTCGCCCGCGTTAATAAGTTTTCCGGCCTAAAAGTACATAAAAACCTTCCCGTTGAATCACTCTTACTATTAAAAAACCGTATCAAAATCCGTTGCGTAGTTTTAAAGATCTAAGCATACAGAGGGAAGCGACTTTGTTTGATACTATGTAGTGATAGTAGAATATTTATTTGATCACACACTACGTAATGGCTGAATAAAATGCAGGTTTCGCTATTAACATATAACTTCAGTAAACATAAAATAATAATTGTAATAACAGGATGTTAGTAATCAAGAGGAAGAGGGATTTATAAATGCATAAAAGACACATGAACAACGATGATGACGCAGCACAAATCTCATATTTATGTATCAAATACTAAAATGTAAGAACAACAAAAAATATTGATCAAATTAGCAAAGAAACTTATGTTTAGCGACATTCATTTTAGAAGTTTTTTTGCATTAACATATCTTTGCATTATCACATTAGCATCTTGTTTAAACGAATCCAGTCATATACCCCATTTCACTTTAACCAACTGTCAACAGAACAGTTTGATAATAAAGACTTATTATGAACAAAATTTACCAAGTGGTTACATTGTGTTATATTGGCCTAATAGCATTTCTGTTGATCGATGTTGGTGCCAATGATAAAGTTCTTCATAGACCGAAGAGGTTTCTTAGTTTTAACAACATCACACACTTCTTTGTAAGTATAATTTACAGAATAAGACTACAAACTAGTTAATGCATCAGTTAATCTATACTAATATTATAAAGCTGAAGAGTTTGTTTGTTTGTTTGTTTGTTTGTTTGTTTGTTTGTTTGTTTGTTTGAACGCGCTAATCTCAGAAACTACTGGTGCGAATTGAAAAATTCTTTTTGTGTTGAATAGACCATTTATCGAGGAAGGCTTTAGGCTATATAACATCACGATGCAACTATTAGGAGCGAAGAAATAATGGAAAATGTGAAAAATGCGGGGAAAATTATTCATCCTTGAGGGCTTCCATTGCGTGCGCTGCGAAAACGGTTCAAGATACCAAAAATATATGTATGAAAGAATTATTCCTCTTGAAATGATCTAAAAAAAGTCCGCGACAGTATATGTCTATCTTTTAAAATAAACTCTCTAGAACCGTTTTTATGGTAATCAAATTTGGTCGAAATTAATGCATTATTTGTTAAGAGTTGTATCAACGTCATAATATTAATCTTTATCCAAATAAATGTGTTGGATAGAGTGATTCAACGGGAAGGGTACTTTTGACCCGGAAAAACTTATTAACGCGGGCGAAGCCGTGGGCAAAAGCTATGTTAAATGTTCTCCATCGCCTATGAATACCAGAAGAACATACACTGCAAGCCTGAAATATAAGGAATAGATATAAGAGAAGGAGAAAGTCTAGGTCTTCGGAAACCTAATTAGCCGTATGGCTTATAAATGGTATAGAAACCTAAACTAACGTAAACTTTGGAGTATTCCAGAAAGATCCATGTTGATTAACTGTGAGGTAGTGGTAATAATGTCTTGGTTTAATGGGCTCATACGTGCTGGAAAATATGATCTATTGATGAAGCATGAAATGCATTTTTTTCTATTCTCTACATACCTTAGTTTACAAATCACTACTAACGATGATGAAAACTTCTAAATATCGAAGTAATCCGAATACCGCCAGATGAGCACATTTTAATCTCCCCCAAATACAATCAGAGGTCTGATAGTTTTTTATACATAGTCTAATATCACTCTTTTCAGTTGAGAGTGAACTTCAAAGCGAACATGGTTCCGTGGAACCAGATATTCGCGCAGGCGTTGGGGTTCCGTATTAATTGGGATGACCCACCCGACTCTTTCCATCCATACCATCATCTATATCGGAGGGATGTTTATAACAACTTGGAAATCCTTCTAGACAGGTAATACCAGTAATCTTAAATTTAAATAACGAGATACACAACACATACAATACACTTACGTCTTTAACATCGTGGAGTTAGCCAGGATTCATGTTTATATTTTATCAATGAAAAAATCTTTTTGCGGATTACAAAAATTTCGCTGTCGATATTCCGTCCTATACTGTCATAGAAGGCAAGCCCATCGCCATATCGGTCACAAACAAAATCCGAGCTGCTACTGAGTAGAAGAACCCAGTATCACTGTTCCCGACCTGGAGATTGAACCCAAGACCTCAGCAGTCGTACCATAATATAACTACGCCACCTAGCCAGCAGTCCTACGGAATAAAACATTTTTCCGCTACATTCACTCGTTCGAGGTCGAAAGATAAAGCTAGTTTTTTCGCTAACATTAGAATGCACGACAAAGCCTCCTTGTCCAAGAGATGTTCGATTTAAATATAATTTAATTTAATTTATAATTTTATTTAATTTTTTATATGTTTATCTCTTGCCGGTCGACATTATTTTTTGGGCTTCACTACATTTACCATCAGATGCAGTGAAACCACTTTGTCGAACACTCGATAAAAAAAAATTGGTTTAGAAAGCAATTGACGTAGCATCTCTCAATCTATCTTGGTCACACATCGCAGTCTAGTGCCAGTATAAGATAAAATTAAGCTGAACTATCATTGTTTAAACAAGTAATTGGTCTTGCTACGTTAGGCTTACTTTTGATAGGTTTCTCATAGTAAGAGTCCGTCTGGATGGGTACCAACGTAATATCTATTTCTACCGCAAAGCAGCAGTGGGCGTGCACTGTTGTGTTTCGGTTTGAAGGACATTGTAGCTAGCGTAACTACTGGATATGATGAGACTTAACATCTTATGTCTCAGGATGACGAGCGCAGTTGAATGCCACACATCACTTTGTAAGTCAAGGTGCTGGATGACGTTGCTACTGTTTATGGGTTGTGATATCGCTTACCATCAGGCGAATGACATGCTCGTCTCTTCATTCAGTGCTATAATAAAAGGCTGTCTAGCTTGTCTTAGGTTCGAAACCCAGGTCATAAGTTTTATTATCATCAAAATTCATGACGATATTACGAAGCCGAGACGAAAGTCTCTAGTTATAAAGTTAAGGCACATTGTACACCTTTTACTTGAGCCACATGTGGTAAATATTGCTTTAACAAGGGAACCCTACTACAAAATATTATCTCAGCCCCAGCTGTCCCACTGCATATTATATAATTATATAAAAATATCGAAAGTATGTTTGGTTTACCAACACGACTAAGGCAGCGCAGACAAAGACCAAAACCGCCCGCTTGAATGAGTTTTTCACGATGAAATTCCTGCTTAATATCTTTCCTGGGTAGAAATAGGCCTATGTTACTCCCTGATAATGTAGCTTTATATTGGGATAAAAAAAATCACCCCAATAGTTTTTGAGTTTATTCTTTACAAACATACTAAAATACAAATCATTCCTCTTTATGATATTAGTACAGAAGTATGAATATTCGCATCAACTTTCACACAAACGTCACTCCCAATCACGAGCATAAATAAGCCACATAAAAGGTAGCATCGTTTAAAAACTAATAAATTAATTAAAAATGAATATGTACGGTAAAAATACCTCGTTGCTTTCAGGAACGGGCTGAATGGCTTCCATTGCGTGAGACGAGCTATTTGTGAAATGGAAACCAGCGAGTCGGCAGAGATTTACCACAAAATTTTAAAAATGGTTTTCAGGTAATGTTTAACTAGCCGTCGCGCCGTCTTTACTCGTAATGAGTTTGACATCGTAGGAGAGGCAGATGTTTTTTTTTTATTTGTTTAATAACGAGATCTTTTCAGCTTTCTTGTATCTTTTCTGTGATACACTTTTTGCTTCTAGAGCTGAGTATTCAAAGTATATTCGTTGTAAAAACGTTTTGAGCACATTTTTTATTGAGTATTCGTGTTTTGTATAATTGGGTCTTTATTCGTCATAATCAGTTTATTTTAAAAGTATTTTCAATCCCTGCTGAACTTTCTTTTAAGGGGTTTTATTTTTATTACGACTGACTTGACTTGCTTTTCACAGACAACAATCATCAACAACAGACAAATGGCACAATAAAACTGACGAAGACTGCGCATTGTCGATATCATCCTGTCCCTTCTCGATGCTGGAAGTCGCTCAATACACTGATGTTATATAAAATTTTATAAAAACACATAAGGCTGTTTCATTTCTTTTATTTCGGAAATAGTTTAGAGTAATTTCTTTGATTGATTTTATAGCAGTAAATAATGCAGAAAAAATCCTCGTGTTACAGTTCAATACAGGCAGAAAAGTTGTTTCTATCAACTTTCATTATGTAGGAGTAGATGCGTCTTGCTGTATTATCACTCTCACGCCTGCATCATTATAGCCCGTGACGTCACGATTTGCTACATGTAACTTTACTATTTAGCAGCTATCTCTTCGACCAGATGTCAAAGGATTACAATTATTTGTTTCTGTGTGGATTTTGCAAATATTTTCCCTACTAGAATATTGGTAACATTAATGTTAGGATCTATGATAAAAGTATATAAAAAATTGTCTTTACTTGATGGCGGTACCAGTTGGCAACACTGCTTATTGGTACCTTTTGACAGTTGAGAATGAACTGATGAACGATAAACTCAACAATGTAATGAACGAGGCCCCAACGAAATAGAATCTTGATATTAAATCAAATTGATCATAGATTAGTAAAGTTTTCTCTGAATAATGTTTCAGAAATTGATTTGACAGCGCTGTTAAATTGACAGAGGTGTTAGTTGAGCAAAACTTTTATCAGCGTTTCAGAAACCGAGGGCTAGACACGTAAAATAAAGATGCAAAAACAGTGTACCTTAAATTAAAAGGTTTAAGACAGCGCCAGAAGTAACACGTTAAGGCATCACTCATAATGGTCTCGTACACAATATGCACACTAAAGCTGTGATTCCACAAGACGCGGCAGACGGCAACAGCATGTGCCGCGACGGCAGACGGCACTACTATGCAGTATTAAATTGTATGAGACCGATTCCGCACACGACGGCAAATGATGACGTCCTACCTGCCGTTGCCGTCTGCCGCGTTCTGCGGAATCACAGCTTAACAGGGCGATACAAACTTGGAATGTAATTAAAGTTGGATTTTTTTGGGTCATTTGCATGTGTAGCTTTAATGGTGTATTTTCCATTAAAACTACACAAGTTGTATTCTGTTTATTTTCATAGTAATTATTCAATATTTTAAATACATACATACATACTATCACGCCTCTATCCCATAGGGGTAAGCAGAGACTATGGATCGCCACTTTGCTCGATTCTGGCACACTACTTTCGCTTCCTCTACCTTCATCAATCTTTTCATGCACTCCCGCCGGTTCAGGGTTCTTTTGACCTGGCCTTTACTTAGAATGTCAGATATCTGACATTCGAAGGTTTGTTGCGGTCGACCCCTGCCGGCTTTTCCATCCACACTTTTAAATATATCTATAAATTTTATGGATATGGTGCAATATCACTGTTGAACCCGTTTGAGGTCAACTATTATTGTTTTTATTCATGGATATTGGTAAAACCATCGTTTCCGAGAGTCATTTGAAAATTTTTTTGGTGCGTGAACACTAGGCTCTTTTTGGCTATGAAGGCGGGAGGGGAATCTCGATTTATAAAAAAATCACGTGCCCAGTAATAGGTCAGAATATTCCAGGACAGATGTCAAACAGATTCTCACATGCAAGAAATCTTTACAAATTATTGCAGCAAATTCAATAAAATAATTGAGTCAACGCTTTCACAAAGTATGTGAACCAATAGTCTCTGCAGAGAATAAATTTAATTTGTCAAATTCAACCCAACACACTCTCGTATCAAGGGGCATATCAACATTAATATCATTCTTTCCTTTCACACGCACACTAATTTACTATCTCCATCCTTCTCCCACGAGGCTGCAGTGAAATCTCAGCGCGATGTAAGCACAAAATAAATCCAGTTAGTGGATACGGCTCAATAAATTCAAGAGGCGACTAAATCGACTACTGGTGGACTGATTGCCCACTGGGAGTGGTACTATCGGTTCTCGATTATATTAATTAGAACAAAACTTTAAGAGATCTTTTGTTTGCGATCTATGGTTATCACAATTTGGGTGTGAAAATGTGCTGTTGTTTTTGCACCTCATCTCTCATGTAGTTCGCTGCATTCCAAACTTATCTATACATGTTATGGACCCGGATCTAAAGTGAACTATGATCAGATCTCTCTCCATCATGCAAGGTAAACAGGACCTTTTACTCAACGATATACCATTCATACAATCCATCTGTCTGCAAGTCTTTAATGTAGGCCTATGTTCAGGTGGCTGAAAATTATGATGATTATTATCAAACATAGAAACAAATCGTAATTTACTTTTCCAGAGCTCACTGAAATAGTATCCTTCAACTTGATCCAGTCGAAATCTCATGCCTGTCGAGGACAAACAGTAAGCGCCTAAGTCAATGTAAATAAGCCGAAGGGAGATAATGCACGCGTGACCCGGATTGTGTATGAGTCTCATTTAATTGTAGAAGACGTAACGCTCGGCCCATCTTACTCTCTGATTTTTAATGGGTTCTTGGTTACTATTCATGATAATTAGGTACTCATAACCAGCTGAAAATATTAAGTTTATTGAAAACATCTCAAATGATTACATGTCCAATTACGTTGTTTAAATCCTTTCAATCCAATCCATTAGTATCGTTACTTGAATATTACATCTAAAATATGGACTTCTAATGTCCAGTTTAATTCTAATATCATCGTATTCAATTCTTTGAATCCAACAATAATCAGTCGTTCTCTTTTCAATTAGTTCACATAAAACTATTGATGTTAATAATTCTCCATGTTGTTTTTAATTCTCCATAACTTTCACTCATCCCGAAGCGTAGTGATCAGCTCCAGAACTCCTTGTCCCTCAGGACACGCGCTGTATATCGACACACAATCGAACATCTGTCGACCTGCCGTCGCTGCGTCCTTGTATGGCGTCATCAGCTCTTCCCACTCTGGATCTACGTCGTCGAATGGTGATTTACCGTAGTCTGGTCTGGAATTTGATAATATAATGCTTTAGTTATTTAAATTCTATGTTAAGCAGTAACGTTGCCTATTTACCCGCTTGGTATATAATAATATTATATTAAATGAGGTGCTAAATTAGGTTCCTTTTTGATTAACGCTCGACGTCATGTAATAATATAATAAATGTAGTAGCTATAAGTAATTGATTGTGATTTTAATTTATAATTTATATGGATTATGTGATCTGAATTAAATAAATAAATAAATAAATAAAAAATATTTCAAAACCGCAATACAATTTAATTTAGTTTAATTTAATTTAATTTAATTGAAATAAAAAAGTTTATACTACTTAGTACAAGTCCATCACTTCTAATTTTGTATTATTTCTAATAATTAAATTATGTTTATACTCAAACATGTATTAGATTCCATGACATCATCTGGGAGGATGTTTGCATGAATTGCTGATTTCAAATCCATTGAACTTCAGGTATGTTAATTTCGTTAACACGGCAGCACGTAGGAACCTAGTAAATATCTTTATTAATTTAATTCGGACATCATACATACATTAGCGAGTTTTAAGTACTTCATTTTGGATAGTTGGCTTACAGCGTCATGATTATGTGATTACATAGAATGCTTGAATTCAAATCTGGCATAAGCTTAATAAAGGATTAGTGCTAGACGCAGGCTAACGCGCTCACCGTGCTTTGTCAGGAAGAAAAATAGGGACTTTAATTTAAGGAATGTTCCTTCCTGATTTCAATTTTAGTCATAATATATTTTACCATCATTCCTTCTTAACTTATTACTACTTTACCTGAACTTTTCGGACAACAATGTGGGGAGGATGAAATACATATTTTCAACTAAGGTACAGATCTACTGGATAATCCAATTCCGGGCAGATCATATTAGAAGACCCAGAACAATTGACCCGGGACTTATAACTAGGACTCCGTCCACAACCCCACTATACACGCAGCCACTAAATGGCAGCGACATTTAATTTTCAGATCACTCTTCGTTACACAACTCGAGCAAAAGAGATGTCCGCTTTTTGTATGGCTGGTGAGCCTCAAAATCAAACCAGAATCTAACTTTATGGATATTAAAGGGCACTTAAATCTTGTATCCACGAAAAGTATATTTTTAGACCCCTCCATTTATAACTGACTTTTTAAAAACATTAATTTTAATATACATACACATTCACGCGGTTTATCCCCGAAGGGGTAGGCAGAGGCGCAACTAGTACACCCACTTTTCGCCGTGCGTAATGCGTATTCCGTCCCATGATGTGGTAGGGGGCGAGCCTATCACCAAATCGGGCACTAATTTCAGACTCCTCCCTGATATTGAATAGAAAAACCCAATGTCACTCCCCGGGGATCGAACTCGAGATTACATAAATCTCAAAATCGGAAGACTTTATATTTATACGATTTCAACTAGTACACCCACTTTTCGCCGTGCGTTTTCCGTCCCATGATGTGGTATTGGGCGAACCTATCACCGTATCGGGCACTAATTCCAGACTCCTCGCTGATATTGAATAGAAAAACCCAATGTCACTCCTTGGTGATCGAACCCGAGATTACTTAAATCTCGAAATCGGAAGACTTTAAATTTATACGGTTTATTGCAACCGCCTAGTTTTTGGGAGTACTATCTAAATATATATAAAGTATCTTGAATAGAATGTTAAGCCCCTTTTTGGACATGTTCTTTATACTATTTGTATCTCGTGGAACTTACGTGAGTAGTATATGCAAAATCTCGCCAACAAAACCTTCCTCCTCGACTGGATACTGCGCGGCTTCGCAAATAGCTCTTAACACACAATCAGCACCGTTCATGCCCTTACTGAAAAAACAACACGTTTTATCCCACACGATATGAGAATATCCGCCACAACCTTTTTTTTTTTTTTTTGTATGGCCATCTTCGGCGCATTAGGGACGGCTGCGGGCTTCCTCCGACTCACGTCTAAGCTGTCGTCCGCAACCGCCCCTGCGCGTACCGCTGTTGCGGTTCTTCTCCTGTTGTTGCGGGGGCTCAGAAGCCCCCGTACACCGAAGGACGCCCTTGGTGTCCGAGGCAGCGTGAGACACGCTGCCGTCCATCACGGGGGTCACAGAAGTTGGCTAAACTAATAGGTGGGCGGCACCTCCCGCCCACCCGTGACCCCCGGAGGCCCCTATTAGTCGCCTTTTACGACAGGCAGGGGATACCGTGGTGGAATTCTCCAAACGCCCCCAATCCACAGGGCGGGGAGACGTCGGTCAGGCGTCCACCCGACGCCTCCTACGGCTCGTCTGGCGGCGGGAGGGATCACCACTGCGCTGGTGATCCCTCTCGGCACTCTCCTTCCGCGAGAGGACCGCCTCGCAGAAGTGGGCCACCGCCTGCCAGGCCTCCCGGCCGCCGACCATGGAAGCGACCACGGCCGGCAGCGAGAGGTCTTCTCCGACGACTGCTCTGAGAGCGCTGCGTTCTTCATCCCAGCCTGGACAACACTCCAACGTATGTTGGGCCGTGTCCATTGGGCAGTTGTCACAATAGTGACACACGGCTGACTCCTCTATCCCCAACACCCGAAACAGGAACTCACCGAAGCAGCCATGCCCGGTGAGCACCTGCGTCAGGCGGTATGTTGCCGCTCCGTGATCCGCCACAACCTTAAGGTTTATAGTACGAATGAAACTGACGGAAACGTTACATAGTTTTTTTATTAGTTAAATTTTTTGTAGTATACGTAAGTGATGTATGTAAGCGTGTCACCAAGTGGTTATGTGATTCTTATTGGACCATCTATAATTTCAAATGAATTACATAGGATTCGAGAATGCGATGGAGAAGGATGTTCTACGGGATTTAAAATAAGGTAATAAAGATTAGCAAGGGTTGTTCAGGGCACTTACAGAAGTTGCAATATTCGTTAATTCGTTACTTCTGAACTGCCAATAAAATTTCATTTGAACTCGGAACTTAAAAGTGTCTCCAATTACACTTCATTGAATTTTATTGAACAGTATGCATTTTCTGAGAGAAAATTTCTTCGAAATCTTTTTTTTTCACTGTTGTTATGGAGCAAATTTATCATAATTGCCTAAATAATATTATAAGTTAGCATGCCCAATTACTCTTTATAAATAAGTACTTCAAAAGTTTAACTTCGTAACACACTCTCATCGGGTAACCAAAATGTATCAAGAAATTTCCTTGAGAAAGCTTATATTGAATAGTTAATTTCCTACTAAGGGAGGCAAAGCTTCTTCGTTCCTTGCGTAGGTATTTAGGAGCAGTTACCATCAAATGGCCATCAGACTTTATTATGAAAAGTCACAAAAATCCATTAAAATACTACTTACGACGTCAACATTTCAGCAACAGACTTATAGAATACGAGTCTTTCATCCCTCCTTGAGAGGATATCGGCTTCCCTCTGCTCTCTTGACACTTTCTTGATAAAGTAATACTGAGATATCTGAGATATGTTCTGAAACTCAGCGTACTGATACTGAAAGTTACCAGCAAACAGTAACGCGACGTTGTCATTGTTCTCAATTGGTACTGAGATGCCGATCAGCAACTGGAAAGGTTGATTTGTATTTAATGATACTAGTAATAAAATTCTTAGTATTTCTTTTCTCTGTATAAGGAACGGGACTAACTATTAACTTTTATACCGGTAGATGTGTTTGGTGGGGCAACGTACGCTGGTCAGCAAATTCTACGCGTAAGGGTTTGGGTTCCACAAAACTAAGAAAGTGGAGCCTCTAACATGATAATTACGATAGCTCTTAGTATTCTAATCGATAGTTTTGACAGGTCCATTTAGAAATCTTTAGAGGAAGCCTGTGTTTTGCAGTGGGCTTCATGTGGCTTATGATGATGATAATGTTTTTTAGAAACTGTAGTTTGTAGCGTAAACCATTAAAAACCATCCATAGTCATTAAAAGTGATAAGAACACTAGTAAAAACAATATAATTATCGTACTACTTACTTTGTAATTCGCTCCATACGGATAAACCAGAGGCAAGCCGTTGATCTGCCTTTTAGTTCGGAGTTGGTCTTCAGTGGTGTCGAATGTACTCGATTCGATATTTGAGAACGATGAGATTAAAAACATTAAAATAGCTATACGAGACACTCTTTGGAAACTGAAAGAATTAAATTAAAAATATAAGTAAAGAAACAGAAACAAAAAATTAGGACGAGTTGAGTAACTTGCTCTTTTTGAAATTGGTTAAGAAGTAAACTAAATCGCATTGAGGACATAACATAAACTAATATTATTAACGAGAAAGCTTTGTATTTTTATGTTTGTAACGAATAAACTCAAAAACTGCGGGGATGATTTTTTTTTTCACCAGAATTAAGCTACATTATCAGCGAGTAAAATAAGCTACTTTTTATCCCAGAAAATTATGAAACGGGACTTTTATCCCAGAAAAACTCATTCGCTACGTAGCGAGAAAATGTATACTATGTGTTTAAAAATAGAAAATAGTCCCCTTCATTGTCACCTTCAAGTGTGAGTAAACAAAGTGATACTATCAACGGTTAAACGACTTGGTTATTCAGCAGCACTATAGGTACCGATGGCAGGCTTAAATCTTCTCAATAATGTTCTTGATGTACGGAACGGGTAATGCCATTTATTATTTAGGTAATAATAAATCATTCACAAGGCCGAAGCTCTTAAATTAAAGAAAAAGAATCAAGACATCGATCGCTTTCATAATCCTATTAGGTATATCTGGCAGATAAAACCACCCTTTCACTAAAAGGAAGGTGCTCACACATGTGTTGATTAATATAAGATTATACAACCGTCCACCCCTAAAAAAGAAAGGCTATAATATATAGTGTATGCACATACACCAGCGTATTGGATAGATATATTGTAGGATAAATATATAGATAAAATATCAATTAAGTGGTTTAAGTGTATACCAATGAAAGGTTTTTAGTTGTACGTTAATATTTTAACTAATGCTTTCAGTTATTTTAGTCTGAAATTATTTCACGTAACAAAAGGATAAATAACTTGTATGTAGTATTGCAACCATTTTTTAACAATACACCATTTTTATATAACTTTTCAAAATTAAATACTCGAAGAAACCACAACACTTTAATTTATATAATTAAGCCTCAACGAACGATTATTTATAGCAAGTGCTTTATTGTTCATATTTATAAAACACCGTATTTGTTACAAACAAGTTTTTCATTTAAATAATTAATTCCTAAAATTACCTCATTTTCCAAGCAACTTCTCCTGATTGTTGTACTCCTTAACAAAGCTGTGCGCGTGTTGTTCTCATTTTTAACGAAAGCTCCCTCAGGCTGCCGCGCTGTAGGCTACAACACACGTCTATGTACTCGTTGCTATGCTTTCTGATAATTTTATAAAGCCTTGTTCACAATGATAACTACTTCCATGTCTCGTTCAGACCGTTACAATATGTATGTATTTGTATCTGTCACAATATGTGACTTCGGATTACTACTATTTGCTTACAGTGTTTCTAGAGTATTATGTACTTGACTTCAGATTTAACGAGCAATTATTATTACACGTTATTTTATTTAATAATCACACCTCTATAACTGAAATAATCTGTATTCTGACCTCTATTAATGGAACCCTCTGTAAACGATACAGATATTTATTTATACCTGTATATCTGAGACACTGGGTAAGTGGAATACCTCTATAAGTGAAAAAACATTGCAGGTCCTTTGATTTTTTTTTTTTTTTTTTTTTTTTTAATATTATTATCTGCAATCAGCCTTACGGCTTTAATCAGATCATATGTTTAGCATTTATGTATTTTGAGAGTGCACATCCTGTGACGTGTCATCTCTTATTTTCTTCACCGCGGTGTTCAGATTGAGGCAAGTCGCATTCTTTTTAGCCGAAATATGCTGTCATTTGTATTTGTGAGGTTTGTAGCCAGGTGATTTATGTGTTTTGCTAGTCTCTGTTTATAGGCCTCAGTAGACCTTTCTATCTCTTCCTTGACTGTCGGGATTTTCAAATACTCATGCACTTCCGTGTTCCGTATGTACCATGGCGCATTGCTCAAGATCTTCAGTATTTTATTCTGGTAGCGCTGGAGGATTTCAACATTTGAGTGACTCGCTGAACCCCAGAGTTGTATGCCATATGTCCAAATTGGTTTTATGATACATTTGTAAATGAGTAGTTTATTTTCCAGACTTAGTGTTGATTGCCTACCTATTAGCCAGTATATCTCTCCAAGCTTTTTATTTGCTTGTTCCTTTTTGGCCTTTATGTGATTTCGCCAGGTGAGCCTTCTGTCTAGGTGCATACCTAAGTATTTAACTGTCGTATGTTGTGTCAGCACAGTTCCGTCGAGGGCAACAGGTGAGCATTCACCTTTTTTTAGTGTAAACGTTATATGGACTGATTTTGATGGGCTTGCTCGGATTCTCCACTTCTTCATCCATGATCCAATTTGATCTAAGCATTCTTGTAGTTTTATGGATGCTGTGTCTGGATTTCGATTACAGGAAAGGACTGCAGTATCATCTGCATAGGTTGCAGTTACTACTTCTTCTGAGGTGGGTAGATCAGCAGTATAAATTGTATATAAGACAGGACCCAGCACCGAACCCTGAGGTACTCCTGCTTTAATTTGACAAATGGATGAGAGATAATCATCGCATTTGACCTGGAATATTCGGTCGTGTAGGTAGGACTTCAGGAGCATATATGCAGTATTTGGCAGGTAAAGCTTTAGCTTATATAAAAGGCCTTTGTGCCACACGCGGTCAAAGGCCTGCTGTATGTCGAGGAAGACAGCCGAACAGTATTCTTTCCTCTCTAGCGCTTGCCGTATTGTATGCGCTACTCGGTGTATTTGTTCTGTCGTCCCGTGGTGTGCACGAAAGCCAAATTGGTGGTCTGGTATTATTTTTTGTTCCTCGAGTACTGGAAGGAGGCGTCTCAAGATCAGTTTCTCAAAAACTTTTGACAGTAAGGGGAGAAGACTTATGGGCCTGTATGATGTAACTTCCGTGGGAGGCTTCCCTGGCTTAACCACCATGTTTATAGTGGACACTTTCCACAACTTTGGAAAATATTGTAGTCTTAATATTGCATTGTAAAGGATTGTCAGTAGAACGATACCCTTTCTTGGTAATTGTTTTAGAACTTCAGCTGTTATCAGATCAAACCCTGGTGCCTTTTTCTTCTTTAAGTGTTTAAAGATATTTTTGACTTCTACCGGTGTGACTGGTTTGAGTGGTAGAGACATCTGTTGGTCGCTGTTCAATATTTCATCAACTTCTTCGTCCGTGTACATAATATCAGGTTCGTTGGGTTTAAACACATCTTTTAAGAAATTAGCAAATAGGTCAGCTTTATCCTGGGGTTTTCGTGACCAGTTGCCGTTGCCTTGTCTTAGTGGAGGCATGTGTTCTTTTGGTCTTTTTAATGATTTAGTGATTTTCCAAAGTGTATAATCCTCTGCTTTGTGTGGGGACAGAGTCTTTAGTTTGTCTTGCAAGGTATTACTCTCATTTTCTTTGAGTGCTTTTTTAAGATCTTTTTGCGCTTTATTGAGTGCCTTTTTATCTTGTCGATTCCTGCTGGTGTGCCACTGTCGTCTTATTCTTCTCTTCACAGCTATCAACTTTTGTATTTCTAGGGTAATATTCTGACTTTGTGGTTTGGTTTCTATATACGGGGTTGATAGCCAGGCCGCTTTTTGTTTTAAGTTGGTGGCTAACCATGCAGTGTCGTCTATGTCGCATTCCGTTTTAAGAGATATGCGCAGGTTGGCTTTTTCTTCAATATAATCTCGAAATGCGTCCCAGTCAGTTTTATGGTTATATAGGGTCTCTCGTGGTTCTTTCCAAATGACTGTGGAACTCAATGTGCATATTACAGGTGTATGGTCTGAAGAGCCATCTAGACATGATTCCGTTTTTGTATAAAGTCCTGACATTCCTTTAGTGATAAAAAAGTCGATGAGATCTGGAGTTTTATTAGGGTCTGATGGCCAATAGGTTGGTTCTCCTGTTGATATTACATTAAGGATATTACTGTCAATTGCCTTTTTTAGTTCTCGGCCCCTTGTCGTCGTTAGTCGCGAGCCCCAAAATGTGTTTTTGGAGTTCCAATCTCCCCCTGTAATGAATCTGCTGCCAAGTGTGTGGAAAAATTCACTAAACATTTGTTCATCTATACGATGTCGTGGTGGGCAGTACACTGCAGCCACGTTAAGTGATCCCTGCCAGTCGTCTATAGATATTAAAGCGGCCTGTATGTGTGCATGTTTAACGTTTGGTAAGATGTGATGTTTTATGTTATCCTTGACTATTACAGCAGCACCAGCATGAGATGTCCCATCTGGATGATTGGCATAGTATATACTGTATCCTTTAATTTTAATCACTCTTTGGTCAGTCATGTGTGTTTCTGATATTAGTAGAACGTCTATTTTGTTGTGATTTATGAATAACTCGACTTCTCGCTTATTTGGGGATAAGCCATTTATGTTCCATGCAGAAATACGCAGGAATTTCATTTTTGCTGCTGAGCTATGAGTGTCGTTAGTAGGCCCATTAGGGTACCTATTTGTTGTATGAGAACATCTATCTTCTCTGATTGTTTTAATATAATTTGCTCTAGAGAGTTTGTTGACTGAGATTGTTTATTCTCTGTTTTTCTATTCCAGTAGTCTGTGTTTGCGGCGCTGGACGTTTTTTCATATACGTTCGCAGAGTATCTTTCCTGGTAATTTGGAGACTGTTGTCTTGTGCGGCTGCAAGGTATAAGCGGAGGGAAATCATCTATTTCTGCTGGGGTGATTGTGTTGTTGGGCTTCTTCCTGTTTAGTGGGGGTTTTCTGTTTCCTGCATGTGCCAATTTTCGTGCTCGAATCTCTTTGTACACTTGGCAGCCTTTATAGTTAGCTGGGTGATCGCCATGACAAAGAGTACAAGTGGCTGGCGTGTTTTTATCCTTTTTTGGGCAGTCCGTAGTTTTGTGTCCTTTTGCACATTTGACACATCTATATGGACGCATACAATTATAGTAGTAGTTAGTGTGTCCATACTGTTGGCACCTGGTACATTGAGGAATTTCAGTTGATTTCCTTGGATCTTCAATCGTAACTTTCGTATGATATATGTATTCTATATTTTTTATTTCTGTGTTATTTGGGTGAGGTTCTATGTTTACAAAAAACATGTTCAACGGTTTTTTGTTCTTTCTGGATATTGCACAGACGATTTCACCTCGTACCCTATTCCCTGTTTTTTCAACTGCTGTTATTATAGCTGATTTAGGGGTGGTGTGATGCAACTTTTTTATTACAATTCTGTAGCACTTATTTTGCTTCTGTGTAAAGGTATGACCAATGAGGCCATTGGTTCGAATGACTTCTATTAGGTCTTTATATATTTCAGCTGACTGTGTCATAACTCTTAATTGGTCTCTATTAATGATTTTGTATGAATAGCTGTCACTAGGTATAGTCTTACTTAATAATTCTGTTAATTTAGTTAGGTCTTCTATGCCATATAGTATAATGGGTGGTGGTTTACTAATTTTTATTTTGGCATGAGTGGATGGATCTTCTGTTGATTCGTCAGTTGGATCTACAGGTAGTACACTGTATCTATTAGAAGTATTGATTCCAATTTGGGTTCCTTGGTCGAGTTCTTTAGTGTGTGGTGGACTATTAGATAGTCTCTTCCTTTTGGGGTGGCGGTCTGTGGGAATTCTTTGCCAGGGGGGAGGGCAAATATTGTTAGCACCATTGTCTATGGAATTTGTTGCTGGAGACGTAGTAGGCAAATTCTTCGAATCGGTAGTCTTGAAATTCCCTAATGAAGACGACCTCGGTCTTTTGATAAATATACTTGGATGGAGTATTTGCTGAGTTAGTTTTTTATTCGCGCTGCCAGTAGTATTCACTGTTACGGGGGCCTGGTCATCCACTCCCGCGCAGTCTTCGGTAACATATTTCACACTCGCAGGCCCGGGTACCTGCGAGCGCCGGGCGCTAGCCGGATCGCATGACAAATCAATATTCGTATCGCTCATATTTCCATTTTAAAAGATGGGTCATACACATGCCGCTTTCCCAGGACGGCACGGCCACTCTTTCAGAAGGAATTTAGTCCTCCTTGGCTTGTGGTACACCAGTTGTCAGGTTAGTTAACCGCCGCCTGTTGTTCGGCGTTGTTGCTCATTTAGCACCACCCGGGGGATACGTGTAGGGTCGGCCTAGGAGAAGGTGGTAAGTCCTACGGACGCGAGCAACATTACCCCCCCGCAGGTCCTTTGATAAAAACCATTTAAATTCGTGTGGTTGGAGATGCGTACTCAAGCGAAAAAGTGAGATTTTTGAGATTATGTATTACTAGCTTATGCCCGCGACTCCAGCCGCGTTAAAAAGATTTTCCGGGATAAAGTCCCGCTTTGTATTTTTACGGGATATAAAGTAGCTTATGTGTTAATCCAGCTTATTATGACAAAAAGTAGTAGGCTAAAATATTACTATGCGATAGTACTATTATGCCAATACTTATTATGCAAAGTCAATTATGCGAAAAAATAATAGTTTAAAAAAAAGTAGGCGAACCAAAGGGATCCCGATGAAAAATGGCAGTCACTCAATATTTGGTGATTCAAATACGTCATGTTGTATACAGCTCCTACACATGATAGACGTCATATAGGAGTATCCATTGAGTATCGTTAAACGGGATGAAGACGCAAGGGTGAATGAAAAAAGGAAATGTATATCGAAAATTATTTTCACGAAAAGCAAATTAAACACACTGGATGCAGGCGACTTCCGACAGGTTCGTCTGGAAACCTTTAAGGGAGGACTATGTACAGCAGTGGGCTCCATATGGCTAACGGTGATGATAAAAGCAAGGTAAAAATTTAACTAGCATTCAATGAAAATAAATCAACTCATTCGTAACGAAAATGAAAATTTGAATTGGATTTGGATCAGATAATAATTTCGATCTAAATTTCATCACCCTATCGAGTCATGTTTACTGTTTCACCTCCACTTATTCTTAAGAAAAATATCCGCTCACTTGACAGACAATCCTAATCTGTTCAGCCAGTGTGAGCGCGCGTCTATCTCAGTAAATCTCGACGGTCATGTGAAGGCACACTAATACGTTTATCCAATAACAGCCGTGTCACTAAACGTTAAAACCGTCGTATTAAGTGTAATATCGGATATTAGATAGCATGAGAACGTGTGGTGAAGTGTGTTAGTGATAATAAGAGATATATTAATTCGATTTTACTTGGAACTAGGTTTTGCTCGAGACTACGCCCCCGTGAAAAAGTTTTTTCGCGATAAAAGTCACGTTTTATATTTTCCCGGATAAAAAGTAACCTTTCTCTGTCTAGAGAAAGACTACGCCAATACTACTAAACCGATTATAATGAAATTTGTTACACAGATAATCTTATCTGTGTACCAAATTTCATTTTAATCGGTTAAGTAGTTTTGGGGTGAAAACGCTACAGACAGACAGACATAGTTACTTTCGCATTTATAATATTAGTGAGGAATAAAAAAACGGACAAGCGAGTTAGACTCCGGTGTCGAGGGTTCCGTGCAAGCTTATAGGTAAGGAATCTAAGTTCAATAGTTCGCCAAAATTAATTAATCAAATTTAAAAAGTTCGTAATAGTAATTTCGCTTGTTTTGTTACTAAAGTACATATTTACGGTTTTCAGACTTTTTCCCTACATTTCCCTCAAAAGAACTTGCTTCTTGCCAAATTTAATGATTCTAAGTCAAAGGGAAGTACCCTATAGGTTTTGATTCCCTTGCAAAATCATAAAATATGCTACAAAACGGTCATCTCTTTTGATCGCGTTGACTTACAAACACGACTTTTCACAACTGAAAGATAACATAAACCAAAGTATTTGATATATATCCACTTGATACCTCTACACGTGTCAGAAAAAAAGTCTTCATAGACCGACAGATGGACAACAAAGTAATCCTATAAGGGTTTCTTGTTTTCCTTTTGAGGCGCGGAACCCTAAAAAGGAAAACAATAAAACCGCTTTCAATTGCCATGGATTTTTTTGGGTTCATTATTGCTTTGCGTATACACTGAGTTCTTGAATCTGATCATTTAAAAACATTTAACATTTAAATATAATTTGTAAATGACACTCAAAATCTTATCGTAGATGAACCCAGTCCAGAGTTAAGCAATTTGTATCCTGCTGATTAAACTCTATCAATGTCCATCAATGAAACTGCCCATTGCTATACGCATACGTAGTGTCACCAGTTTAAAGTGCTACAACTAACTCATTTTTAAGTTACAGGTTATAGCACGATGGTCTCCGGAAGCCTGCTGAGATTTGTCTTTACGAGTTTTTTTCTACCCTACACCCTGGGGGTGAGTGAGACATATACTGAAACATTGGACAGGAGCAAGCGACAAGTTTTGTTATTCCCGAACTCTACTTTGCTACAAGTAAGTTACTATGAGTACAAACAAAATTTTGTTCGCAGCTATTTTTACGTAAAAATCTTTTTCGAGAGATATGGAATGATAAAATAGGTATATTAGATATCATGGGCTTATAGTAATTATTTCTTTCATGGCATTGAATGAATCTTTATTGATATTATAAGGGCCTTACATCGCTGGACGCGTCTGTCATAATGATAGAATGTTTCGTCTCGCTTCCTCTGACTTTTTTTATGGCATTGAATGACGAGACGAGCATGCTGTTCGCCAGATAGTAAGGGATACGACCATCCATAAACAGAAGCAACACCATGCAGCACCTTGAGTTACTAAGTACTGTGTGGCATTCCATACGGTCGTCATCCTGAGACGTAAGATGTTAAGTCTCATTATATCTAGTAGTTACACTGGCTACAATGTCCTTCAAACCGAAACACAACATTGCATGCACACTGCTGCTTGGCGGTAGAAATAGCCATTGCGGTGGTAGCCACCCAGACGGACTTCTACATGTGAGAGACCTACTACCGGTTCAAAATTAAATTCACGTGCCATAGCAATTCAAAATATTGAATAGCTATCGCATACCCTATTAGCAAGCAATGTTTGTAAGTTAGTGAAAATGTTTAGATATTCGTTTAAAAAAGTAATCGCACAAATCGCTGGACTGAATTTCATTACTGACATTGACATTATATTATAGGCAACTTTTTGTACCACGTTTTGTACCATAAAAACTGACGTAAATTTTATTCTGAAAGGAGTGACGTCCAGATAAATTAGGACAGGGAGATAATCAAGCCTCGTCAGTCGATACAATTATGCCGGCTTGTGTGGAGCCACATAGACTCAGGCTAATCCTGGAACGCTAAACATTTAAGTGGGCCACTATGGCTTTTACACGTTGTGTACTGTGGGTGCGTGTATTCTTTGTGAATTATGGCTCGCTTTAACGGTGAAGAAAAACATCCTGAGAAAACCTGCATACCTGAGAAATTCTCTATAAGAATTTCGAAGGTGTATGAAGTCTGCTAACCTGCACTAGGCCAGCGTGTTGGACTAAGGCCGTAACCCTCTCAGATGTAGAGGAGGCCCGTGCTCAGCGGTGGATAGTATAACAGGGCTGGTAGTAGTAGTAGTACTGTGGGCACTAATATCCCACCACTAGCACGATCACTGTCCTGCTAAATAAAAAATATTTATTGTGTACAGTCACCAGTATAAGTAAATGAACAAATTCAAAATTTCAAATTGCCTACATACTTTTGGGTTCTTACTAATATTTTTTTTTCTCACCAAAAATAAAATATAAGAAATTTGCTTTACTTCATACGAAGAAAAAAAAAATCAGTTTGACTTAACGCTTATACAGGCGATTTGAAGTTTTAATTTTGTACAGATATTTATGCTGCTGACCGTACATATACTGCCTCTGTGACGGAATTGTATTACATACGCCTGTTTACTCCGTTCGACCGCGCTAAATGGAGACGGCGGCGTTCCGTATTAACCGATCCAGAGGACGAAATCACTCTGGCCATCCGCTGTAAGAACGAGTTCTTGAAACTCCAACACTCCACAAGACCGCAGTTCCGTCCTAGCCGTCGAGGACCTCACCGCGTTCCCCGTCGACGCCCCCCCCGACCCCCTAGCAGTTCCGGCCTGCTTGCCGATGACAGTGAAACGAATTAATAGGATTAGACCTAAATAACCAATCCTTCCCTAATCGTTGATGTCTCATCCTCTCTCAGTGGCCGTCCTGAGCCGAGGTTCGTAACCCGTTAGTGTGTTGCCTTCAGCATGGTCACTTAATTCAAAGGGTTGCGAGCGCCTTCTGCGTTCACCCTAAAGACCGGTGTGGCCAGAAAAGCCGACTCGTGTCAGGCTACTGGCAGTAGGGCCATTAACAAGAAAAAACATACGCCTGCAGTGCCGAAGTACCGAGTTCGATCCCCGGGTCGGGCAGTGATATTGAGTTTTCTGTTCAGTATCAGCCTGGAGTCACTTGTGCCCGATATGGCCATAGGCTGGCCCTCTATCACATCATAGGACGGAATACGCCCGGCGAAAAGTGCACTATTTGCGCTTGTTCCTACATCTTTGGCGATAAAAGACGCGTGTGAGCATTCATTTACACATTGTTCATTAATTGAGTTCATAGTTGAGCTTCCTTGTTCATTAGTAAGGGTCTTTGATCCCACAACAGGTCCGAAGTTACCTGTGATGTTATTGCAAAACTTTTGGGGCTGTTTCCTTTTAGCTCGGAGTCCAGCCCTTCGATTTGCATACCTTCTTCCGATACTGTATATAGCTAAAGTCACATTTTTTGGGGAACTAGTAGGTTTTGGCATCCGAGTTGTCTGAGTAGATGTCAGTCACAGTCAATAAAGGCTGGAAATTACTGGAGAATGAGTAAGTGGGACACTCGAGAAATGAATTCTACTACTGTTACGCTCTTATAATTCTAGAATAATCATGAATGCGTTTTTGGTCTTTTGGTATATTCCGACTACGCTAATATATTACTCGAGTAGTGAGTAATTTGGTTTCTAAATATTTCATACCAAATTTTTCTTGGAGAAGATTAGTACAAGCACGTCAATTTACTACATCTTGCTACTCGATTAAAATATCGTATATAACTAAGCTAAAGCATATGAATAGGATGTAGATGAGAGACGATGTCAAACCATCAGAAATAGGAGCGGCCAGGCAGCAATGACCAAATACTTGACTGATATAAGTAATTTGAAAGACGATGAACCAAAATAAACACACATCACTATTTTATCCCTGAAGGGGTAGGCAGGGGTCCCACCAGGACACCTACTTTTCACAAAGTGTGTTCCGTCCTATGTCGTGATAGGGGGCGAGGCAATTGTCATAACGGGTACAAATTCCATACTGCTGACACCAATGACCAAACAGACAATGCTACTATAACTTTGTGCGGGATAAACTTTTGACGAGACGATTTTGCCGACACAGGTTTCGAACTCGGAACCTCAGAGAAATGTCGTTTCAAGCTCGAAATACAACTATCTTACCGAGGCAGGGACATTCAACGAAGAGAAATTAGGCGTTATGAATCTTTATGAGTATTTTGGATATTTATAGTGACACTTATTATAATAAGTAAAGATCTAAAATGATAATTTCCACAACCCCTAAAATTTAACTAAGCAAATCTACTAAAAGTAGAATGGATAAAGTAAAAGCCACTGTGTTCATTTAATTAAATATTTTATTGATGGGACAAACGAATTACAAATTTAAACATAGAAAAAAAAATACAACGTAATATTATACCAACAATAAGAACCCTCATTCAGCTCCTTACTACAGTACGGTCTAACCAATACTGTAACGCAGATTTTCGATGAGGGACCCAAGTGACATACGGATACTAAGTCGATCAGTACGGATCTATGCCGATATATGTACTAAACTTAATAATGCATAAATAATTAAATTTAAATTCTCTCCCACCATAAAATGTGATTAATAAATTTGATTTAATTATCCTGTCGGTTCTCTTTTCGTTTGAAGTAAGGCAGTATGGGATGAGAACTAATTAATTGAGGGTAATACAGTACAAATAAGTTTGTAGTTTAAAGTTCTGGGAGGTGTTGCTACTGTTTATGCTTTCGTACTGTTCAAGTCAACTGACTTTCCCGCCTTTAAGGGTAATTAATCATTGAATGTTACACTTGATACTTTATTTAAATCTATACTAATATTATAAAGCTGAAGAGTTTGTTTGGTTGAACGCGCTAATCTCAGGAACTACTGAACCGATTTTGAAAATTCTTTCACTAATAGGAAGCTACATAACTCCTAAGTGCTATAGGCTACTTTTTATCCCGGGAAAATATTTTTGTCCCGGAAAAACTATTTCACGCGGGCGGAGCCGCGAGCACTACTAGTGTTCTTATAAATGGCTTTATGTCACTCCTAGGGTGGGTCTACGCAATATATTATTTTACCCGGTTCTCGTGGAGCAAGGAAGGGTTATGATTTTCAGTTCAAGTTTATTTCAAGAAACATTGTGGCCGCGTGTAAATTTCTCTTTGGAGAGCCAATCACGTTTACATAAAAAAACCCCTCTCGAAAATTTTCATGATTCTATACCTAGGATTCGAATACAGAACCTATCGGTCACTATTAAATCGACGAAACGACCTCAAACCTCAACTAACCCCACCTAGCGACTGAAAACACACAACACAAAACGTATTGGAAACGTTAAACCTGAACCCACACTCATCAATCTTACGTGCCTTCTTGGCTCTCAATAATGATCTGCCGCGAGTTTGTAACGTGAACCATCGCGTTTTAGTTAACTGGGAACATAAACGCCTGGAAGTTTAACCGTAGTCTGTTAGAACTATTTTTGTTTTTATTAAACTTAAACGCGGTAGTAAACGTTGTTCACGCATGCTTTTCTACTAATCAAAGATTTCTAATTCAAAGATTTCTGTGGAAAATTCATTCCGGTATATAATATGTATAAAGTGACTCTACAAGGTACCTATGGCTGTCTTAAATGAATCGACTGAACTGAAATGATGTATTTCGAACAGTAGGATATAAAAATCTCTCTATTCCATTAGCTTCCCTTTTTATTTATAGATTAGCAATGCACTCATAATTTTATCCACATTATAGTCATTAAGGCTTCACGTAGACATTCTCAATTTTGGCGTCTGCGTGGTGTATTAATAACGAGTCGCGCACTGGTCGAAATTAGTGAACAATTCAAAAATTGTATTTTTCTTCAATACTCTATGTGAACTTCAACTATGACAAATATCGTTCTCCGTGCGCGCAATGTGCTTTTAAAGGGATACAACGTTTTTTTCGCGTATTAAATGTACATTACGATCGGATCAATAACTAGCTCGTCTCTTCTACCGTAATAAACATGATTAAAAATGCACATTATTTCACAGTTCAACGCAGGTATCGGAACACCCAGTGCATCTAAAAACGTCAACGTGAACTTCGCGTTCCAAGCAAATTTCCAGCTACCATGGAATAGAACACAGATCCCTACAGACATTTTAGTAGCTAATTCCGGCTACGATGGATATTCAAGAAAGAAAAGAGAGACAGACGAAGGGAAAGTAAAGGGGGGCTATGAAAACGATGCAAGACTGTACCACTTTTATAAATACGTGGAGGATTTATTGAACGGGTGAGTAAAATTTTATTGTCTCCTTAAAAACCAAATAAATTTTCGCAATAAAATTTAGCGTACGTGTTAATCCAGGATATGGTCTACCCATATGCCAAATTTCATCCCAACTCCTTTAGCTATTTCTGAATTTACTTCTCACAAATATCCAAACATTTTCATAAACTTTCACTTTTATAATATTTGTAAAGTAATATTATAGTAAGAAGAGAGAAAAGAAAGTAAGATTTTTAGTTAAGCCCTCTGATCCCAAATTGGTTTTGTATGTCTTTATTTTTAAAATCACTGAATTATATCGAATTTCATAATATAACAAAACAAATAATCGAATTTAATCTCCCACGAAACACCCCGGTTTGAACGATACATTTACTATTACCCGTCAAAATTCACAGTACCCAAATACGCCCAACGTAAGCCGCGAAAAACATAAAACCACGTAGAGCTAGATCACCCCGGGTCGTTGAACGTAGCGGCTAATTCTACTAAACCGTCAACGGTAGATAACACCTCACGATTTTCTATTTGTCCAACACATATCCGTTATTTCGTCGCTATGATGATCCGGTTGAGATCGCAAAAATGAGGTTTCAGGTACGATTAGTCTTTGTGTCCTGAGTTATGTGGGACTTTCGACAATTTCAAGTCGAAGCAACTTTCAAGTTACCAGTTATTTAACAAAACAATTATAAGGTAGTAGCACTTACTCATGACTGACTACCCAATCTAAATTCTTTGTTGGTAATACAAGGTTTCTGGAAAATGTTCTTTACCTAATTTATAGCGTTAATGTTTATTGTACCTTCCAACACAAGGACTAATCATTAAGCCTAAAACTCACTCATAACCATCGCGTACTTTCACCTTGAATTTTATTCAAGAATAATTTGTTTAAGGCTGCCTCGGTGGCGTATTTGTATTACAGTATGACTGCAGTATTGAGTTCTCGGGTTCGATCCCCGGGTTGGGCAAAGTGATATTGGATTTTTCTATTCAGTATCAGTCCAGAGTCTGGAATTTCTGCCCGTTATGGCGATAGGCTCGCCCCCTATCAAATCATGGAACGGAATACACACGGCGAAAAGTGGGTGCACTAGTCCCGCCTCTGCCTACCCCCTCGGGAATAAAAGGCGTGATCATGCGTATGCGTATAATTTGGTTATTGAGAAGTTATGAAAGCTACTTCGTTTGCGGTGATTGTATTCCTTTTCTGTAAACACATAAATAAAGCTGTGACATTGGGGATATTGGATTTGAGGAAGCCAATTTACATGGATATCACTTCCAAAAAGTATCGGCTTGTCGGAAATAAATCAAGTGTTATAATAACTTGTCGTTGGATCGGAATCTAATTTTACGTGGAAGTTACGCAAGTTTAGTCGCCATGACTACCGGGGTACCTATGTCTGAAATAGCAGGTTTTAAACAAATAATGAGACGAGCGAGCCACACACCTCTTGGTTACATAAACGCCGATGAATTCTAACGCTTTCCGGAACTACCATCAAGTAACATTTGTACGCACAGTGAAATTACTTAAGGTCCAAAAATGTGTTTTAATTTAATTTTAAAACTATTGTAGATCAAAGCACAAAAAACGAAATATACAAAAGAGACTGCGCTATACAAGCGGACTAGGTTCTCCCTTCTCAGTCGGTGATTTCTTCCAGACAAACTTTGAATTTGATACAATGTCATCGAATTTTAATTCTAGATACTAGATTAATTCTATTGAATTAAATTTTCGCACTGCCTCGGTGGCGTAGTTGTATTATAGTACGAGTGCAAAGCTGAGGTGTCGGGTTCGATCCCCGGGTCGGGCAAAGTGTTATTGAGTTTTTATATTCAGTATCAGCCCGGAGTCTGGAATTTGTGCCCGATATGGCGATAGGCTCGCCCACTATCACATCATGGGACGGAATGACGGCGAAAAGTGGGTGCACTAGTTGCGCCTCTACCTACCCCTTCGGGGATAACAGGCGTGAGTGTATATATAAATACATTTTCGCATATTTATCCATTCCAGATTTGGATACCACGGAGAATCATGCGTGAGACGAGCTCTGTGTCAACTGGCAGCTGAACCTTTACACTCGAATGACGAAGAAGACCTCCTGCATGAGATGGCTAGTTTTGTTTTAAAGTAAGTATAAAGAAAGTCCAACGAATGTCTTAAGAAAGTTCAACAATCATGTGGAACCAGTTTTAGCTTATATCTCCAAACCTACACAATTTAGAATAATCTCCAAAACCTTAAAGACCGTGAATCATTTTTAAGCAATTGTGGATATTTGTAGGCGGTGGCGAGTAGTAATTAGGTTTTCCTCGTTTTATTGTACAATATAAAAATCATCTTAGTACCTATATACTAAAACCTACCTTCCTCCATCATCATCTATATCTATTAAGAAAATATAATAATCATGCAAAAAAAATCAACTATTGCTATCAAAACTGTTATTACTAACCATTTAAAATGACAACACACAGTTCCTTTTAATGTTCAAAAACGTGAGATAAAAATGCGAATATTCTCCAAGTTTGTAAGTCCCTCCCCAACTGTCCATCCACGTCTTTAATGAAAGTACAACGTTTGAAAACACCCTTATACTGACACCGGGCAACTGGGACACTGCTGAAGGCGGTGTAGCGCCTGACATATTTTTTCATGCTGCAACCAGATACGAGAATAGCGAGGTAAGGACTTGGGAGTATGAACAAAAAGTATGATGCTTGAATTTAAATTGGGGAACGTGTGGATGATGGAATTTTGACCTGACAATTGTCGTGTCGTTGATAAATTGTATTAACTACAATTTATAAAGTTTAGAGCAATTTACCTAATGTTCATTTTATCTAGGTAAAACGAATTTATTAATACAATTCTGGAAACACACATACGTGATTATCGCTCCAAAATTTGTCTATAATTAATCTGGTATTAGATGAATTAAATTCAAATGTTATGTTATTTAGTGAAGAAAATAAAGTGAAATCCAAAGACAATTGCATTTACTCATATTACCTGTACCTGTGGATTTTCATATGTAAGAGTCCGTCTGGGTGGTTACCACCGCAATATCTATTTCTACCGCCAAGCAGCAGTGTGCATGCACTGTTGTGTCTCGGTTTGAAATATATTGTAGCAAATGTAACTACTGGATATGATGAGACTTAACATCTTATGTCTCAGGATGATGAGCACACTAGAATGCCACACAGTATTTTATAACTCAAGGTGCTGGATGGTAACAAGATGCCCCGGCGCCGTCCCGTAGGCACCGAAGAAGGCCATCACGGATTTTGGTTGATATGCCCGTGTAGGGTGTACATAGTGTTAGAGACTCGGTCCAATGCTCACTCGGATGAAGCTATACTCCCGAGTGTCGACATTGGGCCGTAAGACTGTGTGAAACCAACATAACCGTTCCACTCACCCCCCAGTAGTGGTAGCGATAACGCGTTTTTCCCCGCTATAAAAAAAAGGTGCTGGATGGTGTTGCTACTGTTTATGGATGGTCGTATCGCTTACCATCAGGCGAAGGGCATGCTCTTCTCGTCATTCAAAGCAACAAAAAAAAGGTACGAGGGTTATATTGTATTTGCAGCTCAGTGTGGGCAACATCTTAATATTATGTTGTTTTTCTAGGCTATAAAAACCTAAGCCAAGCCTTTTCTAAACATGACAAAATATTTAGACTCCACTTTAGAACGTGATATGGTAGAATCTAAGTAAAATGAAGTCTTCACTACTCTGACGTTCTAAAAATCTGATATAGGGCTGCCATCCGTCCGGATTTCCCCGGAATTGTCCTACTTTGAAGGGCGTCCGGGGGCCGTCCGGCCGGGGTTTTAAAAATTGTCCGGGCAAAACCCGGACACTTTTGTTGTCAGGGGAAATCCATTTTTTATATATGAGCGACAAATTGAAATAAATCTTAGTTAAAACTTCATGCATTTCCCCGCATTCAAGAAGGAACGGCAAAATATTTTTTTAGAGGTGTCCGGGGAAATACCCATATTTCGCCCAAATGTCCGGGATTTTTGCCATGTTTATCCGGCGTCGGCAATTTAGATGATGGCAGCCCTAATCTGATAAAACCTAGGCGTGCACCATTGATGTATTAAAACCCTAATACATCAATGGCGTGCACACAACTTTTTATTGCCTCTCGTAAGTGCTAAGGTGGTATACAAAAAACGTGGCTCTTGATACAAATGTTACGAAATTTTACTAAATCACTTTGTAACGCGAAACCGGTTGTTTTATCGTGCTAATGAAGAAATGCTAGCGGTTGTTTGATCATCAACTGAACGTTTATTTTGAGCTATGATCTAGGTACAAGTTCCATAGCTCTACATACATAGCATGGTATTACGGTGCTTTGTGTTAATTATAATTATCATATATTTAGTAATAATGACATTGAAATGAACGCCTCGGTGGAGGAGTTGTATTATGGTACGACTGCAATGCTGAGGTGCAGGTTCGTTGCCCGGGTCGAGCAAAGTGATATTGGTTTTTTCTAATCAGTATTAGCCCGGAGTCTGAAATTTGTGCCCGATATGGCGATAGACTCGCCCCCTATCACATCATGGGACGGAATACTCTCGGCGATAAATGGGTGCACTAGTTGCGCCTTGGCTACCCCTTTGAGGATAAAAGGCGTGAGTGTGTATCATAGAAAATTTTATAAGGTATTGAATTTTAAGCCTTATAGCCAGTTTCACAGATTTCAAGTAGGTACATGTCCAAAAACGGGCCTAAAATGCTAACCAAGACAGTTTATATATTATATTTCGATAGAACTCCTAAAACTAGCCTTTTCGTTTAATCGTTTAACTTTAGAGACCTCCAATTTTGAGATTGTGTATTTTGCTTAAAAACTATATTGTTTTAAAAGTAAGTTATAAATGGACGTGTCAAAAATATTTTCTAATGGATCCAAGGTCTATATTTTGCCCTTTTAATATCCCTAAAGTTTGAGCCTGTTTAGATTTTGAGGCCCAGTACCCATACAAAAAGCGGACATCTTATTACCCGACTACGCCGAAAGAAGGGTAATGAGTTTAGCACCGTATGTTTGTATGTATCCATTTTATGTTCCACTCTAACGTCGCTGCTATGGAACCGTCTCCTACTGCTTATGGGTGGTCGTATCACTTACCATCAGGCGAAAGGCATGCTCGTCTCGTTATTCAATGCCATAAAAAAACTATGATGTAGTAAATTTTCCAACCCATTTTCGATTTGCAGATCTAATTGCACGCACCCTACCTTTTAAAAATTTGGTACTACATATTTTTTTTCATTATGAGCGTAAATGATCACCGCCGCCCATGAACATCTGCAATAGCAGGCCACATAGAGATTTAATTTAGTCCTCAAGCAACATCATTCTTTATAACTATAATGTTCTTTTTTTTCAGCCCAAAAAACGATGTCATCGACCACCCGTCCCATAGAAGAGAAATCCGGCCGTACATAGACGCTCACACCAGAGGAAAAAAATCACAAAACTGCTGGAAACTTTACCACAAATGCTCACTGTCACTGATTGATATTTTTACTAAACTGCATGATGTTTCATAACAATCTATTGTTGACCCTTGACAGTATTTAAGGCACTGTGCAGACACAATCTTGTACAGAATACACAACATGGCGACGAGCTGTCAACATTTCATTTTCATTCAATAATTATTATTAAACTGACTATTTAATAAAATTACGAAATATGAACTACTCATTGCAAATATTTTGTCGCAACTGGTTCAATTTAGAGTCTCTGCGCGATGCCTAATAGTTAAATGCATTTATTATTTATTTAGGTTTAAACCCTTTTTAGATGATAGATTTTTACATGTGTGCTTACAGACTTCTTATTAAAACGTGTTGTTGAATGTCAAGGAGTTCACAACGAAGATGATTGTATGGATCTATATGAGTGTATAGCTGTGATTCCGTCTGCCGTTGCCGTCTGCCGTCTGCCGCGTTCTGCGGAATCACAGCTTAACTACTTTTAGTTTGATGGGACGCATAAGACGGCTCACGGTCACTCAGCGAGATATGGAGAGGGCTATGCTAGGTGGTCTATGCGATCGAATCGGAAATGAGGAGATCTATAGAATAACGAAAGTCATTGACATAGCCCAGCGGATTAGCAAGCTGAAGTGGCAATAGACAGGGCACATAGTTCGAAGAACTGACGGCAGATGGGGCAAAAAAGTACTCGAGTGAAGACCACGTACTAGCAAGCCCAGCGTCGGCCGTCCACCTGCAAGGTGGACAGACGTCTTGATAGAGGTGCAGGAACGCACTGGATGTAGGCCGCTTTTGACAGGTCCATCTGGAAATCTTTGGAGTAGGCCCACGTTTAGCAGTGGAAGTCATGTGGCTGATGATGATGATGATGAAATTTAGTTTAACAATAGTTGTAGATAACACACACATACTCACGCCTGTTATCTCTGAAGGGGTAGGCAGAGGCGCAACTAGTGTACCCACTTTTCGCCGTTATTCCGTCCCATGATGTGATAGGGGGCGAGCCTATCGCCATATCGGGCACAAATTTCAGACTCCGGGCTGATACTGAATAGAAAAACTCAATATCACTTTGCCCGACCCGGGGATCGAACCCGAGACCCCCAGCTTTGCAGTCGTACTGTAATACAACTACGCCACCAAGGCAACTAGATAACAACTATAAAATAGCCATGCACGTTTTAATTTAACATCTATTAGATGCCAACATTGGTCCGTGGGCCAGTGACAGATTTCGATGACCAAGTTCCTCTCAAACGATAATTGGTGAGACGCATCAGAGACGTGTATCATAAAGCCTCGTGAACGTCAGCTTCGGCTCCGTGGGTGCCATGAGCGGTGGTAGCCTCCTAAAGATGTAGAAAAAAAAATATTATTCAGTCATTTCCTCCCAACTAAGAATCATTTTAAATTGTAGCTAACCCGATACCTTGAAGAAAAAAAATAATCAGCTGACTGTAACTTGGGGCATTATGCGTCAGCTGGTCAATCAAACATGTAAAAAAAATATATCATTTCAGTGATTTCCTCTCAACTACAAATTTACCTGATGATACCTTATACGCTACTATGAATAAATATATCTGTCAGCTGGCTGTATGCCGGGGCAAAAACCGTCAGCTGATGCCTTGAAAGTTATAACGCAGGTGTTAGGCGAGAGCTTCTATTACATAATTACATGCATCAGCTGACAATGTTTCCCTCGAGTTACTGATAGTAGATTCTCTTTATTAATTACAGCATTGTATTATCAATCTATACATGTAAAATGCTTTGTCCTGAATGACTGACTGACGGTTAAACGCACAGCCCAAACCTCTGACCGTAGAGATCTGAAACTTGCAGAGTGTGTTCCTTGTATGACGCGATGTAGGCATGCAACACTTTTCTAACCCTTAGATTAGAAACGTGTTGCCAAGGTGGTACCTGCAGTAGGTTGTGTTAATCTGAAAAGTCTTCTGCTGACCACTTTATCTTACTTCGGAGAGTACAATAAACTATAAATTCATAATCACTGCTCTTAATATTTCTTCAGTTATTTAATTATATACGTATTAGTCGTAAAGTATTTATACATTTCATCGGAAAACTCATATCTGAGCGTAAAGTCAAACATTTAAGATACATTATATCTTCCCAGATGAAAATTTATAAGCTGACTAGCTTTTGCCCGCAGCCTCGGTCGTACGAAAGAGTTTTTTTTTTTTTTATAAAGGTCCCACTTATACATTTTCACGGGATAAGAAGTAGCCTAAAACTTTCCAGTTTCCTAGATGCTCGAATTATCTCCATACCAAATTTAATCAAAATCCGTTTGATAGTCTTTGAGTTTATCGCGTACAATCTTTTTACCCCATTAGGGGTTGAATTTCGCAAAATCCCGTCTTAGTGAGCTCCAACGTCCTAAAAGGAACCTCCACAAAATTTGAGACACCTAGCACGTGTAGCTTCTCAGATTTCGTGATGAGTGAGTTAATGACCTTTCGGTTTTATACATATTATATATTACGGGATGAATTTCAATAAAACATGAAACACGTCTTCTATCAGTTCTGTTAAAAATAAGTTTAAGCAATATTTGAAGTAGGTTGGACCAAGGGATCACGTTGGCCCATACAAACTTTGCCCCCCTTTTTCACCATCTTAGGGGTGTCTACCCCTTTGGAAAATTCAATCTCATTAGATGCCTATGGCATACAAAGAACACACCCAGCAAGTTTCAGGTTTCTACGTTCAGAGGTTTAGGCTGTGCGTTTAACCGTCAGTCAGTCATTCAGGACAAAGCATTTTACATGTATAGATTGATAATACAATGCTGTAATTAATAAAGAGAATCTACTATCATTAATTCGAGGGAAACATTGTCAGCTGATGCATGTAATTATGTAATAGAAGCTCTCGTCTAACACCTGCGTTATAACTTTCAAGGCATCAGCTGACGGTTTTTGCCCCGGCATACAGCCAGCTGACATATATATTTATTCATAGTAGCGTATAAGCTATCATCAGGTAAATTTGTAGTTGAGAGGAAATCACTGAAATGATATATTTTTTTTACATGTTTGATTGACCAGCTGACGCATAATGCCCCAAGTTACAGTGAGCTGATTATTTTTTTTCTTCAAGGTATCGGGTTAGTTACAATTTAAAATGATTCTTAGTTGGGAGGAAATGACTGAATAATATTTTTTTTTCTACATCTTTGGGAGGCTACCACCGCTCATGGCACCCACGCAGCCGAAGCTGACGTTCACGAGGCTTTATGATACACGTCTCTGATGCATCTCACCAATTATCGTTCGGGAGAAAATGACTGACGAAATTTTGCACTGGCCCACGGTCTAATGTGAAGTTATCACAAAAAGTCTCTCGTCTAAAGGGTTTTATATTATTTCCTATGATTAAAAATAAGAATGCTATATTCAGAAGTAAATTCCTGATGACTTGAGTTTAATTTTTATTTCTACTATTAAGCTAATTGCTCAAATCAAATACCTTGTAACTTTATTTGTAGGACTATAATATGTTATTATTATTTTTTTTACAATAAATGTACTTAGGTAGGTACTCCAAGCAAGTGAATTATAATATTGTTTTTTGTGCCATAAAAGCTGTTTCTCAAAGAGATATATTCATCAATGCTTTTATATGTTTTAAAAGTGAATATAAAACTGTTTCAATTCGCTTTGTAAACGAAAATATTTTAACAGCTTTTTATGTTTCACTTAGCAAAATAAAAATAAAAAAAAATTGATAATCAATGCTCAGTATAAAGACAAAAGAATTAAATATGTGAATTCAGTTTTTCTAATGTTCGCTTTATTCGAAATACAGAATTAATTTATAGGTATAAAACAGTAACTACAAATTACAGTTTCTGATTTATCACAAGACTTTCTACTTTGTGTTCTCTTTGCCTGCTAGCGCGAGCTGGTTATTCCTTAATTCTTGTTTAGTTAATTTTTTTATTAATCTCAATGCATACTCGCGCCTTTTTATCCCCTAAGGGGCAGGAAGAGGCGTACCTAGTGCACCCACTTTTCGCCATGCGTATTCCGTCCCACGATGTGATAGGGGCCAGCCTATCACCTTATCAGGCACAAATTCCAAACTTCGGTCTGATACTGAA
Source organism: Lapara coniferarum (assembly GCA_949316025.1). Lineage (NCBI taxonomy): Eukaryota > Metazoa > Arthropoda > Insecta > Lepidoptera > Sphingidae > Lapara > Lapara coniferarum. The sequence goes on along the minus strand of OX438934.1, from coordinate 15,454,949 downwards.
TAGAAAAATCCAATATCACTTTGCCCGACCCGGGGAACGAACCCGAGACCTCAGCATTGCAGTCGTACCGTAATACAACTACGCCACTGAGGTAGTCAATTAATTTCAATGATAACGTTATTTTTCCTTTAACTGTCGTAAATGCCTTAATATATTTATAGCTTTTAATTAAACATAAATAAAAATATTAATTTTATTTTCAACAACCTCTCAGTAGTATAGGAGGCCCGTGCTCAGCAGTGAGCAGTATATAATACATGTCTGGTATTATTTCAACAACTTATTGAAATATTTTGAAGTAGCTAGAACCAATATTTTAATGTTTAATAGAACTGACTTCTAATATTATTTTACGAGCATACTATAAAGACCTCAATGTTGCTTTACATTCTCGAAAATATAACAAGTGGGCACCGAGATAAGGCTTGATCCCAATAAAATTTCCTAAAATGTCAATAGTTAATTCTTGTGGAAGTTAAACTTTCGTGCAAGCTAGAGCTAGTAACCAAATAATTGCATTTAAAATGAAACTCATACATAACAATTAACTCCAAACATGCTGAAATCGTAAATCCAACATGCTCAATTGCTTTATTGCTTTTAAAGTAACTAGAGGGCTATAATACGTTTCTTCTGATTCATTTACCTTAAGACACGTATAAAAAAAGAGCGTGCAATGTGTTCTCCGTACAGATTTCACGTCAGTTTGCTATTTCAATCTTGCAGGCGTTTGTAGACTTCCACCCTTAAAAGGAATTTTATTAATAGTGTTTCGCATTTCTGCTTTATTCAATTTCAGTGCCTCGATAGTGTGTTGAGCTTTTATTAGTTATTTTAAGATTGTTACTAGAGCTCAGCTTGAAAGCTTTGATCGCTTCCTTTAGCGTTTTGATTCTTGTTTTGCTGTCTATTGAGTGGATATTCAATATTATCATGAGATTCGGTGAACTGTGTAGCTTGTATCTAAATTAACGTTATAAAAGCATAATAAGGTTTTCTTTATTAGCTAGCCATTCTAGTTCATATCTTATGATTGCAAAAGTAGGGGAAGGGTGTACAAGATGATCACCTTAAGCAAGAATCGAAGTAGGATATGCATATTTCCATGTGAAACAAATAGGATGGCGTTTACTACTGTCATATGTATCTATCTTACTTTTGTCATACTCAAAATATTAAATCTAATAAGTTTTCATAATAATATTTATATTTTTTTAAAACCCTACAAAGTGATCATCTTACACACCCTGATGGTTAAGATGATCCCTATGGCTGGGGTAAGATGATTCCAATGATCATCTTACCCCTATTTTTTCTTACTTTATTTTTGTCAAAAAGGCGTAATTAAAAATAAAAAAGTGCCAATATAAAAATAAAATTATACAGCGTCTTTATTTAGAATACTCTCAGAAACACAATATTCTGGTTTATAAACTCAACAGAAAATTAAAATAATTGGACCAGTCTTCTATTTGTTGGGACTGCCGCTTTTAAATAAGCCTCACCAATTTTTTTTGCAATTGCACAACCAATCACTCGAAAAATGGATTGGGCTTCATCCATTTTTCGAGCGATTGGTTGTGAAAAACACTCAAGGGATAAATGACACCTACATCCAAAGGTTGAAGCTCGTGTGTGGAATGTGGTGGCAAGCAAACAATAGTGGCGTGATTTTCTCGTGCTTTTAAAATTACTCCTTAATTTTTCGTATGAAAAAGGTGACCGCTTACAATCCAGCAACATTGGATCCTCTTTTGATGACTTGGCAAAAACTTGGCCACTGGGCAAAAACTTCCAGTTTCATCCACCCCGATGAATTACATGCCCAAAAAGACCCTGGTGGTGCACCATCCATAAGTTCAATACCGAGCCTTTTAAAAATAAACATTGGTGGAACGAAAATTCCCGAAGCAGACATGCGAATAGCATCCGTTGTTGTCCCTCGTATTTCGGATAATATAACACGTGCTGCTTGTTTTCGCCCAGCTTCTGGAAACACCTTTGTATTTGTTGGTGGCTCAAAGGCTAGTCTCTTCAATGCTATAAATTCGATGAGATGAAACGTTTTTTTCATCCAGGACGGTTTTCCATGACGAATAAAACGTGTCTACCACAGATTTGTTAAAAGCACGAGCTCTAGCAGTTGAAGTAGATTCAGGAGCACGGAGAGTAATATCGGGATGCCTTTGCCTAAATCCTCTCAACCAGTCACATCCTGCTTTTTCTCCATTAAATGGATGCGGGATATTGATTTTCACAGCCAACTGATAAGCCAACGACAGTAGTTCCTTTGTTGTTAACCCATACATTCATGTCTCCATGTCTTTAAGATGATTCATAAGCTCAACTTCTTTTTCTTCTGTAAAAACAGTTTTTTTCGTCCTAAATATTTTATTGCTTTAAGAGCTATTTTGTTTATACCTTTGTTCCTTCGTTTTACTGAGATGATGGGCACGGAAACTTCTTTACTTGCTATTTTTAAACCATTCAATTTTTTAACAGCATCAAGAGCAGCTGTCATTGATGCTTCATTCCACACGCATCAAGTGGTTTTCGTATATATTAACGCGGCATAATATGCTGAAAAAATGTAGTTACAAGAAAAAGGTATATACAAAAACAACAATCGAAGACATTTTTATCAATTTAAAATAAAAGTATGTACATAAAAATTTGTTACACGCAATGCGTGAAATTGAAGGTACAAGATGATCCCGGGGATCATCTTGTGCACAAGGAAGGGAATCATCTTGCCCCAATGTCCATTTTTTTATTCAAAGTCGACTAACATAATCTATAGTCACGCCACTATTTCCATGTTGCCCAAAAAACAAAATTAAGGATATTACGAAGCCAAAAACACAGCAGTCATTGTATTTAACAGTATTGAATAAAAGTATCATAACGTTAAAGTCAATCTTACCTTGTATTAACTGAACACAATTTATATTTTCTTCCGTAAAAACTAACACGTCGCTCATGCCGCCATTGCTAATGAACTGAGGTGTGGGAGCATGCGAGGCTACGTTTTGATAAAGAATTCATCTAGATTGCGTTAGCCGTTTGTGTGCAATCAAAAATGATCATCTTACCTCTTGGGATCAACTCGTACACCTTTCCCCTAGCTATTTTTAATATAAAAAAAAAACATAAATTCTTTTGAGATGTAAAACAAGATGACCTAAAACAAAAGTTAGCAGTTTTATTAATTCTAATCATATACTCATTATTCTCTTTATTTCTAATTTTTCTTTTTTTTTTACATTTTTATACATAAAAAGAAAACATTTATACATATAAAAATATAAAAAAAAAGTGAATCACCCATCGATGGCGAGGCTCAAGACCCAAGCCACCGGTGGTCAGGGATTCAAAGTGAGGAATCTACTCACAATGCGTGCCGTGTCCAGAAGTACTGCTTTCTACATCTGGCTCTTGACCCAACGACCAATTGAGAGCCTCTGGAGGTGTAATAATAATCATAGGTGTAATCATATACTCATTTATTATTAGTAAAAGTAAAACCACAGTGAGAAATATAAATACATTTTATTGTTAAAACTCAAATACGCCGGTATTCTGCATGTCAAGCATTTTAAACGGTCGACATCCAGAATTACCTTATTCATGTCAAAAACCGTGATCTTATCGTTATATTCAGATAACAGTGAAATAACAATTTACCACGTATTTTACAATGCGATTCAAATAAGAATAGGAACGTCAATGACGTTCATGCGTCAAATGTCACTTGAAAAGTATAAAATTTGCATAGAAATCTTATTAGCATATCAATAATGGTTTATTTTATTTTGTCTAATTGATTCTTACATCAAATTTAAATAAAAACGTTGTTGCTAAATTAGCTTAATACAATATTTTATTATTTAGACGTCACAATATGGCGCACAGTCAATCCTATTCTTATTTGAATCGCTTCTTATACGCCAGATTCATAACCCATTACTGTTTTGTCACTTTTTGCTCTGCATTAAATTTAAAAAAGAAAAAACAAGAGCATTACAATTTACAGAGCAAATTGCCTACAACATTCATAAAATAAATAATAAAACTAATTCCGAATTTAAATAAAAATGGTAGAAGCCAGAATTGAATTAGTAATAATAACACCGAATTTCACCATGCTGGTAGTTACTTTAACAACATGTTAAATCTCTAAGCGGACTGTCAAGGTTTAAAGGAGTTCTTTCATGGAACTCTCCATAATTTTATATTTGTTTTAATAAAATCTGATTAACTAACGTTCGTTAATTAAGATATTGGTGAAATTGGACCTTAATCTAATAATCGATTAGATGAAACCAAATCTCTGCAGCGTCTCCTCTCCTATTGTAGTAAATGTCTCAAGGACAGACCCTTCGCATTCTGGGAAGAGGCTCTCACAGTTCACTCCTACGTCCCTTCCGAGCCTCTCTGCTGCATGGTACTCATTGTCCGTGTGATGGGAGAGAGTGTCTTTAGTTGAAGATGGTCTGGAAATAAAACATGTTTTTTCATCTTTAGTACATCTAAAATTTATCTACTTTAAAAAGCAATACAAATGTTCTATTTGCAAATAAATAAAACATAGTCTTTTAAGTTCATTCCTTCATTAAATCATTTTGAAAGGCACTGCAAAACAACTAAATAACATCTCACTTAGAATTCGACACCAGTAACAACCTAAAGAGATTGAAGGAAAAGTTCTAAAGAACATAAATAATTACCAAATATAAAAGATATAAACTCTTAGTCCTTTCATGCCATTGTGGATATACTTACGTGAATAGTATATGTCCAATTTCTCCAAGCAAACCGTTTTCATGTGTGAAAGGAACCTCGGCGGCCTCGCAGATTGTTCGCAGGAGGCACGGCCGCCCCGTGTACCCATACCTGCGGAATTTTCAATGCACATCTCAATAAAATATTCTAAAAGCGAATTTTGTCGGGAGCTCTTTACAGGAATTCGCGAGCGCCGCCGCGCCGGCTGAATTTAAAACCCTTTTGTTTCTTTTTATGCAATTAGTTGCATACAAATGTGCTGTTTCCGGTATGCGGATTTTGTATTGCTCATTTTTATTGCGGAGAATGGTTTGTATTATACATAATTTCTATTAGGGATTTTACTATGGAGATTTAAGAGGTGTATTGCATACAGCATTCAGATGGTTTACTGATAAAAAAATTGTCTATATCCCTTTTCTGTGATCTAGAGACGATCCCGCCCTCACACCCGCCGCTGCAACTTCTGTAAGCCAGGATCGACAGTGGCACGCATTTTATGACACCGAGCGGTGAAGCTCGGCGAGTCTTTGGAAGCACTAATTAGTTTTAACCCGCAACGAAGTTAATCAAACAGAAGAATAGGGAGGAGTTAGAAATATATTTTCCACTTCCCTCCATAGCAAAGCAGGAGACAAAATAAGGAACTAAAAAAGGTATTTTAACCTTCATTGTTTAGACTTTTACAACTATTCTATGATCTGTCTAATGAGATAACTGTCAAATAAAATTAACTTGAAACCATTGATACATAAAAACCCTCGAAACCTGAGAAATTGCCTTAAACCCGTGTTGTTTCTACCGTGGTTAAGTGAAGTAAAAGTCTTATTACACTGGATGAGCCTTCTACTTCTGTGGTCGAATTAATTCTGACAAATCTCAGAAACGAGTATTTTCGAAAATCCTGTCTTATTGCGCACCTATGTTGTTTATGCAAGCTCACCTGCGTTACATGAGGAACACGTGTGCAAATTTTCACGCCTCTAGAGTAACCTGTTTAATCTATGCGTCATGTCAGTCTTTATTTAATCTTATTAAGTGCCTAAAATTTAATTAGCATTTTCAGCTAACCTATTATTCTAAAAAACAATCAATGCAGACTTGAAATTAATTTTAAAGAAGTTCCTACAAAAACAATCTTACAGTAAAATTGTCTTACTGCGGTTTAAATTGTTGATAGCATTCAATGCAAAAGTGAATGTAATCTTCATACTAAACGAACCGTTTACGCTGTTTCGCTTTAATTAAAATCTAAAATACCACATTTTTATGCAATTCTGCAAAATTATTTGTTACTACCCGCACAATTACATACATTACGGATGCAAATTACTTGCTTCGAAAGCGTTTTTATCTGGAATGCTCGAGAAAAAGTTCTTTATTTAGTAGTATAAATGTAAGGTTATAAACGAGAAGCGTTTCACGTAAATTTTTGTTTTCAAAGTTTTAATCTCTTTTACGGAATTATTAAATTTGCTTCAAGTTCGTCAACATTCCCAGAGCGGATTTCTCAAAAATTTAATCAAAATATGAATACATGGAATATAAATGGTATAAATATATTATTTTTTTGTTACCTTTCTACCATGTGTTCCAATATCTTATAAAAATCCCATCTATTCATCCTCTGTGGTTCTTCTTCCTCCAAGTTATTCTGATCTATCAATTCTTGACGTCTGATGGCTTCTTCTAAAGGTAACTCTGTTTTACCTTCTACATTAGCATCAATAGTTCCACCTTCTGTGTAAACAAGAGATCTTTTACGTCTATTCTCATCAAAAGTGATGTCGACTAAAGTGTCGTTGTCTCTTTCCGTCTCATTGTCTACGATATCTCCTATTTCATTTAAATTTCTAGAATCATCTATTATCTCATTTGTTTCTCCGTCTTCATTTGGAAGATCTCCATCCATGTCCCTAGAAACTGTGTTGACGAAGCCATAGATTCTGCTGGTGTAGTCAGAACTGTTCGTTGGTAAGTCATATTGAAATTTTATGACTGTTCCGACTGTTACTGATTGTTCTTTAAGATCTACAGGAACACCAAGACCGATAATGAACTGAAATGATAAGTAATAAAGATTAGTTTCTTCTGCCAAATCTATATCTACAGTAATGCATAATTCGATTATAATGAATGCTGTTTCGTGTCTCCATAAGTGTTTATTCCGTGGTAATTTTTATACTTTGCATCAAGCACCTATTTTATGTATGAGTTACTAATATTATAATCATTTTCACTACTTCTATATACTTTTCGCTCAATAAAGTATTTTACATAATATTTAATAATAACTATTTATAAGAATAATAGTAAAAGTTGTGCTATAATATATTCCTAGTAATTTCACTTATAATTTTTCCACTTTCTTTCTTCCAAATAACTTAGCTACAAAGCACTGACTGGCACTGATCAGGTTAATCACATTATAAATGCGAATGAGGCAGTTCATGTTAAAACATCACGAATATACATTGACCTACATTTAACACTTGTGTGCACTTTTCTTTTTCACACAACTCTAATACGGTGAATATGTGCCGTGAAAAGGCGTTCGCTCTATTAAGAATTTAGACTTTGTTTTTAATAAATTTATATAGATGCGATATTGTTTTTAAATAAAGTGATGATTTTTATTTTATTTGCTACGCTGTCCATCATTCCGATTGTGTTAAAATTAAATTATTATAGATTTTTTTTGGTACCTACCTATTAGTAGTTTAATTAGTGTAATCAAATTAAATGTAGAATTCACAAATTAATGCAGTAAAAATCACACAATCAATCCAAACACACGCATGAGACAGTAAAATACACTAAAAAAAATCAGGTTAACGAAATTACATTAGCAAACTAAAAGAAAAAGAACTCAACACTCATAACACGCTTCGGAAGACAGAAACTAATTGCATTTAAATTCAAGAACAAAAAACACTGCTTCGTTAAGTCCTATCCGTTGTGCAAAGGCAACATCATTTGCTTAAGTTAAATAAGCGTTAGGTAAATCCGACTCGATAAAAATACCTGAGCTCTAGCAGGGCCTCCGTCCGGGTAGACAAGGTACCTTCTGTGTCTACTCGCTTCACTGGTTGCCAGTAGCAGGAAAATTGCCGGTAGAAACATGGTGACTGTCACGATCGGAGTGCAAATACCATGTAAGAAATGTATGTTTGTAGAACCCACGTTTGCTCGCTAATGAACCGTTATGTTTTCCCTGTGATTTGAGAGCGGTCTCTGCTTTCGAATTCGTGTTTTTCTTGCTATAATGTTAGTGTATTTTTTACTGGATATATTAGTGTACATTTTCGTGGGCTAGGAAATATACACTTTTTTTTATTGCATTGAATGACGAGACGAGGAAGCCGTTCGCCTAATGGTAAGCGATACTATCACCCATAAACAGTAGAAACACCATCCAGCACCTTGAGTTACAAAGTACTGTATGGCATTCCACTGCGATCGTCAACCTGAGACATAAGATGTTAAGTCTTATTATGTCCTGGAGTTACACTGACTACATTGCCCTTCAAACCGAAACACAACAGTGCATGCACACTACTGCTTGGCGGTGGAAATAGACATTGCGGTGATACCCACCCAGACGGACTCTTACATATGAGAATTCTACCACCAATAACACACGTTGGATCTATTTAGAAAGTGATTTAAAAATTTAATTGGTATTTAACGAAACATTGTTCATCGAAGGATTTGTAGGCTTAAAATGTGGTAAAAGTCGCAATTCGTAAGACAAAGTCGTTTAATTTTGAGGTTTGTCGACGTCAACCAATATGTCAGTCACGTGTCTCTCAACCTATCCCAATAAAACGAAGCGGAGTCGTGTCGTGCTTTATGCCACATTCAAGGTCCTACTTTTAAGTTTACTTTTAAAATCTCTATAATATAATTATGTTGATTAGCTTTTATGTTCAATTGTTAATATCATCTTTTTCTTAAATGAAATCCCTCTGTAGTACTAATACCGAAAATAGAAAACAGCGCGAATAATTTCGGGTCGCGATACCTATTTAGAGAAGCGAACCGATACAATAAATTACCGATAGTTAAGTAAAATATAGGTGTGTAAGAAAAAAATTACATTTCCTCTTACACCTGGCCGGATTCTACTTGAAAGTGGGGCGGGCCCAACAATTTTTACACACACACACACACTCACGCCTGTTATCCCCGAAGGGGTAGGCAGAGGCGCAACTAGTGCACCCACTTTTCGCCATTATTCCGTCCCATGATGTGATAGGGGGCGAGCCTATCGCCATATCGGGCGCAAATTCCAGACTCCGAGCTGATACTGAATAGAAAAACTCAATATCACTTTGCCCGACCCGGGGATCGAATCCGAGACCTCAGCTTTGCAGTCGTACTGTAATACAACTACGCCATCGAGGTAGTCCGATTTAATAATACATATTTAATAAATTACGCATACATACACACAATCACGCCTTTTATCCCCGAAGGTGTAGGCAGAGGCGCAACTAGTGCATCCACTTTTCGCCGTGCATACCTATTCCGTGCCATGATGTGACAGGGGGTGAGACTATCGCCATATCGGGTACAAATTCCAGAGACTGGGCTGATACTGATTAGAAAAACCTAATATCATTGTGCCCGACCCAGGGATCGAAACAGAGACCTCAGCATTGCCGTTATACTGTAATACAACTACGCCACCGAGGCAGTCTAATTAATAAGTATCACTAAATTGACTGCCTCGGTGGCGTAGTTGTATTGCGTGCTCGTTACGAGTACAATTTGCGCGCTGAGGTCCTGGGTTCGAATCCTGGGTCGGGCCAAAAAAAACTTTGTGACTGGGTTTTTCCATCTTAAAAAAAAAATATTCAGTCGCAGCTCGGAGTCAGGAAGTTGGCGGTGTGATACCCCCGTGCCTCGGAAAGCACGTAAAGCCGTTGGTCCTGCGCCTGATCTCTCTCCGGTCATGTCGGATTGCCGTCTCACCGTACTATGAGAGTGAAGGAATAGCGAGTGCACCTGTGTATTGCGCACACACTTGTGCACTATAATATCTCCTGCGTACCTGGCTGATCTCCGTTGAGATTGGCCGCCGTGGCCGAAACTGGCTACAAGGATTTCATTTCATTACTAAAATGAAATCAGAAACAATAATAAAACGCATACTTTTTGTATTGTAATATAGAACGAAACACTTCGTAATTTTTTACAAATAAAAAACTAACTGCCTCGGTGGCGTAGTTGTATTATGATACGACTGCAATGCTGAGGTCTCGGGTTCGATCCCCGGGTCGGGCAAAGTGATATTGAGTTTTTCTATTCAGTATCAGCTCGGAGTCTGGAATTTGTGCCCGATATGGCGATAGGCTCGCCCCCTATCACACCATGGGACGGAAAAATGGCGAAAAGTGGGTGCACTAGTTGCGCCTCTGCCTACCCCTTCGGGGATAAAAGGCGTGAGTGTATATGTATGTATGTAAAAACTAAACAGAAGATTTGTTCCTAGCATTACATTCATTTATAAAAATATACTTTTATCATTCCATCTTTTCTCAATTTTTGTCTATTACTGTTTTAGGCTCGATTATCCGCATAGGCACTCTGGCCCGGTATTACCGCTGAGAGACCGGCTTTAATTTAGGTCGTCGGCTATAACAAAGTAACCTTAATTCAATTATTTACACCGTAACTAATATCGACTTAGTTATATGAAATTAACAAACTCCAGGTGGTTTAAATTATTTAATTATGATAGATTAGTTAATTAAGTTTAGCACAAACCCTGTTATGCTATTAATCAGTGTTTGTCACTTTCATCTTTATGTCACATACTTTGTAGACAAAATTGCCTCACTTGTCATTGGCGAAATTGTCCTAAAGGACAAAGTCAGATGGGCAAAAAAAGAGACAAAATATTGATTGCTTTTCTTAGTTTTGCCTCAGTGGCGTAGTTGTATTACGGTACGACTGCAATGCTGAGGTCTCGGGTTTGATTCCCGGGTCGGGCAAAGTGATATTGAGTTTTTCTTCTCAGTATCAGCTCGGAGTCTGGAATTTGTGCCCGGTATGGCGATAGGCTCGCCCCCTATCACATCATGGGATGGAATAATGGCGAATAGTGGGTGCACTAGTTGTACCTTTGCCTACCCCTTCGGGGATAACGGGCGTGAGTGTCTAGAGACTATCCCGCCCTCACACCCGCCACTGCAACTCCTGTAAGCCAGGATCAGCAGTGGCTCGCATTTTATGACACCGAGCGGTGAAGCTCGGCGAGTCTCAGGGAACACTAATATGTCTGTAACCCGCAACGAAATTAATCAAAAATAAAGATAGAAAGGAGTTGGAAATACTAATTGTCCACTTCCCTCCATAGCAAAGTGGCGTGAGTGTGTGTGTGCTTTTCTCATTTTTAAATTCCGATATGGCTTTATAATTTAAGCCAACCCGCACTAGGCTTGAATAATGGACATGATCTGCCCGTGATCATTCATCCAAATCCGCTTAGATGTTACTACTTTACTTCTAACAAACATCCAAACTTTTTCACAAACTTTCGTAGGTATTTATTCATTCGCTCTTTTTTGCACACGTGTATCATAATTTAAAAAGAATAATAGCATAAAAAGAACAAGTACAAATTGCGGTCTTATCGCTCTATGCAATATCTTCCAGACAACCACAGGATGGATATAAAAAAAGAGATAGAGAGGGCAGTCTAGTGTATAGATAACAGTTTATAATATTAGCAAGAGTAAGATAAGATTATTTTTAGCAGGATTCTTCGACAATCCAAAAAACTTACATCGTTGTCGAAAATTCTTCCTCAATAGGTCATCTGTTTTATAGCCAATTTTCTATAAAAATACTTCACAATTCCATAATGCCTACCAATAATATAATTTCATACATAAATTAGACAGTAACACGTGTTAACAACACTCGTTTGACCGCAAAATTTCATTTAAACCCTTCATTTCAATATATTTCTCGATAAACGCAGTCTGCTTTGATGCGGTGTGTATATTAAGCGTAAATGTTTGCAAAGGAAAATGCATTGCACGTTGTGAGCATGCCTTGTTTATTTTAAAGCTATGATGATGTGCCTTAAACCAGTACATCATACATTGTGATGATTAATCCTATCTTACTAATATTATAAAAGCGAAAGTTTGTGAATTTTTTTGGATGTTTGTTAGAAGTAAACGCAGAAACAGCTTTCTTATTGCATTGAATGACGAGACGACCATACCGTTCGCCTGATGGTAAGCGATACGACCATCCATAAACAGTAACACCATTCACCTTGAGTTACAAAGTACTGTTGGCATTCCACTGCGTCGTCCTGAGACATAATATGTTAAGGCTCATTATGTCCAGTAGTTACAGCTGAACGAATTTGAATGAAATTTGGCACACAGATAGACGATATCCTGGATTAATATATAGGCACTTTTTATCCCGGTAATTTGCTCCCTTGGCAAATAATGAGACTGATATAACAGATGAAGCTACTGTCTTAAAGTGGTGTGTTCGATACAATGTTATAGAGACTTGTGTAGCGGGAAAGGCTTTATACGGGGGTGAACCCGCAAGCAACACTTACACACACACACTCACGCCTTTTTATCCCCGAAGCGGTAGGCAGAGGCGCAACTAGTGCACCCACTTTTCTGCGTTATTCCGTCCCATGGTGTGGAAGGGGGCGAGCCTATCGCCATATCGGGAGCAGATATAAGCAACACTTAGTTTCTTATAAATGATTTATGCAAAGAGAAACATCAGCATCACGTCTTTTTACGTTTTCAGAGGTGGACAGAGGTGTTTCCCTCACATTTCACCGTCTATGTTAAGTCCTAGGTAATGTAGAGGACTAACCCATTCTCATTTACCTGGAACTATTCCAGACTTCGGACTGGTACTGTGCCCAAAAAAATAACATCTCTTTACAGCAAAATACAAATTGATCATATTGATTATTTTGTATTCTAATCCACTTAAATACTTCATTAATTAACTCTAATTGGGCTTAATCTGTAATTAAGAAAACCTCTACTAATTTTTCTTGTTTCACCACAAAGCCAATTAGAAATTTCAGAAGTGGATCGCCATTTGCGTAACAATCCACTTTAATTAAGATACCTATTTTATTTTAATAACATAATGAGAATTTTGCTCTACAAAGTTATTTAGCACTTTTCTTTATTAATATTTGCTCTTTGTCTAAGAATTATCTTAAGAATGCCTTCTTGATAATTGCTTAGTTTGTTTCATTCCAAATTCGTATAATTTATTACGTCGTAGTCCAATCGGTACCTGGGCTACGAATCGTAAGGTTGTGTGTTCCGTGTTCCAAATTTAAATTTGAAATTTCGCTATCTAAATTATTATGACCATAGGCTTCCTATCACATCATGCGATCGATATTCGTCGAAATGTAGATGCACAGAAAACCCACGTAAAGTGCCACTTTTGCACTATTTTATGGTATCAGTTAAACTACTCGCTCAATACTATCCATTTTTTTATACGGGCACGGTACCCCACTACACCTGATGGTAAGCCGAGAAGGCTCGAGATAGAGTGTCGACTGAGCGATGATTATCCCTAGTCAGTCGAAACAATTATGCCGGCCTGTTTGAACCGGATGTATACAGTATACAGGCTGATTCCGGAACATGACACACATAAGTAGGCCATTATGGCAGTTTTTAGCTTCTCATATACGGTCGTCGTTATCCGGGTATATAGAATATATCCTACCACCACCTTTATCTAATCAGAAACACTCCCACCACTTCTCATTGTGTATGTTCATATTGTCTTGATCACTCTACGATAAACCACTTGCCTGTTCACCAGCTTTCACTATAACAATGTTCTTAAAACACTTTACTTCGAGAAAGTTTTATGAGAGCAAAGTTTTGGAAAAACAAAACCGGTCTTGCGTATAAAATTATTATTGGTTTTATTTTTATGATAAAAACTGAAGTTTCAACATGTTATGGTAATGGTGTCATTTAGTTAATAAGCTATATGGTAGCTGAAACATATAATGCTTTAAAATAGTTCATTACGCTAGGAAGAATAAGTATAAGATTTATTTTGAACGAGACTAGATAGTGACTTCGGCACTCAAAAGCATTGAAGAACTCTTCGCATTAGCTCGTTTTTATATGAGAAATGGGCAATCGGTAGTTATGATAAGTGACTACTTATCGTCAGGTCAGTCACCGTCGCCCACGAATTTTGCCCAGAAGAATAATTAGTTGCTTTTCTTAAAACTTTCTAGATCATTCCACGAAGTCACGTGCAAGGGTCAGCAGGTATACGTCCAGTAAGACAGGTTAGCATAATTCTAGCAACTTAGGAATACAGTATTCTTTCACAAAATAACACCTAAATTCAATGACCCAATAGTAATATGGTAATACCAGTTTGTTTGTTTGTTTGTTTGTTGTAGATCAATCACACCATCCAATGACCGTACTAAAAATAATCCGCGATAAACACTAACACATGTAGTGACTTAAATGCTGTTCAGCCGAGTGTGAACGGATTGGACTAATATTTTGAATAAATATAACGTTCTGGACTTACTGTATACTCGGTTTAGCACATGTTCAGTTAAAGTCATTTGGATTAGTTCCGTGTTCAATATGGTCTTTAATTTCAACACACTTTTGTAAGTAGTTTTTATTTTGATTCGTCTGAGTGAATTTGAATTGCGGTACATTACTGATGCGATGACTGTATTTTGTGCTTAATATGGCGATAAAGTCACCCCTATCACATCATGGGACGGAACACATACGGCGAAAAGTACCCTTGTTGTACCTCTGCCTACGCCTTCTGGGATAATGGCGTGATGTCTGTTTGTTTTATGCAGTCAAGAATGTTCGTTTTCTAGGATGCGTGTATTTAGGTGTGGATTTGCTCTTAAACCGACTGTTTTGTAATATTAATATTGATATTTAAAGGTAAGCGAGGGAGTGCATGTCAGTTCTGAGTAAATTCTGTGCGAAGTAAAATCATGTAAAACAAAGCCTCAAATTGTTTTTTAAACATGCCTGATAAGAACACTATCATGTTTCATCACTGCTGACATGTCTGAACTCTATGGCTACTAAAATCCCCTATTTCATATACATTGGGTTTCTACTTAAGATTTTACAACCTCCCTCCGCTATCTGGGATACTATGTAACAATTCCTACGCCACTTAACTGCTATTCTTAATCTTGATTTGTCTTTTCATTTTCAATCATGTATTATTGTTATTAATATTATGGTATCATTAATTTAACTATGAAAGTAATCTAAACGTGTATTGTATCTGTGGTTCTTGTTTTATTAGAGCTATTGATATCTTTTATTTAACTGCTATTTTCGTTATGCAATTGTCTCTTATTTTGTGTATTTATTATGTTGATGTCAGTGAATGAAAAGCTCTCTCATTTGGATGTAAAACCCTTAACCGATGAAGTCCCATCACATCGGCGATTCCTTGCTGCACTAATTGCACCTCTAACTACCTCTTCTAGGTTACAAGCGTGATTTTATATTAAGATAGCATTCATGAACAACTTACTATTTTTTATACTTTTTGCTTGTGATTGTTCGAGACATTCAATCTTCTATGTATTAAAATTACCATTTCAGGTTGATCCTGGCATTTACATTGCTAAATACAGAAATGGTGACTCACAATCGGCAAAGAAGATACTTATTGTTCACAAAAGATACGCAATGGGGAGTAAGTGGACTCTTTTTAGTTCAGAAAGAATTTCAAAAACTGAATACCTATTTAACAATAGCAAAGTAACAACAATAATGAATATTATACTAAACATTGGTAGAAATTCACTGTCTAAAATAAGATTTTATACCTTATTGATGGATGATGTGACAGGCAAATAGCTCGCTTATTAAGAAGCGATATTTCTTCCTTACACATGCAACACCACCTAATGAGAAATACAAAGCACTGAATGAAACTCATTCAATTGAAGATAGAATCTATAGGTACATCAAATACTCATCTCTTCGGTTTTTTTATTGCAGTTAAATATCGTGACGAGCATGTCCTTCGCCCGATGGTAAGCGATACGACCACTCATAAACAGTAGCAACGCCGCTCATAACTTTGAATTACAAAGTAGAGTCAGAAGGGTGTATGATACACCACCTTAAGGTCATAAATACCTAAGACGCTTGTGACTCACAACTGAAGTAGGCAATAAAGGTTATTTGCTGTCTTCTTCGTACATCTCCGAAACGATAGAGCTTTGGTAAAATATGAAAATGGGCGTTTTGTCTAGAGAAAATGAACTAGCACCAACTTGGGTGTTTGTACTGCATGACACTCCACTGCGCTCGTCACTCTGAGACATAAAATGCTAAATCTCATAATACCCAGTAATTATGCTGGCTACAATGTCCTTCAAACTGGAACATAACAGTGCTGTTTGTAATATTCCAGGTGTTTGCGACAGTTTCCATACCACTCCACCCAGATACTTACGTGAGCGTTGCGTGGTTCTTCGAAGCTAACTACTACAACGTCGATAACTCCACATATTTCGATCCTTTGCTCGATGACCATGAAGTAAGTAAGCATTTTATTCTTTAAATAGACAGATGATGTAGCGATACTTGTACTGACCCTCACACTGATATTAGACTGTAAATAGAATTAAAGCAGTTTGTATCTAGGTATGTAGACCAAAAAAAATTTAAAGGTGGTATGCAAATATGTAAATTCATATTTATTTCTTCAATATGTTTTTCATTTCAGATGTCAAGAGGCCGTAAAGATCGCAACGCTCTAAACGAAAATGCTTTCAATCCAAACGATTTCTCGCGAAAGAAGATGTACACTCTAATTGAGGGATTCTTAGAGAAGTTCGTATTTTAATTTATAGTGGTTCTAGAGAACGAAAACTAGGGCTGCAGTTTAACCATTATGGACTTATCCCAGACCATATGGGCTTATCCCAGACCATATGGATTTATCCCAGACTATATGGATTTATCCCAGACTATATGGACTTATCCCAGACCATATTATAGACTTATCCCAGACCATATTACCTCCAGTAATATATGTAAGCTGAGTTAATTATTCTTAGACATCCGCCAATAATTATTACTATGAGTCAATAATAATTACTTATTCATCATCACCAGCCACAGTCTGACTGCCTCGCTTGTATAGTTGTATTGCGTGCACCGCACGTCACCGCTCTTAGGTCTCGGCTTCAAATCCCGAGTCGGGCAAAGTGATATGGGATTTTTCGGCTTAGGATCTGCCCGATGTCTGGAATTGTTCAAGATATGGCGATAGGCTCACCTCCTATCACATCATGGTATGTAACACACATGGCGAATGGGTGCCCTGGCTGCACCTCTGACTACCACTACGGAGATAAATGCGTGATGAAACACTTTTTTAAATTAATCAGTCATTCCTCAATATTTTTTATTATGTTTATATTTCAAACACCTCCCCACCTTTCTATTTGATTAATTTCGTTGCGGGTTAAGACTAATTAATGTTCCCTGAGACTCGCCGACCTTCACCGCTGGGTGTCATAGAATGCGTGCCACTGCTGATCCTGGCTTACAGGAGTTGCAGTGGTGGGTGTGAGGGCGGAGTAGTCTCGGTCCTCTATATTTTCCGTCTATATGTAGATTAAAACGATGTGATTTCTTCCAGACACGGTCAGCCCGGGCGCGAGTGCTTACTCAGGTCGGTTTGCGAGAACGCTGGTGCGGTGCATAACGGATTGTTGGGCGACCTGCTCTATCTTATATTAACGTGGGTGTATTTAAATAGTTCATTGGCAATGGAAGTAATGAAGAATTCATAGGAATAGTTTTGTGTAGTTCTTACATATTCAGAAACAGAAAAACAAGATGAACATGAATCAGCAACTTTTTGTACATTTCTGTTGTTTGGGAATTCACGGACTTGTTTTCCAAAAGAAATTAATTTAGGTTTTTTCCCGAAACTGTCAACATTTAAAAATCTGAGCGTTTTCTGGTAATCTTTACGTCTATATGAGACGCATGTTTATATCAGGTTTAAGAATCCGAGGTGTCAATTTTCATATCTCACGACAATAATTGTTACAGTCCATCAACATCGATGTCCGAAGAAGATATAGATGACGAATTCTACGAGGCAGAGTTTTATGGAATGGACAACCAGTGTGATGAATATTCAGAATATTGTAAAACAAATCCCCTAGACGCTATATCGACGTGCATCGACGACTTTGTATGATCCAAATGTGTTGATTAGGTTAAAGAAACTGAAATGTACTATAATGTTATAACGGTTTTACTCTATCAATTAACGTCGAAAATAATTTTCGGTTTCCATTACATAACTTCTAAATACTTAGTAAACGAAAAATGTCTTTTATATTTAATAAGCTTGCATGTAGAACACGTGACGCTCATGTTTGGCAAAGTTGCACACCCTAAAGAACATACTCAGTCATAAACCGTTACTGTGCTATTTTTCCCAGTGAATGCAAGACTGTAATATTGTTTATAGTTTTTATTGTTTTCAACAATTGTAATTATTTTTCCATTCTATTACACTACACCTTAAAACTAGGTAATTAATAATTTCCAAAAAGCATCAACATGAAAACAATGTAAACTATTTTAACAACAAACCAAAATATCGCTGAAATTCAAAAGCCGGAGTGAAATCTCGCAGACCCAGTTCCGATTCACGAACGTAAAATATTCGACCGCAGATTTGTAATGTCAACAATCCGATGCAGAATTGTAAACCCCTATAGTCAATACGATCAGCATTCATTATTTGCGAAGCTAGGCCATTTGTTCTCGGAACTATTTACTTGATTTTAATATTTTTCATATAAAAGTTATCTTTACTACCTCGGCATAGTTGTATTATGCTACGACTGCAATGTCATGGTCTCGGGTTCGATTCCCGGGTCGGGCAGTGATAGTGGGTTTTTCCACTCAGTATGAGCCTGGAGTCTGGAAATGTGTTCAGTAAATGGTGATAGGCCTGCCCCTTATTACATGGAACCTAGCATGGCCAAATGTGGGTGTGATACATCTCTGCCTACCCCTGAAAAGGGAAAGAGCGTGATGCTATACATACGCTGTATATTATGTACAGTCAGCCTAATAAGTAGCTGAACAAATTCAAAATTTAAAATCACTTCCACGCGTTAAGTTTAATTGAAACTTATTTTTCACATACATACATATACATATACACTCACGCCTTTCATCCCCGAAGGGGTAGGCAGAGGCGCAACTAGTGCACCCACTTTTCGCCATTATTCTGTCCCATGATGTGATAGGGGCGAGCCTATCGCCATATCGGGAACAAATTCCAGACTCCGAGCTGATACTGAATAGAAAAACTCAATATCACTTTGCCCGACCCGGGGATCGAACCCGAGACCTCAGCATTGCAGTCGTACCATAATACAACTACGCCACCAAGGCAGTCACATTATTTTTTATTTGTGGGAAGTAAAGTTAATCGCGTTAATTTTATTCTTGTGAAGAGAAAACAAAAATTGGTGAGAACACGAAAGTGTAGACGCGATTTGAAGTTATGAATTTGTTCACCTACTTATGCGGCTGACAGTACATAAAATTATCTTTGATTATTGCTATTTTGTTATTGGTTTTCTTATAAATAAACAGGGTCCGAAATATCAGTAAGTTAAAGTAAACCCGTATCTAATTAATGATCGTTTCTTCTCTCGAATTATGGATGGGATTTATCTATACTAATATTATAAAGCTGAAGAGTTTGTTTGTTTGTTTGTTTGTTTGTTTGTTTGTTTGAACGCGCTAATCTCAGGAACTACTGGTGCGAATTGAAAAATTCTTTTTGTGTTGAATAGACCATTTATCGAGGAAGGCTATAGGCTATATAACATCACGATGCAACTATTAGGAGCGAAGAAATAATGGAAAATGTGAAAAATGCGGGGAAAATTATTCATCCTTGAGGGCTTCCATTGCGTGCGCTGCGAAAACGGTTCAAGATACCAAAAATATATGTATGAAAGAATTATTCCTCTTGAAATGATCTAAAAAAATGTCCGCGACAGTATATGTCTATCTTTTAAGATTAACTCACTAGAACCGTTTTTATGGTAATCAAATTTGGTCGAAATTAATGCATTATTTGTTAAGAGTTGTATCAACGTCATAGTCATAGAGTGATTCAACGGGAAGGTTTTTATGTATGTACTTTTAGCCCGGAAAAACTTATTAACGCGGGCGAAGCCGTGGGCAAAAGCTAGTTTAGAATAAAAACACTGTCCCCAAACATTTACTGTCTCAAAATACAAACGCAATATAAGTACCATATACAATTGCTGATTATAATGCATTCTATTCAAAAAAAGTCTTAAGCTTTGATTCCGCAGGACGCGGCAGACGGCAAGTGACGTCCTACCGGGCGGAATTGGTCCCATACAATTTAATACTGCATAGTAGTGCCGTCTGCCGTCGCGGCACATGCTGTTGCCGTCTGCCGTCTGCCGTCTGCCGCGTTCTGCGGAATGACAGCTTTAAAGCGATAAATGAAAATAACCACTATATCTTACGAGAGAAGCGCTTAAAATCCTTTGGTACCCACCAAAAGACGAAAACCCAAACGAAGCCACACCCGCGGGAAATAAATCCAAAAATTCATTTTATGACTGCATAGTTTACAAAAATCATATGACGCCGGCCGCGGTCCCGAGTGTTTCTGACGTGACGTCAAGAATAGATAAGTAGCCCGCTTATTTACGATGCTAGAGATGTTTCGTGGACCTTTTACAATGTTTATGATGTAAACAAGTATGAAAAGTTACATTAAGCGTGGAAAATTATGGGGCCTCAGAAAAAGTTACAAATATTTAAAGAGTGTTGCTAGTTTTCGAGGTTCTGAAACGAGATTTGTCAAGATCTTAATCGAAGAATCACTTATTCATATTAATCACCCACTTTTTTTTTCTTTTTTTTTCTCTTTTGCAAGGTGCGGTTTGCGTATCTGCCAGTATCAAAGTTTTTGGTTGAACATTTTGTAAAATAAGAAATACAACTGCGTATTGTTTCTTTTTTATCCTCAGTACTGTGTGGAAGTAAAGCAGTGGCTACCTTACCAAGACTTTTTCGAGGAGTTTTGGCGGCAACAAAAAAGAAACTTGATTAGCACAGTTATTTCGATCTACTTAATTTGAGCCTTTTAATAGAACTATATTGGGTAATATATTACCATAATTATGCAATATAACACTAAGTATCACCAAAATAATGAATTAAAACAAGAGCACCTAATGCCACTTCCAAGTTCCCGCCAAAATCAGCACCCACATTAATAAAATCCAATTCCGAAACAGAACGTATAACACACACACACATATACGTAATCACACACACGGAAAAATAATCCCCATTAGTGCGTCAACACATGTAAATACTCCTCAATAACTTGGAGAGGCTTTTGTCACGTAAATTCGGCGATTACATCTGTCAAGGCGACATAAAGCCAATTTGTGAGGCTTCGCAAGATAAATTTCTCCAGTGGAAATGTTTTAGGCGTTTTGCATAATTGGAATTTTCACGATAAGACTAGATTATGCTGCATGCGTGTATAATCTGTGCTGGTTACGTCACTGGGCAATGAGTTCGTTCACATTTATTACAATTCTCTGTGGAGTTGGTTAGTGTTGTGACAAAATTTTCCACTGTTGGATTGTTGAATAAGAATTAAAACATTCTTTATTGTTTTTAATTTTTTAAAGATTAATACTAGAATTCTCAAAGAAATAGATAATACGCTACTGCTCCACACAGACTGTCGCATGCAGGAGCTTCACATGTAGTAAAAGCCTATTGAGCCACTCAGCACTATGTATTTCAATTTCTTAGTATTGTTAATTACTGTTCCTCGACATATAACTCCTATACTCCACAAGACCGCAGTTCTGGCCTCGTCACCGATGACCTCGTCGCGTTCCCCGTCGCCCCCCTGACCCCCCTAACAGTTCCGGCCCGCGTGCCGACGAGTGCAATGGATAGGATTAAGTTAAACACCAATCTTTCCACTAATCGTTGATGTCTCATCCTCTCCCAGTGACTGTCCTGAGCCGAGTTTCGTAACCAGTTAGTGGGTTCCCT
This sequence comes from Lapara coniferarum, assembly GCA_949316025.1. Classification (NCBI taxonomy): domain Eukaryota; kingdom Metazoa; phylum Arthropoda; class Insecta; order Lepidoptera; family Sphingidae; genus Lapara; species Lapara coniferarum. The sequence goes on along the minus strand of OX438934.1, from coordinate 15,432,999 downwards.
CATTGCATGGTGACTTAATTCAAGGGTTGCGAGCGCCTAAAGCATTCACCCGAAAGCCAACTCGTATCAGGCTACTGGCCGTAGGAACACGTGCAAAAAAAACATCCACAACAGTAGTTCCTATCATCCTAGGACAGCTGACATTCTATAAATAAAACTATGCACTGGCCCTTTAAACTTCTTTATAGAGCTAGATCAGTTAAACCAAACACCCTTATATTTACTGGTGGTAGGTGTTTCATATGTAAGAGACCGTATGGGTAGGTACCATTGCAATGTCTATTTCTACCGCCAAGCAGCAGTGTGTATGCACTGTTGTGTTTCGGTTTGAAGGATATTGTAGTCAGTGTAAGCACTGAACATAATGAGTCTCTTATGTCTCAGGATGACGAGCGCTGTGGAATGCCACACAATGCTTTGTAACTCAAGGTGATGTATGGTGTTGCTACTGCTTATGAGTGGTCGTATCGCTTACCATCAGGCGAATGGCATGCTCGTCTCGTCATCAGTGCCATAAAAAAATCCAAAAGAGGCAAGATTTAATGTACTGAGCACTAAAAATATGCAGTAGCGTGCGCAACAGCATTCACAGTTATGTATCACGCGGCCTTTGTGCTAATTTAAAAATAAATAATGAAAATGGACGTGGAAAGTTTTAATTAAATTAATTGGGTTGCGCTCAGCTTTACGTCAGTTAAATTTGAATTTCAGCTTTGTTGGACCGAACTCCAGAATTCAAGAACGGAATGAGGTTTCGAAAATGGATGTCGTGATGTATTTTTTTGTAAAACATATAAAAAGTGCAATGACAGAAACATGTTTTATTACAATAATTTTGTATGGAATCGCGAGTCGTGTGGCATAATACTGGTGTAGATCTCTCCAGGGGCCGTCTGGATACGGTACCGCAATGTCTATTTCTACCGCCAAGCAGCAGTGTGTGTGCACTGTTGTATTCCGGGTTTGACAGACATTGTAGGCAGCACAAAATCAATTAGAGTTAAATTATTTTTACTATACTCATTTTAATACCTGCGCTATATTCACCAACTAATGAGAAAAAAGACTGTTTTCGTTCTGTGTTTGTCCTTTCTAATCCTGTCTCTTAATATGGAATGTAACTCATTGGATCAAGTGACCATGGCAAGCGACCTGGTTACCATATTAATCTTCAGAATTTGTCATTAAAATTTAAAATATCTGCTCCATTTAAGCCGTTAGAACTTCCGAAAATACACTAGTTAAAGATGCAGCATCGGCAGATCTTGTGGCTATGAAGGGGAATGGTTCCGTAGTATCATAATGCTCTTTGGGGAATGGTGGGAATCATATTTACGGGTATTTATTAATATTAAGTCGGTACGTAATATTTCTTTTTAACTAAAGCTAAAGTACTGAGACCGAACATCCATTTATGTTCACCGGAAACTACTAATTGTAGAAAATTCCTCAAATATGCATAATTATTTTATTTCTTTCGGGCTCTGTGGCGTATCTTGGGAGAGGCCTATGTCCAACAATGGACTGCAACGGGCTGATGATGATGATGTATATAATTATCATTAATTAGCTAAAAAATGTGTTTTTCTATGCGACTGTCTTTATTTCGATAGTTACTAAATAAAATTTCCAAAAGTTATTCTGACGAAATACGGGGTCACTTTCAATATATTCTGGGGCAATTATCACATACAGTGGCTCATTTCGCTGCTAGCTCATCTGTTGACACTTAGCGGGACTTCTAGTGTTGGTCGCTCGACTATTTACAGTGCCTCCTTCGGAAGAAATAAAGTTGATAGAAAATCCTACTATTATTCATTGCTAATGAAAATGTTTCATTTTTGAAGATGTTTTAATGAGTAAGAAACATTAATTGAAGAAATGAATTCTTATAATATATCGCGTACGTCTATTGATTACATCAAAATACACGTATAAGTCTATTCATATTTTTAATGTAATCCACAAAAAAAATATTATTATACCCACCCAGTTTAATATTTTTAAATAATTATCTCTCATTGAAAAGTAATTAATAATACATAATAAAATGCTTAGGTATGTGCGTTTCTTTTTTACTTAAGTATGTTTATACTTATGAGTATCTTATCGAAAGTAATTTATATAAATGTTAAAATGGCAGAATATTAAGAAAAATTTAAGAAATTTTTACAAAGTTAAATAATAATAATATCCTCACACAAACAAGGGCAAATTTGTCTTATTAATTTATTGTTATAGAGTAAATTTTAGAGGCGCAACTAGTGCACCTACTTTTCACCATTATTCCGTCCCATGATGTGATAGGGGGTGAGCCTATTACTCTATATGACTGAGCACTTTTCGTTTCACAAAAAAAGCTATGCATTGTCTGTTTTTCCATATAAACCTTTTTTTATGAATTCCAAAACAGTATTCAATTATTTAGCACCAGTCAAAACTTACGAAACTCTGGATCAAACTGAATAATTCGAGCAATCTAGGTTTATGTTCTTACATAGATGGTAATGATCAGATTTCTCCGATCTCTAAATTCTAAATTCACAGACTAATCACTAATTAGGTACATCGTACTCCCTTTGCACATATCCAAATTTCTACCAGTTTCTACCATGTCCAATAAACGGCGCGCTGTTGTTTAGCACACGCACGATAATTTATTTCGGAATGCCGCGAAATAGAGAGCAGTTGCCGCCTCGTGTTGTCTATTCAAAAAACTTGTGACAGTGCTAAAGATATAGACGGCTGAGTGTTCTAATGTTCCTTTATGTTCTGTGAAAAAATGAAGTGTTTAATTATAATATTTGCTTTGTAAGTACATATTTCTACCCTTAAGTAATAACCTTGTGTTTTATCTATTACAATTTCGATTTTTTTACTTATTATTGCAGCTTAATAAATGATCTAAAAAGTTATCTTACTAATATTATAAATGTTTGCATTTTTGAAGTGAACGCAGAAACAACTAAACGGATTTGGATGAAATTTGGCACATAGGTATATCATGTCCTGGACATTGGCTACTTTTATCCTGGTGATTTACTCCCATCAGAAATAATGGATATTTTAAATCTGGTTCTTTAAGTAGATACGCTGGCGTCCTACTGTGTTTTTAGTACTTTCGTAGCGGGAGACTTTTCACGCGGGCAAAGCCGCGAGCAAAACCTAGTTAGAAACAAGCTAGCTGTCTATAGTAAGAGACAGGTTTTAGTAATCGTATTAAAGTATTTTCCCATCGACTGTAATGAAATCCTCCTACCCAATTTCGGCCACAGCGGCCAATCTCAACGGAGATTAGCCAGGTACGCAGGAGATGTTATAATGCGCAAATGTGTGCGCAATACACAGGTGCACTCGCTATTCCTTCACTCTCTTAGTCCGGTGAGACAGCAATCCACATGACCGGAGAGAGGTCAAGCGCAGGATCAACGGCTTTACGAGCTTTCCGAGGCACGGGGGTATCACAACGCCAACTTCCTGACTCCGAGCTGCGACTGAGTAATGTTTGAGATGGAAAAACCCAGCCACAATGTATTTTTTTTTGGCTCAACATGTGCTTCGAACCCAGGACCTCAGTGCGCAAATCGTACTCATAACGCGTACGCAATACAACTACGCCACCGAGGCATTCATCGACTGTAGTAAAGTTTACTCAAAGAAAAATTACACGTACTCAAAGCATTCTTATTTGTTTCTTTGCCCTCGCGTTAAGAAAATACCTATTGAGCTCTTGCTCTCGGTTAGCCACGTGTGTTATAAATGTACTATTGTTAATGTACTAGGATATACTTAGCTAGGAATCTAGTTGAGAGGTTTTGGTTTTCCGTTCGTTTGTATCAAAGCTACAAAGGCTATGTTATCGTAATTTGTAAAGTTTATCTTCCTTTATTTAGTAATTTCTGCTCGCGACTCTTACTTTTACGTTAGAAGAAAGTGACAAAACATTGATTCGTATTTAATAATTACTTTGATTGGATACCTTATATTAATAAGCTGTATTAAGTTCCGTTTTCCCTAATAATTGTAAAACTTGCATCGAAATCCGCTCAGCCGAACGAAAACAAACTCTTATTCTCTGTTACGTATAATATATTAAAATATTTTGGTTCTAATCATTTATTTTTAACTGACTTCATTGCTCCTATTATTCACAGAAGCGTGTTCGCGCATTGCTCCGCAAGTTCCATGCAGAAACGAGCGCTTATATTCCCACCGACGAGTCTTTATGGGGTAAGCAGGATATAATAATTAAGAGGACACCTAAGGGCCTCAACAAAGGTTTATCCTAGCACAATTTCGATGTGCATCTTGTAAATGTTTAAGTTAAAAGTTATTAATGCAAAACATAAAGCACAGTATTTTGTTGCTAATGCTGTTTTTCGGACAAAAAATAATTAAATACAATAAATAGTTTCTAGTTATAAACGTTCTCTAGCAACTTAGCTATTGAAAATCTAGCGTAAGGCTTCCATATAACAGCTTTATATCAAGTCGTTTCAGGCTCTATAACGAAATTATTTTTAAAATCGCTTATATTAAACATGCCGTATGTGGTGACCCCAAGACAGATTTAGTAGGGAGCTATTGGACGCCCATTAATATTAAAATACTTTTCAGACATTCATAGCCATAGCCGTGCCTATAGATATTCCGGATAAAAACGTCTTCGTATCGTACAACTTCGAGTCGAACTACAGCGTGCTGACTAACATTACTGAGATCGACGAGGTCATCTTCCCTAATCTACCGGTAAGTAAAATAGGTTTCTTATATAAACATTACGAAGGTAAGTGAAGTCTGCCAACCCGCACTACGCGGGCGTGGTGGACTAAAGCCTAAACCCTCTCAATTGTAGATGAGGCCTATGTTCAGCAGTATAATAAAATATTTTGAAGTTACTGGTTATGGTGTTCACCGGAAGGTTGCCCGACTCGTCATTTAAAAACTGTATTCCCGTACAAGTCTATTAGGCTCGATAACAGGCATATGCGGTTCACCGGGCGATATGACAACCGGTTAATTCTGTATGACCGCAGTCAAAACCGTGGTCGGCCACCATACCCTGTCCATACAGCATAAACCGCACGCCCAAACATGACGTTCATGAAAAAGCATATTGAATTGGTTGGAATTTAATTATATTTTATGGTATTACCGTGTGTTAGAGCAAAAATATTTTTTGCGTGGGTATTAATGACATTATCTACAATTTTTGCTATAAAAGCATAAAACATTTGACACTTCGAGTCAGTTGGTCAAAGAGCATTAAAATACTACGGAAATGTCAGTTGGTCATTACCTTCGTGCCGGTCGTTCGCTTGGTGATATTTTTTGTGAAAGTATTTTTGTAAAGTCAGTGGTACATATTTTTATTTAAATCAAAACCGTTGCAGTTTCTAATACGTGTTAAATATGAGCTATGATTCTATTATATTTTTTTTCCTACGAATGCAAATGTGCAAGACGTGTGCGCTGATTTGGAACTTTGTCATACAGGTAGACCAAATCTATGTAAAAATATAAGGAGAGCCGGGAGCAAAAGCTAGTATTAAATAACAAAGACCTACATTAATTCTAAGCCCGACTCACACTTAACACAAATTTTCTGTTATGGGAAGAAAAAAATTCACTCTTAAATTTTATATTTCAGGTGATCAGTTCCCGCCAAAGTCGCAGTATTACAAGGGAACTTGCGTATACTGTCCTTGAAACTAGATTTAAAGAGTAAGTTACAACAGATTCTTGTATCATTTAATTTTTTTCGTAACCAGTAATTAATATATTGCCTCGGTGGCGTAGTTGTATTACGGTACTAGCTTTTGCCCGCGGCTCCGCCCGCATTAAAAAGTTTTTCCGGGATAAAAGTCCCGGTTTATATTTTCCCGGGATAAAAAGTAGCCTGTGTGTTAATCTAGGACATGATCTACCCGTGTGCCAAATTTCAACGAAATCCGTTCAGTAGTTTTTGCGTGAAAGAGGAACAAACATCCTTACATCCATACATCCAAACATCCAAACATCCAAACATCCATACATTCTTACAAACTTTCGCCTTTATAATATTAGTAGGATTAGTAGGATTACTGCAATGCTGAGGTCTTAAGTTCGATTCCCAGGTCTGGCAAAGTGATATGGGTTTAAATTGACTATCAGCCCGAAGTCTGGATATTTTGCCCGATATGGCGATAGGTTCGCCCGCTATCACATGATGGGGCGGAATTCGCCCGGCGAAAAGCGGGTGCATTAGTTGCGCCTCTGCCTATCCCTTCAGGGTTAAAGGGCGTGAGTGTGTGTGTGTGTAATTAATATACTGTAAAACTACAAACAATAATATTATAGAATTATAGTTATCAAACATATCTCGGTTATCTACGTACTTAGTTGTATTGCGGTACGAATGTAGTGCTGAAGTCTCAGGTTCGAACTTCGATCACCCTTCCATATCAACCCCGACTCTGGAATTTGTGCCAAATATAATGATACACTTGCCCCTAATTACACCAAGAGACAAAATACTCATGAAGAAAAGTGGGTGCACCAGTTATGCCTGTACCTCTTCGGAGAAGGCGTGAGTACATAATACTTCCCTACATAACCCAAGTTCCCTTAAATATTACAGGCACGGTATGAACGGACGCGAGTGCATGTTGCGCAACATTTGCGAGGCAGCCGAGACGCCGCTACACCACAGCGGTCTCCTGGGCCACATAATGCACGTCGTGTTCACGTATGTATGACTTAATAGCTTTTGTCCGCGGCTCCGCCTGCGTGAATGAGTTTTCCCGGGATAAAAGTCCCACTTTATATTGCCCCGGGATAAAAAGTAGCCTATGTGTTAATCCAGAACATGATCTACCCGTGTGCCAAATTTCATCGAAATCCGTTTAGTAGTTTTTGCGTGAAATAGTAATAAACATCCATACATTCTTACAACCTTTCGCGTTTATAATATTAGTAGAATGAACTAAGAGCTTTACGGTGAAGAAAATTAAAAAAAGGTCTGTGGTCTTGGTCAGTATTCAGCCAAGTATTGCCGTGAAGCGATAGATGTTAGTATTTTATTTGTTTGCACTTTATACGTGGTGTATAGGCTGTCTTAATGTCATTGGCATTCTCTATCAGTCAACCTGGCTGGTGCGAAGAGGTGAGAAAATAGGTGGATTGAAGCAAAATGTACTTTAAGAAGTAACTGTGTAACGATAAGGTCGCTTGCATGATAGTAAGCGCTATAATGGTAATCAGTAGCAACAATATACAAACTATGAATTACAAAGCAGTGCGCCTTAGATAATTTATAAAGAACGCGGCCTATATGACTTATCCTTTCTGCCAAAATACAAGAACAATTGGTCATGGACTACATGAACATTTATAGAAACTATTTATTTGTACTGGGCAAAAACAGCCAAGTCCTTGAGATTTATTTATGCTTGCGTTCATAGCGACACATATATGTGTTGCACTATGTAGTAGTTACATTGAAAAAGAATATTTTTTTCTCAGCAATAAGAACATGGCGCGTCCTTTTTATCTATCCTTTAACCATGAATGAGACAAACTTACGTCGACCTCTATAACGGGTTTTACACCTGGAATAGTTCCATGTATTGCTAAATGTTTATTCAAGATAAGGAGATACTTACTTTGTTTTTCTTTCCAGACCCTCAGCATCCCGCGAGGAAGGTCTGGACGACGAGTACTACGAGGCCGAGGCAGACGGTCAGAGAGGCGACTGCGACAAATACCTTGACGACTGCCCCTTCAGCCTGTTCGACATCATCACCAGGCTAGTCGAGATACGACATTGAATGACGATTGGAAATATACCTTGATGATACCGGACTACTATTTTTTTATTACTAGCCTCTAACCTGAGATCCTATATTACCCCAATGTACGCATACCAGATGCCTACTTAGTAGTTTTTAGTAGTCTTTCAAGTGCCCTTATACTATGATGTCCAAGAGAGCTCAGAATGAACGGAATATAAATCATTGTTTGCTAACTCGAAAGGTATGCAATTCGGAACCAGTCGATGAATGTTTAGCCCAGTCTTACTCTTCCCTTTTATTGTTTCGTATAGTAATAGAAACCGTCATTTGACAGTACATAGTTACATCGCATCACGCCTTTTCCCTATTCAGGGGTAGGCAGAGGTATATCACACGATATTTCGCCAGCTACGTTAGATCCCATATAATAGGGAGCGGGGCTTTTGTCGTTTACCGGATACGGTTCCAGACTCCAGGCTGATACCGAGTACAAAAATCCAATATCACTTTGCCCGACCCGGGGATCGAACCCGATACCTCAGCAATGCAGTCGTGTCTAAATACAACTACGCCACTGAAGCAGTCAAGTATTTTAAAGTATCTATTCGATTTGATTATAATTAACACGCAGATAATCTATGTTTTATATTATGTATTTACACTATTTTAATAATACGCTGTTATTCGTGAAAAAGTTATTTAGAAATCTCGCAGTCGCTGTCCGCTTGTGGCAAATATCTACATAACAATATAGTTATTCAAAGGGAAACCAACAAGCAAGATCATCAAACTTGAATTAGTCATAAAAGAACATCACCATTATAAGCAATTTATTATTTTCATATAAGTAGAGATACTGCCCAAGAATCCTTCGTTGTTTTAAAAATTGTATTGCCCACGACTGATTGAACGAAGAATTTTTTTAATAACATCAACTAATGGAAATGTTTTATTGTGGGTTCCTGTTTCCGTCACGATGTCCAACCATGAAATTGACATTTGCTTCTACAGTGCACGACGCATTCAGGCTTTCAATTAAACTAAATGATAATTTGCAATGTTTTATTTGAAAATTTCAACCTACATTAATACAATATTATAAAATCCATTTAAAACTTAAACTTCACAGCCGTAACATGAAATTTCTACTAAGACTTATTTAAAACATTCAAGTCAGCGTTCAAATAATTCTTGGCACTAATTATAAGGTCATTAAATCTACAATTTGTGCAATATTTTGTAACTGCGTTTGATTATATTTATTTATAATTATGTAATTATTTCTAATTAATTTTAGCCTTGCCATCAAATTCGTTACAAATATTTTTAAAAGTTCTACTTTTTATTACGTTGATTATTCTAATCATCATTTGTCTTAACAAAATTCACAAACAAAATTATTTGATTTCATTAAAAACTCATGCATTAAATTTAACATTAAATGTAAATTAGGAAGCCCGACATCAACAAAATCCGTTGCTGTTCATTCTCATCTAAAAACCCTCATAAATATTTAACTAATAATCCCAATTGTCTCAATGTCTTTCGGATAGAAGAAGTTGTTCTTCTTCATAGGGATGGATGATATCTGCTGATCCACGGGCACCCTGGTATCGTAGAGGGAAGGAGACTGGAAGATGATCCCGAAGGTTCCCACGAAGCAGGCGATGGTAAACAACCAGAGGAAGAAACGGTCCAGAACCATGGACATGAATTTCCAGTCTTCAATAACCTGGGGACAAAGAATAATTTAAATACAGAAAATAATAAATAAACGACTGCGAAATTGGCATCAAGTTGGTTTAAAACAAATATTTTGGGCATTATGATCTTCACTCGGCAACAACTTGGCTATTGACACTGACACTCGAAGCTCTCCGAGCGCGTCCAGCTTAATAACACCGATTACCCTAACAGTTGAAAAAACCCGGTCTATGTGTATGTAAGAGATTAGAGAATAGTTATACGAAATTTAATTACGATTTGTTCTGTCTCATCTGTTGTTTTTCTTTACATTCATTCTAGCAAATAATATATAGGATGAATGTACAGACCGAAAAAATCGTAAAAACTATTTAGCTTCGTACAACTAATATGAGAAATACTCAAATATATCCTTAGTACACTGACTAAATCTTTAAAAATTAAATAACAGTACCCATCTACTATTTATATGCCCATACACTAAGTACAACGTCTAAAGCTGAAACAACAGTAATCTCCCGCTGCTAGAGGAGAATAAACCCACATGAAACCCAATTTCTAATTGGTTAATGAATATATTTAGGCCTACTCCATCACGTTATCTCAATCAGTAACATCTCAACTTTCAGTTAAATGTTCAGATACATTCAAAACAAATAAGTAATACGACGCGAACTCATTTCCAATTAGGCACTCCAATTCGAATTTCGTCTCCCAATTATAATTTTAAAGTTTCACAAAGTAAATCGCGTCAAGTTATATAAAGAGGCAGTTTTATAACAACAAATGTCGTTGGCTTATTTTCCAAAGAGGCTCACTTAATTGAACCCCTTGAAAGTGCCATAAAAGTTTGCGAGCGCATTTTTATGGTTTGGTGTGCGGAGTTTCTTTGATTTTCTATATATTGGTACATGAATATTTTGGTATAAATCATCATATTGTTCTAGTCACTTCAACGTGGGGTATAAATAAAAAAAAATATCTTAAGTTTTTCTACGACGCATCTAAAGACAATCTGAAAAAAAAGACTTATAAATAAGTAGTTTAATGCCTTCATCATAACTTATAAGCAATATTTTTTTTCTAATTTAATATGAAATGCAGAACCCAACCATCACAAAATACAAAGTTGCCTTTTTATCCTATTACTTTCCGCGTCTAAGAGGTCTAAAGAACGACAAATAATGAGGAAAATGTAGTATCAAGGGACAATTTCCCTTTCGAGATTAAACGCTCGTAATATCAAGTATACCTAAGGCTTTATATTTAAATCATTCATTACATGCAGTTGCAGAGTTTCCTGCTGAAAATAGAACCATGTTTGTGGTGTCGGTGCTTGAATCATTTATAATAGGCTATTTACAGCAACTCTTATTTTTCAGATACATAAGAAAATTGTAGCCAGTGTAACTACTGGACATAATGAGACCTAAAATTTTACCTATGTCTCAAGATGACAAGCGAAGTGGAATGCCACACTACTTTGTAGCTCAATGTGCTGAATGGTGTTACTACTGTTTATGGGTGGTCGTATCGCTTACCATCAGGTGAACGGCATGCTCGTCTCGTCCTTCAATACAATAAAAAAACCAATAAGACCGAAGAGTTCTCAATTTGACAGTCGAATTTGCAACCTAACTCGATATGCCATCGCAATAGCAATAGCAATTTAATTGATATTCCAGATTTTATCCAATTCACCCACACACACACACACACTCTCACGCTTTTTACCCGAAGAGATAGGCGAAGGCGCAACTAGTGCACCCACTTTTCGCCGTGCGTATTCCGTCCCATGATGTGATAGGAAGCGAGCCTATCGCCACATCGGAGACAAATTCCAAACTTCGGGCTGATACTGAAAAGAAAAACCCAATATCACTGCCCCACCCGGGGATCGAACCCGAGACCTCAGCATTGCAGTCATGCCGTAATACAACTACGCCACCGAGACAGCCTTCAGCCAATCAATTTTGAAAAACGAAACTTACTACGATTACAATTATTATAATGGATACGTCGAAAATTATTTCAATAAATCGTGGTTAAAATAGTCAAACTGCCCTTCGATTATATCGAATTAGAATCAAAATATACCCACGTAACAGTAAACGTGAATAAAACGACTCGATACATGAAACAAATCACGAACAAAACAGAGATGTTTTGATACAAAATTCCGCATTAGGGGTCAAAGTGTACCCAAATGAACCAACAAGCGTGGTCAAAATTGGAGAGTGCAGACGGTTCCCGCGGGACCTCGACGTGTATGTTTGTATGTAAAGAGAAAATATATCTTGACCCTTGGAACAGGTAATTTTTTTTGGCTTTGTATAAGTTTACACTCTTTTAATGGTTCTGTTATGTACCATAACGTTATCAGATATTTACTGGCCTATAGTTTTTATTGGGTATAGACTCCTTCCAAATTGTAATTATTACGTGATTTTCACCAAACTCAATGATTTGATAACCAAAATCAGTAAACCAACGGAATACACCATGTTTCAGCTAGGTTGCTAAAGAAATTGTCCTAATATCACATAATACATTATTCACATTAAAAATGAGCAAGTCAGACTATGAAATACTTAACCATAATCCCCCAACACTTAACTAATTCATCACGCTCACTCCCACCAACTTAATCTTTCGCACGAACAGATCCGTTGTATATTCCGTACGTCGGTATATTTTTCACCCTATTCGAGCCGCAACGTGCATCGAAATTCAATTTAAAACCAACCATGCCTCCACGAGTGCAGTTCAAATGGCTCGAAGTGCAGTTACTGCAAATTTGGCAGAATAAAAACTACTACGGCCTGCGCAGAATGATTCTGTAAGAATACTATGGTGATTTGGTGTAATCCTTTAGGGTTCTACTAGTGGCATTTTTGCGATGAATTCTACATGATATAGGTATTGACGTCAACCGTATGACCACCAAAATGCTTACTGAACGTGTCAGATTCGTCATCGCGTGATTTCAATGTAACAATAGTTAATAAAAAAGAGACGTGTGGCACTCGGAGACTGCCACGGTAAAGCTATTGCATAGCATTTTTTATCAACTTATGTAATTATAATTATTTATTTTATTTTTTTTCTGTTGTCCAAATTTCACTCGTGAGCTAACGCCGAAACTCTAAGCAGGCAATTCTAATATTTATAACCTCTTTGAACAGATATAAAATAAAAAACTTTTTAAAAATTCAAACTTAGAATCACGTCATCCCGCCACAAGGACATTCTCATCAACTGCGCGCGTTTGACATTTCGATACGTTTCACTGACTGGAACAATTTTTAAATACACGGTAATTTCGACCTTTTATCGTTTAACATTCAGCTCATATCCTCTTACATATGAAGGGCACAGGGGAAAAACATGCAATGTCACAAAGACAATGAACTGAGAAATTGCTAAATTAATCGTTTGATCCTTGAAAACATTTTCAAATAGAAGGAAGATATATTTATTTATAAAGAAAATATGTTTGTTTCTGTTGTGTAGTAAAAAAAAAACCTTTTCATTCTTATGTTTGTTGAGTTAGCACAGGAAAACAGATCAAAGTCAGAAAATACAGGCAAATAATATGGATGTCATTTATTCTCATGGCACCTAAAAAAAAGTTGAAATCCCATAATGACCCTCATAGTGCTGGTGAGTTTGTAAGGCCAGATCAATCCTATGAAGACAGCCTTCCAGTTTCAAAGGCAAAATTTATGAATATCCAAGCCCTGTCAAAGTTTTGGGGACCAAAAGCTAAGCAGTACTACTCACAGATAAAATATAATGATACTTAAACAATAAATATTTCATGGACGTTGCATATTATACATACATATACATATACACTCACGCCTGTTATCCCCGAAGGGGTAGGCAGAGGCGCAACTAGTGCACCCACTTTTCGCCGTTAGTCCGTCCCATGATGTGATAGGGGGCGATCCTATCGCCATATCGGGCACAAATTCCAGACTCCGAGCTGATACTGAATATAAAAACTCAATATCACGTGCTAACAACAGTATACCTAAAATTAGTAACTATTTTTCAAAAGAAGGGTGATAGCCAAATGCTTAACAATATAATATCATCATCATCATCAGCCCGTTGCAGTCCACTGCTGGACATAGGCCTCTGCCAAGATACGCCACAGACCCCGGTCTGCTGCTTAATAATATATGACATGGTTAAGCATAACGCTTCCACACTAGCCAAATCGTATTGGTATTCTTCATAGGTATTCTTCTAATTTGGAAACTGCTCGGTAAGCAGATTTCACGACAACGATTTCCTTCATCGTTAAAGCGAGCGATAATTAATAATAACACTCGCAAATTTAATAACACACAAATGCAATAGTTTTGTTCTTCTCATCCCTTCTATTTTTACAAAAATAATTTTAGATATTCAAACCTCTATACTTTAAAACTCTAATGTGTCACATGCGGTACCCTAAAAATTTCGTCCCAGTATCCACTTCAATTTGGTGCGGAATCGTGTTTATGTTACTCATTTTTTCGGATTGATAGATTATCCTGGCGTGAATGGAGAAGGAGTGTTATCGCTTCAGAGAGGATCAGTCCTCCGAACCCGACGACCTAATGCAGACACTTTTTATACTGTTTTCCTCAATTCCAAACTCGGTTTTTTCATTAGGCCAATCGTATATGAACGGGGGATATGACACTCGCAAGGATAAAATTAAAGTGATGCGAGTCAAGATTTTGCATGTAAAAACGAACGGTAAGATTTTAAATTTGGAATTAAGGCGATTAAAATTTCAGAGAAGTTTTTTTCTACGATTTCTAAGATTTCTATGCTCGTTGTATTGTAAAAATATGAAACAAGAAATGAAAAAAGAAATTCAAGGTATCCGTAGACTTCAAGCCATTATTCCAGAAATAAAATCTGAAACGGAACATGATCGAGACAAACTCAGAAACCACTAACTTTAAGGAGACAAACAAGACTAAGAAACAACCCAGACGAACAATTTCAAATTCCACTCGCACGACGCGACATTTTTACAAATGTTACATAGCTTGCTTACTTATCTCGTCGGCCATGCCTCACGTGACAGCATAAACTCGCAATGTGTATAGAACTGCACGTTTCCATTGTTCAAACAATTTTGTAGTCTTGAGAATGTTAGTAAGGCGCGGTGGTAAAATTTGTGTACACAGAGGTTCGTTTTTGGCATTTTCATACGTCGTATGGTTTTGTTTGTTTTATTGCTACAAGTTATTGATAATAAAATGAATAAAAAAATGCTTTGGATAGCGAATGGTTCTTGTCTATCATGTGTACATTTTTATTATGATACGATGAATGAATAGAAGAAATTCTGAATATTTATTTTATAGGATTTGTCAGATAAGTTATATTATAAAAAAAAATGAACGTTCTGAATATTGTACAAATTTTCTTTTAAAATCTGTCGGCTTATTTGAATTACTAAAATATACTTGACAAACAAGGAAGTTCGTCTTGTGTTGTCGTTGAAATTTCGTAAACCTAATGGCACCTACAAGCTAACACCAGTTTTCAGTAAACCAAAATATCTACGTCAATTTCTCGTACCGACATATTATTTAAGCAATGGACATGGTCAATACAAGTCCGCCCACAAACGCTGTGTACCCAGAGGTTCTAGGATAGGAAACTTGTTTACATTGAACCGCCTCCCGGGATATGCTGCCACAATGCTCTTTAATATTGACTGTGTATCTAACGATAAAATACAATAGCCAGTAAAAAGCACGATGTTCCTGAACATAGGCGACATGACGATTGGTAACATTGCCGACAAACATACAGAGATGTGGTAATATGTATCGTAATTAACATTTTACTATCGATCAATGCCGCGCGTTGATTTCGTTACTTCTCATCGCCTATTGAAATTAACAGAAAGATATTAAGATTTGATGTGTGTTTAATAAATGAGACTATACTACATATTAAGAAAAATAAATATAAATTAATAAATCTATACTAAAATAATATTATAAAAAGGAAAGATTTGATTGTTTGTTTGCATTGAATTACTCCGAAACTAATGGACCGATTTTAAAAATTATTTCACAAATATAAAGCTACATTGTCAGTGAGTAACATAGGTTACTTTTTATCCCTGGAAAATATAAAGCGGGAATTTTATCCCGAAATAACAGAATCACGTGGGTGGAGCCACGAGCAGAAGATTAGGAAATTATAAATAAGTAAGCTCGGAGCACAGTATAATATATGTTGGAGTGTCGGGTAGTTTTGAAATAATAATAGTGCAAAACAGGTCGCGATGTCAAAGTATTAGTGGGGGTGACTGAGTATAAATAAGGCGCTCGCCATTTGAGGAGCACAGTATTAGTTTGGTCGTCGGTCAGTGTTCAACTAGTTGTCACTAGTCGCTATGGTAACTTAGTGGTTACTATGCTAGTCCTGACAAAGTGATGAGTGACAGACGAATCATGAAATAAAGGTCAATCATGACCATTGCAAAGTATTTGCCACGTTTTATTGGCCCCTGTGAAATCGTCGTCGACATATAAATCTATGCAGATTGGCCCGTGTCTAATCTTTCGTAAGATACATTGATTCACGAAACTGCCCGTATGGTAATTTTGGTATAAAACCTCACGAAATTCCTGAATAGAGAAAGCGACCTAGTTATACCTATACCCGGATTATATCTACCGAATTAATACAATTTCTACGTTATAAAGTGCCGTTTAAGGACACATTCATCCTATTCAATCTAAGGTGTTTGCGAAGGTCTCGGCGTATGTTAAAAGCCAGGAATGTCTTTTAAAAGTCAGTTTGCTGAAGTTAAACGGGTTTTTACGTCCGTTTGATTTCTATAGCGAGGGTTAAGGGGGACGCGCTCTGAATGGAATGACGGATAATGCCGCAAACGGCTTCAAATTGAAGTGTATACAGCGACTATATTATAGTCCCCGTGTATATGTTATTTATTCACACATCTATCAAACGTGAAATCAAATAAATACGTTCGAGACTCAAGCGACGAAACACGTCGCAAAATGTTAGAATGTTTGAAGAATACTCATAGTCGCCAAGTAATTCGTGAAAATAGCGTTCTTGAGAGTTTTTGTTAGTTTAAAGTAAACTTGCAAATAATATGTAAAATTCATACCTACCGACTCTAGAAAACTTGGATCAATAAATTAAGATGAAGATTAAAGATTTTGAGACTTAAGACACTGGAGGCGAGTTTTGTAATGGGCACCTCTCATTCGTTTACAAACTATAATTTTGCTACAACATATACAAATAACAAAAGTCATAAAGATTTGCACATGCCATGTGCCATTCAAAAATATCCAATTATTCATGTTGTTCTAAATATTCGTCTCAATTTAAACATAAATTAATAAATTCACCACACCTCATCAAATCTCAAAACATGATAACTTAAAGACAGTAACACTAAACTACATAAATGGATGTTAAAAAGCTTCAAATAAAAAAGCCGTTTCACTTAGTATTCAGTTGGTATGCGTGGTTGAGGCAGCCAGTTAATACAAGCGTCCAGATGGCATGCCAAACGCAGCGAAGAAACATCTTACGGTAGCCACGTCAGTGAATAACAAACAGAAAATTTGCACAAAATAAAATTGGATTGTGACTTTATGGCACTTTTTTTTTCGCGTGGAAAAACGCATTACCGCTAGCACCACTGAATGAAGCGGTAATATTGGTTTCACTGGTCTTACAGCCCAATGCCGACTCGAGAGTATAGCATCATCCTAGCGAGCATTGGGCCGAGCTCATCTAAAAGATGTTGTCGAGAAAGCACTCTCTTTTTTTAAACGTACCAACAACTTCAATTAGTAAATAATGTAACGTATCAACTTTTAATGCGGATCCAGGAAATCAAAAGACTTATTAAAATCCTTGTTTCAAAACCCCGGAGAATCCATATACAACCAGAGTTACTGCCTCATTAAATGCCTCAAACCAATAAACTACAATAATCTCATAATGACGTTATGATTAAGTAATTCAGATAACATTCAACGAAACTAAACAAGAATTCTCTCATATAAATTAGGAGCGTCCATTTCTCAAGTTCTAGAAATGAGAAGCACGATAATTAGGTAAACTCAACCTTAGTTAATTATTTTGTTGTAGCTATTTATTTATCCATTTTATATTGTGGGAAGCCAATTTACCAATTAAGTGTGTCTTTATGATAGAATATTTAGATTATAAAGATAATTTGGTGTAATTTACTTAGATTTTGTTATACTTAATAAAATATTGAGTATTTTCTTACTCTATCTAAAACAGCGATAGGCTCTCGGGAATAAAGCGAACTAGTGCAATGGTCAATGGAGATCTAGGCTGTTGCCCAAAGTCACCTCTAAAAGTGATCAATTATAAATAATCGATTGTTTTAACGATAAAAGAAAACATCAAGAAGCAACCTTTGCTTAATAATTAAAGGAAGCAACCTGTATAGGTAGTGAGAATATTCCAGAAAAAGAATACAAGGAATAATCAACAAACTCGCGAACCGCCGTTGCTAGACCAGACTAGTGGAGGACATACAGCATTACTGAGAAAATTCAATAGCACAACTCAGGTAGTGCACTTGAAACTAATTTTTTTTATAAATTTAACCGGAATTCATGTAGTATTCGTGCAGTCCGTGTACTTTTTATTATTGAAATGAATTATATTCTTCAGGCAATGGACCTTACCAATTATTCATCCTTCAAGAACCTACTCGATATTTTAAAATTCACTGAGGATTAGAAGTTACTACTACATGCGAAACATTAACAATACCTATCTCAAAGAAATAAGATTAATCTTAAAACAAAAATGGATCGGAGGCCGCAATCCGCCGAGATGGTTGTAAAATTTATTTGGCCTGGGGGCGCTATTTATATCGTCGTTACAAAAATGAAGTTCGGTTATCTTGGAGACGTAGAAACGTGTTCGGAATAACAATTGGCCGTTTCAGTGGGGGCGCGAATGTTTTAGAATATACGCCTGGCTGCTAACAAGCTCGGATTCTGTCAGAGTTTGATTCTTCGTGTAGTTGATATTCTTATCGGTTTTGTCTTTAATGTGAGGAAATTTGTTGTTATTTAGTGACGTCTGTAAACCTTATCTCTTGTACTTCCTGCTTTATTTAGCGTTGAACACTTTTATACATTTGCTACAAAAACAATTTAGCTTAGCGTCGACTGTATGCTTAATCTCAACCCCAGGAACGCAGGCCTTCTAGGTGCTTTCGCTAGATCGGAGCGACAGAAATGAGTAAATGTAATGTGAAAATCATGAGTAAATTCAAAATATGGCATGCGAAGTCACAGCTTGATGGTTAAAACCATCTCGGCCCGAATCAATAGGTTCGCCAAAACTTTTATTTGCCGCACCATCAAGCTTTGGAATAGTTTACCGGCGCACGTGTTCCCTTCTTCCTATAATCCTGGGTCCTTCCGCCGTAGCGTGAAGAAGCGGCTCACGAGGCCGGCATGATTGTGTCGAATGGCATGAGATAACCATCTGCTGCCATTCGATACTCCATCTGGACGGCATCGCGCTTACCATCAGGTGAGGTGCAGTCACTTTGCCGTGCCCGAATAAAGAAAAGAAATCTATTTAGCATCAAAGATACACGTAACTGCGACAGTTCAGCTACAACACCATTGGGATGGTAAAATGCGGTCCAAATGCAGTGCCTAAGTTTGTTAAATCGTTTGGAATTCATTGCATAGAAGCTACTTCGTTTAGCGTTCCTCCCGAGGGACGTATTGGAGATTGCGGTATATCCTCAGAGACCACGACACCAAGGCAACTGTTTCCAGATTTATGTAATTACGAATGGTAAAGTTAAATGTGATATAGATAAGTGTATAAAGTCGATGTTAAAACTGGCTGCACTAATTTAAAATACGTTTGATGAAGTTATTTATCCTTAAATTTTTTTTTTTTCAGGGAAATAAATAGAAACCCTTTACTTTAAATGTAATGTGTATAGCTGATTTGAAGTTTCGAATTTAAACATTTATGATTACGGCTGACTGTGCATGAGTAGTAAATGTTTGAAATCAAGAAGCAAACGAATCTGCTTTTGCTATGTGGGTACTGTGCCAACAAACTTCATCCTTCTAATATAAATGTAAAGTTTTACAACTAAAAATCTTATTTTATGTCATACGAAAAGTAAAGAAGTAATAAAATTGCCTGCATTTAATCATGAATAAGTCATCAGGAGATGTTGCATCCCAATCCGAAGCCGAGCAATTTTTTTTGTTAATTTTCCTTTAGCGACTTCCCGAGAATGGGATTCGATTGAACAGCGATTAGTTTAAATTTAACCAGCTTAAATCCATCCAATCCATTAAAAAAAATGCTTCAACACTAAACGAAATGTGCTAATCACGCATCTCTAATAAAATAAAGCCATGAACATGATGGGAAAACTTTATATAAATATAATAATACCAGCCTTGTATTATATACTGCCCCCTGCTGAGCACGGGCCTCCCCTACTACTAAACGGGGTTAGGCCTTAGTCTACCACGCTGGCCTAGTGCGGATTGGCAGACTATACATACCCTCGAAATTCTTATGGAGAATTCTCAGGTATATAGGTTTCCTCACGATGTTTTCCTTCACCGTTAAAGCGAACGATAATTGATAAACAATACACACATAACTTCGAAAAGCCTTGGGTTTCGAACCTCCGGACATTGTCTCGGCAGACCGTTTTATTCCCAACTAGGCTATCGTCCACTTCGGGAAAACTTTACAACACCTACATTTGGTAATCGTAAAAGGGGCAATAAGAGAAAATTTACACACACACACACACACACACACACACACACACACACACACACACACACACACACACACACACACTCACGCCTATTATCCCCGAAGTGGTAGGCAGAGGCGCAACTAGTGCACCCACTTTTCGCCGTTATTCCGTCCCATGATGTGATAGGGGGCGAGCCTATCGCCATGTCGGGCACAAATTCCAGACTCCGAGCTGACACTGAATAGAAAAACTCAATTTCACTTTGCCCGACCCGGGAATCGAACCCGAGACCTCAGCATTGCAGTCGTACCATAATACAACTACGCCACCGAGGCAGTCAAGAGAGAATTTAGGAAAACTATAAACAAATAAAACAATAAAAACTACCAAAAATCTAACAAAGAAACTTCTGAGAACAATACCGTTAGAGCTAAAGTCGATAACAATTTAAACGTGCTGATTTCTTCGATCGTAACGCATAATGAGGCGTAATTAGATTTATCCCCGCCGCAGCGGATAATCCTTGCAAACGACATTTACACAGAAACAAGTTTGAACGGATCAGAGCCATTACGATAATCGATTACGATTTAAATTGTTAATGCGGTACGTGATTGGGAAGATATCGGACTAGCAGATGTTAAAGGAATCTTAAGATTGGAGGGTGTTTTGAATTGTACTTAGAATTAAATAAAGTATTCCGCGATCGACACATATTAACTTGGTTACCAACATAGGTGATGTCCACAGACAACAGTGACTTGGCAAGTGTGCTCTGAGAGAAGATTTTGAAGGCAAAAAAGAAAATTCCGCAAATAATGCTAATCTACTAAAATACAACGTTTCTCAAATTCAGTATTACATTCAACAATTTGAAAAGGATAATATGAAAAAGACGTTGATACAATAAACCTATTAATCTATACATATAAATAAAATTGGAGTGTCTGTTTGTAATATTTAAATAACCGTTTTTTATTACATGCATATGAATATATATACGGTACATCTATACATATAAATAAAATTGGAGTGTCTGTTTGTAATATTTAAATAACCGTTTTTTATTACATGCATATGAATATATATACGGTACATGCACCAAAATAACATTTTTCAAAATTTTTGTCTGTCTGTCTGTCTTTCTGTCTGTCTGTTTGTTCCGGCTAATCTCTGAAACGGCTGGAACGATTTTGACGGGACTTTTATTGGCAGGTAGCTGACGTAATAAGGAATAACTTAGGCTACGTTTTATCCCGGGAAAATATAAAGCGGGACTTTTATCCCGGAAAAACTTTTCCACGCGAGCTGTATAGATAGATGTATAGAAAAATGTATAGATATGTATAGAAAAATGTATAGAAAAATGTATAGATATGTATAGAAAGATGTATAGATATGTATAGATATTCGGTACATACACCAAAATAATCTTTTTTACAATTTTTGTCTGTCTGTTTGTTTCGGCTAATCTCTGAAATGGCTGGACTGATTTTGACGGGACTTTTATTGGCAGGTATCTGATGTAATAAAGAGTAACTAGGCTACGTTTATTTTACAAAAAATATTTTATTTAGAAAAAAAATAATGTTGCAATGTCCAAGTACTGTCCAGTACCACGCGTAGCTCTCATGCCACCACTGGGCCATCACGTCGGGCGCCTCCCGCCATTTCTCCCACCAACGAATTAATATCACAAAGGCTGCCTATCCCGCGGGCTTAGAACGCGCGAGTGGGCTATTGTTGATGGTTGTGTCTCAACGAGTTCATTTTTTTTTGTTTACGCGGAGAAAGTGAATTATTACTACCGCCCAGCGTTCAAGGGGAACGACTGAGCGGTTATGTTGGGTTCACCGTGCCTTACGAGCCGACGTTGAGCCGCCCGGAGAGATGGAAAACGTCGGCCGACCGCCGGGCCGAGTCCCTAACCTATGTACACCGCACGGCATACCAACCAAAACTCCGCGGTGGCCATCTTCGGCGCATTAGGGACGGCTGCGGGCATCCTCCGACTCACGTCTAAGTTGTCGTCCGCAACCGCCCCTGCGCGTACCACTGTTGCGGTCCGTCTCCTGTTGTTGGGGGGACTCAGAAGGCCCTGTACGCCGAAGGACGCCCTCGGCGTCAAAGGCAGCGTGAGGCCTAACCGCCACGATGCTGTCCATCACGGGGGTCACAAAAGTTGGCTAGACTAATAGGTGGACGGACCCTTCCACCCACCCGTGACCCCCGGAGGCCCCTATTAGTCGCCTTTTACGACAGGCAGGGGAAACCGTGGTGGAATTCTCCAAACGCTGTTGTAATTGTCTGTTTGTAATATTTAAATAACCGTTTTTTACTACATGTATGTGAGTATATATACGGTACATGCACCAAAATAACATTTTTTAACATTTTTGTCTGTCTGTCTGTCTTTCTGTCTGTCTGTTTGTTCCGGCTAATCTCTGAAACGGCTGCACCGATATGACGGGACTTTTATTGGCAGGTAGCTGACGTAATAAGGAGTAACTTAGGATACGTTTTATCCCGGGAAAATATAAAGCGGGACTTTTATCCCGGAAAAACTTTTCAACGCGAGCTGTATATATAGATGTATAGATATGTATATAAAGATGTATAGATACCTATGTATTGATATTCGGTACATACACCAAAATAATATTTTTTACAAGTTTTGTCTGTCTTTTTGTTTCGGCTAATCTCTGAAGGGGCTTTTTTTTTTGTTTTCGCGGAGAAAGTGACTTATTACTACCGCCCAGCCTTGAAAGGGGGCGACTGAGTGGTGATGTTGGGTTCACCGTGCCTTACAACCCAGCGTCGAGCGGCCGGGCCGAGTCCCTAACCTATGTACACCGCACGGCATACCAACTAAAACTCCGCGGTGGCCTTCTTCGGCGCATTAGGAACAGCTGCGGGTTTCCCCGGACTAATAGTGTCTAAGTTGTCGTCCACAGCCACCCCTGCGCGGTGCCGCCTAATGCAGCCCGTCTCCTGTATGGGGGGGGGGAGGGGGAGAGGGCTCAGAAGCCCCCGCACACCGAAGGGCACCCTCGGCGTCAACGGCAGCGTGAGGCCTACCTGCCACACTGCCGTCCATCACGGGGGTCGCAGCAATGTGCTAAAAGACACGCACAAAACTAAAGACGGACAGCCCCCTGCCGCCCACCCGCGACCCCCGGTGGCCACTATTAGTCGCCTTTTACGACAGGCAGGGGATTCCGTGGTGGAATTCTCTAAACGCCCCAAATCCACAGGGCGGAATCTCTGAAAGGGCTGGACTGATTTTGACGGGACTTTTATTGGCAGGTATCTGATGTAAGTAGGAGTAACTAAGAACTAAGGTTTATTTCACAAAAAATATTTTATTTTAGAAAAATAAAGTAATGTTGCAATGTCCAAGTACTGTCCAGTATCACGCGCAGCTCACGCGCATGCCACCACTGGGCCATCACGTCGGGCGCCTCCCGCCACTTCTCCCACCAACGAATTAATATCACAAAGGCTGCCTATCCCGCGGGCTTAGAACGCGCGAGTGTGCTATTGCTGATGGTTGTGTCTCAACGACTTCATTTAGAAATTGATTTCCGGTGCTTATATCATACTTTTGATTGAGAGTTTGATTTGATTGATAGATATCTTACTAATATTATAAACGCGAAAGTTTGTAAGTATGTATGGATGTATGTATGGATGTCTGGATGTACGGATGTTTGTTACTCTTTCACGCAAAAACTACTAACCGGATTTCGATGAAATTTGACACACGGGTAGACTATGTTCTGGATTAACACATAGGCTACATTTTATCCCGGGGTCCTACTTAATATTATAAACGCGAAAGTTTGTAAGTATGTATGGATGTCTGGATGTTTGTTACTCTTTCACGCAAAAACTACTAACCGGATTTCGATGAAATTTGGCACACGGGTAGATCATGTCCTGGATTAACATACAGGCTACATTTTATCCCGGGAAAATAAAAACGGGAATTTTATCCCCGAACAACTTTTTAAGAGCCTTTTAAGAGCTTTTTAAGAGCTTTTTAAGAGCCGCGGCCGAAATCTGTCCTACTGATAGTATAAACGTGAAAGTTTGTAAGTATGTATGGATGTTTGTTACTTATCACGCAAAAACTACTGAAGGGATTTCGATGAAATTTAGTACACGGGTAGATCATGTCCTGAATTAACACATAGGCTACATTTTATCCTGAGAAAAAAAAACGGGACTTTTATCCCGGAAAACTAAAAAACGCGGGCGAAGCCGCGGGCAAAAGCTAGTTCCTAATAAAATACATACACTGAATCCCTAATAAACTAAGAAAGCTCAGAAATAGGGACAAAAAGAAATTATTTCTCCACCAACTCAACATTAGACATTATCAGATCGGCACCTCAGAAATCGTTTGGCAATCCACACTCGCTCATCTGATTCCCAGCGGCACGATTCTTTCGGCGACACACGCTCGGCGTCCATTACCGGTATTAATCTATTTAATGATCACCGAATTAGGCACGATTCACGAGGGAAGATAAATACGTGTATTTTTAAGATGAACTGAGCTTTCTATAGGTAGATTTTTGTGTAAGAATTGGTAGGTTTGAAAATATTATCACTTTATATGGAACTATTTATTTGAATCTATAAAATGTTAAATATTATTTAGATTCCGTACATTTCTACTCGATTACCACTTTGTTACCGCTGTCCCGGTTCCCGGTTCGTGAATTAAAACTATCTTTAGATAATCTCCAAAATAATTTACTTATTACATTTCATACGACGACATAAATCATATAAGACGGAGAGGAATATCTTAAAACAAAATATCATTTTTTTATTCGCTATTCCGTATATAAATATGATAAAAACCAAAACCACAATTCTATCAAAAAGTAGTTGCGTCGCTATCACTTCCCACCCCAGGATTCGGAAAGTAGTTTATCAGTGAAGAACGGGTAAGAAACTCTAGTGTCTTTTCAAAATCATTCCAAAGGTACAAACTACATTGCATGATACATACTAAAATCTATAACCCTACTTTAATCTATTTTCCCTCATTACATAGGATCTATATAGCTGGCGAAATATAGGTGTGTACAGCCCTGACTACTCCTTAAAAGGGAAAGGTGATTGTATGGTAATCCTGTGTATGCAATCCTATAGATTCGATAAGGACATAATATTCTCAGTCATCGATGTACTTTGTCATAGCGTTTAGTGCAGTCTCTGATATTATTTCACTCAAAAATATCTCCCGCAACTTCTGTAGTGCTGGTAGCTGGTGTAATTGTTGTGTTTAGTTAGGAACTAGGCATTACATAAAAATAAAGAAACCTTCCTAAAAATATAAACATGTCATGCAATACTTGAGTAGAAATTGGATAAGTTCTTTTTATAAAGAATATTAACATTACCATCTTTATATATTCAAGATCTATGTACATACCTATGCTTTTAAGAATTGTAATAGCTTTACAACCATAACTCAAATCCATAGCATAAACACTAAACACAAGACAAATGACATTAAAAAAGAACAAAACCTTTCCTTATTCAACAAAAAAACTTAAAGCATATCTAGTAGAAAATTGCTATTATACAATAGAAGAATACTTGAAGGTCACTTAGAAAATAAATAATATCACATGTCATAAATATTAAATATTATCTATATGTATCTCAAAAATAATTTTGTTATTGTATGTTTATATAGATTATAATAATTGTTATATAGCGCCCTCAAATTTGCAATGTCTGAAAAGGGCTACTAAGTTATAAGCACATAAAATTTTAACAACAGCAACTATTTTACACTTAGTATGCAAATAAATAAATCATGTCTTACGAAATAATTGGAGAGCGGGTAACCCGATTACTCATGGGGAAGTTTTATTTCTTATAATATGTAGTAGTTAATATAGGTAGCCTACATTCAATTAATAATCATAATCATCATCCACCCTTCTTGAAAAGAAAAATTGATACCTGACGTTGCCATTAAGTTTACTTTAACACAAAAATTGTTGTCTTAAAAACGAATTAAGTAGATTCACTTGAAACATCGAGGGTCGACTCCCCTTGATGTCTTATTTACATTTTTAACAAAAAACCGCGGTTTATGTTCTAATTTAAATATTATGAATTTGTTCGACCTCGTAGAATAATGTTATTTCGTTCTGCGGTTATTTCGGTATTTATGAGTTGAAATATGGTTACAAAGAAAATGAAACAATTGTAAGGATTTCAGAGGGCAATATTTTTGCCCTGGGTAAAATTGATATTTTTATTAATGTTTTATTTTAGCGGGATAAAAAAAGCCCATAATAGATTCAGCTTGGGCATAACCTATCTGTATGTTACATTTCATACAAATGCCTTCAACGATTTCGCTTTTAACTCTGACAAACATGGGAACAATTAAGCAAACACATACACACACGCCTTTTATCTCCGAAGGGCCTACCATTTCGGAGATAAAATGGTAGGCAGAGGCGCAGCTAGTACACCCACCTTTCGCCGTTATTCCGCCCCATGATGTGATAGGAGGCGAGCTTATCGCCATATCGGGCACAAATTCCAGACTCCGAGTTGATACTGTATAGAAAAACTCAATATCATTTTTTGCCCGACCTGGGGATCGAACCCGAGACCTCAGCATTGCAGTCGTGTCATAATACAACTTCGCCACCGAAGCAGTCGGTCGGCCACAATTTAGCATCATTGAAAATAATTGGATAATGGAAAGTGATAAATAAACTTACAATCCAAAATGAAACCATTTATTATGTATTCCCACCTCCGTCCATGGAGATTACCTACAGACCTTACTTGTCACAACTGACAGATGTGATTATTATTATATCTAGTTTTTGCATGGTGATATTTTGAGGACTTGTTGAATACAATAAAATAGTTTTTGAGACTTTAGTTTTGCATCCTTTTTGATAGAACTAGTGTTCGATTTTTAAATTTAAGTCATGGACCTTTGTTGTGGAAATGGGTCCCATGTAATAGTCAACATTTTAGTCTTTGACTCTACTCACTTCTATCGAGCTACATAAAAAAATAAAAACATAATATTAAGTTTGACTCCTAGTTTATAAAATAAATCTACTTTTAATTGAAAAAACACACACACACACACACGTACACACTCATGGCTTTTATCCCCAAAGGGATAAGCAGAGGCGCAACTAGTGCACCCACTTTTCGACGTTATTCCGTCCTATGATTTGACAGGGGCGAGCCTATCGCCATATCGGGCCCAAATTTCAGACTCCGGGCTGATATTGAATAGAAAAACTCAATATCACTTTGCCCGACCCGGGCATCGAACCCAAGACCTCAAACAGTCGCACCGTAGTACAACTACGCCACCGAGGCAGTCGAGGCATCAATTGAAAAAAGAAAAGCAAATGTTAATAAAAGGAACAACAAAAATCTTCCCTTTTCCTTTATTATCATTGAATGTCAAAAAACATTTGTATTAAAGACTTTTCTTTTAAATATTCATATCTTGGTGTCCCTGATATTGTCTAGGGGTATAACAGGGAGGTGACCGGCGAATTTCCGCATCGAGTCACTGAACTTGTTCATATTTTTTTCTCATAACGGATGTTTACTGATATACTATTTTTGCACAAATTCCAGACTCACGCTGTTACTTAGTAGAAAATTCCAATAGCCTGACTCGGGATTTAAACCAGAGACCACAGAGTCGTCACATTGCCCAGACATACAACGCTACCGAAGCAAACGAGTTTTTGTAATTCTTATATTACAATTCCTATAATATTCGGTCTAAAGGCGGCTGTACACATTGACCAAGGTATTGAGCTAGCATTTTTGGCCAACGTGTAGAAAGTTACTTGGAGGTATGTTGGTAGTTGGTGCCAACATTGACCGGCCAAGCGAATGTTGTCGGTTTTTCGTGCGCACATCAAAGGACTTGTCGCGCTCCGCAAATGCAGAATGGTCAATACACCAATTAAGAGTATAAACTTTTACAATTCCCTATTTTGGCCCAACATGCTGGCCCAATACCTTGGCCTAATGTGTCCAGCCGCCTTAAGATTCCTCTTGGCACCAAAAACAAGCCACGTCCACGCTAACACAATTACGGAATTTAGGCAGCGTACAACACACACCCTGTATGTTATTGCCTCCGTACACGCGGTAAATATACACGAACAAATGGCCACGTGCAAAACTAACAAATTCCGGGAAATGTGCCGCGAAATGAGCTGCCGAGCGTGTGCCGAATGGATGGCCGTAGATTCGATTCTGGAGCCCAGACGTCCGTATGAATTGGTGTACTCGAAAATGTTGACTAGAAATTTATAACTTGTAATATCAATGATAGTGTGGAGACGAAAGAATTCTCCATTAAGAATTTCGAAGTTATGGGAAGTCTGCCAACTCGCGGCAGCGTGGTTGACTAAGGCCCAACCATTTACAGTAGCAGAAAGTAAAGTCCGATCCCAGCAGTGGGACAGTATAAAAATACAGGGCTGGTATTATAAAGAGAGTTCTTAAAAAATACGTGACGATAGACAGTCTTATAAATAAATGCGAGCTATTTGGGCCACAAGATCTCTTACATAAAATGCACCGAGTTGTTTCTTTACATTGATTCTATGAAACTCTGGTATTACCTCTGCCGACCCTATATATCCCGTACGCAAATATGCATAGATACTGTTATCAGCGACCATCGTAAACAAGGTGTTAAACCCGCTATAGTCATGTAAGTGTCGTGTTCCGGTATCAGCTTGTTAAAATACAGGCCGGTCAATTGTGTAGATTGTATATTAATATGAAAAATCTTTTATGTTTTAAGTAAAATAGATTGACTTGGCCATCGCATGAAAACACAATGTATCTCGCAAGTAATACATATTATATTAAATAAGATTGTTTAGTGCGATTACCAAGTCAATCTATTTCTTTTAAAACATAAAATATTTTTCATATTGATATGGTCACTATAAGATGTTGTTAGGTTAGTTAACTACGTAATAACTTAAGACAAAGGACTGAATAAATTAACCGACTTGGTATTACATGGATCTCACAACTTTTTACGGTAGAAGAACTGAGTGCCGAGACTTGTATCTTTTTACAAGTTTTGTTTTTTAAGGAATCTCATTTCTTTTTGCAGGTATTATATTATACATTTATACAGGTACACTGATTCATTCACTGCAAATGTAACTTGATAGCCCTATATATTTATATGGGATTACAAAGTTATTTGCAGTTGGTGTATCTAGAAAACTTGGACCGAAATTACATAACATTTTAGTTTTTCCTCGATTTATACAATAAACACTAATTTTGTTCTAAATTTGAAGCTGCTATGTCTGCTAGAAGTGCCCTAGTTTTGATGATCGGTCAGACAGTGAGTGACAAAATTAAGAAACTTTGACTAGTTATAATTCTTAAACTACTTGTTCAACTTGAATGAAATTTGAAATATACCTTGTTTATACAATGCCTGCCTGGTTACTACTTGGTAATTCAGGCTTCTAGTTTTATTCACAACGAAGTTATAGAGGGTTGAAAATGGCCTGAACTGCTTCTAGAAAAGGATGGTACGGCCGTGCCATTTTTATGCTCAACTTGGCTGGGCCACTGACTTGCCCCCAGGTATGACTATGTCCGACCCGGGGATCGAACCCGACACCCCGGAATTGCCGTCATACCGTAATACAACTACGCCATCGAGGTAGTCTTTCCCCTTTAATATCCATAAAGTTTGTGCCTGTTTAGATCAGACCAAAAAGCGGACATCTCTTTTATCTAATGTAAAATAACAATCCACGAACATTGTAAACTTAATTTCCAAAATTGCCAAACACCGGTAAAGCTAATTTAAATATTCAATGGGTTTAGCAGAGAAGCCGTTAAATATTTCTCGTCGATTGTCTAACACTCACTAAGCCATTAACACAATTAAGTCTATGGCATTTAAGATTCAGGCCGTTTAAGATAATTTTAAACTGGTACTTACAATTTACGTTTCTAACATTTACCTAGTGTTTGGAATATTTTAGCCTTTTCTCGGGTTTCATCTATTAGTATTTTCTTCGCACTTTGTTTCGCTATGTAAAATAATCGTCTTGATCTTATGTTTTATGCTCAAGAACGCGGTTTGATCGCAGCGAAATTATAATACACGCATGGGCGTATATACAACAAAAATAACTCAGGCCACAAAACATGTACCGTCAGCAGCATAAATATCTGTACAAAATCAAAATTTCAAATCGCCTATATGCGCGTTAAGTTAAACTGAAAAAAAACTTTCTTCGTATGAAGTAAAGCAAATCTCGATTATTTTATTTTCGTGAAGAGAAAAAAAGATTAGTAATATCACAAAAGAATGTAGGCAATTTGAAATTTTTAATTAGTTCAGTAACTTATGATTGTAGGTACGCATAAAATTTTGGCGACGAGGGAGGTGTATCACCTCACTTATTTGTTGAAAGGTTATTTTGGACGACAAGAACGCACGCCACGCCACTGACATTTTGGTATACGCGGACCCCCATATGTGAAAGCTGTTGCTACGCCCGTGAATACAAGAACCTGGTTTGCTGTGGCCTACCCCATATTTGTACCCACCCGGCATCCAAGGTAGATAATGTATAAAACCCGCCATAGTCCAGATTCTAGATCAGGTTGGGCAGAGGCGTATATAAGGCGGGTTGAGGGAGTTTATTTTTTTTTGGTCACGTATGCCGCCGAGGGAAGGTGGCTATTGAGCGACTTGTTGTCCAGGGAAAGGTTGAGGGTACCAGGCCACGAGGAAGAGCGCCTATGAGGTGGACTGACCAGATAAAAGCGGCAGTGAATGGCTCATCATCACTATATGGATGCACGAGGATGGCGACCATCAGAGAAGAGTGGCGGCGTGTTGTGAAGCTTGCCACCAACACCTGAAGTGATGACCACGACCACTCTGTCAAGAGTGATACCGACAAAGAAGAAGAGGGAGTCCGGACCCCCCCCCCCCCCGCCCTTAGCTTACAATAAACCACGCTACGCCACTGACCGCTGACATTTTGGGAACCCGCACCCTTAGCTTCTAAAATACAGTCATGTAAGGCAAGAACTAATTATTTTATATCGTAGAACACGTCCGCCCCCCCCCGTGAGAGCTATAGCCACGTCAATGAGAATAATTGTGTCGTCCACCTGCCAATAGGCTATTCCTAATTTGGGTACCTCTGGAAATTCTAGTTTTAAGGATCTCATAGTCTTTGTTCATTTTAAGTAGAATTGATTTTATGCAAGTCTTTTAGTTCTTATACGCGCGATGTAAACGCGGAGAGAGTGTGTATTCAATTTCCGAGTCGTCGGCGCATGGAGGTCCTAATACTGCGAAAAATCTAAATAAATATATTATTCGAGTTTTGTTTTTTTATATTTTATTACAGTTCAATGACAAACATCCCTGATGGCAAATACCGCAAATAAAAAGTAACAACTCGATACAGAACTTTAAATTACAAATTATTGCGTGGCGATCCACTGCGCTCGCAATCCTGAGACGTGAGGTATTGAGCCACATAATACCCAGTAATTATCGTATCATTTAACCAAGTGTTTACTGGTGATAGGTCTCTCATATATAAGAGTCCGTCTAGATGGGTACCACTGCAATGTCTATTTCTACCACCAAGCAGCAGTGTGCATGCACTGTCGTGTTTCGGTTTTAAGGGCATTGTAGCCCGTGTAACTACAGGACATAATGAGACTTAACATCTTATGTCTCAGGATGACGAGCGCAATGGAACGCCACACAGTACTTTGTAACTCAAGGTGCTAGATGATGTTGCTACTGTTTATGGGTGGTCGTATCGCTTACCATCAGGCGAACGGCATGCTCGTCTCGTCATTCAATGCCATAAAAAAAGTGTTCTACACGACTGACCTCATTATCTTTGTCGGCGTCCTTGATGTGTTGCGCTATGAACCGCACGCTCTTCAACGCAGCAGCGACTTCAGGTGACAGGTGACGCGGTAGCATGTTCTCTGATTCAGTCACTGTAACAAATACTAGCATATAGGACTACGTAGTACTACTCAGTATTCTGTGATAGGACGCTGAGGACTACACGATTTCTGAAGTCGCTTCAGAACCTTACGCCATTAATTTTCGCATTTTTACAAATGAAATAGAGATGATGAATAATATCAATAATATACATTAAATAAATATCGGATACTTTATCATTAGTGTTAATATTAAAATCAAAATAGTGCTAATATAGTATCATCCACGATGACGCGCTTATATAATTTCCCTAATCGCTTACAGTACAAATGTGCCACGTTTTGTCTATTTTAGTTGTTTTTTAAATATACACTAAAGGTTTTTGAGTTCATAGTCAAACTACAATAAATAATTAAAGTCCTCCTAACCTGCGAAATCTCCGGTCAAAAATTTAAAACGCGCGTCTTAGTGGATGACATTATTTATATCGGCGATTCCTTTTCAAAGGACAAGAAACATCATTAATTTTAGTTGTAAATAATATTGACTATCGAACTTATTAATAAACAGTTTATAAACCTGTTTTAGTAGTAGAAAATGTTGTCTCCTTTCAAACTCAATTCAAAATTTGTTCGAAGAAGACAAAACATGCGATAATTTAACATATACATACATACATATACACTCACGCCTGTTATCCCCGAAGGGGTAGGCAGAGGCGCAACTAGTGCACCCACTTTTCGCTATTATTCCTTCCCATGATGTGATAGGGGGCGAGCCTATCGTCATATCGGGCACAAATTCCAGACTTCGAGCTGAATAGAAAAACTCAATATCTCGATAATTTAAATAGTTTTAAAAACTGTTTATGAATAGGCCGTATATTTTTATACATTACCCGATGGCCTCTGATGGGCTCCAGCTCCGAGTAGATCGTCTTCTGGCGCCGGTGACTTCCGATAGTCCCCGTTGTCGCTCTTGGGGTCCCCAAACGCATCGGTCAGGCTGTCACGGCTGCACATAAAACTGCGATTAATGTGTAAAAATATAAATATTACAAAATATAATTTGGGATCTATTTCAAGTCGCGTTCTAAAGTTTCTAAGTTTCCTATGAGACAAGCAGACAATTAATTCTGCCTAATGTTAAGAACATCTACCTCTTTCTGCCTGACATCAATAAACTTCTGAGGATCCAATCAATGTTGCCTGACCTGTAAATCCAACTCAGAACCTCTCAACCTACGCATATAGACCTAAGGCAACTAAAAAACCAAGCAATGCATCTATAATATTCACGGCACGTGTGAACGAACCACAAGGTAATTGGCCCAAATGTTGGCACGGATAATGGCTTATTATATTATACCAACGCAGTTGAACGCAGTCAGCGGCGGAAACCGCGGCGCCACGTGTTCCAGTGTTGATTACAGATTACGGCAGAGCGATATACAGGCGTAAAGCTGCGCGTGTACCGCATTACGTGAGATATTGCTATTCATACATATATATATCCATATATACACTCACGCCTATTATCCCCGAAGGGGTAGGCAGAGGCGCAAATAGTGCACCCACTTTTCGCCGACATTCCGTCCCATGATGTGATAGGGGGCGAGCCTATCGCCATATCGGGCACAAATTCCAGACTCCGGACTGATACTGAATAGAAAAACTCAATATCACTTTGCCCGACCCGGGGATCGAACCCAAGACCTCAGCTTTGCAGTCGTACTGTAATACAACTACGCCACCGAGGCAGTCAAGCTATTCATATTGATGGTATACATTGTTATATACATACGAACATATACATATAGTTACTCTGTGGTTTTGTATTTGTCTATACACTGTCAGTTTTTGTCTACCTAACAACAGGTGTCATCCTAAAAAAGGTGCATTAATTAATTACATGCAAATTTTATTTGGTGATGAACATGGAAATTCGCGTGAAGGTTAAGGAAGATTGGAACAAATGATGGCGTCTGGAACTGTAGCGAAAATATCACACTTCTATCCCATAGGGGTAGGCAGAGATTATAAGGATTATTTATCACTTTGCTCGATTCTGGCACACTACTTTCGCTTCCTCTACCTTCATTAATCTTTTCATTCACTCCCTCCGCTTCAGGATACATTTGACCTGGCCTTTACTTAGAATGTCAGATATCTGACATTCGAAGGTTCGGTGCGGTCGACCCCTGCCGGCCCTTCCATCCACACTCGCCTTATATATCCTCTTTGTCCGTCTCCTATCATCCATCCTTTCCAAATACCCAAACCACCTTAGCATACCTTTCTCAATTATGTTCACTACATCCTCTGTCACTCCACAGAATCAATCAAACAATTCAATCAATCTTGAATTGTTAACGCTAATGAAAAAGAAAAAAATCGTATCCTTGCGATAGAATTATCGATAGTGTGTCATACGCAAAGGATCTTGTCTCGTGTTTTACGCATGATTACTTTTAAGAAATCAAGACAACTACCTAGACATGAAATATCGAAGGACCGTCAAGATTCTCGTGGCATTGAGAAAACAAACTATTTTCGACGAAGCTACACATCCAACTTATTTAATGAAAATTAATCTCCAAACTACAGGAACATCGCATCCACTGGAGAGCTAGCACGGCACAATTTAATACATTAACAACTGGTTGCAGCGAACTTCCATCCCTCATTGTATAAAATTGCATATTAAATCACCCCCGGCGTAATAATAGCGTTCAACAATCAGAAGTTTCAGTAATTACACGAGCGGTTTAGTACAATATTACGTTGACGTTTTTGACGTTGAGTGATATTTTTGTTAAGCTAGGATAGTTTTGAAACAGACAGATATTCTGTCTGAATTTAAAACAATAATAATTCGCCGTCATGTATGTATATATTTTATGCTATGTTTGCTGTAATTTCGCTCATGGACATTAACAAACACTCATGACGCCTTTATCCCCGAAGAGCCAGGCAGAGGGGCAAGCGGGGCACCAACTTTTCGCCTGTGTGTCTGTCCCATGTGATAAAGGACGAGCCTATATCAATATCGGCCACAAATTCCAGACTCCGGGCTGATACTGAATAGAAAAACCCAATATCACTATGCCCCGAGATTCGAATCCGGGACCTGTCAAACCGCGCAATATAATAAGTCGCTGAAGCCGTCATAGTCAGACAGTTACTTGCAATGCAATGCAATCAGCCCTGTATTATATACTACCCACTGCTGGGCACGGGCCTCTACTTCTGAGAGGAGTTAGGCCTTCCACGACGCTGGCCTAGTGAGGGTTGTTAGACTTCACATTATACTTGAGATATTAAAAATATATATAATTAAAAATACAAAAACATTTATTCGCACACACCACGACATAAACAAATTACCCGCATAATTAATAAGATTATTAATATATGCAAACATAATTTAAAACACTAACATTTATAATATCACAGTTATAATAATCAACAAATGAAGGGTTTATTAAGATGAGTTACGAACGGTTTTTATTATCCCCTAAAAGCCTACCTCTTATCGGAGAAGCTTCATTTAGTTTAGTCAATAAAGTTAACTTTCAGCGTAATCTGTTCGTAAAACAAATATTGCGAGCCCAGATTTTATAGCTTAAATAGTCCGCTCCCGCGACTTCCCTTAGCACAGCTTTATATTTTATGCTTACTAGCATTTGCTCGCTTCTCCCGCCTGAAAGAGGTTTTCCGGCATAAAAGTCCCAGTAAATATTTCCCGGAACAAAAAGTAGCCTAACCTTCCCAGTGTCTCAAACTATGTCTATGCCAAATTTTATCGAAATCTGTTGGGTGGTTCTTGAATTTACTTATTGACTTACATTTAGGTTATTGACTTACATATGAGAGAACTAACACCAGTAAACCGGCATATAAAGATCACCAACTACATATTACCGGTAAAATAAATTTACCATAATAAATGGACAAGCCATAAACCAACACGCTTAAATGCTTATAAAATCCAATTACCTTTACCGTCACCCATTTTAATTGGGTGCCGGTAATCGAGATTTATCGGTAAATTTTAAATTTCGAAACAAGATCGCGGATAGGTACGCTCTCCGGTATTTCCCGATATCGATATGATGCGGTGGAATTAATAGCCGTTCCGGTATTATCTGGGTTTAACCGAATTACCCAGTATTGTGTAAAGGCACGTACTTGCTTTTGTTTGGTAATTTGTAGGCCGATATGGTATGAAATGCTGAATATATGCGTGCTCCTGACAGACGTTTTTGGCCAATTGGTTTCGAATGCTTGAAAGCGTAATCGCATTCTCAGACCTATTAAAAAATGAAATACCAAATTAATTCTATATTTATTTTTATAGACATTATATACTTCTAGATAACTATTTATATAAATTTTCGTAGCCGCATTTAGACAAACGAATAGACATGATTGTTAAAGATCACTGCTACGTTAACCTGACGGGTACAAAGTCCTCCTTTATAAGAATGGAGAAGCTAAAATCAACAGCCCACATATCCCCGCCCTAGATTCGACCCTGTGCGTCTCTACTCCGTTACTACATATCCCCTAACTTACATATAATGATGACATCTTTAATTATAAAAATATACATGTATGTATGATTGGGGTGAGTTCTTAAAAACTTATTGCTCACCAATACTTGTATACCTGTTATGTTAATTGGATACAGGGCCGGATTACGATTGAAAAATGTGAGGCAATTAGTGTAGATACAAGACTTTTTTCAATAATTTTGCTCGTTCGCTTCGACTGGCTGCCTTTTTCTTAGAATAAAAGCTATTAAATTAAAATAAAATGCATTCTTTATAAGATAACAAAGAATTCTGACCATGAAAGACATTTTAGAGTAGTGTCGTCCCATAATTTTAGTTTTCATCAAAATCTGCAAAGAATAATCTAAATTGCAGTCCATAAATCCCTACTATTTTCCCAGAAATATAACAGTAAAAGTAATAAACACTTACGAACTTCTTCATAAACAGTTTATAAACGTATTTTGGTTATGAAATGTTTTGTCTTCTTCATTCAAACTCAATTCAAAATTCATACGAAGAAGACAAAACATTCGACAACTAAAATAGGTTTATAGACTGTTTATGGATAAGCCCGTTAAACTATATACAAGTAGGATTTTCGTAATCCTAATTCGGTTTCGTTGAGTCTTGTATGAATATCTAATACTGAATATTCGAATTATTCAGGACAACTTGACTGCTCTGATATTCGTTGAATGTTACAATAATTGATATTGTTGTGTAAAATATTGCATTTATGTATAAAGTACGAAAGGGCTTTCCAATCAGAAAAAAATGAATATTTTAGACTACAAATTTAGAACTTTGTTAGAATTTTGTAACAAGATTTTAATCTATATAAGTTCAGATAATTTTATCGCATTGATTCCACAAGTATATTCAAACGTAACGTAACTTTTTGCTTCAATTCTGACTGCAAAATAACTAGCAATAATTTGGATCCCAAAAACAAAATGTTAGAAAACGCAACATTAGATAATGTTCTCTAATTTCATCTGGCATTTTAACGCGCTCAAAGCCGCGTTATTATCATTTACCACAAATAGGAGTGGTAGCTATGATAGTAACACAAGCGTGCAAGCCAGCGCAGCTGTCTTGGCTTACCAAAAACAGCCATTCATTATGTTTACGTCATCGCACGGTTGCCTTTAGTATGCAGAAATTGGCGGGATGCCAGTAAGTTTAGGTCCTAATTTAGGCTCTAACTGGAGTTTTCGGCTAATTCTTAAAATTTCACTATTCATGAGAATAATGTTGCAAAGAGGTGAAATTAACGCGGTTTTTTAACATTAGGATAGAAAGAGAGAAACGGAAAGACAACGAAGAAAAAGATAGAATAGATAATAAACCAACCTCATTTCCAATTCGTTAGTGTATCCATTAGACACGAAGGTATCATCGTAGTCAGGCAGGGAGTACTTGGTTCTTCTCATCATGAGGAGTTTCGGCATCAGTTGGAGGAACAGCTTCTTCATCCAGGGTGACATGGTGTGGGTTGATGGAGACCTAGGGTGAGAGAGAAAGTTAACCGCGAGTTGCGAATAGGGATTCTTTGATAAAAACAATTGACGCTAAACATTTTAAAATATAATGTTAATCATAGTTGAATCTCCATCAAACGTGGAATAATTGAAACAGGAAATAGTCGAATTTATAGCATTGTAAAATTATTTTATTTCTTTGGAAATAACTATTTTAAAAAAATATTTAGCAAAATTTTATTTAAATTGTATTATGTGGTATCAAAAGATATACGTTTTAATTAGATAACAAAGAGAATATGAAAAATACTATTTATTTACACTACTAATATAGTGCCCTCTCTACGTTCTAAACTGTCTCGGCTAATAAACTTCCTGATAAGTGCGTTAACATGAGAGCAAATAAAATTTAATTAAATGTTAATTAAGCTCGCTTTATAACCGTAAGTGCAGTTAAACAAGCTGTAATAACTGAACCTTGAGGGAAGAAAATTGGTTTGATTTTTTTTCAATACACAGTATGATGAGATCTACAGTTTTAATATGCTGCTTCTTCACGCTTTAGTTCATTGCAAGAAGCTAATAAGCTAAAACAATTCGTTACTGCCTTCTGCCGTGGTCTTTATGCCAGAGAAGTGGTGAACTCCTAGCGCTATTTCGAGGATATACTACTAAGATTTTTTGTGTGAAAGATCTGGATTTTTGTTCGGACTGGAATGTTGCATAAAATTCCTACAGGTTTAATCAGAGAGTGTTTTTGTCCCATGTTTACTTGCCTATCAAGTTGGAAATTCTTACCAACTGTTCTTACAAGGAATAAGAAACTAAAAACGCAACTTCGTTTTCGTTCTCTTCTAGAATAACATTTGAGAAGCTATAAACATATTTGGAATAATCATCGTGCACTCAATTTCACATAATGCGTCACATAAACCCATTAACAATAATGGAACTAATAAAACATAATGTAACCATTCGGAAATTATTCATTTTCACGTAATAACTTCCTTTACACTTCCAGTTACGAGTTAATTATAACGCTTTTAAATGCAGGCTGTTGCGTTCATTTATTCGCTAATAGGTCTTTATCTCTGCGGTATTGTCTTTGGGTAATAAAAATGCTGTTTCGAATTTTGATTTAGGTTTCAATCGTTTAAAAAAATACAGTGAAATAG
Organism: Lapara coniferarum; assembly: GCA_949316025.1. Taxonomy (NCBI): domain Eukaryota; kingdom Metazoa; phylum Arthropoda; class Insecta; order Lepidoptera; family Sphingidae; genus Lapara; species Lapara coniferarum. Next base: position 15,393,498 of record OX438934.1, on the reverse strand, counting down.
ACTGAGAAATAACCATGTTATTCTGAAGAAAGAGAGGCAGTGAATGTGCGGTCAATCTCTTTACTGTAGGTCTGTATTAGACATTATCTACATAAATAAGCCACATGATCGCGTTTACTAACTTATTTTTTTATTTATTTATTGCACTTTATACATAGTTATGTAAAGGCGGACTTAATGCCGAAGGCATTCTCTACCAGTCAACTTGACACTTTCCTATGTTGTTCCTTTATAGGCCTATGGCTATAAAGAAACCTATGTGCAACCAGGGCACCCAATTTTCGTCGAGTGTGGACAATCCCATTATCGTAGGGGGCGAGTCTACCGCCGTATCAGGCACGATTCCCAAACTCCGGGCTGATACGGAGTAGAAAAATTCTATATCCCTGCCCTACACGGAAATCGAATGCTCTCGTTTTCAAATCCTGGTTCTCCACGCAATACAACTACGCCGCAGAGGGAGTCTAATTCATAAAAATATCGTTAAAATATATGGTGGTGGCGCCTTTTATGCATAACACCACACGAAGCGTTCATTGGGTGAGAAGATTCCGCAGTTTAGACCGATGCGCCATATTTCCCACATTGTGTCCTTATCGAGGTGACAACGTTACAATAGACACGAGTTATGGATCCGGTGCAGCGCTTTAAATATTTGTGCAGTTTAAATCATTTTTATGGGTAAAATTGTTTGTTCTTGTGTATCGGTCATTCTTAATATGCTGACAGTTGACCGTGATAAGGTAGTCGGTTGCGGGATCCCCTTTCCCCACTTAACGCGTAATAAGTTGATGTGCGTGTTGCTGAGTTTCGTGACCTACTTTGTTCCAAAGCGTTGGTTAATATATGAATTATGGTCTAGTTAAAACTTTTTATTAATAATATTAAGGCAATTTATAAAAAAATATAATTTCTTTTTGGTACATAGTCTGAGGGCCGATTTCTCCGCTTGCTGACTCTATTTGTCACATAATAAGCCAATCAAATACAAAACTCATAGTGTAATCTATGCTCCTAGATTAGAATGTGGCTTTTGTGTTATCAGCAAGGGGAGTGTTATGGTGCTCTTAGGTACTACAAGAGGGTCACATAACACAGACATCAGAATCGATGTGCACAAAGGGAGTCGGACCTCTATTAAATGATTAAGTGAATCGTCCACTACATTGGCCAGTTCCTTAAGAGACATCACTACCTTAAAATTTCTTGTGAAGCAATATAGTAATTGCGCTTAAAGAAATCTAATAGGGATGGTGGTGTGTATTTGGTCCTTCCCAAATCTCACTCCCATATGATACCTACGCAAAATAAATTTGTCACTTCATCTAGGTGTTTTATAAGGTAGTGGTACATACATACACAGCATCACGCCATTTTCCCTTCAGACGTAGACAGAGGTGTAAGTTGTAACACGCCCACATTTTGCCAGCAATTTTAAGTCCCATGTAATAGGACTATTATTAATAATAATTTTAATAGGACTTCTCATTTACCGGGCACATTTACAATCTCCAGACTGATATTATGGAGAAAAATCTAATATCACTTTGCCCGACCCGGGAATCGAACCCGAGACCTAAGCGCGATATTCGTAATCTAAGTCGAGTCGTCCCATTCACGTCGCAGGTATACAATTTATATCTCTACTACTTTCGACATACAAATAATGTCAAGAGTTTCCGATATGCCTAACACCAATATATGAATATATTGATGTATGAATGGGAAAAAATTCCAAGACTAATCAACAAAAAAGCAACACGCAACCTTACGGCCACATTTATAGGCCAATTCACCACAATCCACGCGTATTCAATGGGAATGAATGCAAAACGCATATCCAAATTAAAATCATTGCAATTACCATAACAATTTGCCAGGCAAATTGGGTTTGTAACGCAATCTTCTTCATTGTATGTATGATTCATGACAGCTAGTTGCAACAATGGGTCGGAATTTACGCATCCGGGTTTTGGATGTAAATTGTGTTTATGTTTAACGGGAGGAAAGTTTGTGTATGTTTTTGTTTACATTTGTTGTGAATTTTAATTTTCTTCTATTGCTTTTAGCGTTGGCGTACTTATGTTGCATGCATAGTACCTACGACTACTTCTCTGTTAAAATCCCAGGTAATGCAAAGTGATATTGTGATTTTGTTTTTAGAAATTCCTTATTTTAAAACTCTATTCTAAAAAAATAAAAGTCCACCACATCGAATCTGGCAGCAAAAAACCACAGCAGAAGACCTAGCCTCACGCACACAACTTACCTAAAATGAACGTTGAGAACGCACACCGTCATCCAAACACTCAAAGACACCAAAATCATGGTGAACAGCAAGTACTTCCCTAAAAGTGGTATCGCCAGCGACGTGGGTGGTATAATCTCGGCGAGTAGCAGGAAAAATACCGTCAGGGACACCAGGATCGAGATGCTTAATGATATCTACGAGAGAACACACATATTTACCTGAAATGCACGTTAAGTATGCAAACAGTGACCCAAACGCTGAGGGACACTAGTATCATGGTGAATAGAAGATATTTCCCAAGCAATGGGATCGCCAGGGATGTTGGCGGGATGATCTCGGCCAGACCGAGGAAGAACACAGTGAGGGACACCAGGATGGAGATGCAGAGCGATATCTAGGGAAGAGAAGTCTCTTTTGAGTTTCATACTTTTATCGATTGCCTGTTTTCATGTGCACTAAACCTGTTGCTGTAAAGGGGACACCAAACCAAATATTAGATACATACACATAATACAAAACCTTATGTAAATAAAAATATTCGTGTATGAGTATGTGTTACGCTTCCATTTTCAATTGGATGTGATACCAATTTGACAACCGAAATTGTCTATGCCAAGAGCATTTAGTGCACTGAAAATCTGGCTAATTATAAATTCATTAAAATTGTCTTTCCACTGATAGTTCTTAAATCATATAATATAATTTGTATAATTATTTTTAAAATCAAATTAATTAAAATAATGGGGTAAGAGCCAATTCGAAGGAATGCATCATGCAAACTATTTACAAATTATGTAAATATACAGTAATGAGATGTAAATTTTGAATGCAATTTTGGGATAGTTTGGTTCAATTCTCATTCCGATGTTTAAAAAAATGTGACAATACTTACCAATAAACTAAATAAATCTGTTTATATTCCATTCCCATGCTGGGAATGCGTAGTCAATGGGAATTTCCCATTTACTAACAGTAGCGAAACAGATTTATTTTCCAATTTCAGTGGAAAGACAAATAAATATGAAAGTATATAAATTTTGATGACACTATCACACTCACACGGCTAGCTAATGAGTCAAAAAAGACTAATAGTATAATGGATGAGCGAAGGTATGGATTGTGGAAGTAAGGCCTGGTGACTGCTAATGAGAACATGCCCTAGACATCCCATTCATGGAAAAACATCGAAAGCGATTCGATATCGGTATCAACATTGTGTCATTTTGTGTCTGTTTTAAGCAATAGCTCCAATAGGTTATTCTTTGGAAATCGTTTTTACTTCTTATTTTCATGAATATGTTATCAATGTTGCTACTTCTATTTCACTTTTAATTAAAGTCTATTTTTTTAACAAGACACATTTTAGCTACGGATTTTTACCCGTAATTTGGTCTATATTTACTTGTAATTAATTTCAACAATAATTTTATAATCATTCAATATAAATGAAAATACATTGTTTTCTGCAAAATCCTCAACTAAAATTGCTCTTATATTGGACATACATTTAAAGATCCTCAGGGATACAAGAGAAGTTGGAATTAACTGATTAAATGAACAAGAAAGAAAGGATAATTTTGGAAATAAAACACTCAAAAGCCACTTCCATCAATAAAATTAAGAGTTCAACTTGAATCGACCTTTCATAGTTCACCAGGGGGGTAATTGCTATGCTGACCATTTATATCTAATACATTATCTCAATAAAATGTCGAGTGTCCTTCAAAAACTGTATTGCATTATGCTTTATCATCTCGTATAATACATTTATAACAGTAAGGAATATGTAGGTAATGTGCAAACTCAACTCAAATCACATGTCCAAATTATTCTATGAAATAATTTGGACATGTGATTTGAGTTGAGTATTAAGTATTGAGCATAATATGTCCAACAATTGTAAACAAAGATGTCCTCGTGAAATTCACCGTCCAGAATGTCAGTGAATTAAAAATGTCGATTCAATTTAAGGACTTAATTTTATTGATCCAAATGAGCCGTAACGACAAAATGTTGATATACTAGACACTCCTCACTCATGATCCGAATATGTTCAGACTTACCTTCTCGCCGGAGTCTGAGGGTAGGTAGAACACTAGCACGGTCAAAAACGTCAACCCCACGCACGGTATGATCAGATTTACCGTGTAGAACAAAGTTTTTCTGCGCATCGTCAGCTTGAAAGTTATATCTGTGAACAAACGAGGATTTGATTTGAAAAGGCGTTGAATTTTGAAAAAGAGAGAGACATTTCCATATTTTATAACAATGAGATTTTTAGAGATATGACATTGGTATCCAAGGTGCCGTTACTAAAGCGTTACGCAGATGTTTTCCACTTCTTGGTGTGAAACATTAACTACTATAAAACTAATATTTTGCTTCAGTTTCGTAATACTGTAAGCAAAAGCTAGTTCTGCTAGGTATTTATTTCAGATGTCATAATGCAGGCTAGTTAGTGGACTAAGGCCTTAACCCTCACAATTGTAAAGGAGACCCATGCTCTATAGTGGACAGCATATAATACAGGGCTGGTATGGTATGGTAATCTGGACTGGATCACTTCGACCTTTATTATATAGTTAAAGTACCTCCATCTGCAATTATTATGGTTAGCTTGACTTTCAAACTATATGTAAGTCAATTTTATAAGTATGACACCACAATATCAAAATATTATTACCTAAATCTTAATCTCTACGGTTTAATATCATATTTTACCTGAGAATGGCTCCGGGCAGCAAGGATAATACTCCTCGTTCCTAGTAGCTGGTACTTCCAGGATATCCCACTCGACAGACAGGTAGAACTCGCTCAGGTCTATACCGACGTGCACCAAGCTGCTGCCGGGAAGCTGGTCCATGTGTTTCAAATCAACCTAGGAGATGAAGTTAGATCAATTGAAATCATTGCACCTAATTTTAACTATTATATTACCTTACGTGATACAGTGCATCGAACCTTGGACTTCATCGATTTCAGATCTCAATATTCTTTACAAGAATGTCAGGAAGCCATCCTAATCAAAGATTAAGATCAGGGACAATTTAAATATTAAATAATTCCAGAACTATACTTATTTATATTGTGTTAGCTGTCAATTTATTTGTTAGCTATCAATTTATTTATTGAGGGTAGTAACCAAATCCACACCGACCAAATCCCTATAAAAGGAGTGGCAAGCTGTCTGAAAGAGCATTCTGTTGCGAGACGTGCACGCGTGAACATCAACTTGGGAATTTAGTATTCTGGTAAGATTTTGAGACCTTCTCTTTGAAAGTTATTTCTATTAAGTGCAATTTATGGTTTTTGTTAACAATTTAGTATTTGTTAACCATTGTTGATTATTTTTTTAAAGTAAAATTGATTAGAATGCTAACATCAGAAGTGGGATAGACAATGCCCACAGAAATAGATTATGTTCAGTACATATGTACGCTATGTGGAATACATACATGGTACGATGGAAATATTTGAATACCCGCATTTTACACGAAGAAAAATAAATTGCACTGAGAAATATCGGGATAAGAACTAGTCTGCAATGTGAATAAAAGTAGTCGTGTGGTGTACAACATAGCCATCGCATATACGTTTGTGATGACGTCATGTGTATACGACTTCGAATGAACAAGTGTTTACGTGTACCACGATTAAACTGTTCGTGCTCAAGCGTTGTTTTTGGTGTTCAAACGTTCCTGTTGGTGTGCAAACGTTCCTGTGGTGCTCGAGCGTTCTGGTGGATGTGCAGCGTATGGTGTATCGCGGTTGGTGTCCTGGGCAAAGTGACTGCGCGGGTGGCGACTGGCGGTTGAAGCGAACTGTTCCAGCACAGAATGTTCATCGATGACTGTAAAGGAAGTTTGGTATCGTATGACCCATAACCCCTCTTTGAGGGTTCTGGTTTCTTTTATTTCTTGGTAACCTGTACAAATATTGAGATCTTGTATATCAGGGCATGTGCAGACATGGATTAACGAGCAATTCGTGGTTATTGTTGGTACAGAGCTGTGCCTAAACTTAAGGTCTTGGAGAATTAAAAATACCTGTTGTAGTAAACAGTGACTGTACATGGCCTTGGTTGACAAGACAAGTGGTCTAGGTGCATAGTGTTCGGTCTGAAGAATAGTTCACCACTTTTTGACCACTTTGCTAGTAGATTTACTTGTTGTAGTAATAAGTCTGTGTGGGAAGGCTTCTTCAGATCATCCATGGAACCCCACTCAGATAACGGAATCGCAGGAGTTTGTGAAGATGTGCGCTATGGATTGTTGTATTTTCAGGGCGAACCAAAACAAAACTCTTGTAAGGCCTAGTGTGGCATAGAGTTGGATGGGAATAGATTTGACTGACTAGGCATGCAATGCCTGAATAGCTCCAACATAAGCCATCGAAAAGTTTGTTTCGTGTAAGTCCTTGTGTGGCATCGACATACTTTTGTTTCGTGTAAGACCTGGCGTGGCATCGACATGTATTCGTGTAAGTCCTTGTGTGGCATCGACATACTTTTGTTTCGTGTAAGACCTGGTGTGGCATCGATACGTTTGTTTCGTGTAAGACCTAGTGTGGCATCGATACGTTTGTTTCGTGTAAGACCTAGTGTGGCATCGATACGTTTGTTTCGTGTAAGACCTAGTGTGGCATCGATACGTTTGTTTCGTGTAAGACCTGGTGCGGCATCGATATGTATGTTTCGTGTAAGTCCTTGTGTGGCATCGACACACTGTTGTTTCGTGTAAGACCTCGTGTGGCATCGAGATACGTTATTTCATGTAAGATCTTGTGTTGAGACGTTTCCGTTTTGTATCAACTGAAGATGCGACTATAATTAGAGCCTGTACCCGAAGCAAAGAACAATCTTTGCGATATAGATCCTCCGATATTGGGAGATAGCATCGTCGACTCTAATATTTCAGGAGGTGATGGCGGAAGGGCGTTTTGAGGGTGCTGTCTATTTTATAAAATACGTGATCGAGGACGACCACATTGTCAGGAGAGGCCGTGTTAGCTGTCAATTTATTTGTTAGCTATCAATTTATTTATTGAGGGTAGTAACCAAATCCACACCGACCAAATCCCTATAAAAGGAGTGGCAAGCTGTCTGAAAGAGCATTCTGTTGCGAGACGTGCACGCGTGAACATCAACTTGGGAATTTAGTATTCTGGTAAGATTTTGAGACCTTCTCTTTGAAAGTTATTTCTATTAAGTGCAATTTATGGTTTTTGTTAACAATTTAGTATTTGTTAACCTTTTTGATTATTTTTTTAAAGTAAAATTGATTAGAATGCTAACAATTGACATTGCCATGCACGGCTTCCTCTGCTACTGAGCGGGTTTAGGTTTTAGTCTACAATGGACCCAGTAAAGTTTGTTAGTAGATTTCAGGTGTTGGTATATATTTTATATAAGCTCGGACATGGACCATCCTAAATTGTGTTAAAACCCGCCACAGTGGGCCACGTAAGTGTGAAAAAGAAATTCTTGTGTGAAATCAACATCAAAATCGATTGAAAAATAAAGTAATTATTAAACTTTGAAATATTCTTGTGAGCAAAAGTGTGGGCGTGGCGGGGATATCGCGCTATCTCTTTCGCACGAAGGCAACGTTATGGCTGACGGCCCTTGGTGACGTCACAGCCTAGCTTTGCTGTTATTTGACAGCTACCCCTTCCACCAAATTTCAAAACTTTATAACTTACTATTGAGCCAATTTTGAAAATTCTTTTTCCATTCGATTTTGGATAGCAAACATTTTTCATAACTTTATTTAAAAAAAGTATTCAACTACTCTATTATGTTAACTGACGAGGGATAATCATCATTCGTCAGCCAACACTCTATCTGGACCTCTCTTTGCTTACCATCAGGTGCGTTGGTGTCAAGATCTCGTGTCCGTATAAAAAGAAGATACAAACTAGACATAAATAGTATTCAAAATACGATAAAAACTAAACCTGAGCTCCATTATAAGTCCAAGATCCAAACTTCATGAAGCAGGTCTGCTCGTCGAACGGGAAGTACTCGACGTTTATCTCGCACGAGGACTTGTAGATGGCGGGAGGTTTCCAGTTCACTTCTCCTGTATACTTCAGCGTCGCTTTTGTCATTAGAGTGACCTGGAAATTTAACATTATATAGTAATTTTAAAGGCATCAGTCTAGAATATTCTATTTTTGATGCGAAAGAAGCTTTCTCGATGGTGACCATGTTTACATTGGTTATAACACAAATATAGTCAGATTCAATCTGTGAAATCATCATCATTTATGGACTAAATATTGAAGACAAAATTTCATCCAAACCTGTTCAAAATATTTATAAGTTTACTCCTTAGGAACATCCGAACCATCTACACCAATTATAATATAAATAATTATTACCAGCCCTGTATTATACTGTCCCACTGCAGGGCACGGCCCTCCTTTAAAATGCGAGGGATCAGGCCTTAGTCCATCCCGCAGGCTCAGTGTGGGTTGGTAGACTTCACATGCCTTCGAAATTCTACACCAAATTCCTCATGAATAATAATATTATAGTAGGATATAGGCAAGTACGATACTTACTTCATAATTTCCATCCCAGTTGTTGTACAGCACGATGTCAGGCAACCAGATGTGTTCTGAGGGAACGTACAGCATCTCAACACCACCGTAGTCGTCAGGATTCCATTGCAGCTTGTAGTCAAACCATTTCTGTAAATAATAATATTTTTAATCATGACCTGCGCTCCGAGAATTATATCGTAATTCACAGTTAATATTAGCATAATATACTCAGGCCCCATTGCACAACTTCTGAGTGGACGCTGTTCATCAAATAGGTAAATGTATAAACCGACCTAATATAAAAGGAATACTCCCAAACGAAATTGTAATCATATTACTATCTAAATAAATTAGCTGTGCAATACAACTATCAAATAAAATTTACTTGGCCATTGTAAAACAGGCCGTAAGAAAACGTAATTTTTCGTATGCGAGAAACCGTCTGGCTGGAGACTAAACTAAATATCAAGAGTATGAGGGTAATAAGCCCAATTCTAATTGAAATTTTGAATAGGTTTACTGCTGTTTACCGGTGGAATGAGTACTACCAGGTCAATGACTGGCTGTATGAACGTATAAACCGTTGCCAAATAAGTTTTTTATGAATGTTCCACTACCAAACCTTATTCTAAAATATTATCACTTCAGTCCAATCTCAAAACTTATGTTTTATTTTCAAAGCCAAATTTCAATAAGTAGACATCACGCCTTTATCCCTGACGGGGGTGGCAGAAGCAACCACACCACCCGCTGTCCATGTAATAGTTGGCGAGTCTAAAGTTTAATTACAAACGTACATTATTCAAATTATCATTGTGATATCTTCTGATGAAAACAACTTCTGTGACCAATTTATTGACTTGTGTTCGAACATAATTTAAACTTACTTGCTCCACCCAAAGATTTGTGGTCATCACTTGGTTCTTAAGGTTAACTTCCATCAGCTGAGACAGCTTCAGGCCAAGCCTGACTGTGAGTATGTCGCTGACGTTAGTCACCGGCCGGATCAGGCGGTTGTAGTTACTCAATAAGTCATCATACAGACGCTTCACATCTGGGTTTGCTTCGAGTAGTTTAACACCTGAAATTAGAGACGTTACTTATTATTAAAATCGATCACTTATATACATATACATATACACTCACGCCTGTTATCCCCGAAGGGGTAGGCAGAGGCGCAACTAGTGCACCCACTTTTCGCCATTATTCCGTCCCATGATGTGATAGGGGGCGAGCCTATCGCCATATCGGGCACAAATTCCAGACTCCGAGCTGATAATGAATAGAAAAACTCAATATCACTTTGCCCGACCCGGGGATCGAACCCGAGATCGATCACTTATAATAGAAATTATATAACAAAATCCATATTTTATATGTAGAAGAATAGATAACCAAATTATAACATTGTTATTTTCATTACTGTAAAAATGCATAGGATTTGATCGACTTGCACATTTCTTGTCGCTACAAATTAAAAAGGTTTTAATATAAAGAAAATTATATTGTTACTCACTCATACATCCATCTATAAAGGCCAAAAACAAGGCTAGACAGCTTAGATTCATTTTGTTAGACGCTACACTCAGATACACGTCATGTTTACTAACTTCCCAGATGTGAATGCTACGAGAATAACCTCGTAGCACTACGTTAATCAATAATCTACGCCGACGTAGCGCTACGACGCGACGCTGCTACGCGCAGCTACAGCGCTACCAATAGATGGCGCTAACAATCTGTTTTTCAATCCAAAAACATTTGGGATATTTACAAAATGAATCAAATGAAACAGATTAAAAAAATATTTATTCTAAAAGATCACAAATCATTAATTCGAAGTACGAAACACATTATTTCTATAAAACTAACATTTAATGTACCTACCTACTGTTAATACATAAAAACGTGTAGGTACTCTTGTATTTGATCAATAATTGCATTCTTGTCGCTTTATCCAACGGAAATCTAATTTACAATAGCAACAGCAATATTTCTACCACCTCGTGATACATTTGAACGTCAATTCCGCGTCGTATGTGTACAAAACAAATAGGTATTTAAACGACAGTGTCTATAAAATACAGCACTAAAAAATATACAATTCAATTTTAAATTGAGCATGGTTTTTTTTCAATTTGGAATAATGATCAACCGTTATTTACATGTGTGCATACTTACAACAATATAGATCTATTTACAAAAATAAATTATCCAAATATTTTGGTATAAAAACTTAAATATAAACTTTGTATCGGCCATTCATTCACGGCTCTTTGTTCTGGTATAAAAATATTTATAACTTAATTACGCATATTCTAAATCACAGTAAACTGTTGCTTCCACGTGACGTCATTATCCAACTTCAATCATGTGCTCTATCGTTTTCCGAAACTGAAACGTCTCGTACGATATTTCTATGTCTGAAAGAAGAAATGTTTTTAATATATATACTAATATCATAAACCTGAAATACTAAACTAAACTCAAAACTACCCAACGGATTTCAACGAAATTTGGTATAGAAGTAGTATAAGACTCTGGAAAGAGCATAGGCTACGTTTTATCTCGGAAAATATATAGCAGGACTTTTATCTTGGAAAAACTCTTTCACGCAAGCAAAGCCACGAGCTAAAGCTGGTTCATATTATATTACATAAAGACGTAATTAACATACGAACCATCTGGAGGAAATTTAGGCCTCGGCCACAAATTACTCGGGTAGTAATATGCGTATGGCAATCTTTTAACCATTATGGACCTATCCGGGACCATTTTGGTACCTGAAACAAAAAAAATATCATTAGCCTACTGTAATAAGTTGAGAACTACTCCGCGGATATCCTCCAATCAACAATCAGATTATAAATGTGGAAGTAACTTAGTCTTTCTGTCTGTTACCCTTCCACGGCTGAACCACTGAACCGATTTTAATGTAATTTACATATATACATATACACTCACGTCTTTTATCCCCGAAGGGGTAGGCAGAGGCGCAACTAGTGCACCCACTTTTCGTCATTATTCCGTCCCATGATGAGGGGGCGAGCCTATCGCCATATCGGGCACAAATTCCAGACTCCGAGCTGATACTGAATAGAAAAACTCAATATCACTTTGCCCGACCCAGGGATCGAACCCGAGACCTCAGCAATATAATTTGTTATGGAAGTAGTTTGACTTTTTGTATATTTAGTTTAAAAATGTATAGCGGGATTCTTCATCCGGGAATACCTTTTCAAGCGGGGGGGGCCGCGAGCATATGTGATGTGTAAGGCAACAATTATTTTTCATAATTATATTTATTTACAACACTTTATTGTACACCAGTGACTTATAGTTAATTTGTACACCAAAAGAGAAAAAAAGTACAAATGGTGGTCTTATCACTCAAGACCTTCTCAAGACAATCTCTTACAAACAAACATGGGATGGATATAAGAGAAAACAGGGAAAAGTAGAGCAGCATAAGGTGTACGAAATATATAATGATATATATTATATAAACATACACATCTATATTAGATAAATACAACCAACCAAGTATAGTCATAATATAGATAACTAGTAGTGCTCGCGGCTTCGCCCGCGTGAAAAAGTTTTTCCGGGACAAAAATATTTTCCCGGGATAAAAAGTAGCCGATAGCACTCAGGAGTTAGGTATGTAGCTTCCTATTAGTGAAAGAGTTTTCAAAATCGGTTCAGTAGTTCTTGAGATTACCGCGTTCAAACAAACAAACAAACAAACTCTTCAGCTTTATAATATTAGTATAGATTAAACATAGTAACAAAAATAATACATTAGTATGTTAGCAATAATATTAATCATCAGACACAGTGAACAATTTACTATGTATCGAGGATTTTTATTACTTTCCACAATTGATCATCATATCTTCATTTCATTAAAGCGTTATAATTATTTATAGCATTAAAGCGTAATAAGTCTTACGATAATGATGGCAAATAGTTTTTTAAAGATGTATATTCATTACTCATACGAACTTCGTGTTACCGACCGACTAAAAGACAAGGCTGAGGTCACACTAGCCGGCAGTTCATGGCTGAGGACATATTACACAACGTAGCTGTAATAAAAGTGTCCAAAGATTTATAATACCATGCGTAAGTCGAAAACATCTCCGTGGGTGCAAAGTGAATATGGCCTATGTTTATTTTGTAAATTACTTTGTAATCAACAGCATAGTGTAATACGAAAATAAAACTCTAGTCATTTGTGTTGCAAGAAGATTACTCGAGGTATACATAGTAATTAATTGTGGATATGTAGTTAGAAATATCGCTATATCCCTTGCGCGCCTTATCGTAATAGCGATGACGTCACCGTGTGAGCCTGTATCTTTAATGTATTAATAAAAAATATAACAAACAAAAGCCAACCGATCTAATAATAGGTAAATGCGAGCATTTGAATTATATGAAACCCAAAATAACGTTAAGACAATAAAATATTCATTTAGTCCAAGCACAATCTAAAACAAATACAGATTATCTCAGGTAATTCACATCCTAAATACCAAATTAATATCACAGATCTAGTGTATGATAATTAGATGGAAGTGGGTGTAATATATTCGACCTCAAAATTATAGTATTAAAATAATAGCAACCCGGAAACGCTCCGAACTAGGAAGCATCGGGAATAATATCTTCCTGGACAGAAACTAGGAAGACGGGACTCAATCCCTTTGCAGTTATGAACTTTATGAAATACGCAGTAATTTGAGTAAGATAAGACCGCCGATTTTAGCACCTCTCTGCCTCTATTATGGTCAATACAATATCTTTTGGTGTACAATATATTTATAAATAAATAAAATAATTTGAGTATCACATAAAATTACAAACTTATTAGACTATAGAATTTAATAAGGGCAAAATGCCGAAAAAAGAACACATTTAAGAAGCACTGGTTCTACATTAAAATTACTTAGGTATTTATCAATATTCAACACAGTCCTTACCTTATGATAATACTAGCTTTTACAAGCGGCTCCGCCCGCGTGTAGAAAAGCTTTTCCGGGATATAAGTCCCGCTTTAGAATATTCGGGGATAAAAAGTAGCCTATGTCCTTTCTGAGGCTCTAGACTATCTGTGTACCAAATTTCATTTAAATCTGTTGAGTAGTTATGGCGTGAAAGCGCGACAGACAGACAGACAGTTACCTTCGCATTTATAATATTAGTAAGGATAGTAATATAAAATCTGATAAATCATATTGGTTTTATATTTTAATAGAATCCTGAAAAAGAAGCAGTCGAAGGCGGGACTCGAACCCACGGCCTCCAGGTCGTGGGTTCGAGTCCCGCCTTCGACTGTTTCTTTTTCAGGATTCTATTAAAATATAAAATCATTAACCAGGCACTACATGGCCATTGACATGTATAAAAAATCATAATAAAAAATCATATTGGGTCTTTCTATTTAGCATGAGTCGGGAGTATTGAATTCGTGCCCGATTTGGTGATATACTATAGTGTAGTAGTATGGTGATATGCTCACCCTCTAGCTCGTCATAGGAAGGAATACTAAATAGATAGATAATAGAATACTAAATAGAATAGGTAAAAAATGGGTGGAAAAATTGCGCCTCTGCCAACAACTTTGCCGAGAGTGTGTATGATAAAACACATAATATTTATATTTACGGTTTAAGAAATAATCAGTCTATAGATAAGTAATATTTTATTAGAACTGTCACGTTGTACATATTATAGTTAAATTTAGTGTTAATAATTAAGCAATCGCCTAATTTAGCAATCGAATCCATGTCTCACCTCATATCACGCAGTATATATGCATTATGTATGGCTGTCTCTACAGTAATGAGGAAAATACAAACACTCATAAAAACCTATTTCTACATGGTTGATTTAAAATACATTTAGCAATTATTTCATTTAGTAATAATTTGTTTTGCTCAGAGCCAATTTTACTGCTCGCTGATAAATGCTATTTGTCAAATAAATGTATACGCCGGCCGAACACAAGTAGCACTCTAATGTATACTCAAAATTTAAACTGAGCACTATCTAAATTGCTGTTTAATACAATAACATACATATAAAATACAGTTGAAACATGTGAAATTAACATCTGATCTCTTTGTTTCTGTCCACGCCTTTATCTCGTATAACATTATTCATTTTGTCGTACACATGTCACTTCGGAATCGAATAGCCAATTGATATAAATCACCTGACGAAATATTTACTAACAAAAAATATCATACTCATAAAAATAAATTCATTTACGACCAATTCAAAAATGTGTTACTGTAATTGTAGATACGGATTTGGATAGTATAAATAGGTGTCAAATGAGGTCATTTTCTTATTATTGTGGAAGATAAGATTGTCTGAAAATAAATTACTGGCAAAATCGCGCCAAACGCATCATGCACGACTAATTGAAAAAAATATGTTTTTGTCCAGAGTGCTTAACAGTAATACAGATTACTTAACAGTAATAATAAAAAAAGAACAAATGTATGGATAAGTTAATAGCATAGGACACACCTGTTGAAATCAAAAAATTGTTTAAGAATAACGAAAGATTTAACACATTAAAAAAATATCGGTAAATAAATGAAATAATAAAAGCGTTTTAAAAGATAGGTCTCTGCCTACCCCTTCGGGGATAATAGGCGTGAGTTTATTAAATTATTATTTTTAAAAGAAAGGTCCTAACCCACGATTCTTTACTTCAATCCGCACCTGCATTATTTAATAAAAGTTCTATTCTCACGTATAACTACTTCCCGGTGGAGGGTGTTGTGCGGTAGGAAACCACCATTTTTCACTTAAGACCGCGCGTTATAATGGACGGGTATACGCCATAGATTTATGGATATTGGCGCACTTGTGGATCTCAATTTGCTACTCGACGCGACGTAGGGACTCATTGCAAAATTATTCTGGGAAGTTCGCTGACAATCCATGGAGCTTGGTCAACTCTTACATAAACAAATCTTTGTGCGTCAAAATGTTATAGGACGTATTAGGTTTTCTTTATGAAAATGCTTTTAAAGCTGGGTTGTGTAAAATTTTAAAGCATTTTTTTTTATTTTTCCTAATTTGATTTTCTACATACTTTCCTTCTTTATTAAGAACTAAGTGTCATCAATTTAGGATTGGTTTAAACACAAACTACAAAAAACTAATGAGCTTCCAAAAAGTTCCTGGGCTACTAATTGTATGCTAATAGTAATTTAAAACTTGTAAAATAAATTGATAGATGTAAACTAAGGCCATGAACCCTATGTAACCTTACTCATGAACTACGAACAACGTCTGAGTGTGTGAAAACGTGACTATACGTCGACGTTAACTCAAATGACAAGCAACGTAAGGGTGCACGCGACTAGCTTTATCAAAAAATAATAATTTGACTTAAAAAAAACATTGTCATAGGTAGTTCTAAATATAAAAATGAACACACACTCACACACGCCTTTTATCCCCGAAAGGGTAGGCAGAGGCGCAACTAGTGCACCCACTTTTCGCCGTTATTCCGTCCCATGATGTGATAGGGGCGAGCCTATCGCCATATTGGGCACAAATTCCAGACTCCGAGCTGATACTGAATAGAAAACCTCAATATCACTTTGCCCGACCCGGGGATCGAACCCGAGACCTCAGCATTGCAGTCGTACCGTAATACCACTACGCCACCAAGGCAGTCAAATGGCAAAGGCATAAAAATGAATTCAAAGCAAATAACAAACCTGACCATTATCTAACCTTACACTTGAACTACGAACAACAATATCTGAGAATGTCACAAAACGTGATTATACGTCGACGTGAAGACAGATGGTAAGAAACGTGAGGGCACACGCGACCACTCTACTTATTATGTTGTCAACATCGTTTCCTAACGGTTGACCCGTAGATTGCAATTGTTCTATCATCGGCGAAATCAATGAAAACTATGCACGTATTACATTGATAGCAAGAGGTGCTTGATTGTAGATGATTGCAAGTCACGATGTAGAAACGTGGAGGCGTTGTTGATTATAGGAAAATAACAATTTTAAAGTGGACCTTGAGGGAGCTATGCAATGCCAATGCCATCAGCCCTGTATTATATACTGCACACTGCTGACCACGGGCCTCCTCTACTACTGAGGGGTTAGGCCTTAGTCCACCACGCTGGCCTGGTGTGGCTTGGCAGGCTACACATATCCTCGAAATTCTTATGGAGAATTCTCAGGCATGTAGGTTTCCTCACGATGTTTTCCTTCATTGTTAAAGCGAAGGATAATTGATAAACAATACACACGTAACTTCGATAAGTCATAGGGGAATTGTGCTCAAGATGACATAGTCAGATAAGATGACACACCGATCAAATAGATTTAAATATGCGCGCCAGGAGTGGTGGTATGACGTTTTAGTGAGACCCTGTAGATGTCGCTGGTACTCAAATTCAGTGTGGCGAAAAAAAAGTGCCGGTTAGAAAGTTATTCGTGTTTTCGTGATTTTGATATGGAAAAAACTTTGTTTACTCTTTTGTTTGTTGCTGAAAATATATTTAAGGTAAGAATCTCTTGTTCAAACTAATTTAAAACGTATAATAGGGTTATTAAATGATCGAAATATTGATAACTGGGGCTTCTAACCTCAAAGTTTTCGTTACTACAGTTTAAATAAACTTGTACTATACATTTGGTAAGATGACATACAAGACGTGGGTGTAAGATGGCATAGTATGTCATCTTACCATTATGAAATTAGAAATATTTATTAGTTTTTCTTTTGTTTCAATACAGGATGCCTGGCAATTACAAACGAACATCGACGCGAAAATGTTGGTCACAAGAAGACATGGAAGAGGCCATTAAAGCTGTAAAAGACAACAGAATGGGTTGGCTTTTGGCATCTAAACATTTTAACGTCCCTCAAGCAACCCTTCGTCGTCATTTTTATCGTACTCCAGTAAATCTCGGTCGTTTTAAACCCACCTTCAACGAAGATATGGAAAAAGCATTAGTGGATCATATTCTAGAGTTTGAAAGTCGACTTTTTGGATTTAACACTACCGAAATAAGACAATTAGCTTTTCAATATGCGGAAAGGTTGGGACTGAAACACAGATTTGATAAAAATAAGAAAATAGCTGGCTGGGATTGGCTGAAAGGGTTTAGACAACGAAACCCTAATATTTCACTCAGAGCTCCAGAGCCAACGTCTGCTGCAAGAGCAAAAGCATTCAATAAGCCTCAAGTATCAAAGTTTTTTGCCCTTCTGGAAAAAGAAGTGACTGCTAACGAGATCCAACCACACAGAATTTACAACATGGACGAGTCTGGACTTACCACGGTTCAAAAGCCCCCTAAAGTTTTTGCATCCAAAGGCAAAAAACAAGTTGGAGCTGTCACTAGTGCTGAACGCGGCGAACACTTCACAGTGGTTGTTTGTGCTAATGCCATCGGAAATTTTATTCCACCTGCACTAATTATTCCAAGGAAAAATCACAAGCCTGAATATTTTGACGGAGCTCCTCCAGGCACTTTAGAGCTGTGCTACCCCACTGGCTATATGGTTGGCGACTTATTCCTCAAGTGGATGCACCATTTTGTAGCTTTTGTAAATTCTTCTGAAACGAATAAGGTACTGCTAATCCTTGATGGTCACGCCAGCCACAAAAATATAGAAGCACTCGAATTTGCAAAAGCCAATGGCGTGATTATGCTCTGCTTGCCTCCACATTGCACACACCGAATGCAGCCGACTGATGTATCATTTTTTGGCCCTCTTCAGGTGTATTATGATCGCGAGATGACAACATGGATGAAGAACCACCCCGGCAGAACCGTAGGTCTATATCAGGTTGCTCAAATATTCGGAAGAGCCTACGAAAATGCAGCCTCTGTCAGGAATATAACTAGTGGTTTTCAGAAAGCTGGTATTTATCCCTTTAATCCAGATATTTTCCCAGAAGAGATGTATCTACCTAGCGAGGTTACCAAAAACGAATTTAATAACGATGATAGGCCAATTACCAATAGTTCATCCCAAATTCAGCCCAATCACGAGGAGACCGATTGTTCAGAATCTACTGACGGTGAAGAACTGCTGATGGCCATTGCAGCTACCAACTCTGAGGATCAAAGAGATTTTCAAATCAATTCTAGAGATGTTGAAAGTCGACACTTTTCTCCCTCAATTTTGTCACCAGATGACTCTACATATTTTTCACAAGATCATGATGGCGATATTTCATCTCAGCCCAAGTCTATGCTTAACGAACCTAGTTCTAAGCAAGCTAATATATCTGGTGACCAAATGAATGTCACCATTTTTTCGAACAGAGATGCTAAGATCGTGACCTAAATGTTCCGTCGCCGTCTTGTATAATAGCTTTGGAGTCTGATTATAAAAAATCCACCAATGCCAAAGAACAGATAACCAAAGAACAAATCAATATAATCATTCCTCCAAAAAATAGCTGTCAAGAGAAGATAGATGAAGAAGGTGATAATTATCAAGAGAAGATAGATGATGAAGCTGTACCAGAAACTATATTATGTGAAAAAGAAACTGAACCATTGTTAGATACTGAAAGTTTTTCTACTGGACAATCACTTTTGCAAACTAAAATACTTTCGACCACGAAGTACGTACTCAAAGAAATTTCGCCGTTACCAAAAGCAGCTTCTGCAGGAAAATTAAAAGCAAAGAGAGGAGGAGGAGGATCACAAGTATTCACATCTAGTCCGTTTATGAATGAGATAAAAACAGCAATACAGCAGAAAAAAGAAAAGGAAAACCGCAAATCTGTTAAACAACAAAAGAAAGTAAAGCGCGTTATATTTGAAGGTAATGACGTGAATTCTAAACCCAAGAAACGAAGTAAGAAGCAAACAAATGTTGACTTAGACGATGTTAAGGCCCTAGAAGCAGGAGAAAACGTAGAACCTGGGCCCTCCACTAAGAAATACAGAAACACGCGTAGTCGTAAGCAAGCAAAGCCTATTACTTTGGACGATGACGAAGACCTCGACGATCCTTGGGTTCATAAAGAAGCGGAAGAAGATGATGATCCACCTTGCATTTACTGCAATGAACTATTTAGTCATTCTAGGCCAAAAGAACATTGGGTGAAATGTCAATTATGTTCCAATTGGTGCCATACACTATGCGCAGGCATACCTTTAAAAAAGAAAAATTTTATTTGTGAACTATGCTCTTAAAATTGTTATTGTCTAAGACGACATACTTAAAAAAACCTAAGATGACATACTATGTCATTCCATCGTAGTGATATGTCGTCTTACACATGTCGACCTAAGTGCCATTTGTGTTATTTTTTTAAAGTTTATGTATGGTTGATTGTTCTTATCTTTATTAATATTGTTGATTATGATACATTTAATAATATACGCAAGATGCTGATCTCACACGACTTCAATTATTTCAAATATTTGTCTTGAAATAAAAAGTATGTCATCTTAAGCACAATTCCCCTATGTGTGTGCCTTAGTTTTTGAACCTCTGGACATTGAGGGAGCTAGTTCCCTGTAAAATCTACAAGAAAAAAATCATAATAAATAGGATCTGCGACACGTTAAAATAGTATACAGAATCCTAAATGGCCGGACTTGACGTCTCAAGACGTTATTATACAAGTACAAAAGGCAAATTTTTCCATTCAGCTAAAAACTTCAATTCAAGTAACAAATCCCATAATTCATAACAATCGTGGTAATTAATCGCCCACGCTTGCGGACACGTGAATACATAAGGAAGCTGATCAGAGCCCACGCGTACAATCGCTTGCATATCATTTTACTGTCCTTTATCAACATATATAAAGTCTGACTATCAGTTTTAGAAAGAACTGTAAGAGGAGCAGCTGCAGTAAAAGCCATAAGAACCAAATACAACAGAAGTTTCATTGTTTAATGAAATAGACTTTAAGGTCAGCTCACAATTACAATCTCAGGTGAGTTGTAGTTGTCTTTAGTTGTTTCTGCGTATACATTTAACAAACATCCAAATATTTTCACAAAATTTCGCATTTATATCAGTAAATTGTAAAAGTAAGTGAGATTGTTGCAAACTTGATCAAGTTATAGCGTATATGGACTGGAGACCGGGAGGCCATAGGTTCGATTCCAATACCGCACATATATGTCAGCTAAGTACTCTCCATGTAAAACGTCGGAATGCGTGTTGCAATGTTTATCATCAGTTTCAAAATAACTTCCTAGCAGATCTTGACCACCAAATACACGGATATCACCAGGTACAATATATCCAACCGATTACGAAATCAATTTACTCGGCATACTCAATCGCAAAGGGGTCAAAATCAAAATTATTAGTCACTTATGTCCATCCGGCAAGCGAGTGCGATAATGTGGGTCAGTCGCTCAGGCGGCGGGATCAAAGCCGCGAGCGTTGATTCGGGCACTCCACACGGTTTCCTTGTCACGGGCCCGATTGTCTCTCGGAGATGTTCTCACGCTAATGCCAATTGTAGTTAGAGATGCTCTCTCTTATCTCTTATACTGATGATTTGTCTAATTATGACAGATTTCTTTTTTCTTATTAAGCATTTTGCGAAATTATCATTAGTAGGACTATGCTGTAACGAATTAGACTTTAGTTTTCTAAATTCGTCTAGGTTCGCGGACTTCACATAGCTTTGAAATTCTTGAAAAATGCAGAAGAAGAAGATGTTTTTCTTCATAGTTAAATTGAGAAATTATTATATATTGACAATATGTTTGGGTTTTGAACCGCCAGATCTTCGTCTCGTAAGTCCGTTCGATTGTCAACTAGGCTTTTGTATATTGCATACGATATTATGTTTACAATAAATTTAGGAAAATCGATTTGAGTATAACCGAAACCAAATACTTGCATCCTACTAATGTAAATGCGACAGTTTATAAAAATGTTTGTTAGAAGTAAACACAGAATACATAAGCGGATTTGGATAAAATTTTGTAGTGGGAGAGGCAATCACGTGGGTGAAGCCGCGAGTAACACATTGACCCTAATAAATTACTTTCAATGTATAGCATACTGTTACTGATCGATTGATCTATCATCGTTGCATTTACAAGATATAGAAACGTAAACAAAAAAAAATCTTTGGGTATCGAAGCTAAGCAGATCGCAATTATCCTACTTCTTAATATTATAAATGCAAAACAAAACTTTGTGAAAATGTTTGGATATTTTTAGAAGTAAACGCCGAAACTACTAAACGGTGGATGAAATTTGACTCACGGGTCATGACCGGGATTAACACATAGCCTACATTTATCGGTAATTTGCTGCCATAGGAAATATTGGTATTTTTTTTTTATTCTTTAAGTAAATAGCGTCGTACTATGTTTTAGGGGTTTTTGTGGCTAGAAAGGCTTTCCGCGCGGGTGAAGCCGTGGGCAGCAATTGGTAATTAATATTATTAATTTTCCCATTTTAATACATCGCACGCCCAGATCAAGACTGAATTATCTGGTAAAATCTGAAATTCGTGTTTTTTGTTTTGTATTAATTGGCAAATTTTGCCGATTTACACAAAACTTTTCAAATTTTTCGAGATAATTCAGTCTTGATCTCTGCGTGCGATATATATTTTTGTACAGACACGGTTGTGCCTACACTGCACGTGATGGTATTTAGAACAATACTCAGTTATAGATTGGCTAAAGATAACTTTTTATAGCCATACTAGCTTTTTCTCGCGACTCCGCCCGCGTGAATGAGTTTTTCGAGGATAAAAGTCCCACTTTATGTTTTCCCGAGATAAAAAGTGCCTATGTGTTAACCTAGAATATGATCTACCCGTGTGCCAAATTTCATCGAAATCCCTTCAGTAGTTTTTGCGTGAAAGAGTAACAAACAACCATACATTCTTACAAATTTTCGCGTTTATGATATTAGTAGGATTATTATGCCCATTCGAAACTGAAGTACACAGGGTAATCCTGAATCGTGACAAACTAACGTGGGCCACTGCGACGGGCTTTACACGTGTATAGTCGTCACTTTCAACGCAGATTCACATCAAACATTCAGCCGCGCATCCTTAATTCATTCCCATCATTAGGTTTCATATTATTAGACGCGACGAATCTAGAGCACATTTTAATAAAGAATGAGAGCATGACACGATTCGCGCTTCAATTTCGACTCAACCTGTAGGTAATACTAATGACCCAATTTTGGGTAATAGTAATATTGTATGATAATGTGTCTTTGACTGCCTCGGTGGCGTAGTGGTATTGCGTACGCATTACGAGTACGATTTGCGCGCTGAAGTCCTGGGTTCGAATCCCGGGTCGAGCCAAAAAAAAAATTGTGACTGGGTTTTTCCATCTTAAAAATTTACTCAGTCGCAGCTCGGAGTCAGGAAGTTGGCGGCGTGATACCCCCGTGCCTCGGAAAGCACGTAAAGCCGTTGGTCCTGCGCCTGATCTCTCTCCGGTCATGTCGGATTGCCGTCTCACCGGACTATGAGAGTGAAGGAATAGCGAGTGCACCTGTGTATTGCGCACACACTTGTGCACTATAATATCTCCTGCGTACCTGGCTGATCTCCGTTGAGATTGGCCGCCGTGGCCGAAACTGGCTAGGAGGATTTCATTTCATTTCATTCATTTATAGAAACAATTAGTAAACTATTCATAAAGTCGTTAATTAATCCCGTATCTAATCTCTTTGCTTTCATTCTACTCCCATTTAAGAGGTCAGCAAATACACATTTTCAATTATGTTGCAGTGACTTCACTTCGTATTCACTGGCTTTGATAACTACATCATCCAGATCATCAAATAATCCAGTCCCGATCCAATTATGTTATAAAAAAAATACAAAAGCGTTGCTTCATCCCGGAATCCAACCTGGGACCTACTGGTAATGGGGTAGCTACTGTTCGGTTGACATAATATCCGATATCATATAAATTAATCTAGTCTTCTTACGAATGTGCCAAATAAAAAAAACATTTGCTTTAGGTTATATGTATAGTCAATCCCTCATTATAAATTTAAAAAATAATATATTCAAACGATCACATAAACACACACACACACACGCCCATTATCCCCGAAGGGGTAGGCAGAGGTGCAACTAATGCACCCACTTTTCGCCATGCGTATTGCGTCCCATGATGTGATGGGGACGAGCCCTTCGCCATATCGGGCACAAATTCCCGACTCCGAGCTAATACTAAGTAGAAAAACGCAATATAACTTTACCCGACCCGGGGATCGAACCCGAGACCTCAACATTGCAGTCATACCGTAAACTATCAAAATGTTATAAAGTATATATGAGAATAATAACATAAAATAAAATAATAACAATAACAAAAAACCTACCTTTAGTTTCAGATCGCTTTGGCAGCGCCGGCGCAGCATCAACCGCGACGGCGAGCAATGCGCACACAACTAACAACGGCAACGAACAGACGTGCGACATGCGTGCTGGCTTGTGAGATACTGCAACTCCTGATAGTATACGAGAGCCACTGTCCTCCCCAACACCAGGCCCATCAGAAATATGGACCGGTTCCGTACAAATCAAAATATGTATACGTCTGTGGTAGAGGTGGGAGGGCATAAGAACTCAGGACATTGTGTTTTATAAGTTTCTATATATTCTATTCTATATAAAAACTACGATCATTGATCACTACGATAAAAGTATATAATGATCTAATTTGGTATATAATGCACAAAATGTTCTATCAAGGAATATTCAAAGTAACTAGCTATACTGTTGAATATCTTGGATTCAACGAAACTTCTTCGAGAAAAAAAACAAATCTGACAAAAAATAATTATGACGTAAATTTTACAAATGACGTTAACATAATATTTTCCGTAGTATTATAATGCTCTTTGCATAATATTGTAATGTATAAATAATATAAATATTATTTCATAAAAATAATGCATAAACAATGAATAATGAAAAGACAAAAATCTATTTTCTTTAATAAGAAAAACTCTTCTAGTGTTTTAGCCTCGACTCTCAGAAAAGTTGCTGAAGAAAATCGAAACCTAAAAAAACAACTACTAGAAGATACAAATAAACAACACCAGGAAATGTCCAGAGCCATCGAACACAAAGAAAAAAATAAAATGCTAAAGAAGGAACTACATGAAGCCAAACTAGAAGCTTGTGTTCTAAGAAATTTGAATGGTAAAGATAGAAATATATTTTAAAATGCATCATGCTTATACGTGCAGGATAAAAAATTTGGAAATTGAAAATCAGCATTTAAGGGCTTTAATATCAGTATCCAAAAAGAAACGATCAGAAGCCAGCAACCACGCTGCGAGATTGGCGGAAGAAAATATTTTTTTACAAAATTGTCTTTGTGAAGTGTGTAGTGAAATAAATAGTTTAAGTCACGAAAACGAATGGTTAACGTTTCAAAACCAACGGAGAGGTCGACAGATGTAAATGTTAATTAGGCCTTCAAGTTTGTTCATTCAATTGATTGTTATCATGTATCATAACAAATAAAGTGGTTGATAACACCCCCCCTACTTCAGTTGCAGACCTTATATTCTTAGACGATTATGATTCTTCTTTATAAATTAAACTACCTGATGGTACTCAATCTGCATGACTATCTAGTCATTTGTATACCATTCTATGCGTATACCTAAAAAAATACCAAAATGAAAACCTTTTGGACAACCTCTAAAGATAAAGAAGCCTCTCATTAACCCCTGGAATGCCGGGCTCAGTTTGCGTAAAAGACGCGTGCGTGCCGCCATACATTTGAAAAAATCGGATTTTGAGTGTAAAGGATGTTCTAATTTATACACCATAAAATTCTTTTAGTACGAATTTTGAAATTATTTATTTACTTATTTATTATGGATCAATGGTCACTAAAATATTCAGAAACATTGTGAGATTTGGCATAGACGGCCGCCATTTTGAATTTCGTTGTTTTGAGGCCGATTGACCTCAAAATCGAAATCTGGGTATATCTTTGGTTACAAAAAACGGACCCAATGCTTGAATTGAGAAAAATGGCCGCCATTTTGAATTTCTTTGTTTTAAGGCCAATCGACCTCAAAATCGATATATGGGCAGGTCTTTAGGTACAAAAGACGGATCCAATGCTTGAATTGAGAAAAATGGCCGCCATTTTGAATTTCTTTGTTTTAAGGCCAATCGACCTCAAAATCGATATATGGGCAGGTCTTTAGGTACAAAAGACGGGTCCAATGTCAGAATTGAAAAAAGTGGCCGCCATTTTGAATTTCTTTGTTTTAAGGCCAATCGACCTCAAAATCGATATCTGGGCAGGCCTTTAGGTACCGAAGACGGATCCAATGTTATAATTGAAAAAAGTGGCCGCCATTTTGAATTTCTTTGTTTTAAGGCCAATCGACCTTAAAATCGATATCTGGGCAGGCCTGTAAGTAGAAAAGACGGATCCAATGTTAGAATTGAAAAAGTGGCCGCCATTTTGAATTTCTTTGTTTTAAGGCCAATCGACCTCAAAATCGATATCTGGGCAGGCCTTTAGGTACCGAAGACGGATCCAATGTTAGAATTGAAAAAAGTGGCCGCCATTTTGAATTTCTTTGTTTTAAGGCCAATCGACCTCAAAATCGACATCTGAGCAGGCCTTTAGGTATAAAAGACGGATCCAATGTTAGAATTGAAAAAAGTGGCCGCCATTTTGAATTTCTTTGTTTTAAGGCCAATCGACCTCAAAATCGATATCTGGGCAGGCCTTTAGGTATAAAAGACGGATCCAATGTCAGAATTGAAAAAAGTGGCCGCCATTTTGAATTTCTTTGTTTTAAGGCCAATCGACCTCAAAATCAATTTCTCGGCATATCTGTAGTTACCAAAAACGGATCCAATGTCGGAATTGAAAAAAGAGGCCACCACTTAGGACTTCTTTATTTTAAGCTAATTAACGTCAAAATCGATACTTGGCGATAGTAAAAAACAGATCTAATGTTAGACTCAATAAAAGTGGTCGCCATTTTAAACTTCTTTGTTTTTAAGACTGATTGGATTTAAGATAGATATTTGGGCTTGTATTTAGCCAAATAGAATAAATCGAGGTGTAATATATGTATGTACGCGCGTGAGAAGTTATACTTCTTTGGCATCATTAACCTTTATAGTTTGGGAAAATTGCAGTCTTGGCTTCGGCCTTTGAATTTTGAAAAAGTCCTTGGGTGTGGTAAAACAACAACCGACAAGGCTGCAAGGCTAAGCGCCTTTGTCTTCTCCTTTTACTAAAAAATAAATTATTATTAGAAACTGTAACGGTTTTGATTTAAATAAAAATATGTACCACTGACTTTACAGAAATACTTTCATACAAAATATCACCAAGCGAACAACCGGCACGAAGACAATGACCAACTAACTCGAACTGTCAAACGTTCTATGCTTTTATAGCAAAAATTGTAGATCATGTCATTAATACCCGCACAAAAAATATTTTTGCCCTAACATTATATTATATACTTATTAAATATAGAATTTAGAGAATAATAAATATATAGGGTGATGTGTGATAGGTGATAGGTGAAGCGTGAAGAAATGAAGAAGAATAGATGATAGTGGCAGAAGATAAAGTTTATTACACGCACACGGAAGAAACAGTCTACACACAGAAGAATACACTACAAAGTAGAAATAGAAGGAGCAGTCAAGAGATGGTATAGAGTTTAAGACACTGAGCAACATACAATATGGCGCAAGCGTAAGCGTTAGCGTTACGGTAGCGGGTGACACGGGCTTCGCGGGCGAGATTTGGTGTACCGACTGGCGTGGCCGCCGGCCGGCCGCACGCGCAGCGGTCATTCCGCCCCCGCGCCTCAACTACGTGCATCGCCTTAAAACCGGCTGGTGGTACGCCGAGCCGCGCGCACCGTGCGTCTCCAATGCACTCGAAGCAAGTTAAATATTATTATTCGCACACTCACGCCTTTGTCCCCGAAGGGGTAGGCAGAGGTGCAAATATTATAAATATAAATATTAGAATAGTGTACGCCACAAATATATATGACATAATTTGGACTTAATATTAAAAGATTCTTAATTTAAATTATTTATTATTGATTATTAATATTTTAAAAATATTTTTTTTTTATAATTAATTTAAAAAAAAGACAACCAATAATATCACTTAAGACGAGGCTATATGGGCTTGAACCCTTTGCCTTCCCTATAAGGGGAAAATTATAATAAAAAAACAGCCGTGAGAATTTTTGTGTCACACATGCGCGCGCATCGTAAAATTTCACTCCCATAAATTTTTCATAACGCGCTTAAGGTATAACTTCAAAAAAAAAAAGATACAGTAATTGAATGGCCACCCACCAGGGCATAACGATGTAGGGGAAGAAAAATATTATAGTAAGATAATTTCTACTACGCGGCTAATTATGCTTATAGCTATTGTTGAATTGCTAACGACCCCCGAACTTTTAACCGATTTTGATGCTTTCACAGAAGAATTTACTTTATTAGCTCTTTGCTGCCACGGGCCACTTCTTAAATTCGAAGACAAATTCCTTTTTTTGCGACATAACAAAGCTGCAATATCGTTATTGAAGAGAATTGAATAAGCTTTGATGGTGATATTATTTAAAAGTGATATAATTAAAACCTACTATAGTTTGTGGCCATGTCCAGCGGATTTTGATTTTAAAACCAATGGCCCTTAAAACAAGAACATTTAACATGGAATGCAGTTATTAAAATTCCAACCTCGATTAATTAGTTTTGGCTAAAAGACAAGCCCAAATATCCATCTTAAATCCAATCAGTCTTAAAACAAAGAAGTACAAAATGGCGACCACTTTTCTTAAGTCTAACATTAGATCTGACTTTTACTATCAATGGCATGCCAAGTATCGATTTTGAGGTCAATTGGCCTTAAAACAAAGAAATTCAAAATGGCGGCCACTTTTTTCCATTCTAATGTTCGATCCGTCTTTTGTACCTACAGGCCTGCCCAGATATCGATTTTGAGGTCGATTGGCCTTAAAACAAAGAAATTCAAAATGGCGGCCACTTTTTTCAATTATAACATTGGATCCAACTTTTGTACCTACAGGCCTGCCCAGATATCGATTTTGAGGTCGATTGGCCATAAAACAAAGAAATTCAAAATGGCGGCCACTTTTTTCAATTCTAACATTGGATCCGTCTTCGGTACCTAAAGGCCTGCCCAGATATCGATTTTGAGGTCGATTGGCCTTAAAACAAAGAAATTCAAAATGGCGGCCACTTTTTTCAATTCTAACATTGGATCCGTCTTCATTACCTAAAGGCTTGCCCAGATATCGATTTTGAGGTCGATTGGCCTTAAAACAAAGAAATTCAAAATGGCGGCCACTTTTTTCAATTATAACATTGGATCCAACTTTTGTACCTACAGGCCTGCCTAGATATCGATTTTGAGGTCGATTGGCCATAAAACAAAGAAATTCAAAATGGCGGCCACTTTTTTCAATTCTAACATTGGATCCGTCTTTTATACCTAAAGGCCTGCTCAGATATCGATTTTGAGGTCGATTGGCCTTAAAACAAAGAAATTCAAAATGGCGGCCACTTTTTTCAATTCTAACATTGGATCCGTCTTCGGTACCTAAAGGCCTGCCCAGATCTAGATTTTGAGGTCGATTGGCCTTAAAACAAAGAAAATCAAAATGGCGGCCACTTTTTTCAATTCTAACATTGGATCCGTCTTTTCTACCTACAGGCCTACTCAGATATCGATTTTGAGGCCAATCGGCCTCAAAACAAAGAAATTCAAAATGGCGGCCGCTTTTCTCAATTCTAATATATAATTAAGATTTGCATCCAATGGAAACCCAAAAATAACCTAAAAAGAAACAACCTGTAGATGTTCAGTTTTCATACATTTTGCAGAAATCGGCCCGAGCGTGGATCCACGCTCCGGCAGAGTTTGAACACTTTTTTTGAGCGTGGATCCACGCTCCCGGCACGCGAGGGCTTAAATGAGACATTTTACTATACGTAGGTAGATAATTAGGATTTCTATGTCAATAATAACAGACTTTTGTGCTTTTAGTAAAAACACTGGTGGTAGGACTGTGAGGGCTTCCATTGCGCGCGCTGCGAAAACGGTTCAAGATACCAATAATACATGTATGAAAGAATTATTCCTCTTGAAATGATCTAAAAAAATTTTCGCGACAGTATATGTCTATCTTTTAAGATTAACTCACTAGAACCGTTTTTATAGTAATCAAATTTGGTCGAAATTTATGCATTATTTGTTAAGAGTTGTGTCAACGTCATAATATTAATCTTTATCCAAATAAATGTGTTGGATAGAGCGATTCAACGGGAAGGTTTTTATGTACTTTTAGCCCGGAAAAACTTTTTAACGCGGGCGAAGCCGTGGGCAAAAGCTAGTAATATTATAAAGCTGAAGAGTTTGTTTGTTTGAACGCGCTAATCTGAGGAACTAATGAACCGATTTTGAAAATTCTTTCACTAATAGGAAGCTACATACCTAACCCCTGAGTGCTATCGGCTACTTTTTATCCCGGGAAAATATTTTTGTCCCGGAAAAACTTTATCACGCAGGCGGAGCCGCGAGCACTACTAGTTATCTTATATTACTAATTACTCTTACTAATACTATAAATGCAAAAATTTGTGTAAATGTTTGAAAGTTTGTTAGAAGTAAACGCTAAAATAACTTGCAAGACTTGAAAGTATTTTACGCCACGCTACGTCCGCGCTCAGGCGTCATCGTCCGCAAATGCAATTATGGTTCTTATTTCAACAGGCTAGTGAACAATTTCCTATGCAAGTATTGAAGTGTTAAAAGTATTATATTTGTTAACACCATTGTGCTCCTTATTCGTGCTCGAATATGGGTCAATATCCTATGCAGTAAAAAATTCTTGAAAGTATTTCGATTCGCTATAAGTACTTTATTTACAAACGCGATTGTGCTCCTTATATGTATTGAAATACGGATCAATTTCCTATACAGAAATAAAATACTTGGTATTTATAGAATTGAAGTATTCGAAGTTTTTATTTGTGAGCGCGATTGTGTTCCTTATTTGTATGGGTGCACGGATTAATTTCCTATCCAGAAATAAAATACTTGAAAGTATTTAGAACCCTGGTTTTTGGCGCTGGTTTTTTTCGGCGGACTTACTTGTAAGCCCTGGTTCACAATTTTGCAAGTACGACCCATGCCTAATAGCTAGGCCTAGGCCGCACACATCGCGATAACATTCGGGCGATAAACTTCGTCTTCGGTCTACTACGAAGCCTCGCGGCCACATAATGCGCGATGTAAATTTTATCGCGATGTACGAGCGATGTATAAACGCAAAAGACAAAATGGACGCCGCGGTTGCTCTGTATTTTATGGCAGCAAATAATTATTTTTTTATGGTCAGCTTCGCTTGAATTCCATAAAATCAGCTCAGACTCGTAATTCGCAATAAATTATAAAATTTTATCGTTACTCCAATCCATGTTTCGCTTCAGCTATACTATTCACTGCAGCTTAACTGAACACGTCCGCCACGCACGATAGCTGGCGGCCGACTGAAGTGTGGCCGCGCAAGCGAAGTTCATCGCGATAAAACGCTTTGATCTGCGAGAATTTACCGACAGCGGAGCGAAGTCCTCGCAGCTACGTACGAAGCACCGAAGTATACGCGATTACTTGGCTACACACATCGGGATAACGCGAATCTTCGGGTTATCGCGATGTGTGCGGCCTAGGCTATACAGAAATGTTGGCGGCTGCTAGGGATGGGCACGCGAGCAGCACCAACGCAACAGTTATCGATAAGTACAGGTCCCGCAGCGCGGCGCGGTACATATTATTGTTAAAAAATTGTGGTTCTACAAAATATGGCCTTGCGTTAATATAGATACAAGCAATGCTGCGCAATAAGTGTAGTGCCATGTGGAATGATTTATAAACACGATACCTCAAGAACAATTTTTACAAGCAATAAGAACCAAGAATATTAATGGATATCCATTATAATTGAACCAATGGATATAAACCGAGCATATCGCACCATGGATTTCTTAGCTAGTCTCCCCAAGCCTAAAATAGTCACATCTAGTTTTTGAAATATGTATTACTAATGTTAAAAAAATGCCAGAAAAATATTTTAATGATTGCTAACTTATACTGTCAAGGCCCGCAATAGAAGCTATGCAATAGCTTAAAAATATCATCGTAATCGGTCAATTTTTAGGAACAGTAATTATTTCTTTCATTTCATAAACAAAAACGCAATTATTAATTGGCCTTAAAATCACATACAGACAAAAACAGTTACCTAAGCTACATTATGTTAAGCATCGCATTCTATAGTAATAAATACGTATGCTATAATATGAAAATATTACATCGATTCTGGTATCGACCCGTAACATCACTATCGAAAATGCGGGACGCGGGGCAGTGCGGGGAGTACAAGTGTTCGCCTCCCGCGCACCTTTCATACCGCGATGCGTGATCTCAATTTTACCTAAAAATATACTGAAATATGGCTTGCCTGTGAAACGTGATATTAGAATTATGTTTAGTGTGTTTCCGAATGTCGCTTTTACAAGATTCCACAGAACATATAATCATTTTGCAGTATTAATAATCAAATATTCGCATAGATCTCACTCGCGTGTGCTCACACCGTTGATAAGTGCGGAAAGGTTTCTTGGAGTTGGCAACAGTGGTCATAAGGCAGTGGTCTCAAACCTACGAATTTTCAGTATTTCTACCGATTTTGGGCCTGTCCTACCGAAATACCGAAACGACATGATTTTTCAACGATTTTTTGAAAGCTAGAAGATTTTTCCACCGATTTTCAGCGATTCGAAGCTAAAATCCCCTTTTTCTTTTTCATCATATTTTGCGATTCCTTGGTTAAATATAGTGCTGTTTGGGGCGGCGGGTGGCAGTATTTTTAAGCGCACATTACACGCTCACACAACCGGCATTCAATTCCATAACTCATGATTGACGCGTGCATAATGAAAACAAAACAACATTACACAATCACTCAAAATCACCTTCAGTCATACGCAAGATTTTGCGGAGAACACACTTTTTCACTCGTTTTGGTATGAAGACTTGTAAAATAAAAGGGAATTGGGATTAAAAAGTGTAACAAGAAGGCGTTGGGTAAAATATTGACTGAAAAAGATAGTTTTATAGCCATACTTTTGTTTTACCCACCTTTTATTAGCGGCCACGCCCGTTTGATTTTTTTTATCGGGAATAAAAGTTATATATATTTTCCAGGGATAAATGCAGCCTATGTGTTATTCTATACTATAATCTATCTTTGTGCCAAATTTCATTCGATCTGGATGTTTAGCCGTTCTGGTGTGATTGAGAAAAAAAGCATCAAAGTTTTCGCAATTATTATATTAGTACTTATAGATAAATTTAGTCTGAAATACGACATACAAAAGTATGACAACATTTTTTTTATTTATTTAAAAGGTGGGTAAAACAAAAGTATGGCTATAAAACTATCTTTTTCAGTCAATATTTTACCCAACGCCTTCTTGTTACACGTTTTTAATCTCAATTCCCTTTTATTTTATAAGTAGGTTTCATACCAAAACGAGTGAAAACGTGTGTTCTCTGCAAAATCTTGCGTATGACTGAAGGTGATTTTGAGTGATTGTGTAATGTCGTTTTGTTTTCATTATTCACGCGTCAATCATGAATTATGGAATTGAATGCCGGTTGTGTGAGCGTGTAATGTGCTCTTAATGGGCGCATTTAAAGGGGCGCGCGCGGCAAGTTTGTTTACTTTTTTATTTTCATGACGAGGTGGGGTTGCATGCGTGACTCTTGTTTGTTAAAATTACCTTCTTTTGGTACAATAATAGTCCCTAGAGTTTAAAATTATGGGGGTTTTCATTGAACATTGCTTGTTTTTTTGCATATACTGATTTTTGCTCCAAATATACCGATTTTTCTTGGCAACTCTATCGATTTCCAGTGCTGCCAGATTAGGCGACTTTTCGCCATTTAGGCTATCTTGAAGACTGTCGGGGCGACCAAAAATTGCGAATGGCGACTGGTCGCCGCTTAGGCTACGCGAATGGTGATTAGTCGCCAACAAGAAGTTTATAATATTATCTAATGGAGAGAGCGGTACACACATTTTTGTGAAGACAAAAAAATTACCTTTTGTGTTGTATTCTATCTCACTCACTCTTTAACCTATGTTGCCAAAGCTTACGGATTATTTCCCTACCCATAAAAAAATTTCAATACCGTTGGTGTCGTCTCAATCATGTATATATAAATATTTCCAACATATCTTATATAATGATATAAGTACTATTTTAATTTCAGAATTATTCTTGTTGAATAAGATATCCTTAAGGTTTTTTATCTTTATTAACATTTTAGTTTAAAAAAATTCCTCATTTAATTGGTAATTGCGAATACATACTTCGGCAACACTGTTATAAAACGTTAAGTTCGATGTCAATATAGTTGTCAAATAAATGTTCACTTCGAAATTTTCTCCGTAATTATCTACAATAATAAGTGTGTTTTAGTGATATTTTAATGTGAATTGTGTAGTTCACGGTTGCAGAAATATTTGGTATCCATCATTTAGTGTGAAATTCTACAGGTAAGTTCATTGTCATCAATATTGTGTACATATTATAATTTTATCAATATTTATACGAATCGTAATAAAATACGTGAATATTTTATAAATGAACTGTAGAAAAACCTCGCTTAATGTGATTTGCTTTATATATGACTACTTTTTTCATATTAACGTAATGTTAAATGTGATTTTTTGTATTGTAAATAGTTTATGTAAACAAGAGGCTAGGGTGACCATGGTGTAAGCTTTGGTGGACCGGTTTGACAATGGTGCTAGAGTATTTGTAATACTAGCCGTCTTACTAATGAATATTATAAAGCTTATTAATCTTTAAAAAATCATCGTAAATAAAAACTGAGGATCAACAGTTACAATCGAGTTCTCAGTGTATCCAGCATTGATTTATTGAAACTTTTATTTAAAATAAAATCGAGTTTGTATTTCTCTTTACAGATTTCTTAAAGATCTAGATAAGCAAAAACGTGGTTAAATATAAATACCATTAAAAGGTCAATTTGATGTCTGCAAGAATTACTAGTCAACATTTAAAGACAGAAGATTATGATTCTGAATGTGATAATGTGTCTTCTACTTCTGGGAATATGGCAGTAGATGTCAAAAATAATTATTTATTACCAGAAACTCATGCTGTAAGTATATTATTTTTTATCATTTCACTGGTATAATTATGATCCACTTAGACTTTATTATTTACTAGCTTTTACCCGCGGCTCCGCCCGCGTGAATGTGTTTTTCCGGGATAAAAGTCACTGTTTATATTTTACTGGGATGAAAAGTAGCCTATGTGCTAATCCAGGACATGATCTACCCGTGTGCCATATTTCATCGAAATCCGTTCAGTAGTTTTTGCATGAAAAAAACATCCAGACATTCTTACAAACTTTCGCCTTTGTAATATAATAAGATTAGTAGGATAGGGCATTAAGCTTGCGACCCACCAAATTTTATAACGGCGGTACATTGGGTGATATCTGAGTGTACTAAATGGCACCTCTGCCTCTGTCTAAAATGTATAGGTACTTAAATATATTATTATTGATTGATATTTACTTTTTACATTACATGTCAGCGAAATGAATATGAACCACCATTGAAACGTCAAGACTTGAAAGATTTCAATATATCAGTTAATGTGAAGACATCCAGTGAAATAAGTTTAAAGAAATAAAAGAAAGTATTGCAGCAGAAGATGAAGAGATAAAAGAAGAAAATTAATTACAAGTTATTTCTTATTAAAGTTGTTCATGATTGTACAGTCTGAAATTGAAAATATTTTGCAGTGAAATTTTGCTAATATTTGAGATTTTTTTTAAAAGTATATTCCAAGTAGCAAGCAAAGAAAAATTACATATAGTGATGACATAAAGACTTTTGCTTTAACATTACACTTTTAGTCGCCGAAAACATTTTTGTTTTATAAATTCAAAGATATATTTGCCGAAAGAGAGCACATTATGGTGATCTTTAGCAAGCTTTAATTGTTTTGTTGGCTTCTTCACAGAAGTTTTAGAATATTAAAAATAAATTTAAGGACGAAACCTCACCCGCAGAATGTAGCGTAAATTTTTGATTCCATGGCTCTCAAACAAGAATTTATTTGGTATTGTAATTTGTAAAACATCCACGTGTTTATTACTTTTGCTATAAATATCTACACAACTTTGTTTACAATCAACTTACCTATGGAATTTCACACTAGATGTTGGATTGCAAATAATTCTGCAACCATGAATTACACAACTCATAGTAGAATATCTCTAAAACACAATATGTATTCTTATGGATACTTACAGAAAAAAAGTTCGCAGAATACTCGCAAAAATTGTAAAATCACACAAAATAGATATTCGTAATATTTCAAAATTACTTACTGAAAATTAGGTTATTAACTTCCTAAATGTGTATTATTTTTTTATGTATGATTGTTTACTTTTATGAGTATGTTTTTACTTTTTTTTATTATATTTAAATTTAACAATAACTGTAGTTTTCATTTTTAAATATCCCAATGTTTTTCTGTCTAACCTTACAGTCTCCATATTTGGTTATAAAGGCCGGCAAACAACGTGAACATATCCAGTCGCGGGGAAAAGTAAAACATATACAATGTGAGGCTGTGTGCCAAGCAAAAAAAAGCACGCGGGGCCCCGTGCGAAGCAAATAATTTTTTTTAACAGCTTTGTAAGTAAGGTGCCAAAAAACGGGCCCCCAAGGAGCTGCAAGATGCCCCTGTAACTGCGAGGCCCCAGGCGATTGCCTGGTTCGCCCCCCTCCTCCAAGGCCGCCACTGAATTCACCACCGCGTGGTGAGGTATTTTTTTATGTAAGTGGAACTAGTAGTTCCGAACTACACATACCAAAAAAGTATGAAAATATGCCAATTTTGTTTGGAATAAACTTTCTAACTCAAATTATATTTTTTAAATATCAACTATTACTAGCCGCTGTAGTTGGTTTTCATAATTAATTTAAACCGCATTACTTTATAGAGATAAAAATAAATATTATGGTGCGATATCATATTATTACACACTCACACACTCACGCCTCTTATCCCCCGGGTAGACAGAGGTGCAATTAGTGCACCCACTTTTTGCCGTTATTCCGTTCCACGCTGTGATAGGGGGCGAGCCTATCGCCTTATCGTGTACAAATTCCAGACTCCGAGCTGATACTGAATGGAAAATAGTCACTTTGCCCGACCCGACTAACCTGGGGATCGAACCCGAGATCTCAGCATTGCAGTCGTACCATAATACAACTACGCCACCGAGGCAGCCATAATATATCATATCATGTTATTATGGACAGTTAATTATGTTACGTCCTGGTTTTGAAAATAAACCTTTGTCACTCTAAAGAGAGAGACAGCAGATAGCTGTGACGTCACATTTTATTCTTCAGTTTGTTAAACGGAATGAAAAATCCATATGGGTATAACATTCTTGGTCGCCAATTTAGGCTACTTCGGTAAGTTCGTGTTTTATGCATTGTTTTTGTCGAATTTGAGAATATTTATAGCTTTGAGGATACAAAACATGTACTCAGATCCCCCTTATACACAATTATTGAAAACTGGGGACCTTTTTTTTTTTTGTTCTCCGCGTACCCCACTGATTTCTATTATACTAGTTATAATAGACAGTGGCGTCCCCACACAAGTGGGCGAGTTTAGGCTACTTCACAATGAATTTTCGGCGACTTCAAGCGTCAAACATCCGGCAACACTGCTGATTTCACATTTTGTCGGGAGTTTTGGCGGGAACTTGGTGTGTCATGAGGTGCTCTTGTTTTAATTCATTATTTTGGTGATACTTAGTGTTATGTTGCATAATTATGGTGGTATATTATCCAATATAGTTCTATTAAAGGGCTCAAATGAAGTGAATTGAAATAACTGTTCTAATCAAGTGTTTTCTTTGTTGCCGCCAAAACTCCTCGATAAAGTCTTGGTAAGGTAGCCACTGCTTTACTTCGACATAGTAGTTAGGAGCTAGGACTGAGGATAAAAATGTATGAAAGACGGGCTCAATGGACTAGTCTCCAGAGCCGTAATATCTAAATTAAAAAAAAAACACATTTTGTCGTCCGAGACCAGTCCAGTGTTGCCAGAAGGTTACATTTCTTACATTTTTCGTTACTTTTGACCCCCTCGCGTAACATGTAAGTAATTTTTCTATTTAATTTTCGTAACTTTTGAGAACAACGAGATTTGTAATACTAGATTTTTATTGTAAACAGTTTACGAACGCATTTCAATTCAACGCATCTAAAACTGGTCTAAAAAGTATTTCACTCCATATCACACTCAGAGATGGCTCTGAATGGAAGGCCATGAAAAAATGAAACGTATTCTGAACGCTTTTAAACTTGATTTTGCTTGAGTGTGCGCGCACGTTCCTACTTCGCAAGTTCCCGCCGTTCGCGGTTTCGTAGCTGAAGTCTGTCTCACGAAAGAAGTCCCGGAGACACGGCGCCACAGTCATGCGATGTAATGTTGCTATCTTAAAGGCGTTAGATGTCCCGCAATCCATAAAACCATTACGGTATAATTATTTTTTAGTGATTATGAAAAATTAAAATAAAATGTTATCAATATTGCTGTATTCGAAAAATCTGCGATACGGGGGATTTAGGGTAGGTAGGGAATTCAAGGTTACCGGGTCGGGTTTACAATTTTATTTTACTCCCTACATTTTGAATGCTTTAAAGCATTTCATAGTAATTGAGCAAGCTTGCAAAATCTTTAAAACGTGGTACACAAAATGAAATATTAAAAAAAGGGGGGGGGGTCGAGTAACTAGTTTTATTTCAGTATTTTATGATTTCAATTTTTTATAGAATCCTGAAAAAGAAACAGTCGAAGGCGGGACTCGAACCCACGACCTCCGGCGTACCGTGCCAGTGCTCTTCCAATTGAGCTACTCCGACCCTCGCCATCGATTGCTAATTTCAGGATCCGTATTTAATTCTTTTAAAATCATTAACCGGGCACTACATGGCCATTGACATGTATAAAAAAATCATAACATAAAATTCAGTATTTTATTTAAGCACAATAGATCCGAAGATAAGATAGTAATATCGGTATATCGGGTGACTACAGACAAAATCGGTATATCTCTCGATAAACCGAGAACTTTTGCAACACTGTAGGTAAACAGCACCTGACAATGACAACTTCTCGAAGTTATGTGTGTATTGTTTATCAATTATCGTTCACTTTACCGGTGAAGGAAAACATCGTGAGGAAACCTGCATATCTGAGAATTCTCTATAAGAATTTCGAGGGTATGTGAGGTCTGCCAACCCGCACTAGGCCAGCGTGGTGGACTAAGGCCTGAACCCTCTCAGTAGTAGAGGAGGCCCGTACTCAGCAGTGGGACAGTATATAATACAGGGCTGGTATTATTATTATTGTCGCGGAACTTCTTTCGTGAGACAGACTTTACAGAAATGCTTGATTGTGATTTGTTTTGTACCGTTGCGTTTTTGCTTACATCAATTATTTGCTTCCGACCCCAAAAACACGTAAATTAAAAAAAAACAATAATGTAACTTTTGCAGCAAAAATGTAACATTTCAGGAAACGAAACGTAACTTACGATTCAAGGGCCCTGGCAACACTGGAGACCACTGTTGTTTACATAAAATATAAAAGTTTAACAATTACAGACGCTATTTACATTTTATACTCGATTGGATTGTTTGAAAGCTTATTATATACGTATTGTTTTTAACATAACTTGTATTAATACCACTCGTGTATTGCACTCAAAATAGTTTTTTCTGTCTACGATTTATAGATTATAGTTCAGTTCGGCTTGCATAAAAATATCTAAATATAAAAAAATATAGTAAATCGTGTAGACTCGTCACAATGAGCAGTAAGTTATGATCTGGATAACAGTTTTACCTGGAATTTGTATTGAAAATTCTAAATAACCACCCTTATTTCTAGAATCCCGAAGCCCCTCCCCTGTAGAAGAAGAACCTCAAAACCATGAGGAGGAAACGGCCCCGGAAGGTTCTCTTGTCGAAGAAAGCACCGATACAAAGGATTGTGACGTCCTTCATATAGAGAGAACACTCACAACAACATTCTGGAGTGTAGATGAAAGAAATAAGTTTATTCGAGAGATCACAAAAACACCTGTAAGTACAATATGCTGGAAATGGGCAATTTATTGATGATATTTCGGAAGTAAGGCTGAGATTCCTTAGTCATTCCATGATAACAGTATGAAGGAAAATCTCTGTTCGCTATTTGTTCGCTTGACAATCACTTCTTTCATTATGTGTGAATGTTGCTATCATTGGAATTTAATATATAGATGAGATAATTTTGTGATATTTGTTGAAGATGCAAGGTTTGAAGGTTACCTATTCTGGTGACTTATAAGACTGTTTCAAGCCCAAAATAATTATGTATTGACTCGTCAAGCCCTGCTGCAGATGCCGGCATCTGAGTATATAGGGTGTTCTTATACATCTATACATATATAAGGGCTGCGATTTAGCGTCTTGTAACAGGAGTTTGAGGTCAAAACTGGCACTAATTGGGTTAGTTTTGGTTTCCACTTGTAACAAAACCATTTCCGAGCAAAGATAATAACTTTTTTTTGGAAACTGATATTAAATTTATTTTTATGTGGTTAATATGCGTGAATAAATACGCGAGAAACTGAAAAAGTAGTGTTTGGTTGTCAAAATTCTTTATGCCTAAATTTTCTCTTTTAGAAAGGCGAAGGTATTCGGTACCATACAGCCTAAAAATGGTTTTTATGACAATAAATATATAAAAATAGATAATTTCATGTGACAGAAATCCTAAAGTTGGTTAGGTTATGTTAGAACCGTGTACACTACGCGCGAGCCGAGCGAGCGCAGCGAGCGTGCCGCGGCAGCGGCCGGCGAGCGCCAGAAAAAAATTACGCTTACAATTATTTTGCGTACATTTAGAGGTAAAAAAATTTTGATTCAATTTTGACGAAAACAGTACTCCAGCGAAGTTCGAGAATGTTGAACTTATAATCAGCGAGCATGATTTTACTAATAGCAACCACTTAATTGTCATAAAAAACATTTTTAGGCTGTATGGTACTGAATACCTTTGCCTTTCTAAAAGTAGAAATTTACGAATAACGAGTTTTGACAACCAAACATGACTTTTTCAGTTGTTCACGTATTTATTTACGTATTTTAATCATATAAAAATAATATTAATATAAGTATCCAAAAAAAAGTAACGCTCTCTGCTCGAAAATGGTTTTGTTATAAGTGAAAACAAAAACTAACCCAATTAGTGCCAGTTTTGACCTCAAACTCCTGTTACAAGACGCTAAATCTTAACCTATATAAGTGAGGCTTGATGGGTTAAACTATTGAGTGAACTTACAATGTTTGATTTCAAGTTTTATTTGCTGACTCTACTGCCTCGAAGGTGTGGTTTTATTATGGTACGATGGCAGTGCTGAGGTCTCGGGTTTGATCCCCGGGTCGGGCAAAGTGATATTGAGTTTTTCTATTCAGTATCAGCTCGGAGTCTGGAATTTGTGCCCGATATGGTGATAGGCTCAGCCCCTATCACATCATGGGACAGAATAACGGCGAAAAGTGGGTGCACTAGTTGTGCCTCTGCCTAGCTCTGCTCTAGTCT
Organism: Lapara coniferarum; assembly: GCA_949316025.1. Classification (NCBI taxonomy): domain Eukaryota; kingdom Metazoa; phylum Arthropoda; class Insecta; order Lepidoptera; family Sphingidae; genus Lapara; species Lapara coniferarum. The sequence goes on along the minus strand of OX438934.1, from coordinate 15,351,880 downwards.
CTCTGTGTGTGTAAGTTTTATTTGCTCTTTTAACATCCACTATGCACTATTTAATGCAATATTATTACATTTCCAGAGAATTTTAGATAACATACAATTTGTCGTTTATATTAAACCAGAATTTAAACCAAAAACTGCTAATTCGGTAAATACCATGAGCCTCCTTCTAAAGTTCACTAATGGTTATTTTTGTGCTCTGGCATATGAAGAATGGACTGCCATTGCGCACAAAAATAACATGAAAGTCAGTTATGATGTAGGTATGTATTATTTTATTTCCATAACCATATCTTTAAATTATTTTTAATTATAAATTGGATAGCAAAAAGCTTTCACTAAATTTACATGTAATATTTGTGCCTAAAAAAAATATTAAAGAAAAAGTAAGATTATTAAAAACCAAAGTGAAATAATCAAATGAAAATCTTGTTGAAAATCAAATGAATTTAAAGTATGCAGATATTGACGCAGTCAGGTTTTTTGTTTTTCTTTAATATTTTTTTATGTCCATCTTTTTAGTTTTCTTTTTATTATGGACTACTTGTGTGCCAAATTTCAGCCAAACCCGTCGAGTGGTTTTACCCTGAAGAAGTAACAAACTAACACTAACTTCGCATACTGTATTCTTAACTTTTCGTCTTGCATTGAATAGTTCCTTGTCTCTATTCGCTATTATTTAATCATGCTCAGGCTTTAACTATCATGCATTATTCGTAATTTTTTAGATCTAAAAATATCATTAATTTTCATACTTTGATCACTTTGAGTATCAACTTTTCATATTGCACTTCAGGCCGGAACTTGTTATTGATCCTGTTAGGAAATAGTCAAATCTGAAGTTATGCTTTTTGACTTCCGTGTAACCAGAGATGTTCAAGATACCTCATAAACGTATCTGAAATACAAGATACTTATACTTGTATCTAGATAAATCACATTTCTGCGTGTAACTCTATCTACATAAAGACATTAGCAAAATCACCGCTGCAGCGGTGAAGCCACAACCTAAAAGAAGAAGAAGAAGTGTGATGTGATTTATTAACATTTCTTATTCCAAACACTACCAAAACATATAAGTTTTATATATATTCGTAATCACCATTAAAAATCCTTTATTTTGATACCACACTCATTGTATATCGAAAACATATTTTTTTTTAGATTACCCTTTGCCGCCACAAATCCTGAATTTTGTTTTTTCTAATTTTTATGGACCCAGTATGAATCACTCTCATGGCTAAGACGAATCTATTGATACCACTCACATAAAAATACGACAAGCCGTTTTGGCTCTCGGGCGTGCCAAACAAATATACATACATACATACACTCGAAAAATATAACCCTCCTTCTTTCGCAATCGAGTAAATACATTCAAAAATTTAAGCAATTGTTTTGATTCAATACACATATTTTATTTTTTGCAGATAATCTATATGAACAAAAAGGAAAATATAAAAGACCTTTTGGGAAAAGGTAGGCTTAAACCGATTATACTGCATTTATAGTTGTCAGATAATATTAAAGTTAGCCACTTGTTTAGATTCATTACCACTTTATGATATAATTTTCAGTCAGTTTATACATTATGCTTTGTTAAACATTATCGAATTTATTTATTGAATAAAAATAAATTAGCTTGGTTTTATGCTGCTTGCTGCTCTCTTATACTAGAGCTAGGACTCTCTTGACTGCCTCGGTGGCGTAGTTGTATTGCGTACGCGTTACGAGTACGATTTGCGCGCTGAGGTCCTGGGTTCGAATCCCGGGTCGAGCCAAAAATATTGTGACTGGGTTTTTCCATCTTAAAGTTACTCAGTCGCAGCTCGGAGCAAGGAAGTTGGCGGTGTGATACCCCCGTGCCTCGGAAAGCACGTAAAGTGTTGGTCCTGCGCCTGATCTCTCTCCGGTCATGTCGGATTGCCGTCTCACCGGATTATGAGAGTGAAGGAATAGCGAGTGCACCTGTGTTTTGCGCACACACTTATGCACTATAATATCTCCTGCGTACCTGGCTGATCTCCGTTGAGATTGGCCGCCGTGGCCGAAACTGGCTAGGAGGATTATTATACTAGGACACACTATCAAAAATCTATCATCATACGGCAAAATTTAAGATTGCACCTAAAATGGAGTAAGCATAAATCCTAATAGCGTTGATTGCGTTCTTGATTAATGTAATAAAACGACATAATACTTTAGTAGTAAGTGTGAAAACTGGCCTATCATTAAAATAAAATCAAAGCATGTCTTTAAAGATTTCCGCTTTTTCTAAGTATGCTGAGCCTCAAAATCGAATATGAAACTCAGGCTCAAATTTTATGATCAGTAAAGCGGCTAAAATGTAGATCTTAGATCCATTAAAAAAATATTTTGAGATCCCTCGCATTCATTCATAACTATCTTTTTTAAAATATCCAGATCAAGTGTGGTTTTAAGTAAAATAAAATTATAAAATCGGTGGACTTAAAAATTATATGATTAAGGGCAAAATCGTAGTTTTTGGGAGTACTGTCCTAATATTATATATATAAACATTTTTGGAATTTTAAGCTTATTTTTGGACATGTCCTTTGGTTGAGTATTTAGTAGTAAAGAATTTTTTTAAATTTATGTAAAACAGATGATTGATATTGATTTGAGTAAGATTTTGGAAATGCACTTACAATTATCAAAAACTTAGTATTTCTGAATGTATAAATAACTAAATTAACTTTTCAGTAAAGCTAAACAGAATGCAGGACAACCACCACCAAAAAGACAGAAAATTTTCCAACACTCCGGAAACAATGAACCAACTAATAATGAAACATATGGCCTAAGCACACAGTTTTTGAGTCATTTAAACATCAAATTACCTATTGGAAATAAACTGTTTATTAGCAATGTAAGTACAAGCAAAAACATACATACAATGATTCATTTTATAAGTGTATGTCTTGAAATACACAAGCCAATGGTACTCGCACTATGTCGAACAATATCGAGAAATAACTCCAGGCTCATTACCAAGATCTCTCAAGACTCTATCTGTGGTGGCTCGTGATTGGCTCCATTGTATTTTGTTCCTATTTTTGTTTATTGTATTAGCTGTGAGCCACCCAAATAAACAAAAATAAAATAAATAAAATAAGATTTTAAATCTAATTGGAAATTATCTCTTTTCTTGCCAATAGAAAGAATAAAATGTACAAGATAATTAGTAACTGGCTGTAGTGTATTTATGGAGGGTCGCATAAATTCGCATAACTAATGCACCCACTTTTCGCCGTGCGTATTCCGTCCCATGATGTGATGGGGACGAGCCTATCGCCTTATCGGGCTCAAATTCCAGACTCCATAATGATAATGAGAAGGAAAAATCAATTCACTTTGCCCGATCCGGGAATCGAACCCGAGACCACAGCACATTTGTGAATTTGTGTAACGTAATAATTTTTTCATTTGTCAATATCATGTAAAGTATAGTAATCTTAGCGTTTTAAAATAGAAGTGCGCTAACATAGCTAACCACTGAACATAATGAGACTGAACGTCTTATGTCTCAGGATGATGAACGCAGTGGAATGCCACACAGTACTTTGTAACTCAAGGTGCTGGATGGTGTTTCTACTGTTTATGGGTGTTCGTATCGGTTACCACCTGGCGAACGGCATGCGATCGCCTCGTCATTCAATGCCATACAAAAAAAATCTTACTATCATAATATTATATGCGACTTGCCTGTTCCCGTGTCATAAAGTGGTAGCCAGCGAGCTTACTAAAATACTAACCATCATACAAATGTATTATTGCAGATACACCCTAATGTGACCGTTGAAAAATTGCGTGAAATATTTGGTTTCGCAGGCCATGTGGTTCATGTTATATTACATAAGCAGGAAAACCATACTCCTAGTAGATCATATGCCAGGGTTATGTATGATCATCCGGTAGAAGCAGTGCAGGTATGAGATTTTTTAATTTCAAGTTTATATTCTTTTTACCTGGTGCACAGTGGAATGTCTCCATACAAAAGGCGTGACATAAGTATAGCTTTTATATATCTTACGATAACTCCAGAACGGAACAACTTAAAGATTTGTTTTTTTTTTACGTGTATTATTGAATGCAATGCAATCAGCTCTGTGTTATATACTGCCCACTGCTGAGCACGGGCCTCCTCTACTCATGAGAGGATTAAGGCCTTAGTCCACCACACTGGCCTAGTGCGGGTTGGTAGACTTCACACACCTTCGAAATTCTTATGGAGAATTCTCAGGTATGTAGGTTTCCTCACGATGTTTTCCTTCACCGTATAAGTCAACGATAATAAACAATACACACTTAACTTTGAAAAGAGAGAGGAGTGTGAGTTAAGTTAAGTGTCACTTAAGTTTGAATTTCCGGACATTGTCTCTGCAGACCGTTCTGTTCCCGACGAAGCTATCGTCCACTGACGAACAACCATTATTAAACAATAGACCTATTCAATACCAATGTTGTTTATTTGAAAAATACTCATAAGGCTATGAAAAGGTCATGTGCAGTGGAAGAAGTTTTATTCAAATTGCCAACTATTTTTATTAGATCCCGCATAGCTTTAGGGTTTCTGTTTGTTTTTTCAAATTGTGTATGTTCGTATTCCCGTTTAACTTTTTTAATTTTATTATTACAGTAGTTTCTATAGCGGTTGAATGTAGTTTTAATAATCTCTTTATCAGGAATTTTAACAGTTTTATGATAGAGCTTGCCTCGATTTCGTATATTTCTTAGACATTATTTTATTAGTAGTATGAGTGGTGATGTCAGAGATATTTTTTACAAGTAGCGTAGTTGCTTGGTCAGAATTTGCACATCTATAAACAGAGGAATTTAAATGAAAACATGTATAAAGAGTGGCCATCCAAATTCGTTTAGCAGTTTCTATGTTTACCTTATACAAAATCTTTATAAACTTTAGTATTTATGTTTGTAAGATTTTTACGTACTATATTTATCATTCCATCAGTACCCCAATTTTGACTAAAAGGGAATTCGTCTATAGTCCCGCATGAAAAAGGTTTTCCGGGATAAAGGTGGCGATTTATTTTTTCTCGAAAAAAAATTGCCTATGTCGTACCCAGGATCTCAAACAAATAATTCACTTTAACTCATTTAGTGGGGAACAGTTCGCCTCTATTGTTTTTTCGACGCGTTTGAAACGTTCACAGTGTTATTACAAAAAATTCCTTAGACGCAGTTTAAACACGTGTTTAACTAAACAGCGTTTAATTCTAAACACCCCTTCTAAAGTCCTTTCTAACTGTCTGCATAACAAAACAGTTAATAATTGTGGATAATGTTGTCGACTGTTCATGTGTTAATATTGATACAGTAAGTATGTATTATTCGTCAGTTTTGTTGCGCAGCTGTTAATCTCAAAAATAAAAAAAAATTGTTGCTACAACAATTATTTTTCTTCGTAGTATAACGGGTGTTTAGTTAAACAATGCTTATATACTGTTTTGTAATGCAGACAGTTAGACAAGACTTAAGACGGAGTGTTTAGAATTAAACACTGTTTAGCTAAACATGTGTTTAAACCTAATTTAAATTTTATTGTATCAACTCAGTCATCAGGAGTTACGACACTAACTTGAAATCTATATCTTATTTTTAGAAAAGGACTTGAAAGAGTTCAAAATAAAGAACTGTTTAGAATAATATTTTTCTTAAGAAAATCCTACTAATATTATAAACTAGCTTTTGCCCGCGGCTCCGCCTGCATTAAAAAGATTTCTGGTATAACAGTCTCGCTTTGTATTTTCTCGGGATAAAAAGTAGCTTACGTGTTATTCCAGGACATGATCTACCCGTGTACCAAATTTCATCAAAATCCGATCAGTAGTTTTTGCGTGAAAGAGGAACAAACATCCATACATTCTTACAAACTTTCGCGTTTATAATATTAGTAGGATTTGAAAGTTTGTAAGAATGTATGGATATATGGATGTTTGTTCCTCTTTCACGCAAAAACTGCTTAACAGATTTCGATGAACTTTGATACACGGGTAGATTGTGTCCTGGATTAACACAAAGGCTACTTTTTATCTCGGGAAAATGTAAAGCGGGACTTTTATCCCGGAAAAACTCATTTACGCAGGCGGAGCCGCGGGCAGACGCTAGTTATAAATAATATGAATATAATATAATTGTTGATCTTATTAAAAATGTTGATTGATGAAATTTCTTCTGATTAATGCTCCTCTCGTTGTATCTCTATGTTTTTGGTATTGTACGCTGACAGACATAACATACAATATCAGTGTGCTCGTTCATATCAATAGCCATATTGTGAGGAACTGCTAAAGCTACAACAGTTACTTTGGCTGTGCTTAGCTTGGTATCCATACCTCTTAAACATCATCATAATATTGGAATGAGTTCATTCTTGTTCGCTTTATACTCGTACCACGAAAGTTCTCTATGTATTCTAATTCTTCCATGTCAACGTAATCTATAAGATTTAGATCCGTCGCTCAGGCTTTTTTTCCAGTTACTAAGCTTTCCGCAGTATTGACTCATCAAGCCCCGCGACGGACACCGGTGTCCATATATACCTATAGGGTTTTCCCATACATCTAAATATATAAGCGGGGCTTGAAGGGTTAAAATGCTCTTTGTAGGTACTATACAGTATACTCAACTGAACTGAAGTCACGAAACATTGACTATTATTACCTATTACCAACACAAAGAGGTTTAATATTAAATATACGTTAGACCACCGTCGGCTTGTGTTTAAATATAAACAATGTCTAAACCATGTCTATCTCTAACCAATGCTAAAACATGAATTTGTAATAGAATATTTTTAGTTACGTGTTCATCGCGTGTTTAACGTTTTTGTAATAACACTGTCAGTGTCTATCTAGGTATATAATTAATCAAAGATCTTCAATTTAGTTATTCAAGTACCAACAGATAGAACAACGCTTAACATAACAAATGTTTTATTGTTCACGAAATACTAAAAATTGTGGAATAAAAAACAAGTAACTAAAACCCGACTGCGGAAAAAATAACAGAAAAATATTAAACAAGAAAATATTACTGTAGTACCCGAACCACCATCACTGTTATCAATTATCATGCTAGGATACACGCTGATTTTGACTCATCGACGACAAAGAACCAATAAATTCACTGTACACAATACACCGATACATGGTTTAACTTTAAATTAAGGACCATATTCGTATAAACTCTCAGTACATTAATTGCTATAAACACGGTTGACCAAGCAATATTAGCTACGTTTTAATACGGGATACAGACATTTAAGGACCATAGTCCTATCAACTCAAACATCCAAACATTAATCACGACGAGTCATTATTTAACTCGTAGCTAAAGATAAAATTTTAATTTAATGAGAAACTCGTAGATGGCGTTATTACCATTTTTCTATGATAGATAAAGGTTATCAATTTTAGTTGAATGATAAATTAGTAGATGGCGTTAACTGCCTCCATAGTTCGTACTCAATTCATTAGTTAAAACGTTTAAATGGATATTGCAATAGTAGTTTATAATATTCACTGTTATTTTTCTTTCATGAACGAAATTAATGGTTATAATGTTTAATGATCACCTCTAATTATCATACACTAGTAAATGTTTTAACTTTCAGGCGATATCAATGTTCAACAACCAAAAACTGTATTCATGGATATTATCAGTACGAATGGACATTAAACCTACCAATGACATACCTGAGGGATTAGCAGGAATGGGACCTGGATTGGGACAAAACGGTGAACCGTTGAGAGGGATAAGAAATTATATAGAACTGCAAGCGATAAAACAAAAGTTGTTAAATGATAATGATAAAAAAGACTTTGGCGGGTCTTCGAATATGTTCAATTTCAGTCCCTTTATTCAACCAGAAAAATCTATCTTTAATCAAATGGCTAGCAACTCAATGGGTCTCCAAGTACCTATGGTTCCTCAAATGCCTGTGCCTCCAGTACCAGTACCATCTCCAATGCCAATGTCTGTCCAAGCAGTTAATCAGCAAAACATGAACATGAACCAATTCGGACAACCTATGGTAAATCCATTCAACTTGCAAAACTTGCCAATGTTACAAAACCCTTCCAATCTGCAACAAGCAGTCACCATGCTGCTTCAAAACAAAATGAATTCTGAATCGATGGGACAAAGCTCTGATCAGGGTGGTGGCAGTAGCTCTGAATGGCAAGCTCAACCCAATCAAAATGATAATTATCAGTCAAACTACTCACCGTCAGATAATAAAACCAGTTATGACAATAATCAGAATTCTGATTATGGTAAAAGAAGCTATAAAAGTTCCTCCCGATATGGTAAGTATACTTTTGGTTGTCTGTGGTCGCCTTACTCTTCCAATAGGTGTGTCCATGAACTGCAAACATAGGGCCGTAAGAATAGACGCTATTCAATTTCGTTCTGAAGTGCGATATCAGCTGAGACGCTATCAAATTAAAATTAGCATCTTAAGATAGCCGTTATTTAATAAACCCATACCAACAACAGCTCAAATGACAAGTAAGTTACAATATGAGACGAATTTTGACAACTAAGTTTTGTTTGTTCAATAGCGCTTACTCAGATGAGAACGAGCGCTTAAATGACAGCTTAAGCTTGGTTTGTTGAATAGTTCAATTCATTGACACGTCAAGACTAGCGGCGGACGCCGGCGACCATATATATATAGGGTTTCCCTATACATCTATATATATAAGCGGGCCTTGACGGGTTAAATATCTACTTGAGAGTATACTCAAACGTGCGGTTGATTTACCAATACCGCCCATAGAGTTCTTGATATTGTGTTATCTGTGTAATTCTTTTATTGATGATGGAGATCAGTAAGACCAGATGACTCTGCCTGTTTATAATGAAACGCATACTATGTATATAACATCATTCATTACAGAGGATAGAGACAGCCGAGATTCGCGTAAACTATCGCGAGACAACGAGAGGTCCAGTAAGGAAAAGTCTGATATGTTGTTGTTTAAAAATGTGAGTGTTTTGGCTTTCAGCTATCTTTCAGTATGATGTGGACAAAGAGTATATGCATTTGAAACGAAATCTTGAGCGTATTTTTTACTGCCGAAATGATATGTACGAGCAACGACAATAGGATATTTTCCTATGTTTGATTTTGTACATTAGGTATTATATATATATGGGACGGGTTAAATGAAACAGAAAATAATACGAAAAAGAAATTCTATTGTGAAATCAACATCAAAATCTATTAAAAAATAAAGCAGTTATTCAATTTTGAAATATTCTTGTTAGAAAAAATGGGGGCGTGGCGGGCATATCGCGCTATCTCTTTTGCACGCACGCAAAGTTATGGCCGACGTCGCTTTGTGACATCACAGCCTAGTCTTGCTGTTATTTGACATTTACCCCGTCCACCAAATTTCAAAGCTTAATAACTTACTTAGTGATGTGCCAATTTTAAAAATTCTTTTGCCATTAGATTTTGGATACCATACATTTTTCATAATTGAATGTAAAAAAAAACCTAGTCATATACCCTATTCTGAAACGATGTCTGCGAAAAGTTTAAAGTTGCTCGCAGTGGCCTTAAGTTATACGAGGCTCTGTGCAGCATGTTTGCGAGGAGTTTTTACCCGATTGCCGGAATTTAATGTTTTTTTCTCCCTTGCAAATGCGACGCTCTGCAAAGCGTGGTTGCCCCGTTCGCTACGCCCTAAAAGCGCCACTGTGTACTCATGACGTTCTTGTACAACGTCCGAAATACACAACGCTTATGACCTTAGACGCAGGGGTGGATTTGATACGTTGGCTGCCCTAGGCCTACGAAAGATTGCCGCCCCTCAAAGTGCTGTAAAACATGAAAAATTAAATAAACTTAAGAAATTAAATTAAAATGAAAAAGAAAAACGATAGTCAGTAAATTATTTGTTAGCTCAATCAGTGTATTTAAGATTCTGATTCTTACCATTTCTATTTGTGCTATGCTATATGGACACATTTTCGAGTTTTTACACGTAGGAGCGTAGGCAACTATTTAAAAAAGCAACCAAATTTTGCCGCCCTAGGCCCGGGCCTACTCTATAGGGAAATCCACCTCTGCTTAGACGATATATAAAGGACACAGCTTGTGTGTTTCCCTCTGTCAAAGGTATAAGATCAAATGATCATGCACACATGTATAGAATCGTATTAGTGTAAAACGAAAGATTTATGTGCATGTTCATAACGACACAATACGGTTTGACTATGCGTATTGTACTTTCAATGTACTTAGTAGTGACACTGACCCCTGGTTTCTGAAAGGCTGATCAATGTTTTGTTCAACTAACACCTTTGTCAATTTAACAGCGCTGTCAAATCAATTTCGGTTTCCGAAACATTATTCAGAGAAAATTTTACTAATCTATGATTAATTTGATTTGACATCAACATTCTATTTAGTTGCGGTCGCGTTCATTACTTTGTTGAGTTTATCGTTCATTAGTTCATTCTCAACTGTCAAAATGTGCCAATAAGCAGTGTTGCCAACTGGTCCGCCGTCAAGGAGCTAAATGAATAGTAAAAAGTTGCAAGATTGCCCGATTTTTCCGGTACAAAAAATTGATTGAAGTAGCTACATGTTTTTAAGAAAACAACTGAAATAATAATAATTAATTGACATGTTAAGCTAGGTTTCGCTTTATGTTGTTTAATACCTTAGTAAATTGTGATAATTTTTTCTATTCTATCTAGACTAGTCATATTAAAAGCGTTTCATAAAATACGATTTTTTTTATTAGACTAGCCGTATTATCATTCGACTAAATCTAACTTTAAAAAAAAGTTAGGTAGTGTGCTTATTGTAACCCAACCCTTAATTTGTTCAATTTAAATTAATTATAATTAGTTTATTGTCTACATCTAATAATTTATGGCAGCATAGCCTTTAACCTTAGACGGTTCCTTATGGAATAAAGAATCAAATGTGTAGAACTTTAGCCGGAATAAATTTAGTCACAAATTCTTTTAGTATACAGGGTCATTTTGATATTGCGTTACTAAATAAAACCATGTATACTTATTTTCTTGTAAATAACACTTACCATTAAGTTATTTTAACCATAGATGTAAAATAAAAAAAGTATAAGTTACGAACAAAAAAAATCTATAAAAAGTAACTTTAAGTTTACACGCCCTAATGCCACTACTACTGCTCTAAAATGATTCGTTGCTGGAGCAACATCACACTTTCAGTCAGAAAAACATTCACTCACAAATGATAAAAAAAATATCAGGAAAGTAAAATTGTAATTTTGGTAAAAATATTCGTTTCTCATGGATGACTTTTGGGAACAATGTTAGCACAAGCAGAGATGAGTATGTGGTTTAATCTATTAACGCAATGTCAAAAAGACGCTGACACTAAAATTATACTAAAGGAATGTAAAAAAAAATATGTAGTAATATCTTTAAAACCCTAACTTCAAAAATTGCTAGGAAATGTAGCTAAATTTCATCAAATTACCTTTTTAACTGTTAATTCGCCGATGAGCACCAATTAGTTGACAAAGCATTTGACATCAGTTTGAATCTCTGATCATGGCGTAACAAGCGTTCTAGAAACTGAATATAATGTTTGACATGCGAATCCGTGATCAACTTTAACAGCTCTGGCAACTGACACGGTGATCAAATCAAAGTAGTTAATCTTACTTTTAGCAACTCAAACGGCACTTGACAAGATTTTTGACCGCGTATTAGTTAATTTTTCGCTGATCAGCCTTTCAGAAATCGGGGGTGAATGTTGTAGATTTTTTTGTTCGCATTAAATGGGCACATGGAGCGTCCATTCTACAAGGTCTAAGCTTACGAAAAGGACCTAAGTATTTTGTTGGTTGTCAAGGCACAAATAAGCTGATACTTGGGCAAAATTGGTTGATGATTTTTCCAAGCCCAGCTCAGTTTTGCACTAGGTTGGTTGACATATAAACGATGATGTTATCAATGGTTGCATAGTTGATTTTTGTTTTTATACGGAGATAATTTTACACCGCCTCACCATTACTGTCTTCATAGACGACAACGGCAACGCTTCGACCACACCATAGCATTCAAAGTCATCAAACCACGGCTGCACTTTATGCTAATCCTCGAACTCTTTGATTATATTATTTTTGTATTCATGTTGTTGCTAATATGAAATTAGCCTCGCTGCTAAAGGGAGTAAAAAAGTCATGTGGGTGGAAGACGGACGCCTCCTTGGTCTGATTTGTGAGTTTTGGGTTCGATTCTCAGGCAAAATAAAACTGAGAGGGTTTTAAGTTTTACCCGGTTTCAATTTCCCAGCGAGGATTGACCTTATTAAATAGTAGTAAAAACTAAATCGAATGTACATTGCATCATAAGTAAAACACCGAACTCGCATTGATGAGAAATAACGTCACAAAGATGAAGTAAAAAAATGAGGGTAGTTGTGATAAACTTGTATCTACAGCTGCCGCGTAGCGTGACCCTGCAGGCGCTCAGGAGCAAGATGCAGGAGGTTGGCGAGGTGAAGTTCTCCGAGATGACTGGCCAGGGGCGCGCATTAGTGCGCTTCACGCACAGCAGAGACGCGGAGCGGTGTGTCAGTATCCTTTTAAAAATTGGTTTAATCGTTTAAACCCAAGTTTTCTGCGCAATATCAGCTGGGAATCAGCATTTGTGGCCAATATGGCGATTGGCTCGCCCCCTATCACATGGAATGCCATATGCCAATCCCCTTTGGGGAGAAAAGGCGTTAGCGTGTGTAAGTGTTACAAACGATACTCTTTCTATATACGTATTTGCTTAGTCCTTCAGCCGTTACAATTGATGCGTCGTTTCTTTATAACCGATATCGCTATAACCGGTTTGTACTGTAGTTTGTGTCATAATACTTTCCTGATCAAAGCACAGAGTTGTTCAACAAGTCCAAAGTGGATGGAGAAGTGATCGACGTGCGCTTCTTCTAACAGTGAGTGGTAAAATGAGGTAAGCATATATGCACAAGTTTTGCAATAACATTACAATATCGACAGTGATCTTATAATACATTCGTATTTTAACTAATTTGATTATTGAAAACTATATTTGATTTTATTGCTTTGTTGAAAATATTTTTCAATAGTATCATAGTTTTTTACATAGCTTCCTATCCGATTTTCGTTTTGTTTTAAGTTTTAACTCAAGATATCAATTTTATGTATTACAATAATTAACAGGAACTAAAAACCTGTACTCTTCTAGTAATCCCAGTAATTCCTACTTGACGACAAAAGGGGAGAAACGACTTGTGATAATGGTTTGACTTATGAGAATGGGCCCTTTGTTTCTCTGTAGCCTATATTCATAGGAAGATTAATTTATTAATTGACAATAAATTTGTCATAACTCATAGCTCATGGTTATCGATTTGTACGAGAATGATACCAGGGGGCTTAGGATGTGAAAAAAAAACACGATGCGTCTCCGCTTCGTTTTATTGTGATTGGTTGAGAGACTGACGTATCGGTCTCTCGATCAATCACAAAACATCAGAATACCGATACGTCAGTCTCTCAACTAGAGGTGATCATTAAACGTTATAACTGTTAATTTAACTCATTATAAAAAAATAGCTGTTAATTCTATTAACTACTATTGCAATATTCATTAAACGTTTAAACTAATGAACGGACTGCGGAGGCAGTTAATGCCATCTGTTAATTTATCATTCAACTAAACTTGATAACTGTTAATCATAGAAAAATGCTAATAACGCCTCTATACGTTATTTATTAAACGAAATTTAATACTACTAATAAGCACAAAAATTATATTTTTTTTTAGCTAAGACTTAAATTATGCCGTGTCGTGATTTGTGAACAATAAAATCGCCACTTGCAATGATTGCGAAAATAATTTTATTTAGGTAACGTCAGAATTGATAAAAGTGGCCGCCATTTTGAATTTCTTTGTTTTAAGGTCAATTGACCTTAAAATCGGCATGTGGGTATAACTTTAATTACCAAAGACTGATCAAATGTCAGAATTGAAAAAAGTGGCCGCCATTTTGAATTTCTTTGTTTTAAGGCCAATTGACCTCAAAATCGGTATCTGGATATAACTTTAGTTACCAAAGACTTATCCAATGTCGGAATCGAAAAAAGTGGCCGCCATTTTGAATTTCTTTGTTTTAAGGACAATCGACCTCAAAATCGATATCTGGGCAAGCCTTTAGGTACAGAAGACGGATCCAATGTTAGAATTGAAAAAAGTAGCCGCCATTTTGAATTTCTTTGTTTTAAGGCCAATTGACCTCAAAATCGGTATCTGGATATAACTTTAGTTACCAAAGACTGATCCAATGTCGGAATCGAAAAAAGTGGCCGCCATTTTGAATTTCTTTGTTTTAAGGCCAATCGACCTCAAAATCGATATCTGGGCAAGCCTTTAGGTACAGAAGACGGATCCAATGTTAGAATTGAAAAAAGTGGCCGCCATTTTGAATTTCTTTATTTTAAGGCCTATCGACCTCAAAATCGATATCTGGGCAAGCCTTTAGGTACAGAAGACGGATCCAATGTTAGAATTGAAAAAAGTAGCCGCCATTTTGAATTTCTTTGTTTTAAGGCCAATTGACCTCAAAATCGGTATCTGGATATAACTTTAGTTACCAAAGACTGATCCAATGTCGGAATCGAAAAAAGTGGCCGCCATTTTGAATTTCTTTGTTTTAAGGCCAATCGACCTCAAAATCGATATCTGGGCAAGCCTTTAGGTACAGAAGACGGATCCAATGTTAGAATTGAAAAAAGTGGCCGCCATTTTGAATTTCTTTGTTTTAAGGCCTATCGACCTCAAAATCGATATCTGGGCAAGCCTTTAGGTACAGAAGACGGATCCAATGTTAGAATTGAAAAAAGTAGCCGCCATTTTGAATTTCTTTGTTTTAAGGCCAATTGACCTCAAAATCGGTATCCGGATATAACTTTAGTTACCAAAGACTGATCCAATGTCGGAATCGAAAAAAGTGGCCGCCATTTTGAATTTCTTTGTTTTAAGGCCAATCGACCTCAAAATCGATATCTGGGCAAGCCTTTAGGTACAGAAGACGGATCCAATGTTAGAATTGAAAAAAGTGGCCGCCATTTTGAATTTCTTTGTTTTAAGGCCTATCGACCTCAAAATCGATATCTGGGCAAGCCTTTAGGTACAGAAGACGGATCCAATGTTAGAATTGAAAAAAGTGGCCGCCATTTTGAATTTCTTTGTTTTAAGGCCAATCGACCTCAAAATCGATATCTGGGCAAGGCTGTATGTACAAAAGCCGGATCCAATGTTAGAATTGAAAGCAGTGGCCGCCATTTTGAATTTCTTTGTTTTAAGGCCAATCGACCTCAAAATCGATATCTGGGCAAGCCTTTAGGTACAGAAGACGGATCCAATGTTAGAATTGAAAAAAGTGGCCGCCATTTTGAATTTCTTTGTTTTAAGGCCAATCGACCTCAAAATCGATATCTGGGCAAGCCTTTAGGTAAAGAAGACGGATCCAATGTAAGAATTGAAAAAAGTGGCCGCCATTTTGAATATCTTTGTTTAAAGGCCAATCGACCTCAAAATCGATATCTGGGCTGGCTTGTAGGTACAAAAGACGGATCCAATGTTAGAATTAAAAAAAGTGGCCGTCATTTTGAATTTTTTTGTTCTAAGGCCAATCGACCTCAAAATCGATATCTGGGCATGGCTTTAGGTACAAAAGACGGATACAATGTTAGAATTGAAAAAAGTGGCCGCCATTTTGAATTCCTTTGTTTTAAGGCCAATTGACCTCAAAATCGATACTGGGCATGACATTGATAGTAAAAGTCATATTTAATGTTAGACTTAAGAAAAGTGGTCGCCATTTTGAACTTCTTTGTTTTAAGAATGATTGGATTTAAGATAGATATTTGGGCTAGTCTTTAGACAAATAGAATAAATCGAGGTTAGAATTTCAAGAACTGCATTTCATGTTAAATGTTCTTGTTTTAAGGGCTATTGGTTTTAAAATCAAACTCCGCTGGACATGGCCACAAACTATAGTAGGTTATAGAACTTTTAAATAATATGGCCACCATCAATGCTTATTCAATTCTCTTCAATAACGATATCGCAGGTTTGTTATGTCGCAAAATAAAGAATTGAAGAACAAAGAAGTGGCCCGTGGCAGCAAACAGCAAATAAAGTAAATTCTTCTGTGAAAGCATCAAAATCGGTTAAAAATCAGGGAGTCGCTAACAATTCAACTATTGCTATAAGAATAATTAGCCGCGTAGTAGAAATTATCTTACTATATTTTTCTTCCCCCACATCGTTATGCCCTGTTGGTTGACCATTCAATTAATGTATCTTTTTTTTATTTACTCCCCTTCACCAGACTTAAAAGGCTACTCACGTTGATTAGCTTATTAATTTTTTAAAGTATTTAATTTTGATGTGACTGCGTATTTAAATTGTTAAATTAGTAAAATTACAACCTCGATTTATTCTATTTGGCTAAAGACAAGCCCAAATATCTGTCTTAAATCCAATCAGTCTTAAAACAAAGAAGTTCAAAATGGTGACCACTTTTCTTGAGTCTACCATTAGATCTGTTTTTTTACTAACGATGGCATGCCCAAATATCAATTTTGACGTCAATTGTTCTTAAAACAAATAAATTCGAAATAGTGGCCACTTTTTTCAATTCTAACATTGGATCCGTCTTTTGTACCTTAAGCCATGACCAAATATCGATTTTGAGGTCGATTGGCCTTAAAACAAAGAAATTCAAAATGGCGGCCACTTTTTTCAATTCTAACATTGGATCCCTCTTTTGTACCTACAGGCCTGCCCAGATATCGATTTTGAGGTCGATAGGCCTTAAAACAAAGAATTTCAAAATGGCGGCCACTTTTTTCAATTCTAATATTGGATCCGTCTTTTGTACGTACAGGCCTGTCCAGATATCGATTTTGAGGTCGATAGGCCTTAAAACAAAGAAATTCAAAATGGCGGCCACTTTTTTCCATTTCGACATTAGAATGTTCTTTGGTAACTAAAGTTATACTCAGATGTCGAATTTGAGGTCAATTGGCCTTAAAACAAAGAAATTCAAAATGGCGGCCACTTTTTTCAATTCTAACATTGGATCCGTCTTTTATACCTACAGGCCTGCCCAGATATCGATTTAGAGGTCGATAGGCCTTAAAACAAAGAAATTCAAAATGGTGGCCACTTTTTTGAATTCTAACATTGGATCCGTCTTTTATACCTACAGGCCTGCCCAGATATCGATTTTGAGGTCGATAGGCCTTAAAACAAAGAAATTCAAAATGGCGGCCACTTTTTTCCATTCCGACATTGGAATGTTCTTTGGTAACTAAAGTTATACTCAGATGTCGAATTTGAGGTCAATTGGCCTTAAAACAAGGGAATTCAAAATGGCGGCCACTTTTTTCCATTCCGAGATTGGATCAGTTTTTAGTAATTAAAGTTATACCCAGATACCGATTTTGAAGTCAATTGGCCTTAAAACATAGAAATTCAAAATGGCGGCCGTGTATACCAATTCTAACATTGGTTCTGAATACTATAGTGCTAATGTCCATAATAAATAAATAAATAAGTAATATAAAGATACATACTAACATAATTTTAAGGTGTAAAAAATTGAAATGTTACATTACACCTCAAAGCAGATTTTTTCAATTGTATGAACGGCACGCAAGCGTCATTTACACAAATGTTCATGAATACGTAATAATTAGAAAATGTTTATTTCGATGTGACTGTTATTGTGAAAAAAAATGTACCTGTTGGTTATTGGTTCAATGTTAAAAAATTTAACATAATTAAAATAAACGACGCAAGACACGCGTTGAACATGTTATCGCTAATGCTTTTCACGTAACTCCTTACTTCTTGACCGTTATAACTTAACTATTAATTTAACACGTTATTTTTTTTTAATGTTTAACTATTAACCATTAATAATTTTTAACCATTAATCACATCACTACTCTCAACCAACCACAATAAAACGAAGCGGAGAGGCATCGTTTTCTTTTTTCACATCCTAAGCCCCCCAGATGAGTCAAATCATTCCTCAAGTTTTCATGATTGAGACATTGGGTCTTTGGTTTGTTTTTGAGATGAAAGGGCTATCACTATCGTACAACCTTAAAGCTGTTAATATTGATTGAGGTCGCCGGTCTGTTAATCCAGCGTTGATACGTCTGGAGAGACGGAAATAGTGCGATGGTTGGATAGAGTCGCTAACGACTGACTGCCTCGGTGGCGTAGTTGTATTACAGTACGACTGCAAAGCTGAGGTCTCGGGTTCGATCCCCGGGTCAGGCACTGATATTGAGTTTTTTTATTCAGTGTTACCCCGGAGTCTGGAATTTGTGCCCGATATGGCGATAGGCTCGCTCCCTATCATATCATGGGACGGAGTAACTGCGAAAAGTGGGTGCACTAGTTGCGCCTCTGCCTATCCCTTCGGGGATAACAGGCGTGTGTGTGTGTGTGTGTGTGTGTGTGTGTCTCTCTCTCTTTGTGTGTGTGTCTCTCTCTTTGTGTGTGTGTGTCTCTGTCTGTGTGTATGTGCGTATGCGTGCGTGTGTGTGTGTGTGTGTGTGTGTGTGTGTGTGTGTGTGTGTATGTATAGTCCCTTACACTATATCAACGGGTGAATGATATTTTTTGCGACGTTGTGTTTAACTTGGAGTACACATTTTTTTTTTAGAAAATAGTGATACTTGTTCGAAAAACAATGCGCTCTAATTCCTTTCAACCGTCTATGTAGGTACACACTATAGACGGCTTTCATACCAAAATGTCAACGATGGCCACCATCGGCGAGGTCGCTACGGCTGCAGGTTCCTCCAACGGTAACCTCTGCAACCGCCCAGGCCCTGCGTAGTCTAGCAACCTGTCTCCAACTGTGAGAAGAGGAGGATTGTCAGAAACCCCCGCGCACTAAACAAATCCCGCGGTAATTAGCTTCATGAGCCCTACTCCACGCCGCCATCCAGTCTGTAGACATTAAGCCTTATGATGTTGACCAATGGGCAATATAGTCAGTGACCAGAATTATGCCGAACTGACTTTCTTTTTATTGCATTGAATGAAGAGACGAGTATGCGTTTCGCCGGACGTTAAGCCATACGACCCCCCTTAAACAGTAGCAACACCATTCATCACCTTGAGTTACAAAGTACTCTGTCGCATTCCACTGCGCTCGTCATCCTGAGACATAAGATGTTAAGTCTGATTATGTCCGGTAGTTACACTGGCTACAATGACTTACTGCAAGTATAATAGCAGCTGACCCTTATTATTATTATGTTGTATTTTTCCTGCGGGAAATGACGGGCACGAAGGCCGGTCCTTTTGAAAGGCTTGCGTGGGAATATGGATCCAACACGTAGAGGCCTCTTTAAAATACATTACTCTCATTGGGATGTGTACACCTTGCAGGTACTCTCTCTGTCTGTACTTAGGGAGGAAATACAGCCAAAGGTAGCGCCTGTAAGGTGTAAGGACCATTGCAGAGAAGATGGGAATTATATCGGGTCTATGGGTGGGATCTAGCTGGACTGATTGCTGGGCTATTGATTGAGACAATGGGACGGATGCCAAGTAAAATGTCTCAATCGTTTGTATTCAAGGCAGACGGTGACATGCCCCTCCACTAGATGGGCATCCCAAAAAGTGGCATATTCCAAGGACGCAACATTGTCGTCGGTGGCAAAGGGTTTCGAGAGGTGTGCACCGATTTCACCATTGCGGGTCGCTGACTCGTCCTGGAGCGGGTTTCCTCGCTATTACGCAGCTTGAGCACTTCCATCCAGTAGCTAAGGTTCTTAGCTCTTGCGATTTACCTACACCCCTAGCCGGCCAATTAAGGCAAGCCAAGGTTCAGTGGGTCTCATTTAGCTCCCACAGAATCGGGGTACGCGGTGCCGCCACTCACCGTCGACTCGCCGCAAAGCCGTCCCTGCGAGCTTATTATTATTATGATTTTCAAACCTCGAGATAATATTACGGATTGTGCATGTGTACTTGTCACAATTTTGGTAATTTTAAGTCTGATTCAAAGACAAGAAATTAATAATGCTGTCTATAAATGGGCAAGTCCATGTCGATGAAATGGTTAGGTAATGCTTCAATAAAATAAGAAATAAAATGCAAGAAGTGACGTTTGCCGAAACCCGGATTGAACCGGGGACCTTTAGATCTAGTCTAGCGCTCTCCCAACTGAGCTGTTTCGTCGGCTGATACCATTGTAGCCAATTTTCCGCCAGGGGATAATTCACATAAAGGTAATGGACATTTGTGTGGCAGACATGTATATTCAAAGAGGCATGGGTCGGAAATATAAATGTTGGAGACTAGAATAATCATTTGTTCGATTTACACACGTTACATGTACTAAGGTTGAAACAGATAATTGTCTCGTATGACAAAGAATGTTAGTCTAAGGTTGCACAGTGACATATTCACCTAGCAGTTGGTTTATTTAAAAAAACCACTCGCGGGTGGCTAGATGTTGTGCAGATAGGTCTATAATTAAAAATTTATGAGCTAGTCGTGGGAGGGGTAATTTTGCATGTAACCACAAATAAACTTTGTTTACACTTCAGAAGAAACAACTATGTCTAGTTAATTACGAGTAGGTTACTTCGTAAACCCATTGACGTTCCGACCGTACACCAGCTTACCATCCAAAACCCAACGGTGGTCTTCGGCGCATCAGGAACGGCTACGGGTTTCTGTGCCATGAAGTGCCTTCCGCGCTTCGCGGTGCCGCCTCGCAGCTCCTTTACCTCAAGACGCCGCGCCGATCTACAGAAACGAAATAGTTAAAATATTCCTGATAGAAGGATACATAGTTTAATGATGTACTTACCTGCTGTAAGAAATTGTCTGAGTGGCAAAATTCTGAAGCTCACAATGTGCTAACATGGCATCGTATTTTTTTATCGATCTACTTTGTATGGACTCATACATAGTAAAATGATTGTAAGTTGTAACTCATGAGAACTTTATGTACCTTGAGGTCTTATAAATGAATTATTGGGCTATCAAAGTCAGACTATGGATTCCATATTTTGGAAATGTTTTATAGTATTAATAGTGGCATTACCTCGGGGATGGTGCAAAACCGCGTAACTATTACTGGTAAATACGTACCGCGTAAGTGACGAAAACAGTTTAATTGAAATTGATACTTATGCGCTAAACCTATGTTTGATAATACTATACTTTTTTTCTTTCACTTACGCGGTTTGAAATTGATACTTATGCGCTAAACCTATGTTTGATAATACTATACTTTTTTTCTTTCACTTACGCGGTATTTACCAATACTAGTTAGGCGATATTGCACTATCCCCTACGATTGGTAGTATGATAATGTTCGAAAACTTGCACATGGCTGTGCGTTATTTGGTTCATTAAATCATTTTATTAACATTGTGAAATTATCTTCATTTCAGTATTTTGCTGTGGCCGCATGAAGATTGTAATTTTTTTATTTTTTTTTATCGTAAGTCTTAGGTGTAGGAACTATAGTCCGTCCAAGCATTTATTTTACTTTTGACATATGCACGCCTATGAAATTTTATAATTCTCGACAAGGAATCGAAACAAAATAATTGAATTTTGTTTCGATTCCTTGTTCAATTGCACACCAGTTTTTGTTTTTCATAGTGAAGGGACTTGCTGTTCAGCCCTGATATTAATTATCAATCGATATTCGTTAAGTCCACTGATTGTGTAACAAAAATAATTCAATATTTTTACATGGAAAAATAAAATGTCGCAGTGTAAAGGAGACGGGCGAAATTTGGCTTGACCTTACACTTATGAAACATATTTCAATATTATTCTTCTATTTTAGGACTTCCATTTAAAAATATTAGATAAAAAATCAATTATTTTATGAATTATAACTGACTTCCTGTATCGGGATCATCAGGCTGTCCGCTGTCCTCTCCAATGTTGCTAGTTATTAACACAAATTTGGTAGTATCGATTTAAAACATGTTTCGTCTCGGAATTTTATTGCATTCATATTTATTTTATCATCAGTTATGTCATATACCCAACATCTATAACAAGAATAATATTGACATATTAATTAATCTTTACGGGAGGCCTATGTTCAGCATTGGACTTTATAGGCTGAAGAAGAAGAAGTAATAACTATAGGTATTTTAGAAATTAAACTAAAACGCCATTTTTACTTTTTGGGATATTCAATGCTGTTCGATATTATTTTACTGGCAACTTCATACAGCTCTCCCGACGTAAAGTCTGTCTCATGAAAGAAGTCCGGCGGCAATATGTGGAACTAATCATAACAGATGTCACAGATCGGCCATGTTGTGTTTTTTGGTGCTGTTTACGTGTAGTGTTGCAAAAGTTACCGATACATCGGGACATTTACCGATTTTGTCTGTAGTATCCCGATATATCGATTTTACTATCATAATATTTCCCTATCTATTGTGCTAAAATAAAATACTGAAATAAAACTAGTTATCCGATTTCTCCCCCCTTTTTATATTCCATTTTATATACAACCTTTTAAAGATTTTGCAAGCTTGCTCCATTACTATGAAATGCTAAAATAAAATAAATAAAATAGTTTATTCATCACGTAGGCGAACATAGTTGCACTTATGATATGTCAAGATACATTCAATTAATAATTATTATTACAAATAGTCACTTATATAACTAAATACATATTTAAAGGGAGCAAAATCAATGTAAACTAAATATAAAGAAGCCAAGCTCGGGCTGGCAGGAAAGAGATAAAAAAAGAATATTTTTTATTAAAATTAATGGGAGGCACGCGTCGCGATCCTCACTGGTGAGGACACTATAGGCCCTAGCCTAGCTAACCTACCAGCCTTTCACTAGCTACCTAAGCGATGACTACGCGAAGAATAAAGGCAGAAAGAAACTCCGGGCTTAATTTTTTAAAACAAATTTTTTGTTGATTTATTATCCGAATTTAAACATCAATACGCACAATAAGCATGCAAAAAGTTGAGAGTAAAATAAAATTGTAAACCCGTCCTGGTAAGTGGTAACCCTAAATCCCCTACCTACCCTAAATCCCCTACCTACCCTAAATCCCCATAAATCAAATTCTTCGAATACAACAATATTGTTAACTTTTTTTTTTTTTTAATAATCACTAGTGTATAATTACACCGTAAACGTTTATTGATTTCGGGACGTCTAACGCCTTAAAGTTAGCAACATTACGTCGCATGATTGTGGCGCCGTGTCTGCGGGACTTCTTTCGTGGGACAGACTGTTCAAGCCCGCTCGGTTACATTGGCCCGGTACGTCATCTGTCAACAAGCTAAAATCGACCTTATACGCAGCCACATATATACTACCAAAAAATTGACAATGACAGCTGTCAAACTATTCGGGCTTGACGTGTCAAATTGGAATACATTAATTACACATTTACACTCTCGTTTCGCACCTCGCCTCGTGGGCCCGTGGCTCGTATCGTGTTCGGCTCACCGCTCGCGCGAGAGTGTAAATGAGCCATTATATTACTATCTAAGCCATTCTCACTGGCCACTTCAATAAGGCAATCCAATGGGCAATGATTAGGTGCTGTGAACATCTTATATTCAGGTAAATAAAAATGTATTCACCGAAAAATGTTTTAGATGCTATACTCTATAGCAATTATTTATTCCTATTGCACAGACAGATTTCTCTTTCTCTTTTGGAAATGGTTCTATTATACCTGTAAAATAATGCATAAATTATCCCTGTAACACTAAGCCCAAAGTTCTTTGAAGTTTCGCCCGTCTCCTTTAAAAAAAATCTTTTTATATATGCGTAAGTGTATAATAACCGATAAAATAAACTACTCAAGTTAAATTTTGACAAAATGATATTGGATATAGAATAAATACCTACCGAATACATTTATAATTAGAAAATATACACATTTAAACCCTTAGGCACGTTTATAAACAATACAAAATGTTGAATAAAAATAACATGTCAATGTGTCGATGAAAACTTCTGCATAAATTAACCTGTCGAGCCCGGAGCGCTGGTCACACTGGCCCAAGCGCAATTTTCGCAAAAGCGCAAAACACGCGAAAATCGACCTACACGCACACACATAAGGCGCGTCAACACGCACACATATCGAGTTTGACAGCTGTCAGACCGGCCCGATTGGGCCGGTCCGGGCTCGAGAGGCCGAGAGGGCTCATATCGATTGCTACAAGAAATCGAATCGGTAACGCATTAGTACATCCCCAATTGATTGGAAACCGAACTGTCAAAAGTTAAATAAATAGTTGGACGGACTATAGGAATTAGGAAGAATATTTTATTTCTAACACATTTACTTTAGGACATTTTTATTTTTCTTCGTAATGAATAATAAAAAAGATTTCACTTGATTTGACACCTGGTTTTATTTCTTAATCTTTAATCAATTATAATAACAACTAGATGACGACAAAAATTCCCACAGGTAGCTGACTTTAAGATTTTAAGGACTAGCTGATTTTAAGGACCTCCGATTTTGAGATATGTGTAATTTTGTTTGGCATGAAAACTACACTTACTATGAATGTTTTCAAAAAAGTTGGTTATGAATGGAGAGGTCTAAAAATATTTTTTTAATGGGGCTAAGTTCCATATGTTGCCCCTTTAATGTCCCTAAAGTTTGATCCTGTTTAGATTTTGAGGCCCAATACCCACACAAAAAGCGGACATCTCCTTTGAGACTGAGGCGATACTTTGATGGCCAATTAACAAAACAATATTCTTATTTCCCTAGCTGCAATGTCATTCAAAAGGAAACTACGTCACACTGGCGAATGCACATACTGCTTGACGAAAAATAAACTATGCGATGGTAAATAATCACCTAACCGACCTAGTCTTGTATACGAGGTAGCTCCCAGTTCCCGCATAGTACCTAGGTATTGTTATTTTCGCGACTAAGTATTGTACTACAAGTTATTGGTCGAATTGAAAAATGTAAACCTACAATCTACATCTTGTACTCGTAAAGTCATAACAGCGATATAACTATATAAAAGTTATAAATTTCCTAAATCAATTACATATTTTTTTCTAAGCAATGTATTAAACTATACACCAACCACCAGGGCTTACTTCTCAACTAGATCAATCTAGTTCGAGCCTTCATTATGAATACTGGTTGCTATTCAATCCGATACAATATCTGTATTCTATAACCTCTATCTATACCTAGGCCCTATAGCATCATGCTACATTTAGACGTATGTACATTGAATTCTTAGTTCTTACTAATATTAATGACTAGCTTTTGCCCACGGCTTCGCCCGCGTTAATAAGTTTTTCCGGGCTAAAAGTACATAAAAAACTTCCCGTTGAATCACTATCCAACACATTTATTTGGATAAAGATTAATATTATGACGTTGATACAACTCTTAACAAATAATGCATTAATTTCGACCAAATTTCATTACCATAAAAACGGTTCTAGTGAGTTAATCTTAAAAGATAGACATATACTGTCGCTGACATTTTTTTAGATCATTTCAAGAGGAATAATTCTTTCATACATATGTTTTTGGTATCTTGAACCGTTTTCGCAGCGCACGCAATGGAAGCCCTCAAGGATGAAAAATTTTCCCCGTTTCTTTCACATTTTCCATTATTTCTTCGCT
Organism: Lapara coniferarum; assembly: GCA_949316025.1. Taxonomy (NCBI): domain Eukaryota; kingdom Metazoa; phylum Arthropoda; class Insecta; order Lepidoptera; family Sphingidae; genus Lapara; species Lapara coniferarum. The sequence continues at coordinate 15,326,133 of OX438934.1, read as the reverse complement.
CCTAATAGTTGCATCGTGTTGTTATATAGCCTAAAGCCTTCCTCAATAAATGATCTATTCAACACAAAAAGAATTTTTCAATTCGAACCAGTAGTTCCTGAGATTAGCGCGTTCAAACAAACAAACTCTTCAGCTTTATAATATTAGTATAGATACTTTTTTTGTTTTTTTTTGTCCCTGACATTACTCTTTCTAGCCTGACGAGGGTCGGCTTATGAAAGAACACCGGTCTTTTGGGTGAGTGCAGAAGGCGCTCGCAACCCTTAAAATTAAGCGACCACGCTGAGGGCGACCCACTAACGGGTCACGAACCTCGGCTCAGGGCGGCCACTGAGAGGATAAGACATCAGCATTTGGGGAAACATGGTTTTTAACCTAATCCTATTCATGTGTTCGTAGTCTTCGGCACGCGGGCCGGAACTGCTAAGAGAGGTCAGGGTGACGGGGAACGCGACGAGGTCCTCGACGGCGAGGACGGTACAGCGGTCTTGTGGAGTGTAAGAGCTTTTGATGCTCGATCTTTTCGCGAATGGCCAGAGTGATTTCGTCCTCTGGATCTGTCAGTACTGAACGCGGTCGTCTCCATTTGGCGCGATCAAATGGAGTATATATAGACGCTTTACGGATAAGCGTGTTTGGGTGGTTTACCGCCCGATCGAAGTAGCGTCTGCTGGCCATATGCATAAAGTGCCTGATGGTCGGCATCTTGGTGTCCACGTGGAGGTTGCGGTGGCGGCCTGCAAAGTGCGCACCACATTGTCGGGATCTCTACGTGAGGCGTAGATTGCGGTGTCGTCTGCGAAGAGCGCCAGATGGGCGTTCTTTGGTTTGGGGATATCACTGGTATACAGCGAGAAAAGAAAGGGGGAGAGGGCAGAACCTTGCGGGACTCCGGCCGTGATGGTGTGTCGGGAAGAGAGAGTTCCCTCCACGCGATATCTGAAACCGCGATTCGACAGGAAATCTCGTATGATGTGCACGAGTTGTGTGGGCACGTTGAGAGTGTATAACTTGAAAAGCAAGCCGTTGTGCCACACCCTGTCGAATGCTTTTTCAATATCGAAGAAGATAGCACCTGTAGGCAACCTTTGCGAAATTGGTCGTGAACGTACTCCGTGATGCGGAGCACCTGATTGACACAACTGTGTCTAGCGCGAAAACCGAACTGTTCCGGAGGGATCAAATTTTGATTGTGGGCGATAGTATAGATACGAATCTTTATAAATAAGCACACACAGCCGGAAGGATTTGGGCGCAATTTGGAACACACATAGACCCTTAGACTAACACATAGACCATACACGTTAACACAAAGGCTCCGTTTAATCCCGGTTACGTGGTACTAACGTAAGAAATACTTTTTTATAGATTTCGTTGGCGTCCTACAGACGGCGCTAAAGATCGTTACAATAGGAAAGGTTTTTGACACGGGTGAAGCCACGACCAACACCTAGCACAATTAAAACACAAACATAGGTAGAAGCTTCCCTTTTTAACCCTTAAATGCCTAGTCTCTCATCATCTGGCGCGCGAGCTTTTTTTTGGAGAGTTTCTTCTTGGCGGGCGCGGCGCGGGCTACGAGACTATCCCGCCCTCACACGCACCACTGCAACTCCTGTAAGCCAGGATCGACAGTGGCACGCATTTTATGAAACCGAGCGGTGAAGCTCGGCGAGTCTCAGGGAACACTAATTAGTCTTAACCCGCAACGAAGTTAATCAAACAGAAGAATAGGGAGGAGTTAGAAATACATTTTCCACCGGCGGGGCGGGCTGCCGCATCCTCGCGCTCCGACAGGCACAGAGTATTATCAGATGTGTGACGGTTGAAGTCGAAATTTGGAGTAACCTAAAGTCGCCCAGTTGTTTGGGGATGCGAAGAGCTAAAAAAAAGGCCCCAGTTTTCAATTATTGTGTGTAAGGTGATCTGATTTTATGTGGTGTCCTACCCAACAGTAGCATGGAGACGACATGTACAGGTCGCGTCATGTAAAAAGAACGCTGGCGGTCAACCTGCGCTGTAGGCCATCCAATTATCGATTTGGTGGTATGAGTGCGGCGCGGGGCGGTCGGGTGACGCGCCGTATACATGTTTACCGGCGCGCTACCTATTGGTTCGTTAGTCAACCTTTGCTTTCCGCGTTGTGCCCAGTGCCCACGTCACGTTCGCTCTCAAAATACCATCGCGCACAAAAGTTTTAAACACGTTGAACGCTTTACGGAACGCTCTAGCGTAATACTCTATTTTTCACAAATCGTTCAACGTGTTAATTATAAAATGATCGTTACGGACTACGAGCGAACGTGAGTGTTCAACTCGATGGACTGACTTAGAATGAAAAGGAATGCTCCTCACTATGTTTTGATTCAATATTTTATTACCTTGTTGGCGCGCATCTGTGTGAAAAATATTTAAATGTAATGACTTTATTGCCCAATGCTCAATTGTCCTTTATATTTTTGGAACGAAGTTCTTTATCGCGCGTTGTGAAAGGGAGCTAGATGGAAAAAAGTCTCACGAAAAGTTGAACGACACTTTTATACTTGCCCTGTGAAACCAGCCAGTAACATTAAAGAACTGGCCGTAAAAGTGACATTCGAAATTTAAATAAAAAAAGACAATTTAAATGCTTTTTAGAGACGTTTTTTTTTTCGTTAGTTGTATGTTAATTTTAATTTCAATGCTTGCTTAGGTGATGATCGTGATTCGATGACATATCTATTGTGTAGGTAGAAGTAAAGGTTTTAATGAAATATATAATTATTATTATAACTTAAAAGAAATAAAATTTTATTACAATATCTTCACTAATTAATCGAAAAGAACTTCGTTCCGTCCGGGTGTCCCTTGACACCTCTCAAGTTTTTTATTTATTTTTTAAAGATATTCTAATATATTTTTCAATGTACCTACCAATAACAATATACGACGCCGCGTCCGGAAGGCAAAAAATAAAACAATAAGCCTAGTACTTTCGTGCTCGAGTGTACCCATGCGCAAACGTACCCCCTCCACTTTCTTCCAACGTTCTTTTTGCCGAACACCGATCCATTTTTGCCTCATAGTATCATCCGTGGGGAATCTGCAATGTAACATATTATATGATTTGTATGAAATAATAAACTTAACACTAGTATTCTCGACCTAAGCCGTCGCGTACGTTGACTGAGTGCCTTTTACCACTAAAATACCATATTTTGAAAGTACAAGCCAATTTATGCAAAATAGTATAGTAAAAAATACTAAAATTTACGTTGTCGATAAAATATGCAACACAACACTGTTGAAAATGATTATTAAAATTGATAAAAATGAAAAAAAGACTTGTGTAATATAATATAATATACTTATGTAATATCCAAATTTCACTCGTGCCCTAACGCCGAAACGCTGAGAAGGCAATTCTAATATTTATAATCTCTTTGAACAGATATAAAATAAAAACTTTTTAAAAATTCAAACTTAGAATCACGTCATCCCGCCGCGTTTGACATTTCGATACGTTTCACTGACTGGAACAATTTTTAAATACACGGTAATTTCGACCTTTTTTCGTTTAACATTCATCTCATATCCTCTTACATATTGTATTCTTACAAGACTGTGATATTAAATTTACTTATGGAATTTTACACTCTATATGGTTGTGATAGAGTTGAAAATAGTGAGGGGTGGCAGGTTAGTTTCGTTACGGAATTTCTGGATTCGGTCTCCACGCTCAAGGCCCGCGATAGAAGCTATGCAATAGCTTAAAAATAATCAGGAATTACTGAACCGAATGGCCCACAGCCGATTATAATATGACTACAGCATAATAATAAGTGTAATTACTTACACATTTTGCTTTTCCGTATAGGTTTTTAGCAATTATTATTGGTTTTTATCTACTCACCGGTGGAAGCTGATGGTTTCGTCTTGATTTTCTTTTCGGGAAGAATGAGATTTAAATCCTAAAATAACGCAGGATATTGTTTGTTTGCTGGGCTTTAATTCAGTCACAATAGCAATACGAAATTATTAAATTAAATTACATAAAAAATATAAAATAGGCAAACAAATCTGACAAGCCCGCACGGAAGTATAACGTAACCAAATTGTGAGGGCGCGTTAGCAAATTGTATCACTTGACATTAGTTCGCTTTTTAATTCGGTATCGTAAAGGTAATATAATCATGATGATGTTAGCAAATTGTATCACTTGACATTAGTTCGCTTTTTAATTCGGTATCGTAAAGGTAATAATAAAATAATAATAATAAATCTTTATTTGAACCACATTTTTTAAAAATATACTGTTGGAAATCAGAAGCGAGTTTGATTAAAATAAAAACAATATTACTGATTTTACATAACACATTTATCACTGATTTTACATAAGCACTTTTTAGCAGAAATACTTTTACAAAAATATCGGCAACTAACCGACCAGCATGAAAATCAATGTTCAACTTACTCAACTGAGAGACTGAGCGCGCACGAGAGTCGGAACACGAATGAATCCAAATGGCGGCACGGCAGCCTTTTTATACACCCAACTGTCACTCCCACCATTACTTTGATGTCTCGACTGGTTTCTAAAACTTATTAGCACGCTACAAATACCGTTACAAATACCACTGAAAAACGTTTATCCTAACAATACATAAACAAAAGTGAACGATAATAGCTGTTGTTGTTAAAAATTGTGTTAGGTACAGCTATTTACGCCCGTCCTTCGGATATATTTACGTTGTACAATTTTAACTTAAATAATTATCAAATAATGATTTTGTATAAAACTTACATAATAAAATAAAATAAAAATGAGGTCTACTATAGAATTTTGTGTGTGTGTGTGTGTGTGTGTGTGTGTGTGTGCGTGTGTGTTATATGTTAAGTTTTAAAAACAGTTGCGAAACATTTTAAAAAATGTTCCGATTCATCATAAGACAAGGTAAGAAGCCAATTGGTTAAATTATGTTTGCATTCAAATGAAGATAATGCATAGATGTTAAGTTCCTTATTTACTTTATTATATAACTTGCTTTTGCCCACGGCTTCGCCCGCGTTAATAAGTTTTTCCGGGCTAAAAGTACATACATAAAAACCTTCCCGTTGAATGGATAGAGGAGTATCCAACACATTTATTTGAATAAAGATTATGACGTTGATACAACTCTTAACAAATAATGCATTAATTTCGACCAAATTTGATTACCATAAAAACGGTTCTAGAGAGTTAATCTTAAAAGATAGACACATACTGTCGCGGACATTTTTTTAGATCATTTCAAGAGGAATAATTCTTTCATACATATATTTTTGGTATCTTGGACCGTTTTCGCTGCGCACGCAATGGAAGCCCTCAAGGATGAATAATTTTCCCCGTTTTTTTTTCACATTTTCCATTATTTCTTCGCTCCTAATAGTTGCATCGTGATGTTATATTGCCTAAAGCCTTCCTCGATAAATGGTCTATTCAACACAAAAATAATTTTTCAATTCGATCCAGTAGTTCCTGAGATTAGCGCGTTCAAACAAACAAACAAACAAACTCTTCAGCTTTATAATATTAGTAAATGTCGGAGACAGAGTGGCGGCCGATATCGATACACGTAGGTTCACATAATAAAAGTCACAAATGAATTCTCTTTAACTCGCTATTTATTGTTCGTTCGTCAATTATTACGTAATCGAATGTTCACAGAGTACAATACCACGTCAGGAATAGTTATTAACTTTGGTTATTATAACACACTGCATATCGAGACAATTACTTAACCGTTTGGTTAAGTGATTACAATCAACTCACCTAGTAACAACTCAAAATAACATAGTAACCGCTTTACTAAGCACTGACCGATATGAATACCACCATAGTTACCACATAGTATTGAACTGCACCGGACTACTTGCAACACAACCGAACTTAATGACGACAGACTAAGACTGTTTCTTCAAATGATTCGGCACCCCTTTATACACCCAACTGTAACTCCCACTACGAGTTCTACATACCGACTGGTTTGTCGCACGATTATTATTTTATCTTACGCGACGTAATATATTCAGACACCCTCAATGTGATTAATAAAAATTATAATTCCTTTTTATACTTCCTTCCTGTCCCGACACGGCCATTCTGGCAAGACACACGTCCTCGTGTGTTACTCTGAATGACATAAAGTACGATCATCACGTAAACTTAACAACACTCTTCAAAACAACATAGTTAGTACCAAAAATGTGATTAATAAAAATGATAATTTCCTTTTATACTTCCTTCCTGTCCCGACACGGCCATTCTGGTAAGACACACGTCCTCGTGTGTTACTCTGAATGACACAAAGTACGATCATCACGTAAACTTAACAACACTCTTCAAAACAACATAGTTAGTACCAAAAATGGATGAAGGTCCGTCTCGATTGCCAAACGCAAACTACATAATCTAACCAATTAAGCCCTGCATGTGACCTCTGCCAGTAACCTCTAGTTACTCTCATCTCTTTCAAACTCTATGGCTTCCTTTGAAACCAAACCACCGCCAGAACCACCCGCGCACCGTGCATTCACCGATTGCTTACACAGCAAATACCGACTTCCAACGGACTATTAAAGTCCACTCCAGGTCATCATGCAAACTTAATTACTATCACTGCCACTTGTCTCTGCTACAATTTCATCGATCATCTCAAAACGTAACCTTCAAGCATTTTTCGCTAACGCAAGCTTCATGAAAATTTAACACCGAATAAATGACAATTTAAAATTCCAATTAAAGTGTAAGAACCCAACCAAAATTTTAAAACTTAGGAATTAATGCCGTAATGAATTTAGAATTATTTCTGCAGTCATACCAGTGACCATAATCGATAGGCAAAGAAAGTTATCGCTGTAACCATTTACACAAGTTATAGTATAGTCAGTTACTTCCATTGTTCAAACGTTAAGGAAAAGCTCGCAATGTGTCTCCCTAAGTGCAAGGGATTTAAGAAACAAATCTAATTTTAAAATTCAGTTAAATCACGTATAGTGACATGATACTCCTGACATGTGATCGTTCTCTTACGTATGTTTTACAAAATAGACAGCACCCCCAAATCGCCCTTCCGCCATCACTTCCTAGTACCTCCTAACAAGAGAGAAGTAGTGACGGTAACAAACTCTCAAGGATACAGCTGTCCAATAGTTATTAGAACTGTATACAATGCAAACAATTCTTATCTAAACGGAGATCAGTGCCACTGACGATCAGCAGCAATCTTCCCTCGGAAGCGGCTCAGTAGCTGCACTGCACTGCACACTGTCTTCGAACCGGAGTAGACACGTCACACGCGGCACCACCAGCAGTAATTTCCAATGCCTGCAAACAGAAAATATACGCAGCAGCATCACATCGCTCGGCCTATTCTGACCTTACATTAAGACTCTTCCTAACTACTACAATCACTATTTCAGTTATGCTTGTTTACCATCAGGACCAAATTTGCTACAATGATTCAGACCCAGTGGAGGATGATCACGCTATAGTTACAACACAATACACAAGACACATATAGTGAGCAGATTGTAATTTATTTACTATTTTCACAATATAAGACTGGTCGAAGTCACGTCATCGATTTGATCACACAGCCATTCTTAACCACATGGACTTGATCACACAGCCATTCTTAACCACATGGACTTGATCACACAGCCATCCTTTACCACATGGACTTGATCACACAGCCATCCTTTACCACATGGACTTGATCACACAGCCATCCTTTACCACATGGATTTGATCACACAGCCATCCTTTATCACATGGACTTGATCACACAGCCATCCGTTACCACATGGACTTGATCACACAGCCATCCTTTACCACATGGACTTGATCACACAGCAGTCCTTAACCACATGGACTTGATCACACAGCCATCCTTAACCACATGGACTTGATCACACAGCCGTCCTTAACCACATGGACTTGATCACACAGCCGTCCTTAACCACATGGACTTGATCACACAGCCGTCCTTAACCACATGGACTTGGTCACACAGCCGTCCTTAACCACATAGATCTTGTACAAGATTTTAACCACAAAGATCCTTTTCGAGATATTTTACTGGAACATTCACCACACAGATTTATTGCGAGAGCAGGCTCATCTACTTTGTTCTAGCGTTGAACGTTTCAATCACTACTTCACTTTCAGGCTTTTCCACAATCAATCGCAGGGACAAATAAAAAAAAAACTCAACACAACAAAATGAAAACTTCTCACCAAAGTGCAAGAATCTTCAAACTCCTGATGTCCAAATCCTCTATCACCGCAGTTAATGTCAGATCCACCAAAGGATCCCGCAGAGGCTCTTCAGTAGTCACAGCTTACGGCGTCTTCTAACGCTGAATACTTTAAGTACTCCCTGCAAGGATCTCCAGTTCCTGCAATCAAAAATATCGCAACAGCATCAAACCGTTCACCCTATCCTGAACTTAAATCAAGTCACGCATCAATCTTTGAGCGGGAATTCAGTAGTTATCTTAATATGAGGACAATCACAAAATTATCGCACGTCTCGGTCTTAATTCAAAAAATTTAAACAATGGGAAACATTGACCATGGAAGGCTAGTAATCCTTCAGACCCAACACTATACACCTAGATCACTTTTGTAAACCAATGCTATGCACAGTCATAGTTTACAACAACAGGTACCTACTTGTCCTTAAGTTTAAGGACGGCTCTGTACTAACATAAACCACGAATAGCTCGTTAATCCATAGCTGCACATGCCCTATTAAACAAGATCTCAACATTTGTAAAGGTTACCAAGAAATAAATGAAATCACATAAGTTGAATTACGGTAGGACTTCCCTTTAAGGAATCTTTTTATGCTAAGTAGTTAGTAGTAGAAATTAAAACTTTTACCAATTGAAGCCATGAACGATATTTTGTACTTAAAACAGTCATTTAACGGAAAATATTTGAACCTTCATAAGTACTCAACAAGTCAAATATCACTGCCATTATATCTGGACAGCAATCTTATTGACACAAAATAAATCCACTATGCGAATTACACAAGAAAATGGCTTTACTTTTCTTTTTACACTATACGGTACTTGACTAGGGCTGCCATCCGTCCGGATTTCCCCGGATTTGTCCTAGTTTGAAGGGCGTCCGGGGGCCGTCCGGCCGGGGTTTTAAAAAATGTCCGGGCAAAACCCGGACACTTTTGTTGTCAGGGGAAATCCATTTTTTATAGATGAGCGACAAATTTAAATAAATCTTAGTTAAAACTTCATGCATTTCCCCGCATTCAAGAAGGAACGGCAAAATATTTTTTCAGAGGTGTCCGGGGAAATACCCATATTTCGCCCAAATGTCCGGGATTTTTGCCGTGTTTATCCGGCGTCGGCAATTTAGATGATGGCAGCCCTATACTTGACTTACATCCACAAATAGATTGTTACGTCCAAGAACTAGGTACATGATTAGTAAACTAAATTCCAATATTTTTTGAGATAACCAAAAAAAATCATAATAAAAGAAACCATAACCTTTAAATAAGGATTATGGGTCATACGATACCAAACTTCCTGTACTGCTGCAGTAGGCACATCTGTATTCACACAGTCACACATGATACGCGATGCAGTAGCTAGCATCAACCGGTACTAGACAACCGTACAGTCATGTCTGGGACACCAACTACGACGCACCATACGGCAGCACATCTACCGGAACGCTTGAGCACCAACAGGAACGTTAGAACACCAACAGTTCAATCGCGGTACACGCGATTCTCGTTCATTCGAAGTCGTATGCACATGACCATGCATTAGTTATATTTCACACGTTGTCACTTTTATTCACGTTGTAGTCTTTTTCTTATTCAGACATTACTGAATGCAATTTTTTTCTTCATGTAAATTGCGGGTACTTAAATAGCTTCTCCATAGTACCATTAATTGCATTTCACATATCTGCGGGAATAGGCTCATCCCACCTTCTGATGTCGGAGACAGAGTGGCGGCCGATATCGATACACGTAGGTTCACATAATAAAAGTCACAAATGAATTCTCTTTAACTCGCTATTTATTGTTCGTTCGTCAATTATTACGTAATCGAATGTTCACAGAGTACAATACCACGTCAGGAATAGTTATTAACTTTGGTTATTATAACACACTGCATATCGAGACAATTACTTAACCGTTTGGTTAAGTGATTACAATCAACTCACCTAGTAACAACTCAAAATAACATAGTAACCGCTTTACTAAGCACTGACCGATATGAACACCACCATAGTTACCACATAGTATTGAACTGCACCGGACTACTTGCAACACAACCGAACTTAATGACGACAGACTAAGACTGTTTCTTCAAATGATTCGGCACCCCTTTATACACCCAACTGTAACTCCCACTACGAGTTCTACATACCGACTGGTTTGTCGCACGATTATTATTTTATCTTACGCGACGTAATATATTCAGACACCCTCAATGTGATTAATAAAAATTATAATTCCTTTTTATACTTCCTTCCTGTCCCGACATATAGATTTAGGGCTCAGGAAAAAGTATTGACGACCAGCAGCAGCAGTGGCATATCTCAAGGTATCACATACTCTATCTGATCTGCGTTTGTTTTCAATAATTTTTGGATCAAATGCAACCTCACTATGTTTACGGAGTACTGTTTTCAAGATAAATAGCTTACGAACCGAGAGAAGTTTACACCGGGAGTAGAGGTCATTTGTGGGAAATTGTATGGGTTTGTGTAGGGCTGCCATCCGACCGGATTTCCCCGGATTTGTCCTAGTTTGAAGGGCGTCCGGGGGCCGTCCGGCAGGGGTTTTAAAAATTGTCCGGGCAAAACCCGGACACTTTTGTTGTCCGGGGAAATCCATTTTTTATAGATAAGCGACAAATTGAAATAAATCTTAGTTAAAAATTCATGCATTTCCCCGCATGGAACGGCAAAATATTTTTTCAGAGGTGTCCGGGGAAAGACCCATATTTCACCCAAATGTCCGGGATTTTTGCCGTGTTTATCCGGCGACGGCAATTTAGATGATGGCAGCCCTAGGTTTGTGCATCATAATTTTACTAATACATCTTTGGGCTCTTTCAAGACGCAATAGATTAGTTTTGTTTGCAGCACCCCAAGAAGTTATGCAGTATCCCAAGATTGATTCTACCAAAGCGAAGTAGACCAAGGTGGCCAAAGGTATCCAATTTGACGTTTATACAGAGTACATGAACCGTCCACAACATAATATTTGTCTCTGTCTCTTCAATGTTTTTGGCCTATTTAAAAAAAATAGGACAAGTATATGAGTGTGATGTAGGTTCCTTCTATGCTTTAGTCTTTATTCTATGGCGTTAACGCACCGCAAACCGCATGACGTCATAACCAAATCTAAACGCCAACGAAAATCATGAACGCGCCACATTAAAGTATTGAAAAATAGCAATCTATAAGCCGCACGATAGGTTGTCTATGCTCAATATTTTCTATTTTACAACGTGTTTATTCAGAAATTTTGCATCCGCTCTAATCGGTAGGTAAGTATCGGTTTTATAATTTTTTTTTTTTTATTCGTATTCATGATACCAAGTGATATATCACAAATAACTGACTGCCAAGCTTTATCTAATACCATTTTTGTCCAATTTTTACATAAGAAACACGAAAGAAAACGTTAATAAGAAATTACTCTAGGCAGTGATTGTTTTCAGACGAAAATGTATATTTCACACTTAAACTAACATAGACAGAGCCACGAATTAAAGATGACAGAGCAATGCGAACATGCAATACGCTTCGCAGCCTGTCACAACTTACACAGAGATGCACGATGTGTGAGTGAGCGTCGTGTAGTTACTCGCCGGTAAACCAAAGAGAATATAATCACTGTAAACTGTCAATGTGTGCGCATGTAGGGATACCTACTCTAGATAATTAACCCAAGTTTCTTTGCACTTTATGTTGAAAGAATTGGACAAATAAAACCATTATTTTGTTTATATTCTCAAATTATCTATGTTGTTATGGTTTAAAAAAAAAGGCTTACATTCTGAAAATTCAGCAATTTAAAATACTAAAATCTCGGCCGTAGCTAAAAGTCATGCGAGTTGCAGTCAAAGTGTTAAAATATTAAACAATCAATAATAAATATTTAAAATTAAGAATCTTATAATATTTAGTGCAAATTACGTCATACATATTTATTATTCTCTGAATTGTATTTTTAATAATTATATACATCTATTTAATATTTCAAATTTAAACTGAACTTTATTGACTGTGTTGACTATCCTTTTCCAGTGCTTTTATCATTTTATTGTAATTAATTATTTGCATCCAATCAAAAATTATTTTTCAATGATGCCAAAGAAGTATAACTTCTCACGCGCGTACATACGTACACGCACCGATTTATTTTACTTTCAACAAACTTATTTGTTGTTGACTACAATTAGTGGTATTACTTAAAATGGTATGACTGACAAACTGACTATTTATTTTGAGACTTTGTAACTATGCGGAATGGAGGAAGATGAAACTATGCAGTCTTTTTCAATAAAATCTCTTATTACGTACTCAAGACACCCTACAAATATTATTCACTAGGGTAATATTCTACTATAATTATACGTGAATTAAATGATTTTACGGTGTTTGCAGAGCATTGAAAATTAACACGAATAGCTAAATGTACAATCTCCCAACATTCCATCAAATTACCCCAGTAATAAACTGGCAACACCGGGGTGTCCGAGGCGCCTCGAATCTATGAAATAATAATATGTTTACTCAATACTACTAATAGTGGTTAAACAACAAAACTTATACTTAAGGTACGGCTGGAAGGGGACGCCCGAGGAGAGCATTCTCTGACCAATTAAATGATCTCCTCAGAAATGGGCAGGTCAGGAGTACCCTTAACCTCTCGAGCCCAGAGCGCTGGCCACACTGGCGCAAGCGCAATTTTCGCGTGTCTGTCAACACGCGAAAATCGACCTACACGCACACACATAAGGCGCGTCAGCACGCACACATATCGAGTTTGACAGCTGTCAGACCGGCCACATCGGGCCGGTCGACGCTCGAGGGGTTAACAGACGAAAATGTATGAAAAGAACTATGAATGTGGAAGAGGCGAAAGAGGTTTGTCAAGATCGTAGCATGTGGCGCTCAATAGTCTGCCTACCCCTATGGGATAAGGGCGTGAGTGTGTATGTATGTATGTATAAATCACAACGTCAAATCTAAAAGAAAAAAAATTCGGAAGCAAACACAAAGAGACGGATTTTCTAATTTTAAAACTTTGACTGCAACTCGCATGACTTTTAGCTACGGCCAAGATTTTTGTATTTTAAAATGCAGAATTTTCAGAATTTAACAGTTTTGTAAAACCATAAAAACATAGACGATTTGAGAACATAAACAAAATCATTGTTTTATTTGCCCAATTTTTGCAACCAAAGTGCAAAGAAACTTGGGTAAATTATCTAGAGTAGGTATCCCTACACGCGCACACATTGACAGTTTGCCGGCGAGTAACTACACGACGCTCACTCACACATCGTCCATCTCTGTGTGAGTTGTAACAGGCTGCGAACTCAGCTGCGAAGTATGTTCGCATTGCTCTGTCTATGTTAGTCTAAGAGTGTTGGGTAGGACATACAAAAAGCGGTACATTTGTCCCGTACATGAAGTCAAAATGTAAGAGCGGCTCAACTTTTTGTATTTTACTACAAATTTTATGTCGCAGCTGTCGCTAATTCGCGTTACCTACTCAGTCTCCGTAAACCTATAGGAAGAAGGCAAAGTGAGAGCGAGACAGATGCTACATATAACAATAGTTTATAGTAGCCAGTACGCCTCCCGTCATTTGAAGTAGGACATTTTACTGGCTTAGTGCAAAAAGAGGTTACTCATGTTGTGTCCTACCCAACACCACTACACTAATCTAGTGAGGCGCACTGAAGCTTGACGATACGTTTGAAGTAACGAGTACAAATGACATAATGCTCATTGAATAATGACATACTATTTAATTTGTAGCATGCGTCTCGCTCCCTCTTTACCCTCGTCATAATTTTACTGAGACAGAGAGTGAATAACGTGATTTCGCGACTACCGCGACATAAAATTTGAAGTAGTACTACAACATAAAATGTTGAGCCGCTCTTACATTTTGACTTCATATACGGGACAAATTTACCGCCTCTGATATGTCCTGCCCAACACTAGGTACTCTACTTTTTTTTTTTGTTAATTTATTCATGTCCATGGATACAAAGTCCTTCAGACGCATACTTGTTTCTTTTTTAATTATCCTCAGTACTAACTACTATGTCAAAGTAAAGCAGTGGTTACCTTACCAAGACTTTATCGAGGAGTTTTGGCGGCAACAAAAAAGCACTTGATTAGCACAGTTATTTCAATTCACTTCATTTGAGCCCTTTAATAGAACTATATTGGATAATATGCCACCATAATTATGCAACATAACACTAAGTATCACCAAAATAATGAATTAAAACAAGAGCACCTCATGACACTACCAAGTTCCCGCCAAAACTCAGGTACTCTACTTTCTAACCAGTGATGCCAGACGTACCAATTTCCTGGTATATGTACCATTTTTCAGGGTCTTGTACCATGTACCAACTAAAACCTGTGTTGGTACCCAAAAGTATCAACTTTCAACATCAATGACAAAATTAATCATTTTTTTCTTGTATCTAAGAATATATCAATTCTTGTTGCATAATCACATCATTGGTTATTGTAATATTTTACTAATATATTTTTTTTGTTGTTGATATCACTGAACACCATAGATTAGCAAGGACGTATAAGTAGCCGTACCGGTTACAAATTCTCCTTTTGGGACCTAAAAAAAAAAGGTCGCCGGAAAATTGTATACTGAAATTGTATTTTATAGCGTGTACCATTTTTTTTTTTTTTTTTTTTTGTGAAATACCATCTTTCAGTGACCTCTGTACCAGTATTACTGAGACACTATCTGGCATCCCTGTTTCTAACGTAGTGTCCAAGTGTTACATTCAGTGCTGCTAGATTAGGCGACTTTTTGCCATTTAGGCTATCTTGAAGACTGTCGGGGCGACCAAAAATTGCGAATGGCGACTGGTCGCCGTTTAGGCTACGCGAATAGTGATTAGTCGCCAATTTAGGCTACTTCGGAAAGTTCGTGTTTTATGCACTGTTTTGTCGAATTTGAGGATATTTATAGCTTTGAGGGTACAAAACATGTACATGGATCCCCCTTGCACCTTTTTTTTTACCTTGTTTTGCTCTCCGCGTCCCCACACAAGTGGGCGACTTTAGGCTACTTAGTGTTATGTTGCATAATTATGGTGGCATATTATCCAATATAGTTCTATTAAAGGGCTCAAATGAAGTGAATTGAAATAACTGTGCTAATCAAGTGCTTTTTTGTTGCCGCCAAAACTCCTCGATAAAGTCTTGGTAAGGTAACCACTGCTTTACTTTGACTAAGTAGTTAGTACTGAGGATAATTAAAAAAGAAACAAGTATGCGTCTGAAGGACTTTGTATCCATGGACATGAATAAATTAACAAAAAAAAAAATCTCTTTGCTCTACTTTGCTGTCGAGTCAGACGTATAAGCTCGGCTTGCATGAAATAAATATTTAAATCGTATAGACTTGTTACAATGAGCAGTAAGTTATTATCTGGATAACAGTTTCACCTGGGATTTGTATTGAAAATTCTAAGTAAACAACCTTATTTCTAGAATCCCGAAGCCCCTCCCCTGTAGAAGAAGAACCTCAAAACCAAGAGGAGGAAACGGCCCCGGAGGGTTCTCCTGTCGAAGAAAGCACCGATTCAAAGGATTGTGACGTCCTTCATATCGAGAAAACACACACAAACTTGAGTTACTTGAGTGTAGAGAAAATAACTACGTTTCTTCGAGATATCACAAAAACACCTGTAAGTACAGTATGCTAGAAATGGGCAATTGATTGTTTACATTTCTGAAGTAAGGTTACGATTCCTTAATAATTCCATGGATGATGGAAATGTAGGGGAAGCTGTTCCCTGCTTGTTGGCTTGACAATCACTCATTTTATTGCTATCTGTATACTGTATAGAATGTCATTATCATTGGCATTTATCACCAACATGAGATAATTTACTAGTTTTTCAGTATTTGTTGAAGCTGCAAGGTTTGACGATCACCTATACTGGTGACTTATAAGACTGATGAGACCCCTAAATAGTGATGTCGATAACTATTGAGTGAACTTATACTACTATGGCTACTTTTTATCCCGGTAATATTTGCTCCCATGGTAAATATTGGATATTTTAAATGTGATTTTTTTAAGAAGATGGCACTGACGTCATGCTGTGTTTTAAGGACTTGTAGCTGGAAAGGCTATTCACGCAGGAAAAGACGCAAGCAACACCTAATTATTCATATTTCCCGTATTCAAGTTGTTTCTGTTGTGAATTGAGTTGTGCATGAAGAGTAAACCATAAGCTTGTGCTGCATTTATTGTTTTATTTTGATTTATACATTATTGCACACTATAGACCGGTATCGCCATATTGGCATCTAATAGTGATGTGTAGACTACTACTGTTGTTCCAAAAGCAACTCAACAGTTCAACATCTTATTACCTCGTCCTGGCTTAAAACAATTATTTTGTTGCATTTAACCTGAAATCATTGTTTCTCACTGCGAAGTGACCGAGCAAGCTGGCCGGTTGCCACATGTCACGTGTCACTTCAGACCAATATTTATCTAATTATCGGCCTAAGTTAGCAAAATTCACTAAAGAATAATGGAGGAACAATGAATTCCACCATTTCTAATTCCAAGTCACTAACTGATTTTACTTCCATTAAAATTGTTTAATAATATGCCTTATTATATATTATTGTTTTTAAAAAGTTATTAAGCCCTCGCGTGCCGGGAGCGTGGATCCACGCTCAAAAAAAGTGTTCAAACTCTGCCGGGAGCGTGGATCCACGCTCGGGCCTATTCCTGCAAAATGTATGAAAACTGAACATCTACAGGTGGTTTCTTTTTAGCTTATTTTTTGTTTCCATTGGATGCAAATCTTAATCATATATGAGAATTGAGAAAAGTGGCCGCCATTTTGAACTTCTTTGTTTTGAGGCCGATTGACCTCAAAATCGATATCTGGACATGGCTTTAAGTATAAAAGACGGCTCCAATGTTAGAATTGAAAAACGTGGCCGCCATTTTGAATTTCTTTGTTTTAAGGCCAATCGACCTCAAAATCGATATCCAGGCAGGGCCTTAGATACAAAAGACGGATCCAATGTTAGAATTGAAAAAAGTGGCCGCCATTTTGAATTTCTTTGTTTTAAGGCCAATCGACCTCAAAATCGATATCTGGGCAGGCCTTTAGGTACAAAAGTTGGATTCAATGCTAGAACTGAAAAAAGTGGCCGCCATTTTGAATTTCTTTGTTTTAAGGCCAATCGACCTCAAAATCGATATCTGGGCAGGCTTTTAGGTACAGAAGACGGATCCAATGTCAGAATTGTTAAAAAAGTGGCCGCCATTTTGAAATTCTTTGTTTTAAGGCCAATCGACCTCAAAATCGATATCTGGGCAAGACTGTAGGTACAAAAGACGAATCCAATGCTAGAATTGAAAAAAGAGGCCGCCATTTTGAATTTCTTTGTTTCAAGGCTAATCGACCTCAAAATCGATATCTGGGCAGGCTTTTAGGTACAAAAGACGGATCCAATGTTAGAATTGAAAAAAGTGGCCGCCATTTTGAATTTCTTTGTTTTAGGGCCAATTGACCTCAAAATCGATATCTGGGCAAGCCTGTATGTACAAAAGACGGATCCAATGTTAGACTTGAAAAAAGTGGCCGCCATTTTGAAATTCTTTGTTTTAAGGCCAATCGATCTCAAAATCGATATCTGGGCAGGACTTTAGGTACAAAAGTTGGATTCAATGTTAGAATTGAAAAAAGTGGCCGCCATTTTGAAGTTCTTTGTTTTAAGGCCAATCGACCTCAAAATCGATATCTGGGCAGGCCTTTAGGTACAAAAGATGGATCCAATGTTAGAATTGAAAAAAGTGGCCGCCATTTTGAACTTCTTTGTTTTAAGGCCAATCTACCTCAAAATCGATATCTGGGCAAAATCGATATCCCATACATTTATGGGCGGCACGCAAGCGTCTTTTACGCAAACTGAGCCCGGCATTCCAGGGGTTAAGCGCAGTTAATGAATTTTAACCAAGTTACGTTCTAAAGTGATGTTCGTAAGTCATATTAAAAAAAATGACTAAATGACATTAAAGAGTTTTGTAAAAAAAATACACATTATTTAATTGAATAGATTTCTTCAAAATTTTACAATGTGACAACGATTTTAATGGAAACAACTGTTCCAAAAATTGTACTTATCAACTTTATGATGAGGTAATAACTTCTAAATTTGAACAGCTAGAAACAAGTGAGTTTTTGCATTTTATAGAACTCTTTTCTTTTTTTGTTTTTTTTTTTTATAGAACTCGTCAAGACGATGTTCAAAGCGTTACAAAATGTACTTGATGATTGCCATTAGTGAGTTCTTACAGTAAAACGACTATATATAGTATGTATTTATTCTGAAGTTCTAAGTCTCTAAGTCTTTGTTTTTATAATAAGAAAAAAATGAAAGCAATTTTTGTGATATGAATATGTGATACCTATATAAAATAAATAAATCCACTCATAAGCATGTATTAGTAACATAACTTTAACATTGAAATAAAACTGTTTTACGGATTCAATCGCGTTTTTTTATTTTATATTTTCTCCCAACGTTTCGATGACTTTACAACCTTCATGGTCACGAAATGTGGGAAGAAAATATTAATTAAAAAACCACAATAAAATCTGTAAAATAGTTTTATTTCAATGTATAACATTCACATGAATATGAGAAATCATTATAAATTTAACAATTTAATGAATTGTAATAACATTTCCAGACAATTATAGATAACATACGATTTGTAATTTATGTTAAACCACAATTTAACGAAAAAACTGCTAATGTGCCAAAGAACGGCAGCATTCTGGTAAAGTTCACTAATGCCCATTTTTGTGCTCTGGCATATGAAGAATGGACTACCATTGCGGATAACAAGGACATGAAAGTCAGTTATGACGTAGGTATGTATTTTGTCTTATTTTATTTCCACAACTGTTGCTTTAAGATATTTATAATGATAAATTGGATAGTATAAAGCTTTCACTTAATTTACATGTAATATTTGTGCTTAAAGTATCGTCTTTATCGAAAATTTAAACAACTTTTGATTAAATACACATAATGTTAGTATGTTAAATGTTAGTAGTTTCTTTCCATACAAAGGTTGTAGCGATAAGGCCGCCCATTGTACACCAGAGACTTAAGGAAATTGTATCAACCTTACATTTTGTTATTTTTTTGCTTAAAAATGGTTACAATAATGAGTATTTGTATTGTATTTGTATAATGTTATTTTTATTTTGCAGATAATCTATATGAAAAAAAGCAAATGTATAAAAAACCTTTCTGGAAAAAGTAAGTTAAAACCGCTTACTCACCATTTAGAGTTGTCAGTTAATAACCATTTGTTTATATTTATTACCGCTTTATGGTATAGTTTTCAGTCAGATTATACATTATGCTCTGTTAAATATTATGGAATTAATTTAATGAATAAAAATAAATTGGCTTGGTTTTATAGTAGCTACTCTCTTATACTAGGGCACTCAAAAATCTAGCATGATAAGGCAAAAATAACATGTTCATTTAAGATTGTACCTAAAATGTTATCATGTCATCTTGATTAATATGATACAATGACATAAGACTGTAGTAGTAAGTTTGACAACTGGCCTGTCATTAAATTAATCAAAGCATGTCTCTAAAGTTGTCCAGTTTTTGTATGGTTGTTGGCCCTCAAAAGCTAACCAGGCTCAAACTTTATGGATATTAAAGGCGGAAAAATATAGAAAGAAAAATTATTTTTAGGCCCTTCCATTTATAGCCATTTTTTTTAAAGTTTCTTATAAAGTGTAGCTTTTGAGCAAAGGAGAATAACATAAATCTCAAATTTGGTGGAATTTAAAATTATACGATTTAATGCAAAGACCTAGTTTTTGGGAGTACCAACTATCGAAATATAAAGAAACTTAGTTGGAATTTTAGGACCGTTTTTGAGCATGTTCTTTCGTTGGGTACTTAGTAATATGGAATACATAGTATAGGCAGTTGAAAAATATCTTATGACTTATTTAAAAACTGACTGGCTATTGTTGTATTAGTTTCAATTTAGTAAATTAAACACACGCACGCACGCACTCACTCACACACACACACACACACACACACACACACATGCACGCACTCACACACACACACACACACACATGCACGCACTCACACACACACACATGCACGCACTCACACACACGCACGCACACACACACGCACACACACACACACTAACACACACACACACACACGCGTCTTTTATCTCCGAAGGAGTAGGTAGAGGCGTAACTACGCCCACTTCTCGCCATGCGTATTCCCTCCTATGATATGATAAGGGCGAGCCTATCGCCATATCGGGCACAAATTCTAAACTGGGTTGATACTGAATAGAAAAACCCAATGTCACTGCCCGACCGAGCGATTAAACCCGAGACCTCAGCATTGTAGTCGTACCGTGATACAACTACGCCACTGAGGCATTCCATTAAAATTTATTTAAATGTACACAAAATATTTATTTTGATTTAAGTAACATTTTGGAAATGCACTTACAATTACCAAAAACACAGTATTTCTGAGTCTATAACTAACCAATTAAACTTTCCAGTAGACCTAATTATAATGCAGGGCAACCACCGACAAAAAGACAGAAAATTTTCCACGACTCCAGGAAGAATGATCCAGCTAATAATGAAACATATGGCTTAAGCACACAGTTTTTGAGTAATTTAAACATCCAATTACCTATTGGAAATAAACTGTATATTACCAATGTAAGTAAATGCATCCATGCATGTATATGCAAAAACAAACATACATACCGGGTGGAAACGCTCTCGGAAACGGATACAGGTGATAGTATTGGTGATTCCTGACGTGATGGCACTAAAAAAATCGTGATCGCATTGTTACAATTTTAGTAGGATTTTCTCAAATTTCTGTACAGCTTCACGTATGGATAGATAAATCAAACTATTATTCTGAAAAACATAGTAAAAAAGTTTAATATTTCAAAAAAATCGTAATGAAACACGTACATCAGCTGACGGGTTAACGACCGCGTGGCCGGTGCAGCGCGGCGGCCGCCGCCTTGTC
Source organism: Lapara coniferarum (assembly GCA_949316025.1). Classification (NCBI taxonomy): domain Eukaryota; kingdom Metazoa; phylum Arthropoda; class Insecta; order Lepidoptera; family Sphingidae; genus Lapara; species Lapara coniferarum. Next base: position 15,304,745 of record OX438934.1, on the reverse strand, counting down.
GGCATTTGCTTTGTAGTTTGTACCCTACCCAGTTTTTTGTACGATTTACATTGCGCGCGCATGAATTACGGAAATACCAAAATCGTAAGTATTATCGTTTAGCTTTGCAAATGAATATAGTTTTTCGTTAATGTTATGGTTCTTCTCTCTTACCGTTCGGGTATAGAGAGCGTTTCCCTTCCACCCGGTATAATGATTTATTTTGTAAGTGTGTGTTATGAAATACACAAGACAAAGGTACTTGCACTAGGCTGACCAGGATCGAGAAATCACTTCAAACTCAAAATTTTAAATCTAATCCTACTAATATTATAAAGGCGAAAGTTTGTAAGAATGTATGGATGTTTGTTCCTCTTTCACGCAAAAACTGCTGAACGAATTTTGATGAAATTTGACACACGGGTAGATCATGTCCTGGATGAACACATAGGTTACTTTTTATCCCGGAAATTATCGGAGAAACTTTTATCGGGTGGAGCCGCGGGCAAAAGCTAGTTGGAAATAATCTTTTGTTCATGAAAAGAATAAAATGTACAAGATGGTGAAGAACCTGCAGTAATGTAATTATGCATGCTCCCCTAAATTAGGCAACACATGCACTCCATTAGTGTAACATTGATGTGCCTCTGGAAAACTTACAGCATTGTTTAGAAGAAGACGTGTATTCTTTAGCCATAAAAAAGCCTTGGCAGATATGCTGGTATTGAAGGAGGTGGAGGCCAAGAGGGCCTTCCTACGGCGAGCCGCCGTGGAGGAGTGGCATCTCAGGCTGGAGGCCCCGTCGTGGGGACACAGGGTCGTAGAGGCAGTGCGTCCTGTCTTTGCCGATTGGCTGGACAGGCGCCACGAAGAGGCAACGTACCGCCTGACGCAGGTGCTCACCGGGCATGCCTGTTTCGGTGAACCCAACATAACCGCTCAGTCGTTCCCCTTGAATACTGGGCGGTAGTAATAATTCACTTTCTCCGCGTAAAAAAAAAGGATATGTTGGCATATCCAGGATTTTGCAAACTAAAAGTTAATGATGAAACATGTTTTTTGAATAAAGGAAAGGATTTTCTGGCTTCAACAGATGAAGCTGTTGCCGCAATCAACAATGCACTCCTTCGTCATAGAGAATTATTGCAATCTGGTTTACAAAATATATTAGATTGGGCTCACAATAATCTCACTGAATAAAGTTCAGATACGTTGTTTAATAAAATTACCGAAACCTTTGGTAGTTCCTCTCCTCAGTCTTACTCATTATCTAAACAAACTTTGCAAATAGTTTGTGGAAAACGTACCGAATGCATCGAAATTAGGCGCAAAAGATTGATATCCGAAGTTCCGGATAAGAGTTACACTTTGTCGACCGGAAATCCGCTTTAAATATGGCTATTACGGCTAAGGTATACACGCCTTCTTCTAAACAATGCTGTATGTTTTCCTTCTCGGTACATAATATCGATTTTATTGTTATGTAAAACGGTTATATTTAATAATATCTTCATTTGTCAATATCATGTACAGTATAATAATCTTGCCGTTTTAAAATAGAAGCGTGCTAACATATATCTTACTATCATAATATTATATGCGACTTGCCTATTTGCCCCTTGCCTGTGAGCTTACTAAAATAGTAACTATCATCTAAATGTATTTTTGCAGATACACCCTAATGTGACCGTTGAAAAATTGCGTGAAATATTTGGTTTTGCAGGCCATGTGGTTCATGTTACATTACATAAACAGGAAAACCATGTTCCTAGTAGATCATATGCCAAGCTTCAGTATGATCATCCGGTAGAAGCAGTGCAGGTATGGGATTTTTTAATTTTAAGTTTGCATTATTTTTTTTATCCAACTAAATTTTTTGGGTGATAAGTTTACTACCACTAAGAATAATGTTCCTGGTACTTTCTTAGTCATGATAACATAAAAACACTTTGTGTGTTATATATTATTATTATTTATAAAGTTTATATTCTAAAAAAATAAATAAACTTTCCTCCATATGGTGGAGTGAACATGATACAAAAATAATTTGTATAGAGGTTTTTTTTCTTAAACTTGTTATGTGTTGTTTGGGGCACTGCGCGCTGCCCGCTGCCCGCATTAAAGGCTTTTTACAAGCTTTTATTTAACTTGCAAATTTGTTTGTTAGGGTGAAATCCTGCAAGTCAATTTTGTAACAAACACCATCAACCGATTGTGTTAAAATTTTAGGTTATTTACGTTTAGTTTCGGTGATAATGCATTATTAGCTATGTGACGTCATTCTGAATCTAACATGGCGGACTGCCCAAGATGATCAATTAATTTTTTTTTGTGCACGTCCATAATGTGGGTATCAAATGAAAGGGTTTCTTGAAAATCCAATAAAATATACTGACTTCGCTCTAAATCCTATATGGCGGACGGCCCGACATAGCAGACTAGTTATTTTTTAAGCACGCCTATAATATGGGTATTCAATGAAATATGGCTCACCATACCAGCTCAGTATTATATACACCCTGTATAATAATAATACGCCCATTTATTCTGAACTATTTGGTTGCAGTTATAAAATTATACTACAAAATGTCCCGCAGTTCAGCGTGCCTCTTGGCATAGGCCTCCTCTAACGCTTTCCACTGGGTTCTATCATACGCTGCCCTTCTCCAATGGTGTCCAGCCGTGAGTTTTAGGTCGTCCTCCCATCTCGTATGTTGGCGACCTCTATTGCGCTTGCCATCTCTTGGGTACCAGTCCGAAACGATTTTGCTCCATTTTTCTTGGGGATATACACCCTGTATACTCTAGATCAATAAATAAAGGGCAGTATATTTGACTCCATTATCTACATTTGTAAATGTTTTAACTTTCAGGCGATATCAATGTTCAACAACCAAAAACTGTATTCATGGATATTATCAGTACGAATGGACATTAAACCTACCAATGACATACCTGAGGGATTAGCAGGAATGGGACCTGGATTGGGACAAAACGGTGAACCGTTGAGAGGGATAAGAAATTATATAGAACTGCAAGCGATAAAACAAAAGTTGTTAAATGATAATGATAAAAAAGACTTTGGCGGGTCTTCGAATATGTTCAATTTCAGTCCCTTTATTCAACCAGAAAAATCTATCTTTAATCAAATGGCTAGCAACTCAATGGGTCTCCAAGTACCTATGGTTCCTCAAATGCCTGTGCCTCCAGTACCAGTACCATCTCCAATGCCAATGTCTGTCCAAGCAGTTAATCAGCAAAACATGAACCAATTCGGACAACCTATGGTAAATCCATTCAACTTGCAAAACATGCCAATGTTACAAAACCCTTCCAATCTGCAACAAGCAGTCACCATGCTGCTTCAAAACAAAATGAATTCTGAATCGATGGGACAAAGCTCTGATCAGGGTGGTGGCAGTAGCTCTGAATGGCAAGCTCAACCCAATCAAAATGATAATTATCAGTCAAACTACTCACCGTCAAATAATAAAACCAGTTATGACAATAATCAGAATTCTGATTATGGTAATAGCAGCTACTCTAGTTCCTCTCGATATGGTAAGTATACTTTTGGTTGTCTGTGGTCGCTGTACTGTTCAAATAGCATACTTGGTCCATGAACTGCAAACATAGGGCCGTAAATAATAGATGCAACTCAATTTTGTTCTGAAGTGCGATATCAGCTCAGACGCTATCAAATTAAGATCAGCATCTTAAGATAGTCCTTATTTAATAAACCCATATTAACATCAGCTCAAATGACAAGTTACAATATGTTACGAATTTTGACAGCCAAGTTTTGTGTGTTCAACAGCGCTTATTCAGTTGAGAACGAGCCCTTAAATGACAGCTTAAGCTTGTTTTTTTAAATAGTTCTATACATTCAATGTCTACTTGAGATTTTACTCCAACGAGCGATTGGTTTATCGATACCGCCCATAGAGTTTTTGGTATTGTTATCTGTGTAATTCTTTTATGGCTGATGGAGACCAGTAAGACCAGATTACTTTTGCCTGCTTGTAATAAAACACATACCATGTATATCAACATTATTCATTACAGAGGATAGAGACAGCCGAGATTCGCGTAAACAATCGCGAGACAACGAGACGTCCAGCAAGGAAAAGTCTGATATGTTGTTGTTTAAAAATGTGAGTGTTTTGACTTTGAGCCAACTTTCAGTACTTTTATTTATTTTTTGTTAATGGCCCTACTGCCAGTAGCCTGACACGAGTCGGCTTTTCTGGCCACACCGGTCTTTAGGGTGGACGCAGAAGGTGCTCGCAACACTTTGAATTAAGTGACCATGCTGAGGGCAACCCACTAACGGGTTACGAACCTCGGCTCAGGACGGCCACTGAGAGAGGATGGGACATCAACAATAAGAGAAAGATTGGTTTTTAGGCCTAATCTAATCTAAAGTGTTGTCATCGGCACGCGGGCCGGAACTGCTAGGGGGGTCGGGGGGGCGACGGGGACCGCGGCGAGGTCCTCGACGGCGAGGACGGAACTGCGGTCTTGTGGAGTGTTGGAGTTTCAAGAACTCGTTGTGACGGCGGATGGCCAGAGTGATTTCGTCCTCTAGATCGGTTTAATACGGAACGCGGCCGTTCTCCATTTGGCGCGGTCTAATGGAATATAATTGACGCCTTACGGACTAACGTGTTTGGGTGCTTTACCGCCCGATCGAAGTAGCGTCTGCTGGCCATATGCATGAAATGCCTGATGCTCGGCATATTGGTGTCCACGTGATGGTTGCGGTTGCGAACGTACCACGGGGCACCAAGAGCATGTCTGAGCATTCTAAAAAAAAAATAAAAAAATGCAAGTCGTAAAGATCCTAATCTTGTTGCGGACTGACTGAACTTTCAGTACGATGTGGAGAAAGTGTGTATCCATTTGAAGCGTAATCTTACGCGTATTTTTTTACTGCCGAAATGATATGTATGAACAACGAGAGCTCTGAAACGATGTGCGAAAATGTTAATGTATGTGCTCGCAGTGGCCTTAAGTTATACGAGGCTCTGGGCAGCATGTTTGCGAGGTGTTTTTATCCGATTGCCGGAGTTTACCTAATGTTTTTTTGTCCCTTGCAAATGCGACGCTCCACCAAGCGTAGTTGCGCCGTTCACTGTGTACTCGTGACGTTCTTGTTAACCGTCCGAAATACACGACGCTTATGACCTTAGACGATGTATAAAGTACATTTGTGTATTTCCCTCTGTCAAAGATATAAGATCAAATGATATAGTTTTCACGTTTATAGAATCGTGTTAGTGTAAAATAGAAGAATTATTTACGTGTCATTTGTATCGACTATCGATACAGTACGGTTTGATTATGGTACTTTCATGCAGTAGTGACTCTGATGTAACTCTGTAGTGGTGGTAGGTCTCTTATATGTGAGAGTCTGTTAGGGTGGGTACCACCGCAATGTCTATTTCTACCGCCAAGGAGCAGTGTGAATGCACTGTTGTGTTTCGGTTTGAAGGACAATGTAGCCAGTGTAACTACTGGACATAATGAGACTTAACATCTTATGTCTCAGGATGACCAGCGCAGTGGAATACCACACAGTACTTTGTAGCTCAAGGTGCTTGATGGTGTTGCTACTGTTTATGGGTGGTCGTATCGCTTACCATCGGCCGAACGGCATGCCCGTCTCGTCATGGTTGATGATCGATCAGCTTTCACAGCTCCCAGCTCAGTTTCCACTACCTTGGTTCACATATACTTCACTCTGCCATGGGAATTGGATGGGAAGTACCTTTCGTCAGTATTCTTCTGGGGTGAGGAGGCATACCAACTCGGGCGGAGACTGGCCCCGAGGGAGGTCAAGGCCCAACTGGCCTCCATCCGCAGCGCCGCCGTGGAGAAGCGGCATACCAGGCTGGAGAGCCCGAATGCGGGCTTGAGGACCATTGCGGCAGTGCGATCTGTATTCTTAAGCTGGCTTGACAGGCGCCACGGTGCGCCGACATTCCGTCTGGCACAGGTACTGACGGGCCACGGGTGTTTCGGCTCGTTCCTGTGTCGGATCGGAAGAGAAGAGCCCGCCGTGTGCCACCACTGTGGCAATGGCCGCGAGGATACGGCCCTCATACTCTCGAGGAGTGCCCAGCCTGGGATCTACATCGCAGCGCTCTTAGAGCAGTCGTCGGAGGAGATCTCTCGCTGCCGGCCGTGGTGTCTGCCATGGTCGGCGGCTGGAGGTCTTGTCGTGCGATGTTCTCCTGCGAGTGCTACATCGCGCGGAAGGAGAGCGCCGGGCGGGATCGTGAGCAGAACGATCCCGCCCGTAGCCAGAGGAGACGTAGGAGGCGCCGGGTGGACGACTGACCGGCGCCTCGTGCCCTGTGGTCCGGGGGCATAATTATAGAGAGTTCCGCCACGGTATCCCCTGCCTGTCGTAAGACTTAAGGGGGGTTTGAGAGAGTCGCGGGGCGAGGAACGGGTGGCTGCTCAGTCCAATTTAAGCGACTCCGAGATGGTTGACAATGCGGGTGGTCGGTCTCCCACTGTCGTAGAAGCCAAAGCGAAGCAAAAGCGTCCTTTAGAGTGTGGAGGGCGGGGGCATCTTAGCCCCCTTGTATAGAGAGGGGCCGTAACGGCATTGCGCAGGGACGATCCCGTGCAGCTATCTTAGTGCAACAAGATACCCCGGGGTCGTCTCGTATGCGCGGAAGAAGGCCACCGCGGGTTTTGGTTGGTATGCCAGTGTAGGGTGTACATAGTGTTAGGGACTCTGTCCAATGCTCGCTCGGATGAAGCTATACTCCCGAGTGTCGACATTGGGCTGTAAGACTGTGCGAAACCAACATAACCGTTCCACTCACCCCCTCAGTGATGGTAGCGATAATGCCTTTTTCCCCGCATAAAAAAAATACTTAATGTTGATATCAGTTATTGCATAGTTCAAAATATTTTTTTTATTCAGAGATGTTCTGTAACTTTTACTGCCTTCTTGGGGAACCAATTATTTGTAACAGATTTTTTTTTGTATTATAAAACAAAAGCAATGTCGTGAATTCACGCAATTAAGTTTTTATTGCGTAGTGAGAGATAAATCGATTGAAATGAGACTAGGTTTCGATATCCACGATGAAATATCTTTGTGTGTACTACAAATATTTGTACTGAATGACTACTAAGTTTAATGTAAGATTTAATAGACATCATAGTACTTAGTACCTACGACACAAGACTTGTGTTTTAGTATAGGGGGATATTAAGTTTTTCAAAAATATTATGACGGCTCCAACCCCTGTAAGCGTTGGCTAGTGACTTGGACGCCTTCTTGAGCATTGCTGGGTATCATAGACTAAAAAAGTGGCATCTCGAATTGAATAAAAAACTCACCAACAAGGCTGGTTAACAGATTTTTGGGGAATAATTTATACTACGGCAACGCTACGACCACACAAGAGGATTGAAGGGCATCAAACTACGGCTGCACTTCATGCAGATCTGCAGACTCTGAACACCCGTGTTGGACTATATTATTTTTGTATTCATGTTGTTGCTTATCTGAAATTAGCCTCGCTGCTAAAGGAGATGGAAAGCTGGTGTGAGTGGAAGACGGATGCCTCCTTGGTCTAGTGGTGGCATATTGCCTCTCGATGTTGTGAGTTTTGGGTTCGATTCTCAGGCAAAACTGAGAGGGTTTTTTGACGTTAGTAGTAAAAACTAAATCGAATGTAGGTATATTGCAATGTAGGTGTAACACCGAACTCGCATTAATGTGAAATAACGTCACGAAGATGAAGTAAAAAATGAGGGTAGTTGAGATAAACTTGTATCCACAGCTGCCGCGTAGCGTGACCCTGCCGGCGCTCAGGAGCAAGATGCAGGAGGTTGGCGAGGTGAAGTTCTCCGAGATGACTGGCCAGGGCCGCGCCATAGTGCGCTTCACGCACAGCAGAGACGCGGAGCGGTGTATCAGTATCCTTTTAAAAATAGGTTATATCTTTTAAATCCAGGTTTTCTGCTCAATATCAGCTCGGAGTCAGCATTTGTAACCGATATGGCGATAGGCATATCGCACCTTTAGAACGAAAACGACACAATTCAAAAAATTGAAAATTGAGTTGTCATTATTAAGCCCTCGCCTGCCGGGAGCGTGGATCCACGCTCAGGCCAAATTCTGCAAAATGTATGAAAACTGAACATCTACAGGTTGTTTCTTTTTAGCTTATTTTTGGGTTTCCATTGGATGCAAATCTTAATCATATATTAGAATTGAGAAAAGCGGCCGCCATTTTGAATTTCTTTGTTTTAAGGCCAATTGACCTCAAAATCAATATCTGGGCTTGTCTTGAGGTACAAAACAAGGATCCAATGTTAGAATTGAAAAAAGTGGCCGCCATTTCGAATTTCTTTGTTTTAAGGCCAATTGATCTTAAAACCGATATCTGGGCTTGCTTTTAGGTGCAAAACACGGATCCAACGATAGAATTGAAAAAAGTGGCCGCCATTTTGAATTTCTTCGTTTTAAGGCCAATTGACCTCAAAATCGATATCTGGGCTTGTCTTGAGGTACAAAACATGGATCCAATGTTAGAATTGAAAAAAGTATCCGCCATTTTGAATTTCTTTGTTTTAAGGCCAATAGACCTCAAAATCGATATCTGGGCTTGCCTTTAGGTACAAAAGACGGATCCAATGTTAGAATTGAAAAAAATGGCCGCCATTTTGAATTTCTTCGTTTTAAGGCCAATAGACCTCAAAATCGATATCTGGGCTTGCCTTTAGGTACAAAAGACGGATCCAATGTTAGAATTGAAAAAAGTGGCCGCCATTTTGAATTTCTTTGTTTTAAGGCCAATTGACCTCAAAATCGATATCTGGGCTTGCCTTTAGGTACAAAAGACGGATCCAATGTTAGAATTGAAAAAAATGGCCGCCATTTTGAATTTCTTGTCAATTTTAAATGACTGAAAACTAGTCCCTTATTTATAAAAATATAATAAAAAAGGGACCAATATAACAGTTTTGTCCTTTTACTCCTTGAATGTGGCTGTGTTTGAACTATTCTTGTATTGAGAACTACGTTTTAAGTAATTTTATGATGATAACTCAATTTTCTATCTTATTGAATTGTGCCGTTTTCATCCTAAAGGTGCGATATATTTTTTTCCAGTCAAATATATTTGCGAATACAATTGAAATGTAAGTTGTCATTACATACTAATTATTTCTATGCGTACGCCGTACATACGCCTACCAGGTGTTATTTTTTCCAAAAAATATTTCATTTACAAACACGATTCTTATTCTACGATACGTCGCTTCTTAGAGGTTGTTCTGGAAATATTCAGCAGTGAACTTCTAAATACAATGATTATTATAATCTTATGTATACATATATTATGTATTATGTATACACTAGTAGTGCTCGCGGCTCGGCACGCGTGAAAAAGTTTTTCCGGGACAATTATATTTCCCGGGATAAAAAGTAGCCTATAGCACTCAGGAGTTATGTAGCTTCCTATTAGTGAAAGAATTTTCAAAATCGGTTCAGTAGTTCCTGAGATTAATGCGTTCAAACAAACAAACAAACAAATTCTTCAGCTCTATAATATTAGTATAGATATTATAATACTAGCTTTTGCCCACGGCTTCGCCCGCGTTAATAAGTTTTGCCGGTGTAAAAGTACATAAAAACCTTCCCGTTGAATCACTCTATTCAACACATTTATTTGGATAAAGATTAATATTATGACGTAGATACAAGTCTTAACAAATAATGCATTAATTTCGACCAAATTTGATTACCATAAAAACGGTTCTAGTGAGTTAATCTTAAAAGATAGCCATATACTGTCGGGGACATTTTTTTAGATCAATTCAAGAGGAATAATTCTTTCATACATATATTTTTGGTATCTTGAACCGTTTTCGCAGCGCACGCAATGGAAGCTCTCAAGGATGAATAATTTTCCCCGTTTTTTTCACATTTTCCATTATTTCTTCGCTCCTAATGGTTGCATCGTGATGTTATATAGCCTAAAGCCTTCCTCGATAAATGGTCTATTCAACACAAAAATAATTTTTCAATTAGAACCAGTAGTTCCTGAGATTAGCGCGTTCAAACAAACAATCAAACTCTTCAGCTTTATAATATTACTAGCTTTTGCCCACGGCTTCGCCCGCGTTAATAAGTTTTTCCGGGCTAAAAGTACATAAAAACTTTCCCGTTGAATCACTCTATGACTATGACGTTGATACAACTCTTAACAAATAATGCATTAATTTCGACCAAATTTCATTACCATAAAAACGGTTCTAGTAAGTTAATCTTAAAAGATAGACATATACTGTTGCGGACATTTTTTTAGATAATTTCAAGAGGAATAATTCTTTCATACATATATTTTTGATATCTTGAACCGTTTTCGCAGCGCACGCAATGGAAGCCCTCAAGGATGAATAATTTTCCCCGCTTTTTTCACATTTTCCATTATTTCTTCGCTCCTAATAGTTGCATCGTGATGTTATATAACCTATAGCCTTCCTCGATAAATGGTCTATTCAACACAAAAAGAATTTTTCAATTCGAACCAGTAGGTCCTGAGATTAGCGCGTTCAAACAAACAAACTCTTCAGCTTTATAATATTAGTATAGATAAGTATAGATTATACATACCTACAGTGAAAACCGGTTACAGCGCCATTGATGGGACCACCTAATCTGGACAGTATATCCGATCGTCGTTATAAACTACTACCTCGGTGGCTTAGTTACGGTACGACTGCAATACCGACGGGTTCGAACCCCGGGTCGGGTAGTGATATTGGGTTTTTCCAATCAGTATTAGCCTGGAGTCTGGATTTTGTGCCCGATATGGCGACCGGCTCGACCCCTATCACATCATCACATCATGGAATGCCATATGCATGGCGAAAAGTGGGTGCACCCCCCTTCGGGGAGAAAAGGCGTGAGTGTTACAAACGATATTCTTGCACACGTATTTGCTGGGTTCTTGGTATTCAGTCGTTACAATCGATGCGTCGTTATAACCGATATCGCTGTAACCTGTTTCTACTGTAATTTGTTTTTCAAAACACTTTCCTGAGCATAGCACAGAGTTGTTCAACAAGTCCAAAGTGGATGGAGAAATGATCGACGTGCGCTTCTTCTAACGGTGAGTGGGAAAATGAGGTAAGCATATAAGCACGTGTTCTGCAATAACAATACAATATCGACAGTGATTTATCGTTACATTCGTTTTTTAACCGATTTGATGATTGAAAGCTGTATTGGATTTCATTGCTTTGTTGTTTTTTAATCTGTTCTGAAAATATTTTTAAATAGTATCATAATAATTTTCTTAGGCTTCTACAAGATTTTTGTTATGTTTTAACTCATCAATACTCGCTCGGTTACATTGGCCCGGGACGTCATCTGTCAACAAGCGTCACAGACAGTCTTGTTGACAGATGACGTCCCGGGCCAATGTAACCGAGCGAGTATTGATGAGTTAAGTTTCAATTCAAGACATCAATTTTGTGTATTACAATAATTAACAGGAACTAAAAACCTGTAGGTACTCTTCTAGTAATCCTAGTAATTCCTAGTTGTGAAAAAAAGAGGAGGAATAACATATGACAAAGGTTTGAAGGGTACGTCTCTTAGTAATGAGAATGGACCCTTTGTTTTTATATGGCCTTCGTTCAAAGAAAATTAATTTATTAATTTATAAATGACAATAGATTTGTCATAACTCATAGCTCATGGTTCTCGATGTGTGCGAGAATGATACCAGATGAGTGAAAATCATTCCTCAAGTTTTCAGTTAAGACATTGGGTCTTTGTTTTGATTTTGAGGTGAAATTGCTATTACTACTATCGTCGAACGTTAAGGGCTTTAATGTTGAGGTCGCCGGTCTTACGATCTAGCATTGATCCGTCTGGAGAGATGGAAATACTTAGTGCGTTGGTTGGGTAGAGTCCCAACACCCTTTAAAGGTTGAATGGTATTTGTTTGCAACGTAGTGTTTTAGAAACACTCGCGAGTACCCAAGATTTTCTATTTTTTGAACATGGTTATGACTTCCCGAAACAATATTACGCATAGATTCCTATCAACCGTCGATACAGGTACGGGTGCTTTGGTACTAAAATCGCAACGATGGCCACCATCGGCGAGTTGGCCACGGCTGCAGGTTCCTCCGACGGATACCTTTGCAACCGCCCAGGCCCTGCGTAGTCTAGCAACCTGTCTCCAACTGTGAGGAGAGGAGAATTGCTAGGAACCCCCGCGCACTTAAGAAATGCCGCGGTAATTAGCATCATGAGCCCTACCCCACGCCGCCGTCCAATCTGTAGACATTGAGCCTGATGATGTAGACCAATGGGTAATATCGTCAGTGACCAGAATTATTCCGAACTGACTTATTTTATTGTATTGAATGACGAGACGTGCATGCCGTTCGCCTGATAGTAAGCGATACGACCACCCATAAACAGTAGCAACACCATCCAGCACCTTGAGTTACAAAGTACTACGTGGTATTCAACTGCGCTCGTCATCCTGAGACATAAGATGTTAAGTCTCATTATGTCCAGTAGTTACACTGGCTACAATGACTTACTGCAGTAAGTCATCAAGCTAGTCAGCACACTAGCAGCTGACCATTATTATTGTATTTTTCCTGTGGAAAATCATGGCACGAAGGCCAGTCCTTTTGGAAGGCTTGTGTGGGGATACAGATCCAACACGTAGAGGCCCCTTAAAGATACTTTAATATAGTTTGGATATGTACACCTTGCAGGTATTATCTCTGTCTGCATTTATGGGAAAAATAGAGCCAAAAGCAGCGCCTGCGAGGTGTAAGGTCTATTGCAGAATAGATGGGAATTAATTAGGTCTAGGGATGGGATCTAGCTGGACTGGTTGCTGGGGTATTGATTAAGACAATGGGACGCCTGCCAAGTAAATTGTCTCAATCTTTTATAATCAAAGTGACGTATGCCAAGGACGCAACATCGGTGTGGGTGGCTAGAGGGTGTCGAGAGGTGTGCACCGATTTGACCATCGCGGGTCGCTGACGCGTCTCGGAGCGGATTTCCTCGGTATTACGAAGATTGAGTACTTCCACCCTGGAGCTTAGGTTCTTAGTTTCCATCCCTAGCGGTCCAGTTAAGGCAAGCCAAGGGTCAGGGGTTTCATTTAGGCTTTAGCCCCCATAGAATCGGGGTAAGCGGTGTCGCCACTCACCGTCGGCTCGCCACAAAGCGCCCCTGCGCGTTTACTGTTATTATGTTGTAATCTTTCCTGTCTGAAATCACGGCATGAAGACCGGCCCTTTTGGAAGGCTTGCGTGGGGATATGGATCCAACACGTAGAGGCCCCTTAAAGATACATTACTCTAGTCATTATTATTATGATTTGCAAAACCACGAGATATTACAATTTGTGCATTGTTCACTTGTCACAATTTTGGTAATTTTAAGTCTGATTCGAAGACAAGACATTAAGAATAATAATTTAATACTGTCTATAAATGGGCAAGTACACATCGATGAAACGGTTAATGCTTGAATAAAATAAAAAATAAAAATGCAAAAACTGAACCGGGATTAAACCAGGGACCTTTAGATCTTCAGTCTAACGCTCTCCCAACTGAGCTATTTCGGCTGATGTTATTGCAGCTAATTATGGTCATTGGTCTTGAAAGAGTATAAGCTCACATGTTTACTAGGATTTGTCAATCAATAATTAACAATTAGTTTAAATATAATAGGGATAGTGATTATTCTTATATCTTCACGTCAAGTGTGAATGAGATTGTATTAAAAAAGTGACCGTTATTGACGAATAAGTGAAATGGTCTTCACTGACTAAGTATCTCAAAAGTCTATGTCTAGTTGATAACGAGTACCTAGGTAACTTCGTAATCCATTTGACGTTCCGACCGTACAACAGCTTACCAAACAAAACCTAATGGTGGTCACCTAAGGCGCATCAGGAACAGTTACGAGTTTCTGTGGCATGAAATGCCTTCCGCCCTTCGCGGTGCCGCCTCGCATCTCTTACCTGAAGACGCCGATCTACAGAAATGATATACTTAGTTAAATAAAATATTCCTGATTGAAGTACATACTACATAGTTTATTGATATTACCTGCTGTAAGAACTTGTCCGAGTGGCAAAATTCTTAAACTCGCTTGTGATAAAATGGCATCTTAATTTTTTATCGATCTACTTTGTATGGATATACATAGAATGATTGTAAGTTGTAACTCATGAGAACTATATGTTGCTTGAGGTCTTGTAAATGAGTTATTAAGCTATCAAAGTGAGACTATGGATTCCAGATTTTGGAAATGTTTTATAGTATTATAGTGGCATTGGTAACATGATAATGTTCGGAAACTTGCTCATGGCAATTTGTTAATTTATTTTAAAAGTCGTGCGTAATTTGTTTTATATTTTATTAATATTGTGAAATTATCTTCATTTCAGTATTTTGCTGTGGCCACATGAAGATTGCAATTTTTTTTTTTCAATCTAAAGTGTAGGAACTAGGAATTATATTTTGTAACACAGGTTACGACATTTTTATTTTTCTTCATAATGAATAATAAATAAGATTTCACTTATTATTTGACACCTGGTTTTATTTTAATCAATTTTAGTAACAAGTGAATGACGCCACGAACAAGCGACGAAATTCGAATTCCTACAGATAGCTGAAACAAATATTTTTAGCGTGTTATGGTCGAAGCCCCAAACCTATCGCCCATAAACACGCCATCTATACCCATTTTCGGCAGGTACCATACATTTACGGCTTAAAACAAATACAGTTCCATGTGAGATTAAAATCTAATTACACACAGGGTGTTTCTTCCTCTAGCTACGATTAATTTGAGACTGAGGAATATTTTGACTGCCAATTATCAAAACAATATTCTAATTTCACTGGTCAATGTTCGTGGGTCAATGTCATTCAAAAGGAAACGTCACACTGGCGAATGCACATAGGTACTGCTTGACGAAGAATAAACTATGCAATGGTAAGTAAGCACCTAACCGACCAAGTCTTGTATACGAGGTAGCTCCCAGTTCCCGCATAGTACCTACTGTATTCACGACTATATAGGTATTGTACTATAAGTTATTGAAATTGAAAAATGTAAACCTACAATATTGGTACATATTGTACTCATAAAATCATAACAAGGATATAACCATATAAAAGTTATAAATTTCGTAAATCAATCACGTTTTTTTAAGCAATGTAGGTATTAACTACGCACCAACCACCAGGGCTAACTTTAGATCAATCTAGTTCGAGTTTAGCTTCAGTATGAGTACTGGTTGCTATCCAATCCAGTACAATATATCTGTATTCTGTAACCTCTATCTAGATTACTAGAATCATGCACCTTTTAGAAGTACAGTCAGTAGCATAAGTCGCTGAACAATTTCAAATTGCCTATATTCTTTTGTGTACTCACTAATCTTTTTCGACTGCCTCGGTGGCGTAGTTGTATTACAGTACGACTGCAAAGCTGAGGTCTCGGGTTCCATCCCCGGGTCGGGCAAAGTGATATTGAGTTTTTCTATTCAGTATCAGCTCGGAGTCTGGAATTTGGGCTCGATATGGCGATAGGCTCACCCCCAATCACATCATGGGACGGAATAATGGCGAAAAGTGGGTGCACTAGTTGCGCCTCTGCCTACCCCTTCGGGGATAACAGGCGTGAGTGTATATGTATGTACCAATCTTTTTTCGCTCTTCACAAAAAAAGAAATGTACTACAAAAGAAAAAAAATTACTAATTTAACGCGTGTATAGGCAATTTGAATGTTGATTTTGTACAGCTACTTATGCTGCTGACTGTACACCGAATTCTTAGTTCTTACTGGTGGTCTCTTATATTTGAGAAGTCTGGGTGGGTATCACCGCCATATCTATTTCTACCGCCAAGTAGCAGTGTGTATGCACAGTTGTGTTTCGGTTTGATGGACATCGTAGCCAGTGTAACTACAGGACATAATGAGACTTGACATCTTTGTCTCGGGATGAGGAGCGCAGTGGAATGCCACACAGTACTTTGTATCTCAAGATGCTGGATGGTGTTGCTTATGGGTATCGATTACCATCAGGCGAACATGCTTGTCTCGTCAAAAATATATTAATGATACGAATATTTTTAAATGAGCACATACAGCTGGAAGGATTTGGGACACACATAGACCATGTCACAAAGGCTACTTTTAATCCCGGTTACGTGGTACTAACGTACTGGCAGTCGTAATAAAGAATGCAGTAATCGACATTTTTGTATTTTCTTTGTTTTTTAAAACAGCATTATAAGACACGTATTGAACGATTGGGTTAAAAAAAATTGTTAGTAAATGAGTAATTATAAAAAAATATTTAACCGCGTTTTTCTGGAAACCGCCATTTTGCAAGTACTGCATGTAGAATTACGAGGGCAGCGTAGGAAATATTACTTTTTTTATAAATTTCGTTGGCGTCGTACAGACAGCGCTATAGAAAAGGTTTTTAACGCGAGTGAAGCCACGAGGAACACCTAGCACTAATAAAACACAAACATAGATAGAAGTCCTTTATTAACCCTTAAATGCCTATTCCCTCATCATCTTCTCCTTCTGGCGCGCGAGCTTCTTTTTGGAGAGTTTCTTCTTGGCGGGCGCGTCGTCGGCGGGCGCGGCGCGGGCCACCGCGTCCTCGCGCTCCGACAGGCACACCTCGATGTGGCACGGAGACGACATGTAAGGGTTGATGCGACCGTGCGCGCGGTATGTGCGCCTGCGCAAGCATGGAGCGCGGTTTACCTGTTGACAAATGACAATCATCACCTATTTTTCCATATTGTACAACTTACTACCGTGTCTTTACTCTTTCTACTTTGACATTGGCAAAATCATTGCCTTACAGCGATGGAGCCATAACCTAAAATTTGAATTGAATTGAACAATTTACTAATTTTCATTGAACTTAGACTGAAATATTAAAAAAAACAATTGACCATCTTGAATACGAAATTATGATATAGGTACTACTTTTGATTGGACATTATTTGAGTAAGGAAAGATATGTGAATAAAGCAAACATAGCATCAACATCACATCTGAAGTTAATACATTTACTCAATGTGTTTGAATGAAAGGACATGTGCAAAAATGGGTCTAAAATTCTAACCAAGACAGTTTATATACATCTGGATAGAACTCCCTAAAAACTAGCCTTTTACAATGAAACATTTATTTTAAAGAACTTCAATTTTGACATTTATCTAATTTTATTTTGCTTTAAAACTGCACTTGACATGAACGTTTTTTTTTAAGTTACGTTATTTATTTATTTTTAGAAAGATACACTAAACAGATAACTGACAATAAAAAATCGAAATTACAACACAATGGATCTAATGACTAGTCAGAATCCAAATAGAAGTGTATACAACTTATCCAAATTACATGACACGTACAAGTTTGATAAACAAAAAATTAAGTAGTGATTCTTATTAACTATTATTCAACTAGCAGCAACGTTATTATTAAGACACGTGAAAACAATCCTCTTGTACGTGCTCAGCCTGCCATGGAGGGATCTAGACATCCATATTTTTTCCCTTTGACATCCCTAAAGTTTGAGCCTGATTGGATTTTGAGGCCCATACAAAAAGCAGACATCTCTTTTGGCACACCAATTGACCAAGTACCTACTTAATTAGCTACTTACAATCTTATTAAAAAATGTATAATATACTAAAAATAATGTAACAAAAATATTTTAAATAAATATAAGTGTTAAAATAAGGATGAATGTAAATAACAATTTAATTAAAAGGTTCTAAAAAACACTTAAATAAATCATTGTTATTTTTGCTTTCTGCCTTTTGAAAACAGTCAGTACATTGTTGTACATACTGTCAAGCTAAAAGGCAATCATAGTATTGGGAATTTTTATTAAAGAAGTTGTAGTCTGTCTAGGCCCACGACGGACACCGGTGTCCATATACATAGAGTTTTCTCATACATCTATATATATATAAGTGGGCCTTGAAGGGTTGAGCATGTTGTGCAACAAATAAAACATTTTATGTATTTCACACAAGTGGGCGCCTCTGCTTACCCCGTCGACCGACACAAGAGCTCATAATATATTATGTAATAAATTTAGCAAATATAATCACTATTAAGGCTTCCACAATAATCATCTTAACAAGCATAAACCTAGGGGATGATTTTTCTAAAATCTGATTCTAATTTTAAGCATAAGGCACTTATATGAAATATTCCATTTCTATAATTTGTAAATTTAGAATTTATTACGTGTTTAAGAAATAATGAAATAACAAAAAATACAAGTTATATATTTTAAATAGGATTATGCCCAACATCCCGACATTCATAAAATTATTCATTGATCAGGAAATATACCTATCTCTGCTTGCAGGATTCATTCCTCATTTATCCTGTGTATGTAATACTTAATTATAATGAAATAAACTAATAATAATGTAGCGTCTCTTTCAACATGAAAAGTGCTAATCACAATCTCATTAACACGCTTTTATTAGCTTCAGATGTAGGTATGTATGTAACTGATTCTTTGAAGTTTGAACATGATTTTGACCCCCTTCAAAACGTCGGATCAAATACAGACCGATGACAATTCAATATTTTAAACTAAAAACATGCTTTTACATAAAATGTAATTAAAAAATAATAAATAATAATTTATTTTTAGTGACATTTGTTAGACCATCGTAGAATTATTATTGTGTAAAAAATCCTACTTGTTTTTAGTGACATCTGTTGGACAATAGTAGAACAGAACTAAAAAATGAAAAATAAATACTTTAAAATAACTAAAAACATGGGTTATTTATAGAAAATCCAACTAAAAAATAAAAAAATAATTTGAATTAGGAATAGTGTCAATAAGAAAAAAATGTATTTTATTGTAAAAAAACAAAGCACGGGCCAATATTTAATAATTTTAACTTTTTTTGTTCCCTAATGTTCTTGTTAAATATGAATATCTCTTTACTTAGTTCTACTTGCAATGTTTTAATTATTTGTTACCTTCTTGTTTTGCACTAGTTTGGTAAGTATAGCTTATTTGTTTTTTCTTTGTTACATACTCTTGTAAACAATTAATGGTGCATGTTGTGACTGCCTTAAACAAGTGGTACATTTATATATTTTGTAAAATGTCTCATATTCGAAGTATAAATTTATTGTAACCACTACCGGCTGCCCTAAAAAACATAAAATTAAATAAAAAAAAATTAAGAATTACAGCCATTAAGGTAACTTCTTAAAACTTACAAATATTGTATTATGGATGAGTTTATATCTGTGCCATGAAAGAGGAACTGCAAACTTTCCGAATCTTTATTCTTGGATTAAATAGTATGAAAACTTTGATTCATCCAGAATTTGACAGCCTAAAATATTAAGATATAGATGCCTCATAATGTTAGGAGTTAAAAAATCAAAGCAGCCATTAATAATCGCCTTGTTAACAACACAGTTGTCAATTGAACTTTTCTAAATAATTGTAATTATTTCCCCCTAGTTTTTGCTCTTGGCTCCATCCATGTCAAAAAGTTATTCCAGGATAAAAGTCTTGCTTCACATTTACCAGGATAAAAAGTAGCCTAGTAGTAATCCAGGACATGATCTACCTGTGTGCCAAATTTTATCGAAATCCGTTCAGTGGTTTTGATGTGAAAGAGTAAAATACATACATCCATATATTCTTACAAACTTCCGTCTTAGTAGGATTTAATGCAAGTAATTTTAAATGCATAATTCATAAACTTTATAAACAAGTATTTGCATCTTATACACCATAGTAATACCCAGAAAGTGGAAACTGTTCACTACACCTTGTCAACACCCCAATTCACAATAGGGATATGCAGTGTACCTGAAAACATAGTGTTAGCGATTTCAAGGTTATGTTTGGCTTTTATTAACAGCCCACTCAAGTAAAGCTGTATCTCCATATTCTCTCATCAAAGCACCCCTTTGCCTATGCATTGCAAAGGCTGTATGACTGAGAAATAGACTTCTCATCACAGAATTGTTCCATACTTAGGGTAGTAACATTTGTGAATATAGGCCAAGTTTATATCACTCATACACACCTGAATATGATCAATGACGAGCCTGTCTACATCAAGACCTTTGTAGTCAGCGTTAGATTCAGCGTTTCTGAGGAGTTGCAGCAGGAATTCTGCAGACTTCTTGGGCCAGCGACCCTGTGTGGTACCAAACTGCTTGGCCTGCGCGCATCGGCCGACACCTCCGTTGAACCGACGGAATGGGATGCACTCTTTTTTCTCAGTGACATTTTTTAGGTAACGTACGGCGCGGCGCAGTGGTAGTTTCCTGATGGCCATCGCTGTCTCGTATGTGTTCTGAAAGGATTCATTTTATGATTATATGACAAAAAGTAGGAAGGTTATTATTACTGAAATGAACTCGGTATTAGTGTGGTACTGTGGCTTTCTTAGGTTGTATTGTTAATACCAGTTTGAGGGAGAACAGATGGTGATCCCTAGTAAAACAAGAATAAAAATATTAACAAAAGTTTTTTTGTTGCATTCTTACTTCAAACATTGCGATATCCCTAAAATCCTGATCTTAATTCTTAACACATAAAAGTGGCTATAAACTTATTACTGGACGCTAGGTAATAATCAAATATTATTATACATTTTAGTTTCAAAATGCGTAAATCGTCCATGTGGAAACAACAAATTGTAAATAAATAAAAAAACATACCTTGAAGTGAACACGGAGGTTTGAGCCACGCGCCTTGCATGACTTAGCAGGATTATCCGGCTCCCGAGAGTAACGACCCATTTTTGTTTCTGAAACACAGAGCGGCTTTATGTTCCAAATTCCATCTTACAAACTTAGGTTACATTTTAACACCGCGCCCTTTTACACGTCCCACGAAATAAACATTGAAATAACGGGAATACACTGTAAAATACTGCATCACGAGAGGATTCAATTCATAACACAACATATTTCAAGATTTTTATGGATTTCATAAAATACGAAACCAACCTCTCAGGAGAAAATTTGACAGGAAAAGGAATAGACACAACTTTTTGACATAAAATTTTTTTTTTTTTTTTTTTAATTTTCCCTTTGTTTTGGGAAGGCAAAGGGCTCAAGCCCATACAGCCTCGTCATAAGTAATATTCATATTTGAAATTCCGTGCATTAAGGCCTAAGCCAAGTCTTCATAATATTATTTCCATATTTTTAGTCTTATATTTAGGCCTAAGCCAAGTCTTCATTATATTATTTTCATATTTGTAGTCTTATATTTAGGCCAAAGCCAAGTCTTCATTATGTTTTCTTCATTTTTAGTTTTGAGCGAAGTCAAGTCATTAGACTGCTATCTATTATATCTTTATTTTTCCCTAAATATCCATTACCGTATGGCATATGTAATCATAAATAGCTTTGTATGTCTCTGGTCTTTTAAGTATTTCTTGCATAGAGCGCGGGACAAGCTCAGATTTGCCGTAGATGTTAATTAATTTATCAATAAGTATAATTCTTTGTATGTTGAAAGCAGAGCATTCAAATGTTATGTGATTCATTGTTTGTTCAACATTCTGATCGCAATCTGTGCATATGGGGGACGAAATAATGCGCATTCTGTTAAGATGGGCTTTAAAACGACCATGTCCAAATCGAAGTCTATTTAATATAGTATAAAATTTTCGTTGCATGTTGAATTTGGATCTACAGAACCAAGGACACTTTCCCACATTAATATTGATTGCTGCGTAATAGGCACCTCTTTGTTGTAGTCAACCAATATTCTTTCCATTCATTAAGAATAGACTCTCTTACGAGTAGCTTTAAGTCCGAGAATGGTATGGCAATTTCATCAACAGCTTTCACACTGTCGCCGCTGTCACTGTCAACAATTGACTTTGCTAAAAAATCAACTTGCTCGTTTCCGATTACTCCCACGTGCGCAGGTGTCCAAAGGAATTGTACTTCTTTGCCTTGATTCTTCAATTGAAACCAACGACTCTTGATGTTATATATAATGTAATTAATTTTACAGTCTAAACTATTACTTTGTAAGGCACGTAAAACACTCATACTGTCCGTAATAACAAGCCAACGTTGATCATTTGCTTGACCAATATATTGCAATGCAAATAATATTGCCAAAGCCTCAGCGGAAAAGATACTCAACTCACACGAGAGTTTGCGACCAAATCCTAAACGCAGATGAGGAATATAGAACGCCATCGATACGTTTCTCGACTTGGAACCATCAGTAAATATTTTTCTATATTGATTATATTCAGCCAAAACATTGTTTACCTCTTCTTTATGCTTCATATTGTTATTTATATTTATCTCTATAGAAGTAAATTTGCTTTCAAAACTGTCAGTATAGCAAGCCCAGTTGTCAGGTCTATGAATTTTATATTTTTGATCAAGTTGAATCATAAATGAAAAATCATGAAGTGCATAAGGTACATTAGTGGTTGAAACAAAGGAACATTGACTATCAAAATGTTTATATTTTCTCAATAATAAATTATTAGCCATAGAAAATAATTTGAGAAGAAAACAATATTTTAGATACTTAAATCTATATGACAAAGGAGGAGTATTGCACTCTACTTGCAATGAATTTATAGGGGTCGTCCTCATAGCACCAGTAATTAATCTCAGATTTTTATTTTGCAAAACATCCAATTTCTGAACAAGTTTGTCATTAGATGCGAAACACAAAAAACCATATTCAAAGTGACTACGGACTAGTGATTTATACAACATGAGCAAAATTTTTGGGTCAGCACCCCAAGACGTTCTTGCAAGTGATTTTAAGATATTAAATGCCTTACCTGCCCTTCCGATAATATAATCAACATATTTTTTCCATGACAGATTATTAGTCAAAATTACCCCTAAAAATTTAACTTCAGACACTTGTGGAATTTCTCTTTGGTCATAAAATAATTTAATTTTAAAGGGACGAGTTTTGTTAAATACCACCATTTTGGTTTTGTCAATATTAATATCAAGATTCAGATATTTAAAGTAAATGTGAAGATTCGTCAAAGCTGCATTAAGAGTATTAACAATGACATTTACATTAGACCCTGATGTATAAATAACAAGATCATCAGCAAATTGTAAATTTCTAACGTCTGAACCTAGTATTAAATTAAGTTTATAAATATACAATATGAATATTAAAGGGCTTAAAATTCCTCCTTGACACACACCTTTGAAAGACACTCTAGGTCCAATAAGTTGATTTTGAAATTTAACATACACTACTCTACCATGTAAAAAGTTAAAAATCCATTTCACAATTTTTTCAGGAATACCAATGGTCAATAATTCAGAAGCTAATATGTGATGATTGACATTATTAAATGCTCCAACTATGTCAAAGAAAATACCTATTAGAACTTCTTTGTTCTTGAATGCATTAAAAACATCAAAATGTAAATGAGAAATACTTTCGCGACAAGAACGACCTTTGCGGAATCCAAACTGGTTTGATGGTAAAATATGATTGCTTTCTACAAAAAATTCTATTCTTTGTTTTAACAACTGTTCAAATATTTTTCCCATGCATGAAGTTAAAGCTATTGGCCTATAAGAATCAGCAAGTTCTTTCTCTTTATTGGGCTTTAAAATTGGTATTAAACAATCTGTTTTCCAACTTGAAGGAATGATTGAATTATTCCACAATAGATTATAAATATTTAACAAAACATGCTTTGAAGTATTTGATAAATGTTTAAGTACTTTATATGGAATTCCGTCGAGGCCAAAGGCTGTATCACGTCTAGAGGAAATGGCTGAATTCAATTCTGCAAAAGTAAATGAATTTGTAAGATAATCAGAACTCGAAGCAGTTATGAAGTTATTATTTAAATTTAATTCAGCCTCAACGGTGGAAGGTGTGTATTTTCTAATAAAATCAAAAATCCAATCTAATCTCTTACAGGAGTTATAGCTTGTATTTACGTTTTTAAAAATTTTCATGTAGTACCATATTCTAGATAAAGGAGTAGTTCTATTAAAGCTTTCACAAAGATTTTCCCAACTTTTTTGTCTTTCTTGCTTCAAGGTCAACTTTTTAATAGCTTGCAACTTTTGAAATGTAAATAATTAGATTCAGTTGAATCACATCTAAAGTTTACATATGCATGTTTGGCCTGTTCAACAGCAGAAGCACACCTGGCGTTCCACCAAGGTAGAGGTCTTCTATTTTTATTAAAATATGTGCTGGAGTGACTTTGAGAATTAGGACGAAGTCCAATTGACATAGATAACTGAATAGCTGTATCCAAGAGACTCATTAATTCTTCATATGATTTTAAAGGATTTTCTTTGTTATAATGAAAATTATGCAGGAAACTATCTGAAATGGTTCTAAACATATCCCAATTAATTTTACGATAATTGTGTTGTTGAGGATATTGCTTACTATCGAGTAATAAAGTTTGTTTGTTACCAGAAACATTTCTAACAAAAACTTTTGTTATTACAGGTAAGTGATAGCTTCCTAGAGGGTCATCGTGCACAGACCAATCGCAGGAAACTGCAAGATCAGGAGAAACTATTGTAAGATCAAGTGCATTTTGTCGCCATTTATGGGAACCTACTGTTGTCATTTGACCATCATTCAGAATAACTAACAAATTATCATCTATACATTCTAATACTTCAGATCCACGAGTATCAGAAGTCATGCAACCCCAGCTATGGTGCAAGGCATTAAAGTCTCCAGCAATAAGCAAGGGCTCAGGTAGACTTTGAATTAGGTTGTTCAATTTATGTTTAGAGAAAGATGGAGAACATAGTTTGGGACTGTAAAGAGATACTATGGTCAGTTCCTTATTGCTACCATAATACAAACGAATTGCGCTATTTTGAATGGAATTATCGCTAAAAGTGTCTAATTTCTTAAAATTAAGGCTTTTGTGTACTAAAATAGCAACACCGTTATGATCGTTACCACTGTCTAATCTCACCATCTCATAATTTTTAAAACTAATATGATGATGTGACTTCAACCAGGTCTCGCATATAATGGCAATATGAATGCTTTTCTCATAAAGAAAATGTGAAAAAATAAGTCGATTACTCATTAAACTCTGGGCATTCCATTGTACAATATTTATATAATCCATAAAAGAGAGAAAAAGATTTAAGAGGAGATTTTTTGGTCTTGTATGTTTTGGATGAGAAATTCTTTGATAGTTTTACTACAGATGCTAGTTTCATTTGCTTTGCTCATGGTAATAATTTTTATAACTGAATCAACTAGTACTTTCAAAAAGTGATCAGAGTCTAAAAGTGATATAAATAGTTCATTAGGACTTTTTTTCCTGCCACCTAGTGAAGGGAATGATTTTTCATTGACAACATCCACAAATGATCTTTTAATAAACTTTTCTTTGTTCTGTTTAATTTTATCTTGTTTTACTGGGCACTCTGATGAAATAGCAATATGGTTTCCTTTGCAATGAATACAACAAGCATTAGTTGGAGCAATAGTGCAATTCTTAAAATTGTGGCTGCCAGTACAGATTGAACATTTTTCTGAGTTCTTGCAAAATTTAGCTAAATGGCCATACCGGAGACAACGCAAACACTGTTTGACTGGAGGTATGTATGGTGAGATCTCAAATCGCCAACTATTAAGATCAACACTGTCGGGTAAAGTTTGGCAGGAAAATGTAATACATATAGTTTTAGTGGGTTGTAAAGTAAAGGTGCTGTCAACATTTTTTATTCTCCTCATAATTCTACGTATAGAAATAATGTTTTTTGTTGTTGTTAATGCAGTATAAATTTGTTCGTTGGATAGGTCTATCGGAACATGATGTATAACACCTGTAGTCTCGGTAGCGGCAGCCGGTATACTGGCTTTAAGCTTATTCATGTCTAGAAATTTTTTATTTGATAATGCAGCATTTGCAAGTGTTGCACTGTCGAAAATAGCGCCCACCTTATACTTATTCATGCGCACTAGTTGTTTTATGCCCTTATTATACCTTTTCAGATTATTTGCCAGAGACATCATATCTCTGTCCCCCAGCGGTTTATTGTTTTCGATACTTTCTAAGAAGACAATAAATTCGACATTACCTGTATTTTCTGCATACAGTCTGTGATAATTGGGTATTTGGAAAGTTCTATACTTATCCACAGCATCCACGGATTTTTGAGACGAAGAATCCGACGCCTCCAACTCCGCCTCATCATGCCCTGACTCATCTTTTTTCTTACGTTTTCTTGTCCCCCCCATTTTGGACAAATCTCTTCTTCAACTACCAAGATATAAATATGTACAATTATTTATACTTTACTCGTATAAAAATTATTTTTAATAAATAAGTTTAAAAATTGCGCCTTTTCTTTTCGACGTTCCCGCGCTTTTTCTTCTTTTGACATAAAAAATTTGACATTGACGAATGGTGTTATTCTTTTTTATTTAAATATTACGGCTCTGGATACTAGTCTATTAAGCTCGTCTTTCATGAAATACAATTCTTGTTTCTTTTTTATCCTCAGTACGAACTATGTCGAAGTAAAGGAGTGGTTACTTTACCAGGACTTTATCAAGGTGTTTTAGCGGCACCAAAAAAAAAACACTTGAACAGAGCTGTTATTTCAATTCACTTCATTGGAGATCTTTAATAGAACTTCATAATATAGTGTATAATATATTTTATTATAATCATAATTATGCAATACTAGCTTTTTCCCGCGGCTCTGCTCACGTTAAAAAGTTTTTCCGGGATAAAAATCCCGCTTTATGTTTTCCCGGGATAACATGTAGCCTATGTGTTAATCCAGGACATGATCTACCCGTGTGCCAAATTTCATCGAAAACCGTTCAGTAGTTTTTGCGTGAAAGAGTAACACATCCATACATCCAGATATCCATATATACTTACAAACTTTCGCCTTTATAATATTAGTAGTATATGAAAATGGTTATTAATGCAGAACTCATTCACGATGTTGCAATTATATTATCTATTTGGTTTTTGTATATGAAACTAGAAGCAGCAAGCTTCATAGTAAATCTTCACCATTGGGCAGAGTTCCAACTTAATTTACAACGCTGATATTTAGATATTATACACAGTTGCGTAGGGTATCTATAACCATTTTCCAGTTCCCACCTGGATCATAGAAAGCCACAGATGATAACGCCCCTTGCAGTTACGTTTACAAAGTATAAAATTACCAAGTGGATGTGACGTCACAATCAAATCACATCTTTTTATTAGCCTGACTTGCTTGCTTGGCGAGCACAGCTGGGCTTGGCCGCGCGGAGCTTGGCTTGGTTTCACTTGGCTGGACTAGTGTAGCTGTCATTGCTAAGGTGGCTGGCATGCAGTGCCGGATTAGCCCATAAGCAAATTAAGCAATTGCTTAGGGCATCACGTCTTGGGGGGCACCAGAAACAGCACAAAAAAATGCTAGCACATAAAAGTAAAGCTGTTTGAAAATCCGCGCGATTAAAGACTGATGTTAGTTTACTTATGGTAGGGGGGCCCCATAGGCGTGAATTGCTTAGGGCATCAAGTTGTCGTAATCCGGCACTGACGGTTCCATCGTATTTGCAAATATTTTAATGTAATTTAGAATCATGCACTGCCCAGTCCACTTCCTAGGTTCATAAAAAAATATAGAAGTTTATTCTAATGTTGTTGAAGTTATCGCTATGAGACAATATAATGGATTTTAATAAAATTGGCACATGCATACGGAACAAATTATTCTAAATTAATGCTCTAATACAGAATACTTAGGTATCTTGTATCCCAGAAAAATTTAGGTACATTAAATCTCAGGTATGATTTTCACGCGATCAAAGCCGCAAGCGCAAGGAAAATAAATATAAGTCACGCAAGGGACCGGACGCGACGCGACGGCGCGGTCCCCTGCGTCTATCTTAGTGCAACAAGATACCCCGGGGCCCGGCCGTCTCGTACGCACCGAAAAAGGCCACCGCGGGTTTTGGTTGGTATGTTGGTGTAGGGTGTACCGCTACACTTTTGCATTTTTGCGAATTATTGTTTTCTTTTCACAAAAATAAAATTAAAGGAATTGACTTTACATCACACAAAGAAAAAAAATGTATCAATTAAACTTAACGCGTAGAGGTGCTTTGAAATTTTGAATTAGTTCAGCTACTTATGTGGCTGACTGTACACAGTGTTAGGGACTCGGTCCAATGCTCGCTCAGATGATGCTATACTCCCGAGTGTCGACATTGGGCTGTAAGGGCGGTATTAATAAATCAATCTCAAGTTTGAGTTACATCTCAAGTAGACATAATTCAATACATTATGATACACTTGAGATGTAACTCAAACTTGAGATTGATTTATTAATACCGCCCTAAGACTGTGTAAAACCAACATAACCGTTGCACTCACCCCCAAGTGGTGGCAACGATAACGCATTTTTTCCCCGCGATAAAAATAATAATATACAGTAAGGCCAATGTCATAGATCACATTTGACATTTCATCAAAATTAAACAACGTAACTTTGTAATGAGGGAACACAATATTATTTTTTTTTTTAAAGTTTTGTGCAGTTCTGCACAATTGCTTAACTTTTTTCAGTTAAAAATATATAAAGTTGAAAGTTAGAAGATAGGCTAGAAAAAAGTATAGAAAGTCATTGAAACGCATAGTTGTTGGGCCGGATATTGGATATTCGGTTTGCTTTGAGGCCGTATGCCCAAATATTCGGTCTGTCATGTGATCATGTTGCATGTTGCAATAATTTTACAAAGTTAGTTAAGACTTAAGATTATTTTACACAAGCATTGACTATGAATCAGAAAAAATTGTGCGTATTCGGGTGGTGATAAGTGAAATTAATTATTTAGTTGTAAAATTACTTTAAATAAAAAAATATCTATTCTTACTTACTTCATCTGCCGTATATAAGTACTTAATCAACACACTATCTTATAAAAGCAAAATTTACTGAAGATTATTTTACTGTATCGCAGTTTTGAAATATTCGGTATTTAGCCGGATAAAATAAAGCCTGGTGGGGCGGATACCAGATAATTAGCGAATATCTGATTATCTGTCGTGTTTTTTTTTTTTTTTTTTTTTTTTCCTTTATTGATTAACAATTGGTTATAATATATACGTACAATGTCATCGGTTTGTTTTCACAGAAAGGTGTCAGAGGGGGGCAAAGTTCCGCTATTTGATACGTAGTTAACCCCCCTCTAATAAAGCAATTCGGAAGAAAACATAACAGAAATAGTAATAGTATAAAAAAATAAATAAAAATAAAATATTTACATTACCAAAAACTAACACACAATAGAAGAATACAATATTATATTATAATATAAAAGAGAATTGCGTCAACCACAGGAACGGCAAAGTGCAGCGACAAGCAGCTACGAGTTGGTGCTGCTATTATTATTATTAAATTGTTTAAGTTTGCCCAGGGTGGAGTTAGCTAATTCCTGATAGGAGGCGATGGTGGCATTGTGTTTCACCAGGTCGGCTAGGACATAGGGACGCACCCCATAACGATTACACGTGGCCTCATGTTTGTAGCGTGCTGTAAGGAATCTGGGGCAGTGTTCCAGAATATGGTTCACACTTTGGACAGTGGTGTCATCACAAGGGCACTTGTCAGTAGGTGATATTTTAAACCGATGGAGGTATGCCCTGTGGAAGCCATGTCCAGTGAGAGCTTGTGTTAATAAAAAAGTGGGAGTGGTGCGTTTCCACAACTCTCTGATAAGGTGAAGGTCCGGTAGGAGTGCCCAGGTGTGCCGGCCCTGCGCAGCGTCGCTGTATCGCGACTGCCAGGCGTCCAGGGAGGAGCCGCGGAGGAGCCCCTTGATGTACGCCAGGGGGAATCTGGCATAATCGGGGGCTCGGTGAAGGGAGCAAGCCGAATTGGCCGCCTCGTCTGCGAGTTCGTTACCCACAATACCGACGTGGCTCCTGACCCAGACGAACCGCAGCGAGCCCACGGACCGATAGTCCCAGATTAGCTTGTGAATCCGGGACACCAGAGGGTGGGTGTTGCTGCGGTTTTGTAACGCCATAAGAGACGATAGAGAGTCAGAGATGATGTTGGCCTCGGTATACCTGTGGTCAAGAGCCCATCGGCACGCGTGCAATATAGCGAGTAGCTCCGCCTGGAACACCGTACAGCAGTCATGCAACTTAAACTTGTGAGTGGTGGTATTTCCGCCAGGGTCGAAACACACGAAAGCAGCGCCCACCCTTCCATCGTCCTGCTTACTGCCGTCGGTGTAGATATTGTGTTGTGTTGTAGTGTGGCTGATCATGTCTTCGACTTCTTCCTGGTTGGAGGAGGTTACAAATGTAATGCTAACACGGTCAGCAGGATGCAGAAGTCGATGTATTGGTGTTGGGGACTCAAGTGAGATGTCCGTAGGGAGGAGATCAGAGTGCCCAGAAAGTCTAGCCTGCTCCAATTTATGGACCTCCAGGACTTTGAGGTCTAGAGGGATGAACTGGGCCAAAGCTATGGCCGCGATGGTCGATACCGTTCGGAAGGCACGGATGGCCTTGAGTGCGAAACCGCGTTGCACGCTGGCCAGCATAGCACGAATGTATTTTTTATGGGTCACGTGCCCCCAGACACCAGCAGCGTAGGTGATAATTGGCTCGATTATGTGTTTATAAATGGTACGCACGTTTTCCGGGTGCGCACCCCATGTGGGTTTGACATACAGACATAGTTTATGGAATATTTTGATAGCCTTGCTGGTGACGTGACGCACGTGGCTCCGAAAAGTGAGGTTTTCATCGACCACTACGCCCAAGAGCTTAATTTCTCGGGCGAGAGTGATCCGATGCCCGTCCATGGCAAATCTCGCGGACCTGGCTCGAGGTGAAAAGGCGACGGCTTGGGTTTTGGCAGCGCCAAATTGCAGTTTGACGCTCCTCCCCCATGCGGCGATATCGTCGAGGGCCAAATTGGTGGCGCTTTCGAGTGCGCTCACGTCCCTGGCAGAAACAATGAGCAACACATCGTCCGCATAGGCCTGCAGGTGGCATCCAGAAGGGAGCGACCTGTCCAGGAGCTCGTCAAGGATAAGGTTCCAAAAGACAGGCCCACAGGTGGATCCTTGTATGCACCCTTTGGACATACTTTTGGAGACCCGCACCCCGGCATGGTCCAGGGTAACGCTACGGTCAGTGATGTAGCTTAGTATAAGCCCAAAGATGTTGTTCGGGCATTCAGTCACCCTGAGCCTATGCAGCAGCGCGGGCCACCAGGCATTGTCAAAGGCCGCCTTGATGTCCAGAGACACCGCGGCGACCAGGTGCTTGTCCTCCTTTGCCCTCCTGACGAGCTCCAGGGCAGTGTGGAGAGCAGCCGTGGTGTTAGTTTGCTCTCGAAATCCGAACTGACGTTCATTGGCTTTTCCGCTCCTGCAGACTTTATAGGCGACTCTTTTAATGAAGAGCCGCTCCAATAACTTGCCAAAAATGTTCAGTAAGCCGATTGGCCGAAAAGACCCGATATCGGAGTAGTCAGGCTTCCCAGGTTTGGGGATTATCTTGACGTACGCCTCCTTCCACTGTCGGGGAAAGTGCTGTAAAGTAAGACATCTGTTCATTACGTCGGTAATTAAGGTTGGATAGGCTTTTGCGAACTGAAGACATATGTCAGCGGTGAGGCCGTCTAGCCCAGGGGCCTTTTTGGGGTTCATATGCTCGAGATGTTCCAATACCTCCCCGACAGCGAATGGAGGGTCGTCAAGGGAGTTGGGAAGGAGCGAGGATGATGAGGATCGGAGTAGGTGGTGGTGGGGCTCGGTATCCGGCCCATCGTCGGGGTAGAAATGCCGAAGCAGGGCTTCAGCAGTTTCCTCCCCTCCGTCTGTAAACCGATCACCGAGCCTGAGGGTGATAGGGGGGCGTCTGGGAGCAGAGTCCTTAATTAAACGATTTGTGAGGGACCAGACGTTCTCCCCGGTCTGATGCTCACAGAATTTCCGGAAGTTCTCGCATGAGGCTTCGCGGATCTCCTGCGCGTACAGGCTTTTTGCGTTCCGGAGTTCCTCGGCCAGAGAGTCAATCGGCTCCCCGTGTCTTGATGTGTTGTGTAACTGGCGGTGAAGGTGAATGACTATAGCCTTTCTGGTCTCCAATGCCTCAGTCCACCAAGGGGGGCGGTATTTGGCGCCACCCCGTTTGACCGGCATGGAGTCCAGACAAGCCGTGTGTATGTGCTGTGTGATTTCGGCAATGAGGGCCTCAAGCTCCTCAATGCCGAGCGTGTGAATCTCCCTTTCCAGCACATCAGATCTCGTGAAGGTCGTATGGAGAGAATTTGAAAAGCGTCCCCAGTGGGCGTTTGAACTTTTGTAACGGAAAGTGGAATGTGTGGTGTGTTCTGTGGTGTATCTGTCGTGTTAGTAAACTAACCAAAAACTTACAACAGATATTGTTATTGCTTGCGCCGCTTATTTTGCTCATTGATGAATATAAATAGAAGGTATCAAAATATGTAATGTATCTATAGATGAATAAAAAAACAAACTTAGACAGCTTTTTAAATTTATTTGTGCAGCTATATTAGTGTCTACATTTTAATGCATTATAATTACAATAGACGCACTATGATATGTATTGAAGATCAGTTATTGAATGCCAAAACGTTCGAATTACTCATACAATTTCATTACATCGTTTTATAAATTAACGTTACTCAATTTATTACAATCATATGAGACTTATGCTAATAATACTAATTATTACAAATAATAATATTTACAATTTAGATTAGAATATTTTTACAAGACCTTTCATATTATATTTAGAGATGGAAATAGTAAAAATTAAAAAAACACATAAATTCGCATTGTTTATTATTGTTTCATCAATTACTTTCCGAACGGGGGCGCTGTTAACTGCGACACAGTTAGATATTCTAACTACTGCAGTTAACAACCCTATTCACTGTAAAGTATACTGTGCTAAATATATTTTTTTATTATTATTACTAACGCACCCATTATTTGAAAGCATGATGACTAAATAAACTATTTTAGCAAATAATCGTATTATTGCTTGAACACAGTTTAAAAATTCGAAGATACTAAATTCTTTACTATTTACATTTTGCATATTTATCGCTCTCTAGTGCTTGTTACTGCTAGTTTTTGACATACTGCGGAATAGTGCCATCTAGTGGCTACCTACAACAAACATCCATTTCAAATTAAATTAGAATCTGACTGTAAAACCAAAAACATAATAAGAAACTTCTTCTTGTCATAAAAGTATAATTAATAACAAATTACGATAGCTTAGCAAGGTAAAGCGCATGTATATTCAGCTAATGTGGCGCCGGTGCTGGCGGCGGGAGCAATGGTAATGGCGCGACGCACGCCACGCAGCTGTCAACTTCTGTAACAATATTATAAATAGTTCAAACAAAAATTAAAACAACAACAATAATTCTGTAATGTAAATATTATTATTTACTTGAACTAATTATACTTGCACAAGCACGTATAATAAGTTCGTTGATTAAAAATAAATCGATAGATGGCGTATTACATATTGTGATTTGCAAAGTCGACGCTCCCCACGTGCTCCCGAATCCCGACTTATAATGATACTTAAATACACACTCACGCCTCTTATCCTCGAAAGGGTAGGCATAAGCGCAACTAGCGCACCCAATTTTCACCGTGCATACTCCGTCCTATGATGTGATAGGGGGCGAGCCTATCGCCATATCCGGCACAAATTCCAAAATCCGGGCTGATACTGAATAGAAAAACCCAGTATTACTTTGCCCGACTTGGGGATCGAACCCGAGACCTCAGCATTGCAGTCGTACCGTAATACAACTACGCCACCGAGACACGGAGGAGACGAGGTACTATAATGATAAAACCGATAAAACAATATACTTAACTCGACTATTATTACATTGTCCTTGTTTTTTGTGACTGTTCCTGGAATACAATATTTATGTAAACTACGCATTTTAGATTTGGCTCAAATAAATAGGTACATTACAGTTGCTTTTTGGTAGGTACCAATTTAGATTGTAGGTCCGTACTTAACATAATCCAAATCACTAAAGTTTTTTGAAGCAGAAATAAATAATCTAGATATATTGAAACGGGTGCAAAGTAAAAAGATTTAGGTACACACTGAAATTAAACTATTACAACGGATTTAACCGCGGTTTTTTATTTTATTTTTCTCCCGACGTTTCGAAGGCTTTCTAGCACTTTGTGGTCACGGGGCGGAATGAGGTGTAGGTGGTCCGAAATGTTATTGTTACAAACCTACTTTCAATTTACAATTTTAAGATGTTAGTCATTGTTTGCGGTCAGGTATACGCAGAAAGAGCTCACAATGTCTTGACGTCTGGCAGCAGGTTTTTGGGCGCCCGATTTAATTAGATGTATTACCAGTCCCAGGCTTGTGCAAGTTTCCAACTATCTTCTCTATTGAAATTGGGATGTATTTTGATTCTAATGGCCTCGCGGATCATCCTAGGCAGGAATCCGTGTTCTTTGGCAAGGATTTGTGACATGTAGAATCTAAGGTAATGGTTGGAGCCTTCTTCTGCCTGTTCAGCTACTGCAGACTTCGTAGAGCGTCGGTTTTTAACATCAACTATATTATGTTCTTTTACGCGGGTCCCTATATGTCTTTTTATTCGTTCAATATAAAAGAGGCCACAGTCCCGAGCTATGCTTTTTAAGATATTATCAAAATGATAATAATTCTTCTACTCATACTATCTGTTAGTAAAATGTTTATAACTATTGACACCATGCACCCCACGCTTTTTTTTACAATAATTTTTTTTCTTATTTACACTATTCTTAATTCAAATTTATTTTCTATTTTTTACTTGGATTTTCTATAAAGTGTGTTTTTTTAGTTTTTTTAAACTATTATTTATTTTAACATAAATTTCTCCCGTACGTCGCTATAAAAGTTTCACTTCAAAAACATTTTAAAAAATATACCTGAATACCGAATTCCAAGAAAGTCGCTAAGTAGCGTTAATTAGGTACGATAATACTTGTTACTTAGCTGGCTCAATTTAATTACTCGTTATTGATCCTGTTGCTAGGTAACGCTATAATCTCGCGCTAATTGCCATCTTCGATACTCATGCACTGGCAAAGTTACTTTAAGAGTCCGTTTTATGTTAAAGTAAACTTTAAGCGCCAATTAACAGACAGCTAATTTAGAAGGCATTCTCTGGAGTAACCGGTAATACTAATTCTGTGCACAGTTACAGTAGGTAGTACCTATCTAGAGACTATATACAAAAAAGCGAAAGGTCACTCACTCACACACTCATTACGAAATCTCAGAAACTACAAGTGCTAGGTGTCTCAAATTTTGTATGGGGATTCCTTTTAGGACGTAGGTGCTTACTAAGATAGGATTTTGCGAAATTCAATCCCTGAGGGGTAAAGAGGGGTGGCAAAGTTTGTACGTGATAAACTCAAAAACTACTGTACGGATTTTGATGAAATTTGGTATGGTGATAGTTCGAGACCCTGGCTTTGGAGAAGCTTTTAGGCTCTTTTCTGTTTTCGCCTCGACCACTGCCTTGGGCCGGGAAATTTTGCGTTCGCTTCTCGTGGCAAAAACCCACGATACAGCACTATCACATACCCCCAACAGTAAACACTGATACATATTTTTTGGTCCCTAGAGTCATATAATAAAGTCATCATGCATATGCAGATGGTCGCGAATTCTCGTCGCCACTGCCCATTATAGCATCACTAAGAACCTCAAATAAAACAACTCAGTGTGCGATCTAAGTGCTATTAAATATTGGATGTTAGAGGCCGATTTCACCGCTTTCTGATAAATACTATTCGTCACATAAATGAATAGCCAACCAAATAAAAAAGTTATACTGTAATCAATTCTCCCAAATAAATTGACGTAAAATCAGTACTATCTACATTAGTTGTTTAATACGATAACTGTCAAATAAAATTTATTTGAAACCTGTAAAACTAGCCCTAAATCTCCGTTTTATTATCTACGAACTACTTCCAATGTCCTTCAAATCAGAAGAGAACAGAGCTTTCCCAATCTGGCCAGAGTTTTTGCAATCTAACTTCACGGCATAAATAGATGTTACAGTAATACCTAAACAACATAGCGCTGTCTAGTCTAGTTCCTAGTCTTAGAGATTAAATTTATCCAGTGTTAACAACTTAGTGGATTTACCATTAAATCCTTTTTATTATTTCCGGCTAATGTAGTGTGGGGTCGCCGAAAACATCCTAAAATATATATACTAATATGCCACATAAAAAAGCTAGATAATCAATCTTTAGTGGTTTCTAGTGGTTACAAACAGTTATTAAAGGTTCTGAAAAAGAAATTTGGCAACACTGAGTTTACAATTACATTCCCTTACCACGATCGTGCATGTAATGCAGCGCGGGCCTGAGATCCGGCAGGCGCCAAGGTTCCACTCGCGCCTCGTCTTCTCTCTCCACTTTGGGCACCAGCGCTGTCCAGCAGGAGTCGTCGGGACGAGGAGTTGGCGCGCTCCGACATGGCCATGTACAGCTCTGGAACATTCGGGAGTTATAAACTGACGGGCTTGTAGGACGGTTACTTATAGGAGTAACATTTTAATATCTAAGAATTTCCTTTCATTGCAGGAATAATTATTATAATTATTAGCTGTTCTTTTCGTGTGTCAGTTAGTTGTACAAATAAAAGTTACACAGTAATTTGGCTTTGTCATTAAATGTAGAGTTGTAGATCAGCCCGAATTCGGGCTCGATAGAGCAATAGGCTCGCCCCCTGTCACATCATGGAACGGAGTACACGTAGCAAAAAGTGGGTAGATATCTACACTATCTGCGCCTCTGCCTTCTAATCCGAGGATGAAAACGTGTGTGTGTGTGTGTGTGTGTGTGTGTGGATTAAATACCATACAGTGCATTTAAATGTAATTAATTCAAGTCTTAAACCCTTTTCGATTTCATAGTAAAGTTAAACATTCGTGATAGCTAACTATGTTTGTTACGATTACCGTCACGAGAGGGGGTTATCAGATAGGACACGCCACATGCAATTACTTAAATATTACCGCTGTCACTTTACTTATCTACCACAACTGATGCAATATTTTTATAAGCTTTGCACTGACTCTCAGAAAAATCTATACTTGTGGCTGCATAGATTCGTAGGGAGATAGGGATATTCATAGGGATTCCTTTGCTTATTCCTTAAAAAATACAGTGATTTTTACAAGCATTAAACTCAAAAACCTATAGAAAAATATCTTTCATTATTAAAACTAAAATAAATATAGACAGAGTAGCATCATAAAGGTGAAAAACAAAAATAGGTACCTAACGTAGAGGTAATACCTATGTAACATTACTCACAAAATATATTCATAATTCGATTTTTAACCAAAATGTTGAGTAGGTGCCAAAAAAAATGTTAAAGAAAACAAAAAACCCGACGGCCGACCAAAATATCTGCCATCTTTATTAAATTCGCTGAAGAACTGAAAAGATTTTAATTTGAATATTTTTATTTGGTTTTGAATAATCTTAGTTGACGGTGTCAACAAACGCTGTCGGAGGCATAACACGCTCACTTCTCATAATTTGGTTGGTGATATATGTAGAGCAACAAAATTTCGGAGTGAGCAGATGCCTCCGACTGCGTTTGTGGACACCGTCAACTAAGATTATTCAAAACCAAATTAAAATATTCAAACTTTTTTTATAAACTACCTCTGTCCCAAATTTCAGCCAAATCCGTCAAGCCGTTTTACCGTGAAGAAGTAACACAAACGCATTTAAATTATTAGTGGGATGTGATTTATTAGCATTATATATTCCAAACTCCAATAAAACATATAAGTTATATATAATATATTCGTAATCACCGTTAAAAATCCTTTATTTTGATACCACACTCGATGTATTTTGAAAACATAAACTATTTTTAGAATACTTTTTGCCGCCAAAATTTCTTAATTTAATAATTTTTTTAATTTTAGTATACCTAGTGTTACTCTCACGGCTAAGACGAATCTATTGACACCACTCACATAAAAATACGACAAGCCGTTTAGGCTCTAGAGCGTGCCAAAGTAATATACATACATACTTACATACATACACTCAAAAACATAACCCTCCTTCTTTCGCAGTCGGGTAATAATAACGTTACGCACAAAATTTCCAGTAATTATCTTTTGTTATTTCAATGTAAGCATTTGCGCTCGATAAACTGAAAATGACCCAAAATGAAAAGAGTGTCACACCAAACTTATTACAAACTCTACGCTGTTTGTCATCATTTAGACCCTAAAAACTGCTGCGACGGCACTCGCGACGACGGGCCGTAAAAAAGACAAACGAAAACACTGCAACTCTCTGAATTCGTGATTCCTACGTCAGAATCAGAGTCAGAAAGAAATCAGAAAGTTGCAGTATTATTTTCCAATGACCTCACATTATCGCAAGATAGCCAAAGTAAAACATGACTCAAATTGATACATCAATGAAAATTCTGCCAATTGTTTCGCAGCAGCATATCAGAAACACTCAAAACCTTTCAAGAAATAAATCCTATTTAAAATGAATATTTTTAACTCTGTGAATAATAGAGCAACACTAGAGTTTCTTGCCCGTTCCACTCTGGTGAGAACTGCCTTCCGAACAGGTGGGGTAATGTATAACATTTTATGGGTTCGAATGAATTATTTCATTTAATATATTTTCAACAATATTTCCCAGTGTGGTCACCCACGCTCATAAACAATTCATGCATGTTCCGTATAATTATTTACGTAAAGCCAACGCTTCAGCGGAATATAATAGCGTAATTGTCATTTTGTTTTAAATAATAAATAGCCTTGTGAGTACCACTAACACAGTTTAAACGATCGCGTGCAAATGTTTTGGTTCTTAAATGATATCACGGCGGTCGTTTCAAGTACTGATATTTATAGTTGACAAACTAGCAAGGACAGTCGTAGGTAAGGGATCATAGTTGTACATCCACAATAAAGGAATAGTCAGTGTCAAGTTTGAGAAGGAAAGAAGGTTGATTAAGGAAATAATCTGAGAATAAAAGCTGATTTATGATCGTAAACAACGTGACTTGCATATTACAGACACTAGGTAAGATTTGAAACAGTAAGAGATTCTAAATTAATAGTTTTATTGCTGCTGTATTGACCTTTACTTTCAAGAATTAAATTGTCAAAAAGGATGACCCATCTCTGTTTAGCTATTGCATACCGTCCGTCGTCCACCTGGCTTCTATTGTGTGGAATTTGGTCTCATTGTGTGAATTGCGACCGGTGTCATATGGAACGTGGACTAAATGCAAGCCAAAGCTCAATACGACCTAATTTCTCTATTTTGATTTTTTTAGTCCAATTCTTGTTGTAGGTTACCACTGCGCAAAAATACTATAGCTAAACTCGATTTTAAAAATTTACATTACGGAGTTTATAGCAATATTACCTACTATACTTGTCTCGACGTGTTTAATTTTTCTTTTTGCGTCATCGGTATCTTGATAGGCTATTGCTACCTATGCAAAGCTGGGGGGTTCGCTAGTATTCACATTTTTTTCCTATTGTGAACATTAGCAAAAATATTCTACCTTAATACTCATTCCCTCTTTGAAAGGAAGTATTGTATGATTACATATAAAACTCATTAAGAAATTCGATTATATTGGTCAGTCATATCTTCTTATCAATCTTCGAATATAAAACAAATTACATTCCTTAAACACACAACAATACAGCGACATTTGTTTTATTAAAACAAAATCCATTAATGACCGTAACATGTTATTTATTATTCATTCAATCGTTCGTTCAAATCGTTCCGTGTAATAAAATTATTGTTTATGGATATAAAGAGAATATTATGTCCATAATTCTTGTAAAGAAATATCAGTAATTGTTTTTAAAGCATAGGCTTGTAAAAAGTAATTAATGGGACACGTGAAGTAAACTGATCTTCAACACCCATGGATCTCCTCAGATCTAGAAAAAACTAAAAAAACAGACTATAAAATAGAACAAACATCATTCAATTTTTTTATTGAGGACATATAATAGGTGAGGCTTTATTGGGTCCCTAGATATCACACTCAATATTATAATAAAATGAGATACAAAAGCTGGTTGTCATTTCACGTCAAGTTTCTGTCATATAATGGTACTATTCACTTACTTAAATACAAATTTTAACATACATATACACTTACGCCTGTTATCCCCGAAGGGGTAGGCAGAGGCGCAACTAGTGCACCCACTTTTCGCTATTATTCCGTCCAATGATGTGATAGGGGGCGAGCCTATCGACATATCGGGCACAAATTCCAGACTCCGAGCTGATACTGAATAGAAAAACTCAATATCACTTTGCCCGACCCCGGGATCGAACCCGAGACCTCAGCTTTGCAGCCGTACTGTAATACAACCACGCCACCGAGGCATTTTAAGTATATTTTTATTTTTCAGTAGTGTTGAAATTGTGAATTCTTCCGTTTAGAAAGTAATGTACGAATTCACTAGTATATACACAGGCTTAACGAACAGAGTTCGAGTGGCAATGCAATTTCTTTTTGGCGGATTCTGTTGCCTACTGTTGCAATTAAAAATTGTTACAATTCTTTTAAATATTATGTCAGATATTTTTACGTCCAATTTTCTTTTTATTGGTTGTTTTTTTTACCATTTTTTTACTTACAGCACTATCTAGTTAACACATTTGAAACATGTTGCCTCGTGGCCCATAACTTTACTTATAAATGCCGCCATGGCATTTACATTTTTTTATTTACTTCGTTTGGGGGATGACATTTCGGTCCGCCATTTTTATCGGTGCCAGTGTGTGCGGAACATTAATTTTGTTATTCAGAACCGTAGGCGCAAATTAAATGCCCCCTCTTTTGTTATCTTTATTATTTTTCCAAATGATCTTTGTATTTCAGCCAGAGTTAAACTAGCGTGTAGGGACGCATTTGATTGTAAGTTTTGACAGGCTTGTAATTATTTCTTACTAACCGTCATAATATTATTTACTTACTGAATCTTTATCGGTACCTAAGTTTATATGGAATAAGCAATCAGTTTTCCATGTCATTCAACAATATTTTAAAGTTGGACCATTAATCCCACTACCGACGTCACGACGGCTTTAGGATTCAAGAGCGCTATTCTATATAAATTCCTTTATAATTAAAATGACATTATAAGCCAAAAGATTGTTTTGTTATTAAAACAAAATAATTTAAGTTAAATAATCTGGCATTAGATAAATTGAAACAAAAGTAATGTTATATTTGTGTTGTAGTGTGAAGCGTGTAATTAATTGGACTCCCTGAGGTCCCGCAGGAGCCGCCTCCGGCAAGCATTTGCATTGTAATCGCATGATTATTGTTTATGCACATTCTATTACCCCACGTTACACATGTGTTTGTGAATTAATTTTGTCTTATTAGTCTGCGGACTAAGACCTAACCCCTCTCAGTAGTAGAGGGGGCCCGTGCTCGGCAGTGGACAGAATATAATACAGGGCTAATTGCATTGCATTTTAGTCTAATCCGAATTTATCATCAAGTTCATTTTACCTATTTGCTCGATAGGCTCGCCCCCTATCACATCATGGGACGGCATATGCACGGCGAAAAGTGAGTGCACTAGTTGCACCTCTGCCTACCTCTTCGGGGACAAAAGGTGTGAGTGTGTGTGTGTTTATGTATTTGCCTACAATTAATAAATGAGTTTGAATTACTTCATCGCTTCCTTGCAGTTTTTTACGTATTCGATTTCTAATAAGATAATGAAAGTAGCTTTTATTGTTAACGTGGTATCGGTACAGAAACTACAAAACTTATAGCTTGATTAATACAGATGGCGTGGGCAGGTATATTTATACATTTTACTGATAACATGGAAAAAATACCCGCTAGCAAGAATTCTGCAAGACCTATTATCAAACTGAAAATATACTTAACCGATTCGTCATACGCGATCCATAAGTACTTGAAT
This sequence comes from Lapara coniferarum, assembly GCA_949316025.1. NCBI lineage: Eukaryota > Metazoa > Arthropoda > Insecta > Lepidoptera > Sphingidae > Lapara > Lapara coniferarum. The sequence goes on along the minus strand of OX438934.1, from coordinate 15,262,653 downwards.
CACAACGTTACACTACCACCCCAGCTACAAAAAAAAAATTCCAGCTACATCCCCAAAAGCGAACTTTTAACCAAAAAACTTTCCAGCTACATCAAGACGTATTGCCGTAATGTAGACGTCGAAATAAACACATTTACGCGCGCCAATCGGTAAGCGGACCACGTATCTAATAGATACTTGGCCGGGATTGTCGGAACATTCCCATTGTGGCACTTGATGCGTTTTATAAATCACTCGGCGAGCACGTATTCCTGTGCTGGTACACGCTTTGGCAATGTATTGTTAAAAATTGGTTGCAAAACAGAAGTTTTATGTTTTGCTTTTTTATTTTCTTGTGTATTTTAAGTTCAGCTGGTGTTTCCACCCGCGATGTACAAAAAATTATGCCTTATGCTGCTCAGAGCTATTGGAAATTTCTATTTGGGATAGAATTTTAAATCAGTGCATATAAGTATTATTATTCAAATAAATACTACCAATAAACGTTAAAAATTAAAACGAATAGCACAACATCATATGTTAAAAGATAAATTAAATACCCGTAATAAACGATACAGAAGACACCGGATCCATCGTTTTAATTTAATAAATAATCGAGTTGTTGAACAGCTTATGATCGAGTGTTGAGTGTTTGTACACGCCCTTGATAGGGGTGACTTAGGGGTGCCACTGCGTTCGTTTTTTTTTAATTTTATTATTCGAGATATTTTGTTTCGTAGTTTTGAGGTAGGACTAGGAATTTTGAGTGTCGAATTGAAAGAACATGGAAAGTCGTAAATAGGATAGTATATTAATGAACATATTAATAAAAGATTTTTATTTAAAAAAAGAAGCTTCTATTATCCTTAAAGTATCATCTTTATATGTAAATTTGGTCTTTTTTTATATTTTAGCGCTGCCTCAAGGATGTTTATATCTACTAATCTGAATAAGCTAAGTTTAAAATAAAATATTTATTAACCCAAACCCTAACACTGGGTATTACACTGTAACCCTACAGACAATCAATTCAATATGCGGAGAGCCCGCTGCACCGGTAATCCGATTGCACTGGCCTGATCAGCCTAGCGATCACATTTTAATCTAGACTCTGATACGGCCTAAACCTAATGTGATTGGGAAATTGAAGCCCAGTCCGCCTCAGGAGGCATCATCCGCTAAGTAATTAGATTAATAATCTGGACATTTAGGACGTCAAACCAACAAAGAGATTATGAGTTATGAGATTATTTCTAATTGTTTATTTTCTGTTATCATTTGAAGAGCCATTAATGAATTTAACTATATGGAGTTTTAGATAATTTGCAATTTGTAGAACCACAAATTCCCATGTGTTTTAAGATCTATACCTACGTCCGCATAATTTGCATAGACCTAAGGTTTTTTTTGCAATATAATACCTATTAAATCTTTACCTGAATTTTACAAATGTACCGTATTGAATACTGTACACTACTATACGTTTAATCTCTAGGAAGGAGTCCGTAGCGCAGAAATTAGAGGACCAAGTAGAGATGTGGCATCTCTTTAATTCTACTCAGGTTAATATTTTAAAGAATATAAACGTGGCCAATCTATACTAATATTATAAAGCTGAAGAGTTTGTTTGAACGCGCTAATCTCAGGAACTACTGAACCGATTTTGAAAATTCTTTCACTAATAGGAAGCTACATAACTCCTGAATGCTATAGGCTACTTTTTTCCCCGGGAAAATATTTTTGTCCCGGAAAAACTTTTTCACGCGGGCGGAGCTGCGAGCACTACTAGTTAATGATATAATGGATGGCTCGTGAAGTGGTATTTTTTTTTCATTAATTTCATTATAGTTATAAATATGATTTATTTATTGCGCCAATTACTTAAATAATTCCTTGGTTTCTATCATTTGTTTAATAGGAAGAAAGCATAGAATTTAGAAAAGTAATTCGTAACTTTCAATACAGAAGATATAGGTACAATTCTTAATTCATTCCATTCAAAGATTGACCGTATAAATCTGTCTCCATACTATGGTTGTCTAGAAGAAATTGCCTGTAGTGATAAGATCGCCAATTGTACTATTTTATGAATATTATACTATTTAGTGAATATTATACCATGTTATTTCTTTCCGGATATAACAAAGAATAATTCCTGTGTAATAAAGGGCAATAAATAAATAAAATAAAGCTGCCTAACTTAACATTCGCTCATAATTATTAATCACATTTATTATCGATAACTAAAAGTTAGACATTTTAGATACCTCAAAAACTGTGATTACATCCTAATTGTGAAGTCCTGTGTGGGAGCATCTCTAGTGGTTCCTTTGACGGTATTAGGGGCGGCTTCGGAGGCGCGGTAATTACTTGCCTTCACGGCGCTTGTTAGAGACTCAAACGCCTCTTTTATTTACATCCTGCCTTTCAATCATGCAAAATAACTATTTACATGTAACGTCGGGATTATGTTATTCTGATAATTATTGTGTAATTTGATTCCCAGTAAAAAAATATGCACGGCGAATAAGTTATCCAGCAAATTGTTCCTAATTTGTTAGGTTTTTATGATTTATAAGAACGCTTTATAACATGAGTTATAAAAAACAATCTGTTGGTGTTTTATTTGTTGGACGTGGCTCGTATAAAAATTGATGCCCACTCCTCGACAGGAATAGATTTATTTTGGAGAAACACAAAAAAAAGAACACACTAATTACAGCAAGTTGGCGGCTTACTCAACATTCAATGGATGAAAAAACCCACAGGTACAAAAATCTTTTGCACGCGCACTAAAACGTAATCCCCAATTAATTGGTCCGCGCCGGGCCGACCCGATCGCTACTAAATTAAACATTTTCTCTTATTTAAAACCGAAATGAAGTCCATTTGAATTCGCCCCGCCAGTAATTACACAGTTTACGACGTGACAAAGCGTCGGTGGCGGCCATTTTGATAAAATGGCGCGCCTCCCGCGGGACGCTAGCGGACACCGTTCGAACTTAAATTGGCTAATGTTTGAAACTGTATAAAATAATCAATGCATTAATTATATCATTTTGTTTAATTTAGCGGTTTCTGAACGGCACAATATTTATTTAAGCGCGAATATTGGTATGCCACATTTAACAATAGCGACTATTTTAAAGAGGTTTAAAATGTGTTCCATTTAGAAAAATGCGGGAAAAACTAATCATGTCGATTACAGAAGTACACCGTGATTGGAAAAATTTTCCTTTTCGAACTTTTTAAATTGGATCCAAACGGTGGCTCCGTTTGCTCGAGAGCTCAGAAAATACGAACTTGAGTGGATAACTCGATTCACTCAATACTTGGGTATTAAATTGCATCTTTGAACCGTTTATGCGAGTTTATAAAAGGCTTTCAAGTCATTTCGTTTCCAATGCTGATTCAATTCAAGCGGACTTCTTTTAAACGTTGTACAATGTTTGTATTGATAAACAATTTGCGTTTATGCTTTACTTGTAAGTGTTTCGTGTAGTAGTAAAAGTTGAAGAACATAGTAATTGAAAGATACACACGCTAATGCCTTTTATCCCCGAAAGGGTAGGCCGAGGCGCAATTAGTGCACACACTTTTTACTGGTGGTAGGACTCTCATATGTAACAGTCCGTCTGGGTGGGTACCACAATGTCTATTTCTACCGCCAAGAAGCAGTGTGCATGCACTGTTGTGTTTCGGTTTGAAGGGCATTGTAACCAATGTAACTACAGGACATAATGATACTTAACATCTTATGTCTCAGGATGACGAGCGCAGTGGAATGCCACACGGTACTTTGTAACTCAAGGTGCTGGATGGTGTTTCTTGTTTCTGATTTCTGTTTTATGAGTGGTCGTATCGCTTACCATCAGGCGAACGGCATGCTCGTCTCGTCATTCGATGCCATAAAAAAAACTTTTCGCCGTGAGTATTCCGTCCCATGATATTATAAGGGGTGAGCCTATCGCTATATTGGGCACAAATTCTAGACTCCCGGCTATTACTGAGTAGAAAAACCCAATATCACTTTGCCCGACATTGGGATCGAATTCGAGACTGCAGCCCTGCAGTCTTACCTTAATACAACTACGCAACCGAGGCATAGGTAACGTTAATCTTTTCGTAAAGTACCAAACTATCCGCATAGTTAACGATAGGATTTAACCTCCCTTAGAAAACGAATTCCTATGTCTTGTCATCTAGGCATAGGAGAGAAAAAAATACCACCAGGTCACAATCTAGTTTGGCCAATTGCCGACTCCTAGTTTAGAACTGCAGCATCAACCCTGTAAGTTGTAACCATAAAACACTTACCACACCTCTAGGCTGATCTTCCTCCGTGGTCTCAATGTCGACACTCTCATCGCTGTCGCGGTCGCTCTTGGGAGAGCGCGCGGGCGACGAGCGGAGCGGCGAGCGCAGCGGCGAGCGGAGAGGAGAGCGGACAGGCGACCGGCTCCGACGGGGAGATGGGGAGATTGATGATCTAAATATAAGAGTTATTTAACTTGATTAATACCAGCACTATCATAGTATCAACGTAACGGACAGCTTTTGATGAAAGCGTTAAGACCTCAGTGGATCACACTGCCTACTGCGGGTTGGTGGTTATTATATTTGAACATAATTTGCCTTGTAGAGTACGGAAGCTGACATTTTTCGCCAAGAAATAACAAAACGGCACGTAAATTTTATATAAACGTAAAAAAGTTTTCCCATTGTGACCATCAACGAAAACGTCATGACACTGCCATAGTAACAAATAACAAACTGTTTATTTTAATTACTTGGTTGTGTCCACCACAAGGTCTTGTTAATTTTGTCTGTATAGTCAATATATTCCCATACAATACCAGCTCTGCTTGTTAAGCAATGCCCAATGTTAAGCACGGGCCTCCTCTAGAACTGAGAGGGTTTAAGCTAGTCCACCACGCTGGCGTAGTGCGGTTTGACAGGCTTCACATACATTCAAAATTATTATAGAGAACTTCTCATGTATGCAGGTTTCCTTACGAGCGATAATGCAAAAAGAATACACACACAGAGGGTTTAAGCATTAGTCCACCACGCTGGCGTAGTGCGGGTTGACAGGCTTCACATACCTTCAAAATTATTATAGAGAACTTCTCATGTATGCAAGTTTCCTTACGAGCGATAATGCACATAGAATACACACACATAACACACTTTTTAGACAAGTTAAAGGTTGGCCCTTGGGTTTTGAAACTGCGGACATTTGTCTCGCCAGTCCGTTCTATTCCCAACTAGGCTATCGCCGCTTAGTCAATAGTATTATTGATATCAAATCATGAGCCCTAGAGACAAACAATACAGTCAATTCTTACCTGTTTGGAGACCGCGGCGGAGACATAGGTGATAGTTGTGGAGAATCGAGCCGATGTCCCCGAACTGGTCGGAAAGCTCGTGGCTCTTCTATTGAGCCCACGCTGCCTAGAGCTGTTAGAGCACCTAGAGAGAATATCATATTTTATACGGGTATGGCAATAAATTTCTGACTCCAAATTCGGTTACTGGATAATTTTTTCAATTAAGTTTATTAAATAAGACTGGTCTTAAATTGAAAAAAGTTAAACAATATTAGCTTTAAATGATTTCACTGCTATTTGTTCGCATCTCTATGCCAACGTAATTATAACATTTTTTTAATATTTGTAGGTAAGTAAGTAAATTACCTTTATTAAAGAAGATTAAAAAAGAATGTTCTATAACAAAATCGTCCTTAAATCATTTCAGTCAATTCATCTATGGATTTTTAAATTAACTAAAGTTTTTTTTATGGCATTGAATGACGAGACGAGCATACCGTTCGCCTGATGGTAAGCGATACGACTACCCATTAAACAGTAGTAACATCACCCAGCACCTTGAGTTATAAAGTACTGTGTGGCATTCCACTGCGCTCGTCATTCTGAGACATAAGATGTTACTATTATGTCCCGTAGTTACGCAGGCTACAATGCCCTTCAAACCGAAACACAACAGTGCATGCATACTGCTGCTTGGCGGTAGAAATAGACATTCCGGTGGTACCCACCCAGACGGACTCTTACATACAAGAGTCCTACCACCAATGAGCAGTAGGTATCATACCTGGAGCCCACAAAGTCGGCTTCAGCCAGGGTATGGCGTAGGGCAGCGGCAGTCGCGCGCCCCACACGTAGTCAGCGAGCCGCGGCACCGGCGCGTGCGCACTCGGAGGACTGGCGGCGGGCCTCTTCGCCTCACTCGTGCTCTCCGGCTCCGGCCTGCGAAGCGGCACTCTTCTGAGGCATAATTTTAAGCTGAACTTTATAAGAAGATGTTATGGAAATATATAAAAGACTGTACGGTATTTAGTATTATTATTTTCGGCTATTTAGTCATAAAATATTATCTATTTGGATTAGATCATATGTCTAATAAACGAAAAAATTACTAAATTAGCCTTCAGATTCTATTTTACAAAAAATTTAGTTTTTGACGAATAAAAATTTCCAAATATTGAAAATACCGCATCAAAACCAAATCGGTAGAATTAGAGCAATCAAGAATATACCTATCCCGTTCTCACCTAGCAGCTGAGAGCATTCTCTTCCTCGTTCCGCCGTTAAACATAGCTTTGACATCTTCCCACGCGTGAACCACTTCATCAGGCGGGCTGCCGCTCAGTTTCATGTGCCGCCTCCAAGAGTTGAAGTTGGCTGCATCAGGCTGCACGTACTTGTCTCCAGGGCCAACTCGATGCGAATGGAAGATGAACTTGTTCGGAGAGAAGAAGAGGCCACAGTACGCGCATTTTATGCATTTTGCACGAGATGAGTTGTACCTAGTGATACATATTACTTTAGGATAGCTGGTGATCCACTCATATTTTATTTTTGTATGTTTTAAAATTCTTTTTACTTTTTTGTACCCCTTTTTAACCACAATACGTGCACGGAGGAGTGTTTTTTTTTTTTTTTTTTTTTTAAATGGCCATCTTCGGCTCATTAGGGACGGCTGCGGGCTTCCTCCGACTCACGTCTAAGTTGTCGTCCGCAACCGCCCCTGCGCGTACCGCGTTTTTGCGGTCCTTTTATCCTGTTGCGGGGGCTCAGAAGCCCCCGAAACACCGTATCGTGTCCGCTTTTTGGTGTCCGAGGCAGCGTGAGACACGCTGCCTTGGACATGTCCATCACGGGGGTCACAGAAGTTGGCTAGACTAATGGGTGGGCGGCACGTCCCGCCCACCCGTGACCCCCGGAGGCCCCTATTAGTCGCCTTTTACGACAGGCAGGGGATACCGTGGTGGAATTCTCCAAACGCCCCCAATCCACAGGGCGGGAGACGTCGGTCAGTCGTCCACCCGACGCCTCCTACGTCTCGTCTGGCGGCGGGAGGGATCACCACTGCGCTGGCGATCCCTCTCGGCACTCTCCTTCCGCGAGAGGACCGCCTCGCAGAAGTGGGCCACCGCCTGCCAGGCCTCCCGGCCGCCGACCATGGAAGCGACCACGGCCGGCAGCGAGAGGTCTTCTCCGACGACTGTTTTGAGAGCACTGCGCTCCTCATCCCAGGCTGGACAACACTCCAACGTATGTTGGGCCGTGTCCATTGGGCAGTTGTCACAATAGTGACACACGGCCGACTCCTCTACACCTACCACCCGAAACAGGAACTCACCGAAGCAGCCATGCCCGGTGAGCACCTGCGTCAGGCGGTATGTTGCCGCTCCGTGGCGCCTGTCCAGCCATTCGGCAAAGACAGGACGCACTGCCTCTACGACCCGGTGCCCCCACGACGGGGCCTCCAGCCTGAGACGCCACTCCTCCACGGCGGCTCGCCGTAAGGCGGCCCTCTTGGCCTCCACCTCCTTCAGGGCCGGACGCTCCCCGCGACTGAACGCCTCCTCCCGCCAATGGAATACATCGGCAAGGGATTTGGCGTCCAGGTCCCAGGGCAGAAATCCGGCCAATAGGCAAGCCGCCTCGAAAGAGACCGTGCGGTACGCCCTGACCGCCCGCTGCGCTAAAGCTCTCTGCGGGGCGCGCAGAAGGGCGACGCAGGGGCGGCCCAGGGAGTCAGCCCAAACGGGGCTGCCATAAAGGGCTATGGACCGCACGACTCCGTGATACAGCCTCCGGCAAGGGAAGCCAGGACCTTCCAGGTTGGGCAGCAGGCGGGAAAGAGCGCCCGCTGCCCGGGACAATTTCGTCCTCAACTCCTTAAAGTGGGTGCGGAATCGCCATCGGCTATCCAGGACTAAACCTAGATACCTCATGCTAGAGCCGATGGGGATCCGCACCCCCCCAACGACGATGCCGGCACCGGCCGGTGGCCCTCTCCGAGGTCCGTGAAAACACACGGCCTCGGTTTTCTCGAGGGCCACCTTCAACCCTAAACGTTGGATTCTACCAACTACTTGGCCGGTGCCCGCCGCCGCCAGAGTTGCGGCGTCCCGGAAGGTCCCAGCAGTCGCTGTGACTAACGTATCGTCGGGCACGGAGGAGTGTGAGATTTGAATATTAAAATTATATATAGATAAAGAGCGCAGAAAAATAATATTTGTGTAGTTATAACATATGTTACAAATGTATTAAATTGAACGGTCAAATCACAACCACTGGAAAACCACTAGTAATTATGAAGACCGCTATGTAAGTCAACTGATGATTGATTTCTATTATATCTACCTTAATCATTACCGTCGGAACCGGAAAATGGACCAATTCTGAATAAAGTTTGACTTTCTTGCACATAAGTTTTTTTTATTGGCTGATTATTACCATTTTTTTATTATTTGTTTATTATTGCACCCACAAAGTGAAGACTATTACAGTTATAAGAACACAACGCCAAATTAAACACTGTATATGCCACCTTAATAGGGTAGTTTCCTACGTTTGATTTTGTACATTATTTTATATGTAACAGAAAATAATACGAAAACTAAATTCTTCTGTAAAATCAGAATCAAAATTGGTGGAAAACTAAAGCAGATATTCATATTTGAAATATTGTTGTTAGCAAAAGTGGGGGCGTAGTGGAGATATCGCTTCATCTGTTTCGCACGCAAGCAGCGTTATGGCTGGCGACTCTCGGTGACGTCCCATTCTGCTGTTTCCGTTATCTGACAGATGCCCCTTCCACCAAATTTTAAAGCTTTATAACTCGTTTATTAAGGCTTGTATTTTAAAAAATATTTTTCCTCTTGATTTTAGAAGACGTACATTTTTCATAAATGTATTTTTTAAAAAGTAGTCTACTACCCTATTATAGGTACAAATAGCAAGCTTGAACAGAAAGCTGCTAATGAAAATTAACATATTGCAACAGAACACAGTAAGATAGAAATAATACATTATAATACTCCACTAAAATATTGTTACTATTAATTACTATTAAGGTTAAAGTACAATCAGTTATTTTTTTTACAGTATTTTGAGATAAGACCAGATGAAGATATACCATTAACACGTAAGCGGTAGTGACTAATTTATTGGAATGTACTAATTTATTTTAGCAACTCCAAGAGATTTGCAAGGATTCAGTACCAATAAAATGCTTGTAACTTCCGTGAATTAACTGTCGATTCGAATTACTTACATGAGATACCAGGGTACCTATATCGGCAAAACTTTTAATCCAAACCACACCCTCCTCACTTTCTGAAAATTATATCAACAATGTTTACCTCGCGGGTAAGAAGGCTCCTCGACAGCCCCACGCACACTCATGATGGACAGCAAAGGCGAAGTCATCGGGCAGCCGCGGCGGCGCGTTGTCACCGAGGAACGACTTGCACAACCTCTCCGCTTCTCGCCTCGTGATCATTCCTGTCATGGAAGTGGTGAGTATGAATTACCATTGTTTTATTATTACCCTTACTTTATACACACACATGTATATACATTATTATTATTATTATTTGCATCTGCCTCCTTCCCTTTCTACACCACCCTAAGGTTGACTGGGAGAGAATGCCCATGGAATTAAGTCCGCCTGTATAGGTACCATGTGTACAAAGTGTAATAAAAAAAAATAAGAGCAGGAATACTGATTTTATTTACGATCGACGTAACACATTTTTTGTGAATACCAAACCTTTAGAAAGAGTTCGTCGGCTTATTAAGGGTGAAGACTGTCTCTATTGCCTATCAAATGTAATAATTGCGTGAATATTGTTGCTGTTTTTCTAATTCTTTTAGCATAAGTACTACGACGATACGTAATATTTACAAGTACTTCGTCAATTATTATCGCTCGCTTTACCGGCGAGGGGAACATTGTGAAAAATATTACATCTAAGAATTCTATATGAGAATTTAAAAGACAGGTATATAAATCTACCAATCGGCATTAGGCCAGCGGGTTGGACTAAAGCCCAAGCCCACTCAGTAGTAGAGGCAGTCCGTTCGCAGCAAATTTGATAGTATTGTATATCAGGTGTCGCTCGCGGCTTTGCTTGAATGAAAAGCGTTTTCCGCTGCAAAAAACCCTAACTAGCGCCATCTATAAAAAAAAACGAATAAAAAACATCACTTGTTTCCATGGGAGCAAATTACTGGTATAAAAAGCCTAGGACACGGTCTACCTGTGTGCCAAACATACAAATCGGTTCAGTTGTTTCTGCATTTACTTCTAAAGCTGTGATTCCGCAGGACGCGGCAGACGGCAGACGGCAACAGCAGACGGTAGACGCCATGTGTCGCGACGGCAGACGGTACTACTATGCAGTATTAAATTGTATGAGACCGATTCCGCACGCGACGGCAAATGACGTGTAGGACGTCACTTGCCGCTCGTCATTAGGACATTTGCCGTCGTGTGCGGAATCGGTCTCATACAATTTAATACTGCATAGTAGTACCGTCTGCCGTCGCGGCACATGGCGTCTACCGTCTGCTGTTGCCGTCTGCCGTCTGCCGTCGCGGCTCATGCTGTTGCTTTCTGCCGTTGCCGTCTGCCGCGTTCTGCGGAATCACAGCTTAACAAACATCTAACCATTATCACAAACTTTCATATTTATAATAGCAGTAAGAAGTAAGATTATACAGTTTCCCACTTACCACATCGTCTAGAAGACACAGGCATCGCCCCAGCTCTCCTTAGAATCTCTAGCTGCACGGGAGTGCATTGGACGCAGGTGATACCCAGAGCTACTCTTCGGTTGTGGATCTCGTTGTACGAGAACTGTTTGAGCAGCGTGTTCGATATCTGCGCGAGGCACAGACGCTCTATGCCTTCGATGACCAGGGAGACGATGGGGACGCCGTACAGAAGGACTGTGCCGACCTAAAATTTCTGACTTGGTTACTGAAAGCTATATAGGTAAGATTGCTAAGAAGGTACAGTCAGTCACATAAGTAACTGAACAAATTCCAAAACACAAATCGCTTCTACACTTTTGTGTCCTTATCAATTTTAGTTTTCTTCACGAAAATAAAATCAAAGAGATTAACTTTACTTCACACAAAGAAAAAAAAACATTTAAATTAAACTTAACGCGTAGAGACAAATTGAAATTTTGAATTTATTCAGCCACTTGACTACATTAGTACATTGTACACATTGATGTATTAAAAAACCCTACATCAATGATTGTACATTAGCCAGTGAATCTGATGGTAATTAAGGCCACCAGCGTCTAAAAATACTCACAGAACTAGGAGACTCTTGGGAGTATTAAGAAACTTTTAAAAGATAATAGTGAAGCACCTGCATATGATCTTTTTGTATGTTTCATTGATGATGGGGGAATATGGACGGCTCTATTGGCTTGTGGTATTTTCGCTGATTGTAATACTGATGAGATCTTATTGAAATTATTTGACTTACTTGATTAGGTTTACTATTCAACTGCAGGGCCTTGTGTTCGGTTCTCGGTTTGATTGTCTCCCGCGATGAGAGCGCCAGATTTGTCGCCTCCATTCTGCAAAGAAAACAACCCTATTAAAAAAACCAACTCGTTTTATCAATTACTAATTCATTGCAAGTGTTAATAATTCTAGGATTACTTGAAATTATTTTTACTAGCTTTTGCCCGAGGCTCCGCCGGCGTTAAAAAGTTTTTCCTAGATAAAAGTCCCGCTTTAAATTTTACCGAGATAAAAAGTAGCCTATGTGTTAACCTAGGACATGATCTACTCGTGTGCCAAATTATATCAAAATCCGTTTAGTAGTTTTTGTGCGAAAGAGTAACAAACATACATACATCCATTCTTACAAACTTTCGCTTTTATAATATTAGTAGGATGTGCAAATCCGATACGTAATTCCGAAGCTCAATAAAAGCCTCAACAGGGGCGGTTGCGGACGACAACTTAGACGTGAGTCGGAGGAAGCCCGCAGCCGTCCCTAATGCACCGAAGATGGCCACAAAAAAAAATAAAAGCCTCAAGCAAAGGAAATGTAACTCTAAAATCTAATTTTATACCGTCAATATAATGATACTATTTTCGGAGTAATCAAAACATGTTATTTTACTTACAATATGATACTGTACCTACTACCTACTGCATTCTTATTACAAAAAGTATGATATGATAGCCTAGGTGGGAGTGGAACGGACTCCCGAGACGAGTCGAGCCTGCCGCAGATATAAATCCCAAGGGCTAACTCCTCTTACTTTTCTGAAAAGTTATGTGTATTCTTGTTGAATGTTCGCTTGCTTTAACGGTCAAGGAAAACATGGTGAGGAAGCCTGCATATCAGAGAATGTTTTCATAAGAATTTCGAAGGTATGTAAAGTCTGCCAACCCGTAGTAGGCTAGTGTTGTGGACTAAGGCCTTAACCCTTTCAGTAGTAAAGGAAGCCCGTGCCCAGCAGTGAGAAGTAAGTAATTCTGGGCTGATACTATTATGGTAAGTACTGCAATCGTCACCCTAAGACATTATTCAACCATACAATACCCAGTAATTTCCATTAACAGTTATGGTACTAATTTTATGCCATTAACCGAAAAACAGCAATAAAACTACATTAACTTTTGCCGGGTAATAAAATAGCAATGCGACCGAATCATTCGGGAAATTGTAGCAAAAATGATCGTTTTGTATACAAATGGTTGTTTGCGTGTGAATCCAGTGTATCGAATATCAATTGGGTATATTGTGTGGTGCGGTGAACAATGCGCCCCCTGCGAGGGATGTACAGGTTCGAATCTTGGTAAAAAATTAGGGTAGGACATTTAAGTACTTGTTTTTGAATGATTTTGGTTTTGAACACATAAATCTTTTGAATGAATGAAATAGTATTTATGATTGTGATTAGTAACAAATTCTGTTGTTTATTAAATTAGTTTAATGATCACAGCCATTTTACAAAATATTGCATACTTAAAAATAGGTATTAGATATTTAACAGAAACATTAATTCATATTAACAAAAGAAGCAGACTTTATTTAAATATGCTTATTATTTTAAGAATAAATTATAACTAAACTCAAACGCAAGCCGAAAACAAACAAAAAAAACATACTTTAAAAACAATTGAATTAAACATCACCCCACTCGTATCCAATCGTTTTAATGTAACAAAAACATGTCAACACTGTTAAATGATAAATGAGCACTTTAAACTGCCAACCCTAATGTCAAAAATCAACACAGGGCTGTCCCGCCGAGCCGCGGTGAATCGTCCGCCTGATCATTATGGGGTGTGATTAGTCAATTTGTGTCTCCCCCGGGGTTGCCTATGATTAAATCAGATTAAGATTCAGTTTTTAATAATGTAGTTTTGGTGGAATCTGTCTTTATACTGGTACTGCTAACTCTCTAAGTAACTAAACACACCCCGCATTTATCCCCGTAGGGTAGTCAGAGTTGCGACGAGGGCACTCACTTTTCGCCGTTATTCCGTCCCATGATGTGATAGGGGGCGAGCCTATCGCCATATCGGGCACAAATTCCATACTCCGGGCTGACACTGAGCAGAAATACTGATATCGCTATGTCCGACTTGAGACTTCGGAGCCCCAAGTTCGACGATAGAATTACTAGTTGAGTAGTCTTGGCTCTTAAATTACTGCATATTGGCTGACAGCGGACCATGTGTAGAGGCTCTATGAGAACTTTTTAACCATGGTCTATGTGCACAGTGAATCTTTTCCAGACTAACTATAAAGTATCACTGACTGCCTCGATGGCCTAATTGTATTACAGTATGACTGCAATGCTGAGGTCTCGGGTTCGATCCCCGGGCCGAGCAAAGTGATATTGGATTTTTCTATTTTTTATTTGCACAGAGTCTGACATTTTTGTCCGATATGGCGATAAACTCGCCCCCTATCACATCATGGAACGAAATACTCATGGCAAAAAGTGAGTACATTAGATGCACCTCTGCCTACCCCTTCTGGGATAAAAGGTGTGTGTGTGTGTGTGTGTGTGTGTGTGTGTTAGTGTGGGTATGTGTGTTGGTATGTATAAAGTATCATCATCATCAGCAACATCATGTCCACTGCTGAACATAAGCCTCCCCATAAGTTTGCCAGACCGACCTGTCAAAAGCGGTCTGTACGCAACGTGTTCCTGTGACCTTTATCAAGTCGTCTGCCCACCTTGCAGATGGATGTCCAAAGTATAGGAACCCGTTATTCTTTCGCCATTTTTTGTAAATCTCATACATACACATCAATTTACCCCTGGTTTCCCCTGACCCCTCAGCATTGCGCCTACTGAAATAATTGATTAAACGACGCGACGTTGCATATGTTAGTTCAGTGGGGCATTGTGCGAAACTGCGGTCATTTTGATATATAATTATTTCGTATAATGGCTAATGGGATATTGTGCTATTATCGTTTTTTTTACGTGCCGTTTTCTCGCCTTGTATACGCTACGTTTGCTAATAGGTAGCATCACCACCAATGGTATTTTTATCTAAACAAGATAAAGTGATTTCACTAGATATGATAAGTACAATGGAGTCCAAATATAATGGTAATCTACCGTTGTCTTCGAGACGTTTCATCGCACGCAAGCCATTAGTATGTCGTGTAATGTTTGTATGATTTTAAGTAGGCACTCATAATCAATTTCAATACAATCTTCGCTTATTACTATCTATTGCTCAATACTCCGCCGGTGTAAAAAAGTTTTTCGGGATAAAAAGTATGTCCTTCTCAGGATTTCAAACTATTTCCATACCAAATTTCGTCGAAATCGGTTCAGTAATTCTAGAGATGACTTCCTACGAACAAACTCAAACGCTTTACCTCTTTATACCTTGCAAAATTGCTGCACTACTTTTGTTAGAACCATAACATAGTTATTTTTGTTGCTTACGTCAAAAATCTTTGCAAATTATCAGTCTACAATCCAAATTTTCACAGTCCAACTGACAATGATGCAACAAATTATAATTAATCCTTCATAGTGGCCATATGGTCGAGTCAGGGTGAAAGAGAGGCATCCCTCGGGATAGCACATGTGCGCCACTTGTATCGGAACCAATCGCTTTCACGAAGAATCTGCGCTTCGACACGGTTGTCGACGATGTTTTCATTGGCTTTAAAATAAAACGGGAGTTAGGTTTTGTGTTTATTGACTGTGGGGATTGTTTTCTTTGTTTTGTTAATGCTATTAATGGAATGGCACCACAGGTCTTCTCCTTAGCTCTATCTATCATGCAGTTATTTGTTGCATAATTCACGAATTGAAGTCACTTTGCATAGAATGATATGCTTGACAGCAGTTTCAGATTACATTTTGAATTCTTGACGATTTTCTAAACTTTAACAAGTCTAAAGGACAGAAACTCTACATTTTACCTGGGGATGGCCTAACCAGTACTGAATGTTAACCTAAGTGTGTTTTAATTTGACGCTCAAATACATGAACAACCAGTTATAAAACCACATCATTGTAAATTGTCAATCGATATTAAACTCTAATAACCATTCAATAGATTTTGGTCATATTGTACACATAAACCGACCAGTTGCAAGTGCATTCATTGTATACAAATGACAAAGCAACCGCAACCAGTGGTATTGACGGCATGTTGTGCATTTTGCCGGATAATCCGTAACTGAAGGGACACTTGAGTCGAGTGTTAGGGGACGGTGTGGTGACCATGATTTGGAAGATTATTGATGTAGTCTTAGCGGTATATTTATTTTCTACATTTGAATGATAAAATATTGTAGGTTATATTTTAGACACATATACATGTCTACCTCGATTTTGAAAATTAAACATGCAATTTACGAATTACGATATATTTGAAAATTATTGATATAATAAAAGATTGAGCTACATAAAGATTTGTGAGGCTCAGTAACAATATAGTCGGTGTAGTCATGTAATCTTAAAGTCCTGTATATATTCACTACTCTTAGCTGCCTGAACTTATAATTGAATAATAATAATACCCGCCCTGTATTATATACTGCCCACTGCTGAGCACGGGCCTCCTCTACTACTGAGAGGGTTTTAGGCCTTAGTCCACCACGCTGGCCTAGTACGGGTTGGCAGACTTCTCAGGTATGCATCTTTCCTCACGATGTTTTCCTTCGCCGTTAAAGCGAACGATAATTGATAAACAATACACACATAACTTCGAAAAGTCAGAGGTGTATGCCTTGGGTTTTGAATCTCCGGACATTGTCTCGGCAGACCGTTCCATTCCCAACTAGGCTATCGTCCACTATAATTGAATACCAGGAAAAAACTACCTTACACGCAAGATGTAATTGCGACCAAAATTTATCCAACCTTCGTAAACTATAAAAATAAAGATATTAAAAAAATCCATACGATCATTGTTAATGGTGGCCCCACATAAATCCGATCGTTTCTTGCAAGTACTGTGCCGTGATAACCCAACACGGGCATTACTATTTAATCTTTATGAAGATGCAGCAGTTGGGTCGTTTTTACGCTCCACTATCAGTTAACTAGTTTAGGGTGAGTATCGGACTGAGAGCGTGATTAATTGTGATTTAAAAAATAGGGTACTCCAATGCTCTAGTGACCAGATACCAAATGATACAAACTTAGTTTGTAAGACCGGTTCAATTCAAGCCAGGGTACAGTTATCAAAACTATTTCGCTATATGATTCTGGGTTGAACTCTCAAAACTAACTACGAAAATGTTCTCTAAATCACAGAGAATTGAAAAAATACGAGAATAGTTGAACTTCTACCTTTTCAGAGATAGAGAAGGCTCATGTATACCTATAATATAATAAAATCCAAACACGAGTAACAATATACATTTTTTATGAATACCGTACAATGGCGTAAAGCCGTGCCTTAAACAAACGTTCGGCTCAACCCGCCGTCTACAAAATTAATTCGCGATGGCCTGTGTTATTTACTTTGCTACTTTGTTCGCTTAATTGGAGTCGACGGGTGAAGACATGGAGTTAATTCGTCGATTAATATTTAATCGACGGCACCCTCGCCCCTGCGCGGCATTCTGGTTTTAAGTTTTATAAGGGAAAGATGAGTGTTTTAATTTGAATTTTATTTGTGTTCTTTTTTTGAAAGAGATTTTTATTGCTGGCTGGTCAGGGTTTTTCATAATAATATGTGGCTGGTATTTTATTGTGTTGAAGTTATTGTAAAAATTCGTAGTATAAAACAAAGTTGCTTCCCGCTGTTTGTCTGGCTGACTGTCCTTATGTATGCTTAGATCTTTAAAACTTCGCGACGGATTTTGATGCGGTTTTTTTTAAATAGATAGAGTGATTCAAGAAGAAGGTTTATATGTATAAGTTTTATCCTAAAGAGAGACTTTTATCCCGGAAAAACTTATTAACGCAGGCGGAGCTGCGAACAGAAGTCTAGTATAGGATATAAAATAAATAAGGGCCAAATTAACCACATTCTGATAAAGTCTCTGATAGCCAATTCGGAAATTATTCGCTATATAAACTACAACTTTTCGTTTCATAGGTAATAATAATATCTGGCAGAAAAAGTCACTAGTAATAAGTCCGATTTATTTGTTAGATAGGGTTATATTAGGAAGTTGTCTGGGGCTCTATGAAGAAACGGTGAAACTAGCCGTAACCTCTAACTTATTTATGTCGGCCTATGAAGAATTGCATATTAGTTATGAAATGAAATATATTTCATCCAATTTTTACTTTTAGTTTATATATGTGCGTTATTATTATATCTGATTTGTCATTTTAGTCCTAACGACAAACAATAATTAAAGTCTGAAAAACTTAAAATGGTTAAGATTCTTGATCATATTTATTAGTATAACACTATTTGCATATTGTTTCAACAATTGGTGCGAAAAATTAAACGCAAATTCTTGATTATGTATCTCTATCTATTTGCATATTAAGACCCCGTTTTTCAGCTGTAGTTATCTTTTTGTTAGTGTGTTATTTAGCTGGACTCACTCGCAGCACCTCACGTCTCACACCTCAAGCCTCAAGTCTCACGTCTCACGTCTCACGTCTCACGTCTCACGCCCCACGCCGCGACGGAGCACTGGAAGCTCTGCGAGAGCATCAATCTTAATAAGACCCTGACAAAAAGATAACTACAGTGGAAAAAACCCGGTCTAACTGTCTGTTAGAAGTAAATGTAAAAATTGCTGAACGAATTTGGATGAAAAGATTCTTCGAAATTTCTCCTCTACTAGGAGAGTTATTAACAAATTGATGAATGGTATCACTTGTGGTAAATTCTTTGTATCCATTCGGATATCTACCACCATACACAAGGTGTGAAACCAGCCATGGCCAACTTAGCTACCCCTTTTTACCCCCTTAGGGGTTAGATTTCGCAAAATCCCGTCTTAGTGAGCACCTAATATGTCCTAAAAGGAACAATCATGCAAAATTTGAAACTCCTACCACTTGTAGTTTCTGAGATTTCGTGATGAGTGAATGAGTGACTTTTCGCTTTTATATATATACATTTCAAACAGGCTGGCATATTTGTGTCAACTAGCAAAGGATGATTAACTTTCGTCAGTTGACGCTGGAGTCTACTCCGCTTACAACATGTAGGGTCTTTACCGTGCCCATAAAAATGAGAAATCCCGACGGACACGGCTAATATAACAGTGTAAATTTCATTCTGCATATAGATGATACGAGCTCCGAGGAACAATACCATTGACAACTGCGCTCCGACACAATAGAATACTTAACCACGCCTGTTAAACGACTATCTGCAGCTGAATTATTTAAAATATACGCTGTATTAGAGTTACGATGTTTCAGCTTTTAGGTAGGAGCCTTAAATTATTATATTATCTCTTAGTTTTTTTAAATCAGTCGTAAATCGTAACTCGTGGTTACTTTGGCATGTCATTAACTAGTAGTACCGAAGAGTGGAATAAGTCATTAGGCAAGGTAAGTTATTTACCGAGTATATTAAAAGTTTCATTATTTTTATTAACCGAGGAAAAAACAAACCGAGGAAGGTTCTCAAGTCAACTTGTATATTTTTTTATGTACGACTACGCATTTTTGCAGTGTAGGCCGATTTTAATAATTCTTTTTTATTGGATAGGGTATACCTCGAAGTTAGGGTGGGGAAAAAGGGGTGATTTATTGTTTACTCACAGATTTTAATGCTCAGTTGCATATTAATAACCATGTAGTTTATACACACACACACTCACGCCATTTATCCCCGAAAGGATAAGCAGAGGCGTAATTAATGCAGTCACTTTTCGTCGTCTATTCCGTATGTGATAGGGGGCGAGCCTATCGCCATATCGGGCACAAATTCCAGATCCCGAGCTGATACTGAGTAGAAAAATCCAATGTCACTTTGCCCGACCTGGGGATTGAACCCGAAACCTCAGCATTGCAGTCGTAGCGTAATACAACTACGCCACCGAGGCAGCCATGTAATTCATGTAGTGTATAGCCACAAAAAATAAAAGTAAAATAAAAGTTTTGAACAAAAAAATTAAACCGCCGAAAAAACTGAAGAGCAAAGAATAATAAACGTTTTTTTTACCTTAATAACTAAAAGATACCTATATTTGAAGTCGATGCCTAATTTAAATTGCCAGCTAAGCTAAGGAAATACACGAACAAATATACGAAAACAATGTTCAATTTAAATTAGGCACCGACTCTAAATCTACGTACATATTAGTCATTCGTTAAATACAGTTTTAATCATAAGAATGATATTTTCATACAAGATTTAAGTTTACGACTGTATCTATGTGAGAAATACCAAAAAAAGTAAAATTAAATTTCCTTATAAGTTATTGCTTTTAAAAAACAAAATAAAAGGTTAATAATTTAAACCATTATAATTTTTTAACGTTGCAATTTTAATAAATGTTTTATAAATATTATTACTTTAAAACACGAGTATTGTGGGGACTCTACAGTATTCCACTATCACTGCCTACTACCTAACAGTATTCATGGTTAGAATCGCTAGAAAGTTTGCTTTTAAAACAGGGCTCTATGACACATTTTAGAAAAACAATCATGCATTTCACTTTGACCAATAAAATTAAATATTTGTGTCACTCTAAATTGAAAGTGAAAGAGAAAAAATTATTAGGTTAATCATTGATATTTCTATATAAGTCTCATGGTCTCTTATTTTATCGAAATAAACCTACACACAACACATTCACAAGAGAAAATAAAACAAAAAAAATGCTAAAGCTTATTTCATTATCAAGTTTTATTACTAAAAGTTAAACAAATTCCTAAGAAATAAACATGTAAATTGTTACGGCTACAGTAATCGAATCAGCCGCGCCTCGGAATCACATCTGTCGACTTGATTTGATGGAAATTACAACACTTGGAGCGGATTGACGACTTTTATTAGGCCATTACGTAGAAATAGCGCTCGATAGTATTGCTTAAAATATAACAGCACTTTTTCTCTCTCAGGGGTAGATAGAGGTTATCACGCGTATTTCTCCCGCTATGTTAGGTCCTATGAATTAGACGTCGAGTCTATTACAAATTATCGGATACAATGTCAGGCTCCGGGTTGGAACAGCAGAAAAGCTTTGCACGACCTGGTGAAAGAACTCCACATTTTAGCACTGAGGTCGTACCACACATGATACAATTACGCCGTCGAGGCAGTCTTTAGAATCTTGGTTCATTTATCAGCTTTCGTGGGAAAGCGATTAAAAGAAACAGTCTCTCGTCAGTTGAAAATCTATCTGAACCCCACTCTGCATACCACTAGGCGCCGTGCGGTCACTTTGCCGTGACTATGAAAAAAGAGATGGCAGGTTCGATACGCGCAGGGATATACGTTCATCATACGTTCCAGGGAGTATTTCAGTTCTGATTTTTTAAAACTCTAAGAATTCATGAATTTTTAAAACTCTACTAGGGTCCCATATCCAACAAATGTCTTTTCAAACTGTTAGCAATTACTTAGTCCATAATCTATTATGTTGCAGAACTCACAATGCATTTATATAAGTTTATTCTGTAAGGGCATAACTTTACGAACCAATCAAAATAGTTCTCCAAATTTTTTAATATTAATGGCGTTTTGCAGCTTCTGCTGAAATACTCATTCTTATTTCATCATCTAAATCTATGTAATTTTCACTTCCAATAAAAATGACCAAACACGTAATAGGTAAGCAATTTATGTGATTATTTCATATATAACTTAATCTACTAGTATTATACAGGTAAATGTTAAATAAAACGCTGATGGTACTATTAGTGGATGGTCTTTTATATGTAAGAGTCCGCCTGGGTGGGTACCACCGCACTGTCTATTTCTGGCAAAAGTGTATACTACACATACACCTCTAGGTGAATGTAAGGGACTAGGGAGATATTTTATCAACTCAAAAGTCGGCCCCGCACCTCTACCTATTTAGATCATGGGCCGAAGGTCACTTATCATCAGATGAATCACCTGCCGCTTGCCCACCGTAAAATTAAATGTTATAGCCCGATAGGCTCGCCCCCTATCACATCATGGGACGGAATAATGGCGAAATGTGGGTGCACTAGTTGCGCCTCTGCCTAACCCTTCGGGGATAAAAGGCGTGAGTGTATGTGTATGTATATGTATAGCCCTTATCTTGATCATTTAAGAATAACAAAGATAAAAACACTTGTTAATCACTGATTAATATTTATTGCAGTATATTATTAGAATTAATAATATACTGCATTAACAAATATCTTGAGAACTGGGAAGCTAGCCTGGATCAGAATAATATAAGCTAAAACTTTGACGAGTTTAATCCGTGTATCCCCAGAGAAAATGTGGAAAATAAAAGAAAGCTACCACGAAACTGACAATTTTCGTCTCATTAAGCCGCTTAAGATGCATCAAATATTAAAACACAATTCTTATAGTGAATCTATGCTATTATATAAATCTTATACATACTTAATATAAAAAATCGAAAGTAACTCTGTCTATTACGCTTTCACGATTGAACCACTAAACCGATTTTGATGAAATTTAGGATGGAAATAATACAAGACCCTAGAATGGCCGTAAGCTTTTTATCCCAGTAAAAAAGAAAGCGAAACTTTTATCTCAGAAAGTCTTTTACACGCGGGCGGAGTCGCGAGCAATACTTAATTATCTATTAAAATAAATAAGTCAGTATGGCCTTTTCCTATTTTGTCGAGATTGCATTCGACGACTTCATGCGATATTCATCAAATAGTCTTATATCTCCGACCTTATTATCAATATTCTAAACACCATACAAAGCCTCTCGAATCACGGCATCAAGTTAATGTGGAAATAATGAATTCGTTGCGAAACTGACGGCCCCTGTTTGTCTTTCAATTACGAGGTCCCGCGGGACGCCCGCCTTTAAACAACTGCACACTTCCATGTATATTTAAACAGGGAACAAATTAAATCTTACGCTTATCTTTGCTTCGTGTCATTTTTGTCAAGGTACCCTCTTTTCGTTAATTTTTGTTGCAAATTGTTGGATATAATTGAATGGGTCTACGCTGATGGTATTTGATTGTGTTTTTTTCTTGAATTTTAAATTTTATTCACCAAGCAATATGCTTGTTGTGGAGGGTGGATAGGAATATCTTTAGAATTTGGATAAGGTCTTTGTCTAGCTTTAAAAAATACGAGTTATGTTATTAAAATGTTTTTGCATAAGATATCACCACCACCGCGGACCATTAATTATATTATTTAACTTAGTTTTCGGCAAATGTTGTTTACGTAGCAATAAAGAAATCTATTAAATGTAAGCATATCAAGTATCCAATACCTTTAATTTAAATAAAAACATTTAGCTAGTTAAAGTTCTGAAATATTTTATAAATCATTAATTATATGAATATTAAAATTGGGTAATTAAAATAACGTTCAGCACGTATAATCTACAGATTTTAATGAAGGGAACTTTAGTTTGTTTTTCCTTACGTAATAGTCGTGTTTTAATAAATTAATTTTGCCACTTTAATAGACAGTAAAAATACACATTGAAAAAAGTGTAGCTCAGGTAAAAATGATTCTACGCCAGCTACGTCGCTACGGAAGCGTAGAAGAATTTTAAAACAAAGATCGTAGCAGTGAGCTGATGGCCTCTACGAACGTAATGTGTAGCTAATAACGCGACGGTAGCAACTAACTAGTTTACTATCTTCTAGTTTATTATTCTGTTTACTATCTTCTATAATGATAGTAACATTATGCCCTAAGTAAGTACTACGATTAAATAAAAATGTTTTTATGAATATGGTTCACTTTTGAATAAAATGATTTTGTGTAATGTAATAAATAATATGATGACAAGTTTTTAGAGTAGTTTTTTTACTATGACTAATTCTATATTCGCACTTTTAATAATCGTAGTAAATCTAAAACTGACTCTATGAATAGTAAGTTTTTTTTAACAATCAATTCATTAAATTGATGATTTATATTACCACTGTATTAATTCCGGTATAAACACAGATAAATTTTACAACTCAAAATAAATTAAATTAAACCATAAACATACCTCAAAATATCACCTTGTAACACAACACAAACTCACACGCCACGTAACATGACAGTGGCTGGACCGCGGCTGCAACCACACTGTAGCACTTTACAACCCGCCGTAGCGCCGGTCGTAGGCCCCGCCCCGGCCCGCCCAGCCCGCTACGCCGCCAACCGCCGCCCAGCTAAAACGTTATTTACTTCAAACGCCCGCCCGCCCTCACCGCCTCATCTTATCGATTGGACAGCCCGGCACTTATTTAAGGAGGCATAACTGAATTAATTTTGTGATTGAAATTACAAATATGATCGTACGTTCACGGATCATTCGTTACGTTGTATATTTGGTGGTGTTCGGATTTTGATTTTTATGTATGGGAATTGCTTGATGATACTTTTGTAGTTTATATTACTACAATTGATCTTTTCCTCTTATTATAGTTTTGTCACAGTATGTACATATATTATGGTTGATCTATTGTAATATTTATCTCAATGAATGGATATCATGATCAGCCCGGAGTCTGAAATTTGTGCCCGATATGGTGATAGACTCGCCTTCTATCACATCATAGAACGGAACACTGTTATAGATATCATCTAGATAATACACACAAAAAATCATAGATTCTGTAAAGTAACACTTCAACATAACTATAAGAAACAATAACACATTTATGAATAGCTCATGTCTAAAATTATAATATGACCTTAGTACCTAAATATGATTAAAAAAGTAATGTATTTAAAAGCAACTTCATAAACTTAACTGCACTAAATTCTCCCAGAATACATTAATTAGGTTGTACCGCTTTGTCTATAAAATGTAAACGTGTCTGGGAGCCACCTCTCTGAATTGATCCTTTAGGTGGAAGATTTTACTGAAATCGTCGAATATTAATACTCAAGGAGGAGATGCTAGATTGTAAAATTAGCTCAACTTAATAAATGCGAATATCTGCCTAAGGATCAACCAACGGTCCTTTCTTTACGCAATAATACATGTATTTTTTTTAAATACCAATGAAATGAAATGAAGTAAATTTATTCGAACACATAAAATGTTATACATTATTTAGATTCCGTCAATATTAACTCTACCACTAGTTCGGAAAGCAGTTCTCACGAGAGAAGAACGAGCAAGATAGTCTACTGTTGCAATATTAATATAACAAAGACCAACACCGGTTGTGCTGCCAGCATATTGCTGAGTTGGAGCCTTTTTACAACAAATATAATTATAAGTGTTTTTTTTGTGTTTTTATTTTATACGTGTGTATTTTGTGTTTGTTGCGAATACATTTAATTTCTTTCTTTCTTTCGTTCAATAACCTGGAATTAAGTAGCAACATATTACAAACAACAGGTGACCCATTGTCTTCATCATCAGCTTATATGATACTTTAACAATTAAAATCCTTGCTATGTAAAACTCGTCCTCTCACATATTTACGAACTACACCCCCGTCGCGTCATACAATAATATTCGCAATATATCACAAATCAAAATCACAAATAAAAAATAAAGACCTTAATTTTTCATTAACTGGAAAAAATGCCATCAAGATAAACTCAACCCTGCAGGGGATGAGCTGTGAAGAAATAAACATGGTGTCATAACGAACATGATGCCGGCTGGAGAGATTTAACCCTCAATTATAGAATTAAGCCGCGTTGAAGGGTTACGCACCCCTGGCGCGACGGCAATTGACTCGTTTAGGGTTGCTCGGAGATGGGTTATGTCGATGATTTTTATAATTTAATCTATTTTTTATATATTGGTAGTGGGATTTCTATCTAGCTTTAAAAAAATATTATTCAATAAAATTTTCGACATGATCCTAGTTAGTTACGCCTTTTTTATTGAACCTTTAGAATTCTTTGTAGAGAGATCTCAAATCCTGAGAATACTTAGTATGTTTCGGCACCACCAAATTAAAGATTCCAACGAAATTGGAGTTAAAATTTTGTTTAAATTCAAATAAAAAAGGTTTTTTTTATTTGACTTCCATTGTGGATAATTTTGTTTTTGCAGTATCATTGGCAGCCAGCCAATGAAATATTTTAATAACAAAACAAACGAGAAGCATAAAAAATTATGAAATACATCAATACACTGCGTACTGAGACATTTCGATTTAATTATGAGGAAAATTACTAATCAAATAATTAAATTAATTCTAGAGGAAAGAAAATGCGATTTTTTAAAAGTCTTGCGGGAAGCTTTATCGATATCGATATCGATAAGTCACAATAAATCCCTAACAACACATCATGTTCAATACTGACATAATGAAGTGTTGTCGCGGCGCACACGCCCGCTTTGTTGCCATTGTGCGGCGCAGGCTGCGGCGGAAGCAGGAGCGGTAGCGACAGCGGGTTTCGGATTTATTAGTAGAGTCGTTGTGACTGCGGTTAATACATACATATACATATATACATATACACTCACGCCTGTTATCCCCGTAGGGGTAGGCAGAGGCGCAACCAGTGCACCCACTTTTCGCCATTATTCCGTCCCATGATGTGATAGGGGGCGAGCCTATCGCCATATCGGGCACAAATTCCAGACTCCGAGCTGGTACTGAATAGAAAAACTCAATATCGCTTTGCCCGACCCGGGGATCGAACCCGAGACCTCAGCTTTGCAGTCATACTGTAATACTGCGGTTAATAATTGTCATTTAAGACTGTAATTCATGAATATATGAATTATCTTCATTAAGATCACCAGAACACTAATCTGCCAAGGAGCGGATCATAAAGACTCACTATTAAATGACTACACTAGAAAGTAGAAACCCATAACTTCACCAAGTTAGTTGTGAACCAACGTGAATTGCCCGGCGGTAAAATTATTTCTCAATACGCTCTCTCTATCACATCACAGGAAGTAAATACGTTTAATGAACATGTATTATTTGCCTGATTTATTTTTAGCTATCTCTCCGATCTACATACATACATATACATATACACTCACGCCTTTTATCCCCGAAGGGGTTGGCAGAGGCGCAAATAGTGCACCCACTTTTCGCCATTATTCCGTCCCATGATGTGATAGGGGGCGGGCCTATGGCCATATCGGGCACAAATTCCAGACTCCGAGCTGATACTGAATAGAAAAACTCAATATCACTTTGCCCGACCCGGGGATCCAACCCGAGACCTCAGCATTGCAGTCGTACCACAATACAACTACCTACGCCACCGAGGCAGTCGATCTACATACACTTCTGACTTTTCGAAGTTAAGTGTGTACTGTCAATCAATTATCGTTCGCTTTAACGGTGAAGGAAAACATCGTGAGGAAACCTACATAACTGAGAATTCTCCATAAAAACCTCGAGGGCATGTGAATTCTGCCAACCTGCAAACTGCAGCGTGGAAGACTTAGGCCTAAACCCTGTCAGTTGTAGAGGAGGCCCGTGCTCAGCAGTGGGCAGTATATAATACAGGGCTGATTGCATTGCATTGCGTTGCATTGCTCCGATCTACGCTTTAGTACAAAGTACCTTTGATTAATCAGTATTCTGTGGCCTTAGCTTATCAGAATTTGAAAAAAAAAAACATTTAAAGCAATTTGTAATACTTGTAAATAAGTAATATAAGGGCTTGTATTACCTTCATTAAATATATTTAACATAACATCCAAAAGTTCTCATATTTTAATAAACACATCACCTGCACACGACCGCAAAATATCTTCCATTCACGATCACTACTGTCGACACACCACAAAACAGATTTTAACACGTACTAACAAGGTCGAAATTTGTGAACTCATGTGGCTTTATGCTTCTTTTGAAATTTTCATTCGTTTTTTTAAAGCTTGGCACAATTACGGCGGTATAGAATCTGAGGTACCAATTAATTGAGGATTTTTTCCGGCTATTTATGTTTTAACGATCCTCTCCGCATGGTGAATTAGCGATTTTCTTTAAGGAATTTTTATGCGAGCAATTATACGTTGTATATTTTCACCTATCGTCACCAAGAACATGTCACAGGATATAACGGCGCGGTAGAAGTAGGACCCTAGGTTTTAGATTACATTTTTTGGCCTCCTGTACACCAATAAGAGATCCCTTAGGCCTCGTTTTCGGAGACACGGGGTGTCGCGCGGCGCGTGTAGCATGGAGTCACGCGGCGCGT
The DNA here is from genome assembly GCA_949316025.1 of Lapara coniferarum. Lineage (NCBI taxonomy): Eukaryota > Metazoa > Arthropoda > Insecta > Lepidoptera > Sphingidae > Lapara > Lapara coniferarum. Next base: position 15,234,628 of record OX438934.1, on the reverse strand, counting down.
CGAGCGATATTTCCGTGGCGGTGCTTGCAGCGGCCCACGTCATCGCGTAAACACAGACATGTAGCAATGTACGATGTTGTTTATATCCAAGGCGTGATGAATAGCAGTGCCCGCTGCTGCGCCCGCGGCGTTTCCTCTGATGTGTAGCCCAGTACGCGGCGAGCATCTCTGTGACCCAAGCGACGGCAATCCTATGTTCTAGTGACACCTGCGGTGGCGGCTGCGGCGTTGTACGTCCCGTCACTGCACCCACATCGTTGCTGCCACAATTCATATTTCAAATAATGCAATGAGCGCATAGTTGGGGTAGCGCTCTTTCTTTTGCACGCATCTTAATTTCTGATAACGTCGATTGGTTATTTGGCGTCTTTTTTATGTTTTTTTGATATCGGATTAATTGGCGATTTTTTGCTGAATTTCTTTCTAGATCTAGCTTTCTGTATCGATTTGAAATGATTTCATTTTCGATAAACAATAAAAATTCAATCGTCTTCAATCTGATGTCTGTCATGTAACTAACCAAGATCGCAAATAGAACCTGTAACGGTCCCCCCACACTTTGTATACACTCGTTTTATTATACCACATTGTCTCCTCTACAATCGACTTAAACATGATTTACGTCCCACGTAATCTAATACTTCGTACTTAACAGTCTCGTAAACACATCACAGTTATTGCAAGGAGAGCAAATAAAAAACAAAATACGCTCACCGGCGATACATTAAGCTAATGCCTGTTAAACTAATAGATTAGTTAATGAATTCGCCTAACCCCCGGGTTTTGGGTTACCGAAATATGTGTACCCGATAGTAATTAACGTACTGGGTATGGTCGATTCCATGGAGTGATTTGTCTATTAATTTTAAGTAGTAGGTCTTTTGTATGCAAGGGTACGTTTGAGAAGGTACCACTGCAATGTATATTTCTGCCACTATACCACCAGCCCTGTATTATATACTGTCCACTGCTGAGCACAGGCCTCCTCTACTACTGACAGGGTTAAGGCCTTAGTCCACCACGCTGGCCTAGGGCGGGTTGGCAGACTTCACATACCTTCGAAATTCAGCGAACTTCTCAGGTATGTAGGTTTCCTCACGATGTTTTCCTTCACCGTTAAAGGAAGCGATAATTCACAATGAATACACACATATTTTTTTAGAAAAGTCAGAGGTGTTTGCCCTTGGCTTTTGAACCTGCGGACATTTATTTTATTTCTGCCACCAGGCAGTACTTTTCCGGGTTGAAGAGTATAGCCACTGTAATTACTAGGCATTAAAGCCGAGCTTATACATCTGGAACCGCATGTTGAAGTAAGAAATGGAAATCAGAATCTCAAAAACGGATGCCTATCTCACATTTTTCTTAAAATCAGGAGTGTTGTCACTTTCCAACTCGACGTTATAAAGAAAGCTAGACCACCTTGGAACACTTATGATGTATTGTTGCCATTGTTTATAGGTGGTCGTGACGCTTATGATAAGCCTAATAACTAGCTTGCTTCATCACTCAGTCTAAAAAAATCTATACTAATATTATAAAGCTGAAGAGTTTGTTTGTTGAACGCGCTAATCTCAGGAACTACTGAACCGATTTTGAAAATTCTTTCACTAATAGGAAGCTACTTTACTCCTTAGTGCTATAAGCTACTTTTTATCCCAGAAAAATATTTTTCTTTCACGGAAAAACTTTTTCACGCGGGCGGAGCCGCGAGCACTACTAGTCTTAATATAAAACCCGCCTACAATAACAGCAAGAAATATTCCGCTTTGAAAATATTTGAGATCAGCCCCGTGTATGTGGTTCAAACAATCCGGCGTAATAGTGCCGATTGGCAAATCATTATCTTACATCAGTTGAAACTCTATGTGGACCCCAGTCCGCATATCATCAGCTACAGTAGTCACAGCCGTGTACGTCTAACAAACTGCTTATACACACACTCACGCCCATTATCCCCGGAGGGGTAGGCAGAGGGGCAATTAGTGCGCCCACTTTTCGCCGTGCGTATTTCGTCCCATGATGTGATAGGGGCGATATCGGGCACACATGACAGACTCCGGGCTGATACTGAATAGAAAAACCCAATATTACTTTGCCTGACCCGGGGATCCAACCCGAGACCTCAGAATTACAGTCGTACCGTAATACAACTACGCCACCGAGGCAGTCTCCATTTGATCGCGCCAAATGGAGACGACCGCATTCAGTTCTGTCAGATCCAGAGGACGAAATCATTCTGGCTTTACGCGAAAAGACCGAGCATCTAAAGCTCCTACACTCCACAAGACCGCTGTACCGTCCTCGCCGTCGAGGACCTCGTCGCGTTCCCCGTCACCCTGACCTCTCTTAGCAGTTCCGGCCCGCGTGCCGAAGACTACTACGTACGCATGAATAGGATTAGGTTAAAACCATATTTCCCCAAACGATTATGTCTTATCCTCTCAGTGGCCGTCCTGAGCCGAGGTCCGTGACCCGTTAGTGGGTCGCCCTCAGCGTGGTCACTTAAATTTTAAGGGTTGCGAGCGCCTTCTGCAATCACCCAAAAGACCGGTGTTCTTGCATAAGCCGACCCTCGTCAGGCTAGCAAGAGTGTAGTCAGGGACAAAAAAAAAACACCTTATAGTAGTAAATAATTACTGTCTCCCGTAGTAGCATGACATACAGCCGACGCATCTATGAACCAGAACGGCAATTAAGGAAGCCGAATTTATTTGTAGGATCCCGAGTAATTTCAGCATAAAAAGAATGTAGCTCTATCAGTAAAAATTTTGATAATATTGGCAAAACCTGCCAAAGTTTTGCTCCATTGCGTGTAACATTTCTGATTTAGTTAAGTGAGAATATCTCGAATTAAATTTGGTTAGTACCTACACGTAAAAGACATGTAATGACATGACATTAATCATCAGTGATGTAGTATCCTCTCACCACAGTGAATGCGACATAACCTTACTAGCGTAGGCATGCCGAGGGTACATTATGCACATTACGATCCTCCTGGAGTTGAGCTCGTATCTGACTTTAATTACACTCTTAAGAAAGATTTTGTAAAGTACTAGCTCCAAACTAAAATACCAGCAAACACATAATACCTATGTTTGAATAAGAAAAACGGAGGCTCCATCAAAACAATGTACTTACCTAACAAGACCGCCCACGCTGCCGCTCCGGGATCCCCCCCCCCCCCCCTGTCCCATTGCTAGCGCTGTCAGACATAACTAAAAGTGTGAAGGCACTCTACAGAGGCTCTAGTTAATTGAATGTCGACCGCTACCGTCACAACTCGTTGTTCATTCGGGAGTTCTTACTATACATTGGTAGTCATAGGTTTGTGGTGTAAGTCACGAGGTCACAGGTTTGAATTTGTGTTGCCAATATAGAGATTAGTAGAGCAAGTTTCTTTTGGATATTTTTTATGCTCAACGACACAATCGTTTACACAGATAGTTTAGAATGAATATACGACGCATATACCGTATCTATCATATATATATATATATATTTCTTAAATCGACTACATTTGAACACAATGAGGATATAAAAACTGAAGTCTATAAAACTTAAAGCTATTCCAAATTCAGTAGCTAAACAGAAACAACCTTGCACGAAGTCTGAAACTCGTGAAAGAACCATTAGTACTGGTTATGGCGCGTGCACCAGTCCGGAAAGTTAAAACGGGAAGCGTGCCCCCTCCCACCGCCGATCCCCGCCCGGCCCCTCTCAAACCTCTCCTCAGACATGATTTTACACAATTCAATTACACACAATGACGTTATGTTTAACGCCAGTGTTGTTCGGCCCTTGGGTCTCTGATTTGTGAAGATTTGTTAATAATGTATGTTGATTTTAATATTACAAGACTCATTTGATTGAACGTAATTTCTAGTAGTGAAGCTTTTGTTGATATAGTTTCGTTTGGTTTGAACTTTAAGTAATTATTCATCCAGTCTGCAAAATATTTTATGTATGCGTTTTTTAAGTCAATACTCGAGTAAATACCATCAAAATTGGTTTAGTTTTTGAACCTAAAGATGTATTACAAAGACTCTACATTAATGATATTCAAAATTAAGACCTTCCTGTACCTACAATAGCAACACGGAATGAAATATTTTTTAAAACTCGAAAATATGTAATCAAGGACAATTAAGATTTATAACATCTACTAGCGTCTAAAAAACTAAAACTAGAAAGCGATAAACAGTTCTATGTATATGTTATTATTTTCTTATACCTTATCAACAATATAAAAAGCAACTAAACTATTGCTATTCCACTTGTCCATAAATAACAATATCTCCGCTAGTTTGTTAGGAAAACGTGTACGTTAATCATTTCGACCAAATCACGCCTCTGCTTACTTACAGAAAGAAGTATGTATAGTAAAAGTTGAGGAGCCGTTGGAGCGACAAATGGCATTAGTTACGATAAACCGATTACCGGCGCTCCAATACGACATTCTGTGCGTAAACGCTCTTGTAAATATTACGGATTGTCGTCTGTTTGTGCTTTGTAAACAGTTTTAAAATGCCTCTTGAAGAGGGTTCTTGAGAGTTGCCTTGAATTTGGACTGAGATGTCTTTGTTTCTAGAGTGGTTGCTGAAATTTGTTTTGAGTAAAAAATTTGTTGTATTGTGCCTAGTACTAGAGTACTACTGTTGCAGGCTATTTTTTGGAAAAATAGTACAATTGATTTTTATCTGCCTATACCTTTCTATTACCTGATATAAAACTAATAGTCTTTGATTTTACTACATGGCCATTGACATGTATAAAAAAATCATAATATAAAACTAATAGTCTTGTTAAAAGATCATAAATCTTGAGTCTTGGCGAGGTCGTATGCGCAAATGCTCATTTCACGGCGGGCTCAATGCTCATTTCGCTTTAAACAGCAGAGAATATTTTTACTCTTTTGTCACAGCAGACAATACACTTGATAATACGACAGTAAACACAATAAAACCCGACCATAATTCAACCAAATCGCAACTGATTGCGAAAATATAAATCGAATGTTATTTGCAACAAGATTCGCTGAAATAAAGATGTCAAGTACGTGTGTAACCATAATTCCATTATCCGAGTCGACGTCAACAAAGCGAATCGTTAATGCCAACGTTGTTACAAAGCTGACAAAGCTATTAGACGTCGATTTAATAGCGACTGTTGGAGATTTGTCGAAATTTTCATGTTTGCTTTTAATATAATTGTGTTCAGTTTATCTGTTGAGGATTATGTTCGGGGATTACGTTGCGAACGCCCGCCGGCCCGTTCAAATTGAATTGTAATATGCTACCGTTATTAATAACAGCCGACGGAGGCGGGTAGGGCTGGTACAAGCTTTTTGGATAGGGCGTTATGTCATTTTGTGAGATTTGTTGGAGTTATAGTTTAAAATATGACAAATACCTACAGATTTTGGGGTAGCTTCGATGGAAAAATTAGGAAGCTTGGTAAGCAGTTTTTGTTGATGGTTGAAGCAAAAAGATTTGCGTCTAATAAAATAATTTCTGACAACCCTAGTAACAACAACCCACAATTGTAAAATAAATCCAAAAACAAATTAATACAAATCTAAAATAATTGGAAACTCTTTCCCAATTAACAGTTTATTCATTTACAATCTCCTATCTAAACTATTACAACAATGCTTTCAACCCTATCTCATACAATCGGCTCTGTAGACCGGAGCGCGCCATTTTTTCCCCGCAAATTTTAACCGTCTCCCCGAAATTCCACGAATCAGCCGTATTTGTACAATAACTGCCCACCCGGGAGCATTGCCGGGATCGTTCCGGGCACAATAGCCTCTTTGTTTAACGACGTATTTCTATTGCGACATGGCGCGTGCCTAGTTTTTTCAATGGGATCTATTTGACCCGCGCACGTATACACCATACGTTTCATGCTGCGGTAGGGTTGATTGTGGATAATTGCAATGCGCTTAGTTATCGCTAATCCGTGAGTGGCGAATAAATCATTCTATTGGGCCTAACGAAGGAAAAAGCAAATTGGTCCATTAAAATATTTTGTTTACAAGTATTTAATATGAGCATCTCTTATTTTTTTTGATACATCGTATATTTTATAAATTTTAGAAAGTAATACGTTACCTACATGTACATTGCAACTCAATTTCGCTCTCAAGTGCGATATTGGATGAGACGCTGTCAAATTAAGATAAGCATCTTAAGATAGACGCTATTTAATAAACCTTTATTAACATCATCTCAAATGACATCTTAAGTTACTATATGTGACGGATTTTGTCAGCTAAGTTTTGTTTATGTAACAGCGTTTACTCAGCTGAGAACAAGCTCTTAAATGGCATCTTAAGCTCGGTTTATTAAATAGTTCAATACATTAAATCTCTACTTAAGATTTTAATCAAATGTGAGATTGCTTTGTTAATACCGCCCTAGTCAATGTGGGATAAAAAGTAGCCTATGTGCTAATCCAGAACATGATCTACCTATGTGCCTTTCATCGAAATCCGTTTAGCAGTTTTTGCGTGAAAGAGTAACAAACATCCATACATTCTTACAAACTTTCGCGTTTATAATACACTCACTCACGCCTTTTATCCCCGAAGGGGTAGGCAGAGGCGCAACTAGTGCACCCACTTTTCGCCGTTATTCCATCCCATGATGTGATAGGGGGCGAGCCCATCGCTATGTCGGGCACAAATTCCAGACTCCGAGCTGAAATTGAATAGAAAAACTTAATTTCACGTCGGGCGTTTATAATATTAGTAGAATTGCTCACTGCTGAGCAGGGGCCTCCTCTACAACTGAGAGGGTTTAGGCCTTAGTCCCCGACGCTGGCCTAGTACGGGGTTCAGACTTCACATACCTACGAAATTCTTTTAGAGAACTTCTCAAGTATGCAGGTTTCCTCACAATGTTTTTCCTTCATCGTTAAAGCGAGCGATAATTCACAAATACACACATAACTATTTATGAAAGTTTTTGTCGTTTAGAACCTACGGACATTTGTCTCGGAAGTCCGTTCCTTTTTCAACTAGGCGATCGCTGCTAGTAAGCTCAGTGGCGCAGTGAGAAATTTGAATTCGTGTTATTGTATTAGAATGTATCTATAGGATTGTACCTACCCCTATTAATATTTTGCAGTTATTTTGCTAGCGCACGGTTTCTATTAAGGTACCAAGAAAGGAGGCTACGGGATAGAAAGAAGCTGTGAAGATAACGAATTCTGAGTTTGTTCTAAAATATTCTTTATTTGAATTTCTCCACAATCATTATTTCGAAGGCGTATGCAGTCTAACCATTTTAATTAACGAAAAGAAATATATGTAATAGGGTAGTCCTATGTTTAATTTTGTAGATTATTTTAGATGTAACAAAAAATAATACGAAAAAATAACTTCTTCTGTGAAATCAGCATCAAAACAGATTGAAAAATGAAGCAGTTAGATATTCATTTTTTAAATATTCTTGTGAGCAAAAGTGGGGGCGTGGCGGGTATATTGCGCGATCTCTTTCGCACGCACGCAGCGTTATGGCTGACGGCGCTTGGTGACGTCACAGCCCAGTATTGCCGTTATTTGGCAGCTACACCAAATTTCAAAACTTTGTAACTAACTTTATATTATGCGCCTATTTTTTAAATTATTTTTCCAATAGATTTTGAATAGCATACATTTTTCATAATTGTATTTTTAATAAAAGTAGTCAACTACTCTATTAAATACACGCCGACATTAGGTACAATTCCAATTACCAACCTAACGTCCATTGTATCACAAAGCTTTCTTCCATCCACACACTTTACCCCATGCACATTTATCGCGTAAATCATACGTTTATGTCCGAATTAACGAACGGTTGTGCATACAATGGCGATATGGCGGGAAACATTTTGGTAAATATAAAGAAACACGTTCATTTGTCACAATTACCGGCCGGGCGGAATAACTAGCATACCACACTGGACTCGCCCAGTTCTTGTTAGCTGCAAATCTTTTGACGTCTCATACATTTTTATGAGCGTTTTATTTTTGTCTACCCATGTTCTGGCTCGGATTTGTCTCGACAAAAATGTAGGATTTTTATTTAGGGTCGGCGCAAATAAAGCGTCTCTATTTAAAGTAACGAATGAGTGCAATGATTTAAAAAGTGTGTTGAAATTTATAGGCAATTGTAATAAATTTGAAGGGTTTTATACTTATAAGTCAGAATCGCAAAATTTGCACAATAATTACCAGATGTTGGCTGAAGAGCGATTCAAATATGTACCCAAAGTTCTTAGTCCACTCGTTTGACTTTTATAATTTTTTTATTCAATAATTCTATTCGAACTACCTATTATGGCCGGAGTTTATAGTACCCTCGTGCTCAACAGTTCATGGAGCTCTACATATTGGACTTTGTAGCGTTCTTATTACAATCTCCGTAAAGGTAAAACTTACTACAAGTGCGAATCTTCATGTGTTCAATATTTTGTCCATCCTTCTTTTATATTAGCTTGATTTTTTTAAGTTTACATCTGTAGAGTGTAGGGACGTCTAAATTCAACACAATTGCAACAATAGTAAAATTTAGCCACCTCCAAACCATTCGCTAAATTGTTAGCTCTTTGTAACCCACTACGTCGGGAAGGTTTATGAATTTCATCAAAAAGTACGTAAAGGGCATCGCAAACTTTGAAAATATTTATTTATTTGCACTTTATACACTAATGTACAAGCGGACTTAATGCCGTAAAATACCGTCAGTTTAACTTTGAATTAAAGTTGGTTTGGATTGATCTCGAATTTTAACTAACAAAATGTTCCAGAATCTTACGTTTATAATTCTTAAGTAAACATTTATTGTTACATGCTTTAACATAAGTTTTTTGTACCGACGACGCGACGTTTTGTGTATTTTTCAGTTCCTTAATACATTTCTATTAGTTTTCGTAGATAGATCGAGCCTGAATAAAAATATTTGTTATGTTTAAATGCGAATTAGACCCTCATTTCTACAAAATATATAGTGAAAATTTATTTCACAATTTCTGACCTTAAAAGTACTAAAACCTCTAATGGTCTCATAGTCGTTTAATCCTTATAAACAAAAGGAATCGATGTGCATCAAAAAAAGTTCTTGCTGAAATTAGAAACTGAAATAGTCTGGCGGAATATAGATAATATATTCAGCCAGACTAGACAAGACGACGCGGACGACGACGCGTCGTCCGCATGATTCTAAATTCTAATATCTGCCAATTGGATACTACTAGCGCCATCTCATTTATAATTAGTCAAAAATGTTGTTGGGCTTTAATTTATTTATTACCTACATAATATCGGTAATTCAGCTTTTTTTATTGACTACAATAAGGAATGGCATAAATAATAATAGATTTTCGGTGAATGACGATTGCTAGCTATGCAAATATTTTCTCAAAAAAAAATAGTATTCGGTCTCACAACCATGATGACGTTTTCATGTTTTTTAAAGTCGACAAAAGTATGCGTATTTTCTACATAATGTAACTTTATAGCCCTTTGATTGAGAATTCGCCTAGCTCCAAAACAAGCCAATGAAATGATTATTAATGTAAAAAATATTAGCCTTCATAACATAGCGCAACAGCACTACTGAGTACTCTACTTCCGCTATCGCCCGTATTCAGAAACAATATTGGCTACGTTCCACTAAGCACTCACGACGATCACGCTCACGACCACGAATTTTCTCGTTCCACTTAGTCCTGAGCGTTGTTATCGTAAACCCAAGTGGAATGGATTGTGGAGCGTTTTGGGCGTTGAGGAAATAATACAAATAGCGAGCTAGAAAAAATAAAGCAAAAGCTTTAATAGGTTAGGCTACCATTATTAATTTTAATGAGCTTTAAGTGTAAATTTAAATAATTATAAGTGAAGTTGGTTTATGTCGAAAAATAAATATATAATTCAATTTTTATATGTAATTTCAATGAAGTATTCAATTATTTAACATTCAAATAGATTCAAAATGTCTTTAGCGACAACACTAGGTTATTTGTAGATGCGTGCATGCAATAATACTGTCGAAAGTACTAGTTCATCCAGTTCAGATGAAGAATGGAATACAATTTTAGAAAATTATAATCGTGAAAATAGAAAACTTCGACATTATAGTTTTGACAACTTTGCTATTTTTCTCAACGCTCACTTCGACCCACCTCCAGAGATGGGTCGTTGTGGGCTTCTCGTGAGCGTTAGTTATGACGTCATTAATGACGTTTTCGCCGCGACCACAACGATCGTAGTCGCCATGTGGAACGGTCAAAAGAGTATTTTGGGCGTTGTGAACGCTTAGTGGAACGCACCCATTATGAAATGAGCACAGTGCGCTCCACGGGCACGAACGCATACCTGTCAATACACGCAACGTGTTCACGGCGAACAAACGTCTCTTGCCAATTAAGCGAAAGTCGTTTTTACGCGCCTACGCATAGGATTGTAATTAGAAATTTGAAATAACAGGTGTCAAACTGACATAGAATATTGAGAGGTAGTGTCGTTGGTAGCGTCGGCTGTTTTAGATTTTTTGGCTTTGTTTATTTGACAGCCAACTGGAATAAAGTTGTGTCTCAATATTAGCTAAGAACATGCTATCCAAAAGAGCATCAATAATTTTTGTTTCCTTTATTTTTATTTTTGGTTTAAAGAAAAAAAAACTAATATATACGTCATTAATTTTCATAGTTCCACACACCACACCACATTATGTGGGTGCATATAAGGTCGATTTTAGCTTGATGACAGATGACGTACCGGGCCAATGTAATCGAGCGAGGATTGATGGGTTAATCCCGGACATGATCTACCCGTGTGCCAAATTTTATCGAAATCCGTACAGTAGTTTTTGCGTGAAAGAGTAACAAACATCCATACATCCTTACATTCTTACAAACTTTCGCGTTTATAATATTAGTAGGATAAAAAAATATATTTCATCAGGCATGGCAACTGTATTAATCGATACCTACTACAGAGGTAATGCATTGCACATTAAGTACTAACCAACATTTATCGATATTCATAGCCACAAGGATTACGAAATAAAACCACAATATATTTTTAAAGCATAAACACGCCGTTGCTAAATGATAATAACTATGACAAATACACACTATATGAAATAAACGGCAACACTGCCTGTAGGATACAAATCGATAGTGACGTAACCAAATCAGTTCTATTTTTATCGATACAGCTAATATACAAAGCCAATTTATATCTCCATTATATTCTAAATTTACTAACAGTAATTTGTTAACATAGATCGATGGATGGCGATAATGACCGCATACCGTTTGACGACTGATCATATACAAGCCATTTATTACTCTACGTTAAAAATATATAGTTGATATTCCATTACAATGATCCATTGACACTAATTTGACAATATATTATACATTTGACACGCATTGTGAAGCGAACCTCCGGCTTGCACCGATAAATATCACTGTTTAGAACTCTTCATTGTCAAATCAAATAAACACCATCATCCGAAACGTACTAACATTAGAAGGGACTAGAGAAGGCTAATACACACGAACGATTTTTTAAACTCTAGCCCAAAGTCGTGTGCGATATACCTAACTAAAATACTTTGATACAAAAGAGACTATCACTCGATGGCCTCGTACAAAATGTCGATATTTATTTCGTCGAACATCTCACTAACTCGATACATCTGGCAGTAATCATCACTTTTAGTCGTAATCAGTATTAATGTGTAATATAAATAACTTAACCCCCAATGATTATCACGATTATACGAATAAATTTAGAATTTGAATTTTATGTTACAAAATATCGACACACTATTGTTATCGATAAGTTAGAGTAGTGCGTGTCACATTACAGCTTTTTACGATATATTGAGCTTTACTCTCATAAACTAACTATATAAAATTGTGACATGTTAAGCGTTTTATTTATACCTCACATCAAATGCGTTATAGTAACATATTTTATACGAAACTATGGATATTCACTGGCGTAGTTATTGTATTAGTATATTGTTTCAAAATTACATATTATAATTAGTATTCATTTTATAAAATGACACAGGTTATAATTTGTGTTCCGATAATATTGCGATTACTTTAATATACTATTAAAAATGTTCAAAGAAATAAATCATTTAAAATACACAAATAATTGCAAATACAGACCACCAATTCACCTTTGTCGACGTAAAAAGAAATAAATTTAATATCACGAAATGTTAAACAATTAAAGCAGTCCGTGGTTGCACCCATGATTAATACCAGTAAGAAAATGAATATACAAAATGATTAACAATTAAAAATATTGACCAAATTCTACAATGAAATATTAAACAAATTTAAAATTATTATCACTCAGCGAATAAACTAATATAGATTAATGTCAATCGGAACTACATGATATGCCGGCAAACCCGATACAATAAATGACCCCCGGTGGTATAAAAAAAAACAATACAAACGTAGCCTCAAAAGAATATACTAAATATTACACTGATCACTCCATTTCAAAATGCTACAAATATCGTTTAGCTACGAACAAAAACTACACATCTAAACGTCTAGTAGTGTATGTCACATTGACACATGTCAAGTTGACAGTCGCGCATGTCAATGTCACCAATTCCTTGGACTGCGGGAAGTGTCGTACAATCGACGCATATCGTGGTTTCCACTCCTGTCTCCACTGATGCATACGAGGATATTGATTTGAAGGCAAGCAAGACTGCGGCTTCGTGGTGATATAGTTTTAACAGGAAATATCTGAAATAAAATGGCGGGTTCAACTTATATGATCATATTTTATTTAAATATATCATGTTAAAATCTCAAATCTGACTGCCTCCGTGGCGTAGTTGTATTACAGTACGACTGCAAAGCTGAGGTCTCGGGTTCGATCCCGGGTCGGGCAAAGTGGTATTGAGTTTTTCTATTCAGTATCAGCCCGGAGTCTGGAATTTGTTCCCGATATGGCGATAGGCTCGCCCCCTATCACATCATGGGACGGAAAGACGGCGAAAAGTGGGTGCACTGGCTGCGCCTCTGCCTACCCCTTCGGGGATAACAGGCGTGAGTGTATATGTATATATGTATGTAAAATCTCAAATTAAAATTTACTTGAGTTTAAAAATTTCAAGATCAATTTATGTATAAAATGTAGGGAAAACATATCTTACTTAATTTTTATTATAAACATGAATTATTGCAAAAACTTTAAAAGTAAACGCAGCAAGCACTGAACGGTTTTGTATGAAATTTGGCACACGGAAAGACCATGTCTTCGATTAACACATAGAATAACACACACGAATAATTATTATTATTTCGATATTTTTTTTTTGAGAGAGGTCAACATACCCTAAAAGTGAAGTACACACCTTTACACTAACGCAGCTCAGTGCGTGATGACAGTGGCGTGCAGACACTGCGGCACCACGTGTCGGTACGGCAGCCGGTAGTTCTTGACCGTCCGCGCGGCCAGACACTTGAGCGTGGTGTACTTGAGCGGGTTCACGATGGAGCTCAGCGACTGCTGGTTGGCCCTGAGCAGCTCCTCGGGCGTGTCGCCCTCGTAGTTGACGGTGTCGACGTGAGCGCCGTGGGCGAGGAGCTCGCGGACTACTTCTGCTGGACATGGGTTTAGCTGTGGGAGAAACGTTTTTTTATATATATTTTTTTTTAGAGGATAGCGCTCATTAGTTTTTTTTTCTTTGACTTGCTCTTTTTATAGAATCTGCAATATCTTTGCCAAGTATGTTACTGATAAGATTTGGATTTGTTTTCAGTTGGTCACTTGTTTGTTGTGGATTTATCTGAGTGATTAAATTTTGGGCTTATCATATTAAAAAATGTATCAAAAAATTAGCAAGTAGTTTAACACTGACCTTGCAGACGAGATGCAGCGGCGTGTTGCCGTCAGCGTCACGCGCGTCAGGCGGCGCGCCCAGCCGCAGCATCAGCGCCACCAGCGGGCCGCAGCACGCGTGCGCGTCTCCCGCCCCCGCGCCCCCCGCACCCCCCGCGCCCCCGCCCGGCACGCGGCCGGCCCGCGCGCGCGCCACCTCGGCTGAACACGCCACGTGGAGCGCTGAACGACCTTGACGCACCTGTACGGACAAACTAATCCTCACTAATCCTACTAATATAAAAGCGAAAGTTTGTAAGAATGTCTGGATGTATGGATGTTTGTTCCTCTTTCACGCAAAAACTACTGAACGGATTTCGATGAAATTTAGCACACAGGTAGATCATGTCCTGGATTAACACATAGGCTACCTTTTATCCCGGTAAAATATAAACCAGGACTTTTATACCGGAACAACATTACATAGCAATGGTAAATCTACATTTATTTTTCTAAATTTTAAATTAAAAAATAATTATTGACATGTGGTAAGGTTTCATAGCATAGTGGAGAATTCTAATTTCTAACTATTGAATGTAGACTCGACTTCAATGAAAGCATATTACTTTAAGGATCTTGTAGGATTATTATAATAACCATCTTGTCATATTATACCATACATAAAAGTAACAGTAATCATCCAAAAATATTCGTTCGCATTTATTCGATATCGATTATCAAGCATAAAGAATGAATTAGGAAGATTCGAAATCGACCAAAATATTGAGATTTAGAATTGCAGAATCCATTGAAGTTGTCGAAAGGAATAATATCGATATTATAGTCGAGATATTCGAATTGCGACCATAATATCGATATATCGACCGAGCTACATATCGTACCTTTAGGATGAAAATGACACAATTCAAAAAGATAGAAAATTGACTTATCTTTATAAAATTACTTAAAACGTAGTTCTCAATACAACAATAGTTCAAACCTAGCCATATTCAAGCAGGAAAAGGACAAAGCTGTTATATCGCTCTCTTTTTTATTATATGTTTATAAATAAGGGATTAGTTTTTAGTCATTTAATAATGACAACTCAATTTTTTATTTTTTCAATTGTGTCGTTTTCGTTCTAAAGGTGCGATTAATTTTGCTATAACCCACTCACCTTAATGTCTAACTTAACGAGTGAGTAAACAGCCTTGTGTATCTTCCTGGAGACCTCCTCGGTACATTCCGGTTCGTCCAGCAGCCTCGCCATCAACGCGGCGAGATGCAGCGATATGACCAGCACCCGCTGCAGGGTCGCCAGCGTCTGCTCCCGGTCGATGCTGAGCTTCGAGTCGAGGAGCTCCACGCCGCGGTTGATCTCGCACAGGGCCTTCCTGAATACAGGGTCTATGTCTTCGAACGTGACTGGTGGTACGATGCGTCCTGGGGGATGGTGTCAACAATTAAGGAATCCGACCGACCAGGGACGTTTATCTCTTGCCGGTCGACATTATTTTTGGGTATTTAACATCAGATGCGGTGAAGCCACTTTGTCGAGTCAGCGATAAAAAAATATTTTATGAACAATATGTGTAGTTATTATTATTATTATAGCTTTATTTAACCCTTACATTTTTACAAAGAAAATTTAGTACATGTATAAGTGGACATATGTTTTTTGTTAGTAGTGTTAGTGTGTTTTGTTTCGGTGATAACTATTGTTAGTAAGTATTAATTTTAAGTTAGGTGTAAGGGCCGCCATTTGCGGTAAAAGCCTCCTCCATGCGGTAAAAGCCTCCTCCACTGTGTAGTTAGTGCAAAAAAAAAGAAGTTTAAATATTCGAAATATTATTGTTATTATAAAAGGGACCGACAGATACGTAGTCGCAAAAAAACATCATGCTATGATTTTATTTTTAATGGAAACATTGAAAAAGAAGCAGTCGAAAGTAGGATTTGAACGTGCGACCTCCAGCGCACCGTGCCGGTGCTCTGGCAACTGAGCTATCTCGACCTTACCTTCGTCTGTTCAGTTTCAAGTTCCTTATTTTATCTTTTAAAAGAGATGCCTAGTGATATCTGTTTAACAATTATTACATTTGCCAAACTCAGCGTTACTCCTTTACAGGCGTAAATGCACTGAAACGATATCACCAAACTTTTTTCTAATCTTATAGAGCACCGGTATGGTACGCTGGAGGTTGCGGGTTCAAATCCTGCTTTCGACAGTTTCTTTTTCAATGTTTCCATTAAAAATAAAACAATTGTCCAGGCACTACATGGCCCTTAACATGTATAAATATAATAATATAGAACATCATGCCATGTTTCTTTTTTACTTTGTTGATGAGTGAGTATCGCGTTTATTCACAGCCACTATACACGTGTATTGTGTAGTGAGAGTAGTAATAGATGATGGTACCTCTAAGCGGTGGGCGGGCCCTCTCTGCCAGCATGTAGGAGAAGAGTTCTGCGAAGCTGTAGAGCGAGGACTGCGTGAGCGGCGACAGCGGCGGCAGCACGGCGCGCTGCATGTCGAGCGCGTGGTGCCACAGCTGGCGGCAGCGCTGGAACCGACCCGCGTCCGCGTACACCGCGCCGCGGTACCGCACGTAGTACGACGTGTCGGGGTGCGCCGGGCCTACACACACACGCAATATTATAAAGGGTCAGCACGTAGTACGACGTGTCGGGGTGCGCCGGGCCTACACACACACGCAATATTATAAAGGGTCAGCACGTAGTACGACGTGTCGGGGTGCGCCGGGCCTACACACACACGCAATATTATAAAGGGTCAGCACGTAGTACGACGTGTCGGGGTGCGCCGGGCCTACACACACACGCAATATTATAAAGGGTCAGCACGTAGTACGACGTGTCGGGGTGCGCCGGGCCTACACACACACGCAATATTATAAAGGGTCAGCACGTAGTACGACGTGTCGGGGTGCGCCGGGCCTACACACACACGCGCACTATTATACAGGGTCAGCACGTAGTATGACGTGTCGGGGTGCGCCGGACCTACACACAATTTTGTATATTCTGCTATGTTCGTACACACACCCACTCACGCCTTTATTTCTCGAAGGGGTAGGCAGAAGCGCAACCATTGCACCCACTTTTCGCCGTTATTCCGTCCCATGATGTGATAGGGGGCGAGCCTATCGCCATATCGGGCACAAATTCCAGACTCCAAGACAATATCACTTTGCTCGACCCGGAGATCGCACCCGATACCTCAGCATTGCAGTCGTACACAATACAACTACGCCACCCAGGCAGTCTTGGAAATTAAAAAAGGTTTTAATTTTCAATAATTTGGAACTTATCACCCGACACAAATATCCACAACTCTAAAGTTAATTCACCAGCACCAATCTCACTAAGCTCTCTATATCTCCAATCGCTCACCAAGAATCCTCTCTCTGATGACGAGCGCCTGCATCCTCATCGCGTCGGGGTCCGCGAGGATCTCCTCGAGCTGCTGCGCGTTGCTGGGCTCCGCCGCGAAGTCGTACGCTTCTATGCGAGGAACGTCCTTCGGTTTCGGTATCGGTTCTCTGCCGTCTGTTGGAAACCTGTAAATGGACAATTTTTTAAAAATTAAACACTTCTGACTCATAATGATAATCAGATATCGCAGAATTTTGTCGATAATGCGGTGACGTGACTAAGGTTGCCAGGCGTCCGGATAAAGCCGGACATAGTTAGGCTTTTTGAATGCGTGTCCGGCCAAATTAAACGGTGTCCGGCTAACATTTGACCAGTGACTTTTAGGTGGTCGGCAATATGCGTAAATTTAAACGTGCCATGGATATACACTAGGGAGCTAAAATAAAATGGAGCCCCACAAATCGTTTTAATACTAAGTCACAAAATCGTTAATAATCAAGGGTGTCCGGCTTTTTTATCCAAATGTCCGGCTTAACTGGCTGGTCTGTCCGGCTATTAGGTCTGACGACCTGGCAACCCTAGACGTGACGAAGGTATGCAATAGTGTTATTAGGTTTTGATTCTTAGTTGTTAAAAAAAACTATCTTAATGGTTAACCATTCGCCGAAGTTTTAGTAGCAGTGTGCAGTTTTTTAGTATGCCATACCATACCATACCAGCCCTGTATTATATACTGCCCACTGCTGAGCACGGGCCTCCTCTACTACTGAGAGGGTTAAGGCCTTAGTCCACCACGCTGGCCTAGTGCGGGTTGGCAGACTTCACATACCTTCGAAATTCAGAGAGCTTCTCAGGTATGCAGGCTTCCTCACGATGTTTTCATTCACCGTTAAAGCAAACAATTATTCACAAATAATACATACATATTTTTTTATTTTACCAAAAAATAATAAAAAAAAGGTCATATTCTGAAGTCTTATTCATTTTATTTTCGGTTACAGCAAAGTGACCTTTGATGTTAAGTGCAGTAGGGTCCATAGTTCCACCTAGAGTGTTGACCAATACACTGACCTGTCTTCCATGGCCCGTTTCCAGAACTCCAACGCGCCGACCATGTCGCGCCTCTTGTCCACGTACGTAGCTCCGAGCAGTTCCAGAGCGTCGATGCGTTGCTGCCGCGTCACCAGACCGAACTCGACCTTGATCAGGCTCTCGACTATGTGCGTGTGGCCCGTCACAGAGGCTGCTAGCAGTGGCGTCATACCTGCAATGATCGTGTTGAAACTAGATAAATGTTCTCTCACTAGAGTCTAGGAGTAAGTATAGTGTAAAGTCATCTTACTGGGAAAATCTAAGAAGATTGGTATTTTAATTTAATAATAATAATTGGTAACGATGTGTATCAAAAACTTTTGTATATTACGCTAATCATATCAAATATCGTGATATTGGCGCATCGCGTGTATAAATAACTCGACCATGCAAACGTTTAACGTACCCCAATGGTTTTTACCTTGGTCATTTTATTACAGTACGATTACCATTCCATTCATTTGATAGCATTCCAGATGCTATCAAACTTGAAATCAGAAACACACAATCTCCACTAATGATACAATTTTCATCAAATACCATAAGAATCAACGTCCATAGTGGCGCCGTGGCCTAACAGCATCTTGAGTATCTGCAGCGAGCCGCTCTCAGCGCAGTCGTGCAGCGCCGTATTGCCCTTCACGCTCTTGCGGTTCACGTCCGCGTTGAGGGACAGAAGGTAACGCGCGATCCTGATGTGGCCCTTGTAGCACGCGATCATCAAGCACGTGTGACCGTGACGATTCGCTATTTCTATGTCTGGAATCGGAATGGTATAGTCTTGTTATAAATGAAGAGTTGACTGTGTACGACGGAAAGATTAAGGGATTATCTTGTTAATTATCTATTAGACTATCCCGCCCTCACGCCCACCACTGCAACTCCTGTAATTCAGGATCAGCAGTGGCACGAATTTAAGGACAACGAGCAGTGGAGCTCGGCGAGTCTCTGGATTCTTGTAGGGTGAGGAAAACTGCATCATAAATCAAAAGTAGCAAGGGCTATACCAAAAGATTCCCTCTGGCAATTCCAAGATCATGAGATGACAGTGGCATCCTGCTATCTTCGTAATGTAATGTCTGGATATCAGCCATCTCTACTCAACTCATCAGTTTTATACCTGCTTTCCTCCTAAGAGTGGTTAATATTCTTATACGTAAACACACGAAGTAGTTTCCTTACAATAAACCTGAACGACTAAGAACTGAAACAAAACATTCTAAATGCACTCACCGGCGCCATTCTCGACAAGGAACCTGACGATGTCGCAGTGTCCGTCGAAGCAGGCGGCGCGCAGCGGTGTGCTGTGAGTGCGCGTGGTGGAGTTCACGTTGGCGCCGGCGCGGACCAGCAGCTTCACCAGGGGCAGGTGACCAGCCGCCGCCGCGCACCATAGTGGGGGCGCACCCTCTATCGTCTCACCGTCGAATGTCACTGTGGACAATTTAGTGATGTTTTATAGCTAAACAGTTTATGTGCGATTTTTTTTATGGATTTGAATGACGAGACGAGCGCGATGTTTGTCAGATAGTAAGCGATACGACCACTCATAAACAGTAGCAACACAATTCAGCACCTTGAGTTACAAAGTACTGGATGGCGTTCCACTGCGCTCGTCATCCTGAGACATAAGATGTCAAGTCTCATTATGTCAGTAGTTACACTGGCTACAATGTCCTTCAAACCGAAATACAGCATGCACCAGTGTGCACCAAGCAGCTGTCTGCTTGGCGGTAGGAATAGATATTTCGATGGTACCCACCCAGACGAACTCTTACACATGAAAGACCAACCACCAGTTATAATAGTTATATTATGATGAAATATTTTTATTTGTTTTTTATATTGACTGCCTAGGTGGCGTAGTTGTATTACAGTACGACTGCAAAGCTGAGGTCTCGGGTTCGATCCCCGGGTCGGGCAAAGTGATATTGAGTTTTTCTATTCAGTATCAGCTCGGAGTCTGGAATTTGTGCCCGATATGGCGATAGGCTCGCCCCCTATCACATCATGGGACGGAATAATGGCGAAAAGTGGGTGCACTAGTTGCGCCTCTGCCTACCCCTTCGGGGATAACAGGCGTGAGTGTATATGTATGTGTATGTATGTATTTTTATTTGTACCTATTTTTATTTTGTAATTATCACATAAAGGGTTATTTAGTTAGCATTGGTACAAAACCCTAAGGTTGTATGGTTAAAATGAGTTCGATGCGAATGTTTTCGTCATTAGCAATATTTGCGTGTTACGGTGTGAAAGCCCTCGCAGTTCCCACACCGCGCCGTGAAAGATTTTTAAGTACATAATATTGTCGTTTGGTATATAGGTAATATTATTATCTGTTTCAATAATATTGACTAAGATTGAGAAATTAATGCTTCGGTGGTTTGGCCACATTGAAAGGATGGATGGAAGGAGAGTAACTTATGAAAATTATGTTGAAATTTATTTTGCGAAAGTGGGTGGTTGTCGGACGGTGACGTCCTAGACGTACCTTCATGGACCAAATTGGCGACTTCTTAAGGAAGGGTCAAATAAGGAGTTCTCGCAACCGACGAGCATGTATGAAGAGGCTGATGACTGTGGAAGAAGCAAGAGAGGTATGCTAGCACTTGGCGCTCGATAGTCTCTGCCTACCCTAATGGGAGAAAGGCGTGAGTTTATGTATGTCTATGTCATCACAGAACAGAGATAGTACTCCGTGTATGTCATTATTTGTATACAATATTAAAGTATAATTAAATATATCACGTGACACGTGTAAATCGTGTTCGCGTAGTGATGTTTTCATTAGGCCCGTCACGCGTGTACAGAACAAAAGATATTTTCGTTCGTAAATGACGCGTAATGAACAGCAAGCGGCCGAGTGAAATGGCCAAACGCCAATGTATTGACGCAACACGACTAACAACCGATCGCCAGTAGACACAAGTAATAAAACAAACAACGTGTGTCGTTAGATGTTTGTTGTTATAATGATGTGTTTGCAAGCGGAATCTTTTGTTGTTATTGTGTAATGCAATGCAATTAGCCCTGTATTAAATACTTGCCCACTGCTGGCCCATAGCCTCCTCTAGTACTGAGGGGTTAGGCCATAGTCCACCATGCTGGCCTAGTGCAGATTAGCAGACTTCACATACCCTCCAAATCCTTATGGAGAATTCTCAGGTATTTAGGTTGTTCACGATGTTTTCCTTCATCATTAAAGTGAAAGATAAAACTAGGCTATCGTCCACTTATTGCGTTATATTGTTCTGTTGCTTCCTCCTGCTTGTATGACGATTTTTAAAAAACTTGTGATTACGCACGGGAAATATAGATAAATGTATCAAGGTACTAAACCATAAGCGTATTTTACATCACTAATTTTAATTGAAAATATGCCTCATAACTATAATATACGCTGAACAGTATTTTGGACGGATTGATTTAACGTCATATCTAAGAAATAATTAGTTCTTTATAAATTGGTTAATGACTAATGGGTAGTCATTAACCAATTTATAAAGAACTAATTATTTCTTAGATATGACGTTAAGAAAAACACATGACAAGTACCTACATAATATTAACACAACACACACACGCCTTTTATCCCCGAATGGGTAAGCAGAGGCGCAATTAGTGCACGCACTTTTCGCCGTTATTCCGTCCCATGATGTGATAGGGACGAGCCTATCGCTATATCGGGCACAAATTCCAGACTCCGGGCTGATATTGAATAGAAAAACTGAATATCACTTTACCCGACCCGAACCCGAGACTTCAGCATTGCAGTCGTACCATAATACAACTACGCCACCGAGGCAGTCATTGACACAACAATAAATCATAAAGGTTAAACTGGGAGCACGACTGACTCGTTCCATAGACTGAAAGTAATTATTTTTTTTCCAATGAGCTTGTGGAATGAACTTCTGCGGACTTTGGTTTTGTTTCACTCTGCGACAAGGCGACCGCTTGCCTAGACTGACGTTTTACAATTTACACAAATTTTAAAGAATTAAATTGTATTCACAACTATGTTTGCTTTGATTAATTATATACCTAGAGTCACGCGCTGCAATGAAACTAAAACAAACAGGCCAGCTTCTCTTAAGCTAGTATGCGTGACATCTGTGGCATACGCTATCGCTGCATCATTCTGCATAATTTGTTGTATAGGCAAGGCGTTTCGCGAAAAGTCCATAATCTTGATTACATAATTACGATGTAACACGCCTGCTTAAGAAATGCTGTTCACGCTAGACTTCAACAGGCCCAGGCTATAGCGCCCCAGAAACACAAAGGGAAGTCGAAATTCAAATTGATCTCATTTCTTACGGTAAAGTATGCGCATTATTGTTAACAATTATTGATTGCTTTAACGGCGAAGGAAATATCGTGACAAAACCTACAGAGATATATATACCTGAGAGTTCTCCATAAGAATTTTAACTTATGTGAAGTGTCTCACTCTGCATTGGGCCAGAGTGGCGGACAGAAGGCCTAAAACCCTCTCAGTAGCATCTAATACAGGGCTTTTTTTTAGGGGAAACACGCATTATCGTTACCGCCACTGGAGGGAACGGATATATTAGTTTCACCGATCTTACAGCCCAGTGTCGACGCTCAGGAGTATAGCATTCTCCAAGCGAGCATTGGGCAGAATCCCTAACACTGTGTACACCCTACACCGGCATGCGAACCAAAACCCGCGGTGGCGTTCTTTGGCGGATACGAGACGGCCGGGCCTCGGGACATCCTGTTACACCAAGGCAGCTGCGCGGAGCCGTCCCTATATAATACAGGTATTATTATGATTTAACAAGTGCACACTATTAAACCGACCTGATCCAGGCTGTTCAATGTCCGCCTTGCATCTCTCTATGAGGTACTCGGCCACGTCGTAGTGTCCATTCCTGCACGCGATGACCAGTGGTGTCGCACCGCCCACCTTCGCACCCACCAACATGTTCAGCTCGTCTGCAGAGCGCCAACTGTGTAGGTACGCCTGGAAACAAAACATGTTGTTAATACGAGTGATGCAATAATCGGCTGGTCTACGTAATCAAAGGCAAGTTTCTTCAATGACAGTAATAGTCACATTTCTTATTACATATACACATGAAAGCTTTATCCTCGAAGAGATAGGCAGACCGCAGAAGTTATGGCATCTACTTTCGCTGTTATATTTACTATTATTGGCCTTTAAGAAACCGGCTGCGAATGCCGTTAAAATAATGGGCTATGTAGCCCATGTAGATCGGACCTTTTGGAGTAGATACTAACTACTATATACTACTGCAACTTCTTTACAGCCATTATTAGCATTTAATATCGCGATCAACTACAATTAAAATAAATATTTTTCATTTTTAAATGGACTATTTTGGCCGATGGAAAATCGACCGAGTTTAATAATGCTATGTACAAACATTACCCAAGTTCTGAGGAGTACGATCGACAGTTATGATTTTTAAAAGTGAAATCTCAGTGGATGTAACTGAGTTTGGCAACAGCGCAGCCGATGGCGCAACACACTCGCCCGGGCCTTGCAAAACGCTCTGCGCCTAACAAACTGAGGAATTAACTTTATTTATTATATTTTTATATGTAATTGGTGCGAAATCATATTTTGTGGCATGTGCTAGTAATGGAGCCAATAAACGTTAAAATAACGTTATTACACGATGTTGACTAAAGCCATTGAACATCGGATAATTCAACAATGCAAGATAGAAAAAAAATATCAAATATAACTACGACTGAAAAGTTACTAGAATAAATAAGCGATTTATATAAATATAATTTTACTATGCAATTTTATTTCGATTTTCAAAGTACAATAAAAAACGCAACAAAACACGCAATGTTGCTTACTAGTTTCCAAAAGAAAAGAAAATAATCTTACAATCGGGACGGAGCGTTAATCGCGCGGCTATCCTGAACAAAACTGACTCAGCCCAACATCCAACACATTTAAATAGTCAAAACACAATGGACCAGGAGAATGAAATAATTACATTAGCACCAATACATTTCGCAATAATCGAGCCGCGTCCCTGCCCCCGTGACGTCTCCCAAAACAATGACTCTTTACAAATCAATTCAACAAATTAACATAATGCACAATGTCACCTTAAATGTCACCATCCGGTCCTAAGGTCGAACTAATAAAAAAAAAACAAAAATTCCAACCTACAGTCCAACATGAACCTGCTTTTTTTTAAATCGGTTTAAAAGAAATAATGAATGCGGAATGTAAGTTATTTTTATTGGCTCGAATGCGATATTTACACTTTCGCTATGTGGTAATAGTAAGAAAGTCACTTCATAACTTTAATTTTTGCTTGTTAATTAGAGCGGTTACAATGCGATTTATATTATGCAAGAAACAATAAAAAAGAAAGCAAATGGTTGTATTAATATAGTTCAAGTTTCCGCATAAATAAATTCTCGAGAGAAAAGACACAAGTATAGTCTTTTATATTCGTTTTTCGTATAAAATCTTGTAGAAAAATATTATGTGGTTGTATTTTTAAGTCACATAATATTTGCATTCTTTATCATATTTTTAAGCTCATAACTACACCTGTTGATAAATACACGGAGGCGCAGCTGGTGCACCACCCACCTACGATTCCGAGTTCAATATTCACGTAATGGACGAAAATGATCCTTTTTTTGTGTACTATCTAGGTATCGCATTCAGGACAAAACTGGTTTACTTTTTCATCACGACAATTAAGAGGTCTATCGGACTGTAATTTTTACTGTTTAACCCTATTTTAACGCCAGGGATCTGTCGCCAGCTCTTTTCAACATATATGGAGAATATACATATAATAAGACGAACCCTAGAAGGCTGGGACGGGGGATTTCATGTGGGTGGAAAACGTATATCCAATCTCCGTTACGCCGATGAGACTGTCTTGTTGACTACCTCGAAGGACGACAAGCAGAAGCTGTTTCAGAGGCTTGAGAGAGAGAGAGAGTGAGAATATCGGACTCTCAGTCAACAGGGCAAAAACGAAGATCATGGTCATTGATCGAGCGGGGAGTTTGTCAGATATGAGAAATATCATTTCTGGTATCCAGACGGTTGACCACTACATCTATCTTGGGTCCCAAATTTGCAATGATGGTAGTTGTGTTCCCGAAATAAAAAGAAGAATCGGCATGGCCAAGGACGCTATGGCTCGACTTAAAACATGTGGCGGAAGAGGGGAATTACTATTAAGACCAAAATGCGCCTCAACCGAGCATTAACATTCCATTTTTTCCTTTACGGTGTCGAAACGTGGTCAATCCTAGCTCGAAAAAGAGAGAGGATCGATGCGTTCGAAATGTGGTGCTGGAGGCGAATGCTGAGGATACCGTGGACCGCCAAACTCACAAACGAGTAGATTCTCTCACAGCTTAAAGTGAAGATAGGTTTAGCCACCATATGTCACCAATGACGACAACGTCACAAGTCGACGAGAATCTGGAGAGACTTATCATCGTTGGCAACACCGAAGGCAAACGTTCTCGAGGCCGAGCACCAACCCGATGGACAGACCAGATTAAGGACTCGTCTGCCACCAAGTTCCATAAATTAGTCCGAAGATGCGATGAACAGAAACCGGTGGAGACAAATAATCCGCTCTAAATGTGGTACATCCAATGATGACCACGATCCTCAGTCATGAGGGACCGACTACAGAGAAAGAGAGAACCCTATTTTATCCTATAACATCATGGGACGGAATACGCACGGCGAAAAGTGAGGGCACTAGTTGCGCCTCTGCCTATCCCTTCGGGGATAAAACGCGTGAGTATGCGTATGCGTTTATTACTTCAAGGAACCCAATTGCTTATCAATTACGAATGAACAATTAAATATTATTTCCATAAACTAATACATATTCATACTTAAACGGATTTAATTGCCCTGTAAACATTGTTGTGTCCAAATTTTTTGAACTTTAACCCGTCAAGCTTCTATACTCGGACTTGCTTATATACTCGGACGCCGGCGTCCGTCGTGGGGCTTGACGAGTCAACCATACAAACTTCGTTTATTCCCATAATATTTATAGGAATATTATAATCATCACAAGAGCGTTTGCAATTTTTACTTTTTGTTAGGACGCGTTAATCGTTAAAATACGTAGTACTTGAACAATTACCTACATCATGCAATCCAAATTTTATAATGCATATTAAGTTATCAAATTAGAATTAAATAAATACACCGCACAGTTACACATATACTCCTAAGATACAAGTGTTGTATCAAGAATTGTCTGTACATACTAAAAACTTGTGCATCATAAAAAATGACTCGGCGTGGACATCGACACCCAGTCTATCGCTTGCGGCGTCAGATTCTGTTACTACTTGTTTACCTTCTTCAGCCTCCTCAGCAGTCTTCGCTGCCGACGCAGCAATGTCTTCCCGCAGTGCCTCAGGGTCTCGATCCACCGACTTCTCACCGGCATTAGATCCCATACACCACCCGGCATTGTGTCACCGCATAACACTCAACACTTTGCTTAGAAGCAATTGTATCACTTTCGATTTCGGTTAAAGTTTTAAGAAAAAAATTCTGACATTCAGAAATGTAATATTTGTTGTAAGCGTTGCAGGTTTTCGTTGCGTTTGTATTATCGTTACTATAATTTTCTAATTGTCTGTCATCTCATACAACGCACGAACGACTGATCACAGACCGCAGTCAGTCTGCCTTGTTATTTATATTATTAATGAGATACAATTTAACCACAAGAAATCCTTATCGCCCGCGGTAAATTTCCCTTGCATATGAATAAATCGATAAATTATATTAAACTCGCTTTTGACGGCGATTCTGTCTGTGTGGGAAATCCGATGACGCATAAAAGAAACACTGTATGGTAAGCCATAAACGAAGAAGACAAACTGTAGCTTTTTCGCAACAATTTTATTTTTGTCAAAAGTGTCGCAGTATACTATGGACAAAATGTTTGACATTGCGATTTTATCTCAAACCTCAAATCTCAAACCAAACAGGACCGTTTGTGTTTTGATAATTCTACAAAATCTGTTATGTCCGTTTAAACATACAAGGTAGTTACAATCCTTTTAGAATAACTATGATTTATTCACGTTTTACGTTTCTCGAAACAGCTGACGTGCGATGTTTCAACGTAACAAATAGCCACGTGTATGCGACTGGAGCAATAAACTACAATAACAATGCTACAATAATGAAAAATGACGGAACATGTGTGAAAATATCACATAATACATTTGATAATAAAGATGTCAGACTGGAATATTTTGCTAATTATATGTTTAAAAATGTGGTTAAAAAAATAAAGTTATGACCAATATTTTTTATTCGCTTACAGAAAGTTTTACAGATTCAAAATAAGTTAACGTCGATAAAAAATTATAATAGACAAACATGTAATTAAAAATTCGATCAGCTTGAAAGCGAATCTCGCCGACAATGCAATTAAATTTTCTGCTCGCTGAGCAATTCTGTTTTCAATCAGGTTTTTATGCAACTGGCTATAAAACTTATTATAAACTAAGTCTACAGATCTAGTTACAACTGTGTCGAATATCTTTCAAACATTTTTTTATCGCTTCACATAAACATGACATGCGCACAAATAAAATATTTATTTATAAATTTTCAATATTGCCTTGATATTATAATAAACACCAATACGTTAACAAAAAGTCATTATGTACAACTGATAAGACAGCGAAAGTTGTGAAAGTAATGGTCGACCCGTTTAGTTTTCTTTTGAAAAACGAAAATGTAACAAAACAGAATGTAGAAGAAATAACTGAACAGCGTGTTTTCCTTTGCATCAAACATCATTCTGATAAAATTAAGATGGAGACTATATCACCATAAAATGTATCTTAATTTGATACTAGTAACGTACATTGTCTAAAAACACTACGGATAGTATAGATAGCATTAAACTCCCTAATTCATGACGTCGGCCCGACCTTTGCAAAGTCGTCGTGAACAATTGGGTCGGCGAGACGTCCGAACTAGGTGAAGATGGCACTCAATGGTTATAAATTGGATAAATAATACATTAAAAATGTTATTTACGCTCGTAATTGGTTGTTATTTATATGTAATACAATATGAGAAGTAAAGCCATAAATTCAAATTTGAACGTTTGTACTTTCCAAGGTCAGTTTCGGAAGAACTAATCTATTTTGAGGAAACAGCGTGTTACCAGTTTTCTACTTGAACAGAAGGAAATCTCACTTTAATTGTCGACTCCATTGTTGCCGCTGTCGCACTTCTTGCGATATATGGAGGAGTAATAAAATGGCCAGGGGCACTACAAAATATCTTCCATTTCCCATTCTACAGTGGTAAGCAATATGTGGCTTTATAGGATACAATCATATCTTTTCACTGGTTTTCCTACCTTCTGCTCTAAAATTTTTATCTCGCTGATGGAAGGTCTCAAGTATGTTTATTGCCTATTTTGTATGCGTAAATTATGGAAAAAATCTTTCAACATCACTTGACATCTAATACCGTTAGAAACTCAATGGATTATTAACTGTACTCACTAGGTACTCATCTTTGAGATATGTTATAAAAAGTTGTCAAGTAGGTAGTGATGTAAGTGATGTGACTTATTAAGTACACTCAAAAATATTAACTGCAGGGTACTAATAACATACTATTTATAGGTATTCAATATACATACATGCTTTATATTTACGTCTAATTTAACATCAGACTTTATTTGTAGTTTTGTCTGTTTTTAAAATTCCAAAAAAAAAAACGGCGTATTTGCATGCGTTTGTTTTTTTTTTCGAATTTACTTACGTGATGTTAATGTGATTTCAATGACATTTACGCATCATCAGTCTAAAGATCATTCTAAAACAAACTTGTTAATGCTAACAATGTTGAACCACATTCAATTACAAGTATCATATTTATTGTATTATATTGTACGTCATTTCCTAGAAAATAGGTCTTTTATTTTTCATGGGAAATGTTTTAAGGCCCACCTTCTGACAACTTTATGAGTTTAGACGAACTAAGAAGACTATACGAGTAAACAAACCACATGTTTTGATACAAAATACTAGGAAATAAGTTGTGTACGTAATTAGAATAATCAATACATACATATATACATATACACTCACGCCTGTTATCCCCGAAGGGGTAGGCAGAGGTGCAACTAGTGCACCCACTGTTCGCCGTTATTCCGTCCCATGATGTGATAGGGGGCGAGCCTATCGCCATATCGGGCACAAATTCCAGACTCCGAGCTGATACTGAATAGAAAAACTCAATATCACTTTGCCCGACCCGGGAATCGAACCCGAGACCTCAGCATTGCAGTCGTACCATAATACAACTACGCCACCGAGGCAGTCAATAATCAATAATACATAGATATAGCGTTTTTATACATACTTATTTCAATTAATGTTCTTGTTTTGATTTTTCACATAGTAAATAATATTATTATTTCAAGTATTACGACATGAATGATTACACCACATTTCATACATGTTTTTTTTATCGCGAATCGTAACGCTAAGAGGATACAGATCGAGTATATAAAGATTTCATGCAGTGAAATGTTAGCCCAACTTTTCACGAAATGTATTTTAATGTAGGAAAATTAACAGTTGCATAAAAACTATTGTGCAAGCCTGTATTAATGAAACATTTAAAATGATTATGCAATGAGGAAAGCAAACTAAATGAATAATGCTAAAGATATTACGAAAGGTGCAAAAACTCCTGCTTAAAACGATCTGACTCATGTTGAAAAACCTTGACATAGGATATTATTATTTCTTAGAATACAACCATCACTGGCCGTTTACTTTTGAAAATCGTTGTTCGGAAAAGATGTTCCCAGGATATATAGCTTTACACATACGTGTACCAATTTTTCATCCAAAGAAATACATTAGACTCATGTAATAATGATATTATACAACGACATTGATGAAACAGTTTCGAAGTACATAATTAAATAAGTACGATCGCTATGAACGTCTGGTTATCAAAAACACTAGAACTATTTGCACGAAAAAGAAAGAAAATCGTTTATTTTCGTGAAAACTGTACACAACAGTAACAGATCAAGGTAAACACAACAGACTTGCAATAAAAATAAAATAAATTTTGTCATTCACGTACACGTGGAATTTACTACCAGTCAACATAATAGCGACCACCCATAAAACACATCATTATACTTTGTGTATGTTTATGTAAAAAAACTTGTTTAAAAATTTTATTATCTCAATGTTAATACATAGGCGTCATGCGTCTATAATAGATTACTAAAAAAATATTCGATATATTCTGCTGACATAGTATTTGGAACAGCATTTTCTGTGACGACTATACTATACTGGCCAATGACTGCAAAACGAATTCGGGTCAATGAGGTACACTAGAAATATTTCCATTAATTTACCGATCATTACGGTATTGACGTAAACAAAGGCATAAATCAATTAAATATAAATATAGCCTCTTAATTTAGGGAGTTTACATATGAACGGAGGGGGCTGAGCAATCGTATAGCCTTGATAATGTTAAAATGATAAACAATATCAAGGCTATACGAGTGAAAAATGGTTCTTACGTCAATGAAATTACAAGTAAATGTATACTGCTATTAGTGTTCAACTTTGTACTGGTTGCTTAGGTACCGTGTCAATAAGAAGTAACTACATATCATTAAGCCAATTCATGAGGGACATCTAATTGAGGAGCTTGAGTACCGAATGAGGTCAACCTACTGAGTTGGCTGCCACCTTAAATCAAAACGCCATACTAATAAATGTAAATGAAGTAGACGTTTGTGCAAAAACTGTAATATCTGTTGTTCAATCAATTTTTACACTCAAATGATTAATGATGATAAGATGCAAAAAGAATCCGAGATGCAATTAAAACTACATTTGTAGCCAAATAATACCATGAAAAGAATATTCTTGTTCTATAGACACATCGTATAATTATTGTAAGAAACTATACCTTACCAACCGAAGAGATTTTGGATTCATCTAAAAGTAAAAATAAAAGATAAACTAAAAGTAAAAATTATTTCAATAATAAATCGAATATAAAAACTAGCTGAATAAACTGAATAAATCAAAGTCAATGATTTAAATATTTAGAACGCCCCTGTAGTTGAAATTAATGTAGAACTGTGTCTACTAACGCATATAATGTCGTAATGGCTCATTAGCTGTGTGTTTTCACTACAATTCTTGATATCAACAATAACACTATTAATCAACGATAGGACATGTCCATAGGTCATTTGTCGATACAAAAAATTTTAGAAAGTAAGATATCTCGGAATCTCATACTGAAAAAAATATGTATAGTTATTTACCTACTTCTTCCTTTAAGATGGCTTAGCTTATAGAAACATCGATGACGACGAAGATGGAAGGCCAAGTTTATCATCAAAGCACAATGACAAACACATAAGAAGGGCATTCAATCTTCACTACATGACTTCATTAAACAATGCAACGCGTACGCATCTTCCTGTAGTTAACGTCTTGTATTTGCAGAAGATATCACAATACACGGTAAAGATCCTCGACCTTACACTATAGGAAATAGAGGCCATGTCGCCAGACCAAATATTGATAATGTTAACGATAAACATCTGCTGAGACAACATAAAATCGTAAAATCTGGTGATTAAGGGCTCATTTGCCTTGTTCCGGGTGTTTACGATGTAAGTACACGAAATTGTGCACACAAAGCAATGTTGATTTGATTCAATATTTACTATTTGCTTATAAAATTGTCCGTTCCCAAATCTGAGAAGGTGGAGAACATCCTCTTGCTATCTTGATTCTACATCAAGAGACAATCTAATAAGATTGGATACCTATTAATTCGAAATATGAATTGTTAGAGCATCAATTTATTATTAATGTTTATTTATGGAGAAAAATAGTTTACTGTTGATAAATAAACAAACCTAACGCTATGCTATGAACACCATTATCTACTCAGAATAGTTGCAGTAAACAGAAAAGCGAAAGAACAAATATTGAGCTATATTTTCCTTTTTATAAGTAAAGCGTAATAAGCGATGAAAGTGTTCAAAGAACAATGTTTCTGAAGGGCGTCAAAGTAAATCCATTATTGAGCCCCTTTTGAATAATTAAAAATAGGCAGATGACAAAAAATTTTACTGCGTTTCCATTTCCTGAAGAAGGTGTAGTCTCGTGAGTTACCGAACCGATATACATTCGATAGTATTCTAGTTTAAGTTCATACGATATTTGCTTTACATCGAAATGAAAATAACAGGCTACTATCATGCTAAGCAAATGACGAAAACAAAAAAAAGACATATTTCTAAGGTAAATAAGTTCAGGCGATTATTTTTCTCCAACAGTCCAATTTTTATTTTATTAAGCTTCAGAGAAGAATATGTTTTTATCCTTTGCTAAGCATCACACATTCTGCGAACATATTATTATTCCGAGGAGGTAAACGTTTCACTACGTACGTTATGTATTTCACTGAAGCGTGAAAGCAAATATCTGCGATTTACTTGTAATTAATGAACATGATTAGAAACCCATTCAACATAAGGATCGTTTGAGGTTTTTAAAGAATACGATGCTTTATTGACACCCTTGAACTTTCATCTAGCGATTGGCTCCTAACATCATACAATTAAATAAAATACGAACTTAAAGCAAGTGATAACTTAAAGGCGAAGGAAACGTGATCAAGGGGATATGTAAAGTTTAACCACTCGCTCTAATCCATAGTGGTGGAGAAAGACTTTCTTAGTAATAGAGAAGACTCGTACCCCGCAATTATACAGTGACAATATTATAATTAAAGCAAGATTTGAAACAGTTGGTAATGATGATACCAAAAAGGAAGGTATCGGTTATAGACCTATGTTAGCTACGTAAATGCAGGAAGCGAGAACAATATTACAAATAGCCTTGATGTCTCACGACAAAACCTTCATACATAAAAATACTTGAAGAAAATTCCAGCCTACCACAAATTGGAAGGTTTATGGATTGTATAAGTGTCCGCAGTCTAGATTATAAACTTTTTTTACAATCGTTAACGCTATTGGAAAATAAAAAAAATGTATGGAAATGACATATGATCACGATGACTTATCGCTAGGATATGTCATTCTCATACATTTTTCTATTTGGTTTTCGAGAAAAAAGAGTACAGTGGGGCTAGGATGTGAAAAAAAGCACGATGCGTCTCCGCTTCGTGTTATTGTGATTGGTTGAGTGACTGACGTATCGGTATTTTGATGTTTGTGATTGATCGAGAGACCGATACGTCAGTCTCTCAACCAATCACAATAAAACGAAGCGGAGACGCATTATGGTTTTTTTTCACATCCTAGCCCCACAGATCCGAATGTGTACAAACATTTTTAAAAGCTCCCTAGAACATTTATGGTTTCCTATAGGTTATCCTAGCTCATTTTATTACTGAACGTCAATAATTCTGAAATATTCCTTTAGGTGAGATCTTAAAGAATAGCACCTTGCAGTTTTGTAATAAGACATCTATTAAAACGACTTGCAACCACACTGATAAACATCTTGCTTGTGAATGCACTTTAATGATAAATGTCACCAAGATATTTAATCAGCTACTTTCATTTCTTCATATGGAAAGCTTGGCTCGATGAAACTTTCGTACTCTCGCTTGGCCAGTTGATGTTTATTGTTAACCAGCTTTAACGTTTTTGCAGTAATTTTATGATTCTACAATAAAACGACATGGGACTAATATAGGTACATCCCTTATGTATACAATTTCATCTCATATATTACTTTTGCTACCTACAAGCTTTTTTGCATTACGTTATCGAGTTATGACATAGCGGTTGTGTTAGCAGGAACTCTGAAGAATTGCAATAAAATCAAAACAATAATCTAACCTTACCTATATTGCCAAATTTATCTTGCGTGGGTTAGTTAATTTCCTTATATCTCTGCGACATTATGCCTTTGTAGATTAATATTTTGTGACCTCTAGTTTCTACATTCGCATTCCCTACATGTAGAACCATTTATATTCCCTCAGCGAGTCAAGCATTCGCGTTTAAGTGGGCTGTTGTAACGCACCCACGGACCGAGCCACTGCTTTCTATTACGTCCCTAGTGACACTGTTCCATTACGACCCATTGTGGCGGTAAAAGCAGTTCACGCTAATATAGCCTTGGAGCCTAATTTACAGACCTTTAGTCCTGTTTTGAGTATTATATTTTGCTAGTTTTGTGCCAAGGTTATGTTTGTTATCTAAGAGCGGAATGTTAGTAACTTTGAGCCGTTTTCAATAATAAGTTATTTGTGAGTATGTCGAAAAGACTGTTCTAATTGGTAAATTTTCGCGATAGATCGAAGCAACGATTGGTATCATTAACTGAAAACTGCGGTTAGACAAACATTTATCGCTTATTTATGCACGTTAACGACCAGCAATTTAAAATCTAGTTCTTCTGAATAATGATCTCAACATAATAAGATTTATATTCAACAGGTTTTATAAGTAGCAAAACCGTAACATTTTTAAATTTGCACTCATAATATGTTTGGCAATTCGATTAGTTACAACACGGATACAAAACCACGCAAAATTGCATACAAAAAGAAAATTAACAAGCATACAAATAAATAAAACCGAGACGAAAGTTGTTTATACGGGAACTGTACACGTATAACGTTACATATAACGTGCTAGGGTCCGGTTTACTAGTCCAGCGTAGTCACAAGCCCTAATTCAGTTATCAAACACAACGCAACCTGCAACACTGTTCCAAAGTCACAATCACAAAGTTTATCAGTAAAAATATTTTTACGGTAGAGCCGCAACACCGAATAGCCGACTGGTCGTGTTCATGCCGTATGCAACACTGCAGCGTGGTGGAACTCTTTCACCGCTCGCTTACACAACAAAACAATTATGTAACCACTGCCTTTCCAATGCGGCGCGACCAGTCATCGATTATAAAAAAAAATATAAAAAAAATTGGCCATTGGAACATCGCGCCCAAAAGACCGGTTTTAATGGGTGACTGGTTCAAGTTTAGGATTTTTTTATGTTGACACCGTTCCCATTGGTGGCTTTGTGCGGTAACGTAATGTATGGAGATTATATAACTTAATTAGCTGACCCGGCGAACTTGGTTCCGCCAACAGTCGATTCTTTAATTTTTTTATTGATACTTAATTTTTCTAAAATAAAAGAATTTTTATAAAATAAAAGAACTTTTCTTAAATAAACGTAGCCTAAGTTACTCCTTATTACATCAGCTACCTGGTAATAAAAGTCCCGTCAAAATCGGTACAGTCATTTCAGAGATTAACCGGCACAGACAGATATACAGACAGACAAAAATTGTAAAAAATGTTACAAACAGACACTCCAATTTTATTTATATGTATAGATGTATAGATAAATAATGTAATTGCCAGGTGTATTAGATTAATATTATCGACGCTTTGATGGACGAAACTATACATAAGGCTTAAATTTGCATAATTCCGCACTATAGATTTAGCAAAAAACTTAAATTTATTATATACTAAATGAGGGTCATATTATTTTATCTTCACACGATTCTCTAATTAATAAACTTTTTATGTCAACAACTTGCCAAGTACCTAATTCGTATTTCAGTCGACGAATATTATGATTGGAATAAAGTAACCAAACATTTATTAATAAACAAAACAATAAGACTGGTAGTAGGTCTCTCATATGTAAGAGTTCGTCTGAGTTGGTACTAACGCAATGTCTATTTCGATCCCTAAGCAACAGTGTGCATGCACTGTTGTGTTTCGGTTTGGAGGACATTGTAGCCAGTGTAACTACTGGACATAATGAGACATCTTATGTCTCAGCATGTCGAGCGCAGTGGAATGCCACACAGTACTTTGTAGCTCAAGGTGCTGGATGGTGTTTCTATTGTCTATGGGTGGTCGTATCGCTTACCTACCATTAGGCGAACGGCAAGCTCGTCTCGTCACGCAATGAAAAAAGGCTAGGGAATAGAAAATCGATTCAGAATTCACTTGCACTATACTAACAGGGAATAACACAACTTTATAAATACAAAACGGTGATAACTGTAACTTACAATACAAATAAGGAAACCATAATCAAACGTACTGCATATTTGACAGACGGATCCTCTCCAAGGTCGAAGAAATTACTTGTCACGGTAGTCAATTCTACGGTAAAGCTATTCATTTGTCAAATTTGCAAATAGCTTTGACTTGGAAGCCTTTGAAGTATTCAGGGTTATTGATACACCTTCACAATGAGTGCGTTTAATCTATATTATTATTGTAAAGAGGAATATGTATGATTTTTTGTTTGTTTGTTTGTAATGGATACACTCAAAAATTATTGGACAGATTTTAAAAATTCTTTCACCAATACAAAGCTACATAATACGCATATACCTGTCATTAGTGAGTAGACTCGTCCATATGTGGGTAATATTAATTAAGCTTGCTTAGTCTATTAACTGTTGGTGTGTCATTAAATAAATAAATAAATATACATGGGCTACTTTTTATCCCAGGAAAATATAAAGCGGGACTTTAATACCGGGAAAACTTTTTCATGTCATCGTATCACTTA
Organism: Lapara coniferarum; assembly: GCA_949316025.1. Classification (NCBI taxonomy): domain Eukaryota; kingdom Metazoa; phylum Arthropoda; class Insecta; order Lepidoptera; family Sphingidae; genus Lapara; species Lapara coniferarum. Next base: position 15,197,629 of record OX438934.1, on the reverse strand, counting down.
CCATCAAGCGAACGGCATGCTCGTCTCGTCAATCAACGCAATAAAAAAAAATCATGCGAGCGAAGTTGCGGGCATAGGCTAGTATATTATATATCCAAACGTGTTTATGTGTTGATTTCTTTTGTTTATATCACCTTTGCATATTAAAAACATTGGAGTTCGAAGTTCAAATAACATATTAGAGATTTTTTATGGAGTCCTGATAGAACGTCGACTGAGGAGGGATGATCTCCGTCAGTGGACACAATTATGCCGCCCTTTTTGGAATCGTATAGTATACACAGAAGAATTCCGAAACGCTACATATTTACTTGAGCCACTATAGTGGTTTTACCTTACCTAGTGTACCGTGATGTCTGAGCGGATACAAATATCTTTCTATTCGTTGCCCAGGATTGAAATTTATACTCGATAGGGCAATCGCTTCTCGGCCTTTTGGCTAAGATCAAAGTGTTGTAATAACTTCAGTAGTCCAAAACACCTCAGTGTCTGAAGACAAAAGTCTTCAATGAATTTGTGTTACCAGTGATGACATACGGCACTGAGACGTGGCCTGTGACTATGGGCCGCCTAACACGGCTCACGCTCGCTCAGCAAACTATGGAGAGGGCTATACTAGGTGTTTCTCTACGCGATCGAATCAGAAATGTGGAGATCTGTAGAAGAAAGTCACTGACATAGCCCAGCGGATTAGCAAGCTGAAGTGGCAATGGGCAGGGCACATAGTTCGAAGAACTGACGGCAGATGGGGCAAAAGTTCTCGAGAGGAGACCACGTACTGGCAAGCGCAGTGTCGGCCGTCCACCTGCAAGGTGGACAGAGGACTTGATAAAGGCCGCAGGATTGCGCTGGATGCAGGCCGCTTTTGATAGGTCCATCTGGAAATCTTTAGGGGAGGCCTATGTTCAGCAGTGGACGTCATGTGGCTAATGATGATGAATAGCCTCGCCTATAGGACAATGATTAAATAAGCTGTACAAACTTTTCGCTGACTACAATAGTGTACAACACAGGATAGTGCCTTCGCAGCTTAGTGGATAGTGGTAAAAATAGTCCGTTATCTACTCATCCGTGTACACAAGGGCTTTTCAAGTTTACATTTATAATTTACTAAATTAATAAATTCCAGACGGTAGCCTATAAAGTGAACAAATACTAACAGTTTTAAACAGCCGACTTGGGTAAGAAATACGACACCCTTTGAAATACAATATTTGATAAAAAAAAAGGCAGTCATTTTAATGGCATCATTAAATACTTTTCGTTCGTTAGTCTCTTCGTTTATATTTTTCACCTTGACTAGTAAAACATTTTTGGCAATTTCCAAAAAAAGAATACACTGCAATTCCGCACAAGGATAAATGTTAGAATATGGTAAGGTTGTTAAATATCAATGGCAAATCGATTAAGCTAATAACTAATAATTTGTTACAAAAATATACATACGCGCAAATATCAAATATTATTTTACTTCGTTTGACTACCCACTAGTTTTATGATCACACATTGGTCGTTCTTGATATTGTTTAACGGAAAACGTCAAACACGTCATGGTCAACTCATGAGTCAATTTAATGTACTAGTTTTTGAAAAGTTGCGCGTGTGTAGTGTATTTTTTTATTACATTGAATGACGAGACGAGCATGCCGTTCACCTGGTGGTAAGCGATACCACCATCCATAAACAGTAGCAACACAATACAGCACTTTGACTTATCAAGTACTGTGTGGCATTCCACTGCGCTCGTTATCCTGAGACATAGGATGTTAAGTCTCATTATGTCCTGTAGTTGCACTGGCTACAATGTCCTTCAAACCTGAATACAACAGTGCATGAACGCTGCTGCTTGGCGGTAGAAATAGACATTGCGGTGGTACCCACCCAGACGGACTCTTACATATGAGAGACCTACCACCAGTAGATACCTATATTAAAGGCGTGGTGTGTGTTTGTACTTTATTCAAGCATGTATTATTCCAACATATACTTGAAGAGAATTAACCTCCTGTGTAGTTCATTTTAACAAAATGTCACGTACATAAAAATAATATTACCTAACTAAATGTATGCAACATTCGACATTCAATGAACACGTAATGGTGTCTTAACCCCGGTCCGACTGTTATGTAAGTAAATGGATATTAAAAAACTCATTCGCGTCTTACGAAAACGATTCAGATGCATCGGAAGACATGTTTCTTTAGATATCGATTACTTCGGATATCCCGAGACTGCTCGTGTTTCTGGGAAAAATTCTTTGTCGCTTTTTCACAACGGTAAGTCTTTCCGAATCGGTATTTCTTGACGATTGACGACGAAAAATATTTTTGATCAACACTGGAGTCAATCGTTGTACGTAGTCAAAATCATAATAGCGTTTACTAGAGTTTAACATAACACTGAAAATTAAACCAAAACCCCTCAATATTGCTAAAGACTCATATTTAATAAACAAATAGACAGTCTATATTTTGTACCTTTTTTCGTAGATCTTACACAAAAAATGTAGAGCAGAGCATAAGGTAACAGATGCCTTAGTTAATGAACAAACAGCGAACTGTGTCAGTGTGTTGCTAGAATGATGTATCACTACGTGTGGGGCTGCTGTCACTCTAACAAGTACTACTAACATTGATATCATTGTAGGTCAAACTGGATGTTCTGTAGACAAAGACATGACACGTTATCCTGCAGTAATATGTTATTTTAACCTACCATCAGTACCACTGGTCTCTCATATCTAAGGGTTCGTCTGGGTGGGTACCACCGCAATGTCTAATTCTACCGCCAAGCAGCAGTGTGCAACGTGCATTCACTGTTATGTTTCGGTTTGAAGGACTTTGTAGCCAGGGTAACTACTAGACATAATGAGACTTAACATGTTATATCTCAGGTTGACGAGCTCAGTGGAATGCCTCACAGTACTTTGTAACTCAAGGTACTGGATGGTGTTGCTACTGTTTATGGGTGTTTGTATCGTTTACCATCAGGCGAACAGTATGCTCGTCTCGTCATTCAATGCAATAAAAAAAATGTTTTAAGGTACTTTTGGGAAATATCGCTTTGCCTTTTTTATTTCCTGTCTATAAGAGAGAGATGATGCCCTCCTTCAAGGTGAACAGACGACCTTTTAAAGATCGCAGGAACCAGCTGGATGCAGGCCGCTTCTGACACGATAGTCTGGCAATCTTTGTGGGAGGCCTATGATCAGCAGTCGACTTCTAAATGCTGCAGAAGAAGAGAGAATACTCAAGGGGTTTGTGGAGAAGACCTTAGTTATACTATGTTTTATAAGCACGTCGTTATAAACATTAGCAATGCCATCCACACACACACACTCACTAACGCCTATTATCCCCGGAGGGGTAGGCAGAGGCGCAACTAATGCACCCACTTTTCGCCATTATTCCGTCCCATGATGTGATAGGGGGCGAGCCTATCGCCATGTCGGGCACAAATTCTAGACTCCGAGCTGATACTGAAAAGAAAAATTCAATATCACTTTGCCCGACCCGGGAATCGAACCCGAGACCTCAGCATCGCAGTCGTACCATAATACAACTACGCCACCGAGGCAGTATGCCATCCAGGTCTTTGAAATACCAAGCACTGTATGACAGCACCGCTCGCGATTCACTAAAACATTAAAAGTAATTTTCGAGATTACTAGATACGTATAATGTTATATTACACCATTCAATCAGGTCAAACCATCACAATATTACGTCAATACGTTAGTTGATATTAAAAAAAGAAAAACAAAGTGATGTAATTTAGGTGAACATAATTCAATGTTTTACGAGCGAGTTCTCGGACGCGGACATTATTACTTATGCAAAGAATTGCATCATCATCATCATCAGCCTTTATCAGTCCACTGCTGGACATAGGCCTCCCCTAATGAGCGCCATAGCGCCCTGTCTTCAGCTTGCCGCATCCAGCATCTGCCTGCAGTCTTTCGCAGATCGTCATCCCACCTAGCCGGAGGGCGTCCTACACTACGTTTGCCCAGTCGCGGTCTCCACTCAAGAACACGTTTACCCCAGCGGTTGTCGGTTCTTCGCGAGATATGGCCAGCCCACTGCCACTTCAGCTTGCTAATTCTTTGAGCTATGTCGATAACTTTGGTTCTCTGTCGGATGTATTCGTTGCGAATCCTATCCTTCAGAGAAACGCCGAGCATAGCTCTCTCCAGAATTGCATAGAAAAAGAAATTACGAAACCTGCATATCGCTTGAGAATGACTCTCACTGTACTGCACAATAATGCAGATTCAACTCCCTCCCGCAGTTGCAATTTCGAAAATTAAATAATAATTTCACTTACTTGAAAGTAACCGCTATATCGCTGTCAATTGCAGCAATATATAAAAACGAAAATAAATTAATTTTCAGACTCTAAAGAAAGTTTTGATTTTGAAATAAGGAACTCAAATGTGTCGAAATAATATTAACAGAAATTGAAATATTAAATTATCCATATTTTTTTTCCTTTTTTAAACGTATGTTCATTTAATGATGCCATTAAGTTTTACGCATTTGATCCACATACGACCGGATGCAGGCCATTACTATCAGGTAGGTCAGGAAATCTTTAGGGAACCCTCTGTTCAGCATCGTACTTCAAAAGATTGAAGATCATAAGGATGATGGTCAACTTGGTGAGCTATGGTCATAAACCTTATCAATCCGTTCGTTAGTCGTCCGTTACCAATCAGATAAAGAATATCAATGTTGTCCATATACATCCTCAAGACATAAACCAGACAACAATTATTAGATAAAGTCGTTCGAAAAGTCTCACTTTCACGATGAGGCAACCCGAGCGTCCGGAGCTTGACCGATAGGCGCAATTAGTCTTGCTCCAAATTCTGAATAGACGTGTCACACTTTCGCCTGGCGTGAATCATAGCGTGTTAGAAACCCTTGGTTAAATTAATAATATTTTATTCCTCATGAACCTAACATAAGAATATAAGGGACTAAATGAATACTAGGAGTATTTACTAGAGGGATCATCTGATTGTGATAATCATCTGATGCTCTCGTCAAGGACCCACTTGTCCCTCCGTCTCCTGTAAAAAAACTTATTTTTTTATGTGAACATATTGCCGAAGAAGCTCTGTTGATCAACGTGATGAGTATGTTATGATCTAATCCTCTATAGTTAGAGTATAAGGATTGAAATTCGCGTCTTTCGTTGTATCAGACCGATTAGTGACCACCGTACATGATAAGGGCGAAAAACAGGCCAAGACCGATAAAGATTTAGTCCGACGTAAATATAATAGTTTCAAAGATCGATGCAGTTGATATTTTAATTACATATTAAAACAAACTTTAATTTTAACGGATAACTGGTAAATACAATTATCGGAGTAAACATACTAGACCCACAAACAAAATCCCTATACCTAGATTACGCAATCTAACAGGATACCGTCTAAGTTCTAACTTACAATCACCCAGTTTGGTGCTGGTACACTTTCTCAAGATTAAACGCCTATTTTTCATATTTTATCAAGCAGGAAACTAAAAAAAAAACAGGAAACTACAATTCCTTATTTTTATCAAAATAAGACTAAAATTCGTTTTAAACACATGACAATGTTCTAATAATTGTAACCAACAAAATATGATAATAAGTAACACTTATTAGTGCTGATTCATTTTAAGTTAATTAGTTAAATGCATTTGCGTCGACACATAAAATATTAAATAGTCATATAGTGGGCAAAAGAGTGATGTTTAAAATTATTTGTAAATGCTGCAGTGATGAAAAAAAAATCTTTTTCACTAAATCCACAAATTAATAGTGAAAATACAATCAACTAAATAATAAAAATACTTAATAGAAAAGGTTTTGTCGGCGGTTTCAAGCACGTCTATATTCCAGGTAAAAGATCTTGTAGCACTAGAAATTCTAGCTATTATAAGAATAAATCCAGCGAGGAGTTTCCGAGTTTCATCATGATCATCATCAGCCACACGACGTCAACTGCTGAACATAGCCCCCCCCCCCCCCAAGATATTCAGAAGCATATGCAAAAAGCAGTCTGCAGCGACATTTGTAGAAAGAAAGAAAGAAAGAAAAGAACGAAAAATAATTCATTTGTCACGGATAGCCATGCCACCTACAAATATTCCAAAGAGAAAAAAAAAAATAACATTTATTATTTATCAAGTCGTCTCTCCTCCTTACAAACATACTACATAAATTTACTCACTTACCTGTTTATAATACTAGTAGACCTCTAGATTGCATGAGCAATGCGTCTTAAAAGCAATGGTTTGGAAAAAACCCATTGTATTCGCCAATTTTCTTAAGCATTAAAGTTCAAGGAACCAAAAACCGCACAATGTCTCAACAAAATGCCAATAATAACCTTAATCCAACTGTCTGTGATATGTCAATTTGAGAATGACGTCAAGTTATCTGACAGACGCAACATACGTCACATTTGGCATATTGATTAGAAAGTCTATAATTTACTATCTGAAGATGTTCATTAAACTTCAGGATAATGTATAATGAAATGAAATTATTTATTTCAAATAATTTATTTTATTGAATCCATAAAATGTTAAACATTACTTAGATTCAGACAATTTTTACTCTACCACCAGTTCGGAAAGCAGTTTCCACCAGAGAAGAACGGGCAAGAAACTCTAGGATTGCTCTTTTCGAAATCAATTCAAAGGTATAAATTAAGTACAGTGTATACTGCAAATATACATATACAGATTTGTATTTTGTTTAGAGCAGTTCATATATTTACTTGTTCAATAATAAATTCTCAATTCCCATTCAAGTGTACAACCCTCTCAGGATATGTAAGATTTAACATGAATGTATCACTGTTTCAGAACATCAATAAATATAATCTTAATTGCTTTTGACTCGAGTCTTAGATTAAAGCCGACAAAACTCAAACTTATCACTAAGTATATTCATGCTAACCTATCGCTACTTTAGGCGCCTGATAAAAATGCTTATATTAATTTTCTTACATATTCGACACTAGTCAGCAATTGCCGCATGCGATAATATCTTCAAATATTTTTGCCAAGTTACGAATCCCTAAAGTACGTCTTGTAAAATAAAGGCAAGGTTGAAACAAAGCCATAGCAACAAATTAATTTTATTACAGAAACTAGCTTTTGCCCACGGCTTCGCCCGCGTTAATAAGTTTTTCCGGGCTAAAAGTACATACATAAAAACCTTCCCGTTGAATCACTCTATCCAACACATTTATTTGTATAAAGATTAATATTATGACGTTGATACAACTCTTAACAAATAATGCATTAATTTCGACCAAATTTGATTACCATAAAAACGGTTCTAGAGAGTTTATTTTAAAAGGTAGACATATACTGTCGCGGACTTTTTTTTAGATCATTTCAAGAGGAATAATTCTTTCATACATATATTTTTGGTATCTTGAACCGTTTTCGCAGCGCACGCCATGGAAGCCCTCAAGGATGAATAATTTTCCCCGCATTTTTCACATTTTCCATTATTTCTTCGCTCCTAATAGTTGCATCGTGATGTTACATAGCCTATAGCCTTCCTCGATAAATGGTCTATTCAACACAAAAAGAATTTTTCAATTCGCACCAGTAGTTCCTGAGATTAGCGCGTTCAAACAAACAAACAAACAAACAAACAAACAAACAAACAAACAAACTCTTCAGCTTTATAATATTAGTATAGATAAGCTGGCGTTACTGCGCCTTTGAAAATACACTTGGCGACTAAGTCATCGAGCGTTTGATTGCTATGTTTAAATTAGCAGGCGCTTTTAGGCCCTTCGAGGGCGAAACGTTCGTATCTAGCAATCTTGGTCAAGTATACGTAGAAGTTAAAACGTTAATAGTTTTTACGCAACTGGAGCACTTTAAACAACATTAACAAATAAGCTGGTATAATTAGCGGTCAATTTTCATATATTAAAGAACTGCTCTAGCAATGTCGAAGTCTGGAGATTTTGCTAAGTGTAAGATTGTAGTAACTTTACTAAAATTTGACCAAATGCTTTGAAGGTGCTTAATGAAAATAGCGTCGGGGATAGTGCAATATTGCGTGGCGCAAAAAGCTAAATTGAGATTGAGCCCTACTATACTAAACTTTATATTGATATTACCTTTCTTTTATCACTCAAAAATCTAGTTTGAGAATCTAGTATTATCGAAGTTAGGAATTCAATCAAAACGAACGATTCATAGCAAACATTTATATTTTCTAGATAACCTAAATCCTACCAAGATATCTATAAATACTTTCGTTCATTTCCAAGCGAAAAACTTCAGTTCTCTAACACCCCTTGCCCGACCTTCCGTACCGGACTGGCCTTTCCTTATTACGGCTCTGATTAAGACTTTTATTATCTAAAACTTCCCATTGTTCGAAAATTTCGGTGGCAGATCTAATAGGGGTTATCTTTACGACGTAATTTAAGTTGGCTTCAAGTGTAATGATAAAAACAATAATTTCATAAATAAGACATGGACTATGTAATCTTGAAATTATTAGTTTCCGCTTAAAATAATTATGTTATTTTGAAACGCTAGGAGCGAACCTTTACTGCATTCCTTTCAACGATGCTTTTGAGTTTTAACAATGCGAGTGATTATTCTTACCACCAAATGACTAGTTAACAGAAATTTTACTTAAAATCTTTATCTTTACATACATAATTATTCTGTGCATTTGTATGTCCGTGAACTCCTCCTAAACGGCTGGACCGATTTGAATGTTTTTTTTTTGTATGTCTTCAGGTGGATTCGAGAATGGTTTAGGTTAACAATTGGATCCGGTAGGTGGCGCTGTGTTCGAGTTCTAGGTTTCTCTATAAGAATTCAGAGGGTATGTGAAGTCTGCCAATTCGCACTAGGCCAGCGTGGTGGACTAAGGCTGAACCCTCTCAGTAGTAGAGTAGGCCCGTGCTCATCAGTGGGCAACATATAAAACAGGACTGATTGCATTGCATAACAGGACGTATGTTTTATATAACCATGCATTGTTATCCAAACTAAACGTAGATTATATGCAAAGGACATGTCCAAAAACAGGCTTAAAATTCTAACCAAGATACTTTATATATATACTAGCTTTTGCCCACGGCTTCTCCCGCGTTAATAAGTTTTTCCGGGCTAAAAGTACATAAAAACCTTCCCGTTGAATCACTCTATCCAACACATTTATTTGGATAAAGATTAATATTATGACGTTGATACAACTCTTAACAAATAATGCATTAATTTCGACCAAATTTGATTACCATAAAAACGGTTCTAGTGAGTTAATCTTAAAAGATAGACATATACTGTCGCGGACATTTTTTTAGATCATTTCAAGAGGAATAATTCGTTCATACATATATTTTTGGTATCTTGAACCGTTTTCGCAGCGTACGCAATGGAAGCCCTCAAGGATGAATAATTTTCCCCGTATTAATTCACATTTTCCATTATTTCTTCGCTCCTAATAGTTGCATCGTGATGTTATATAGCCTAAAGCCTTCCTCGATAAATGGTCTATTCAACACAAAAAGAATTTTTCAATTCGAACCAGTAGTTCCTGAGATTAGCGCGTTCAAACAAACAAACTCTTCAGCTTTATAATATTAGTATAGATAAAAACTACATTTGAAATGAACGTTTTTAATAAGTCACAATTAGAATGGTCTAAAAATATTATTTTTTCATGGATCCAAGTACCATATTTTTGCCCGTTTAATATCCATAAAGTTTGGTTAGATTTTGAGGCCCAGTACCCATACAAAAAGGGGACATCTCCTTTCATCTTAATCGATTGAGAATAACTGCTTAAAAATTCTGTTGCAAGATTTGCCCCGAGATTTACAAACATTGCAAGTTAAATAAAGGCTTGTAAAAAATAAATTTCACAAGGAAACGACATGACACGTGCACATAGAATGCAATAGAGCGTGTCAAATTTGTTACCACTTACCATGTAGAACGTTAAAAGATAAGTTACATGCTTAAGCATCCGACGATTACTGATCAAAATGAGGAAATAATCACTCGGAGACCACGCGAGATATAAAATTACACTCATAATGAATAGCCGGGAGTATCGCGTGAGTAATGACTCGGATCTGTTGCCGTGACTGCTCTGCACTCATTGTTGTACCAGGTTTTGTCTGCGATCCAAATAACAAATGCACGTCTTTAAATTAGTCTTATTGGTTTGTTTGCACAGTATTGATTCCGAATTGGTTATAGTACAGCCTTTTTGAATTTCAACTTGATGTGAAATGATTTAAAACCTATGACTCTCATGGTATTGTTAATTTCCAAGAGCATTGATCATTTACCGTAATAGCTGACCCAATTACTCCTTCGACTCTAGCTATAATGACATACAGACAAAACAATACAAACAATAAGACACGATACATTGTGGAACGCGAGTGGCAATGATATTTTTCACGTAACATTTGATTAATAAACCACAACAACGGTTGTCGAAAGCAACTCGAGCGATATCGCGATCGCTCGCCGCGCCGATGCGAACGGTCATACTACGGTAATTTTAGTTGATGTCTAAAGGATAAGCTTTGAGAGACTGACTGATTTCACAGCTTGGTGATAAACGCTATTCGTCACATAAATGTATAACCCGACCAAAGACAAAATCACACTCTAATATATGCTCCTACATTAGAGTGTATAGAGTGTAATCGGCCCTCAGGGCTTGTTGCGTTGCAAGTAATTTTATTTGACAGTATCGTATTAAACAGCTAATGTAGTCTGTAGATAAACTCTATTTTTAATCATTTATTTCAGGCCATAGATTAGACTGTGATTTTTGTATTTTATCGGCTTATACATTTATGGAACGAGTAACATTTACTCAGAAGAAACAGGCCCATGTGTATAAGAGTAATGCGTAAATCTTATTGTCTAACCTGTTAGTTACGTCACCCGCCAGTTTGGTACCGTAGCTGCCATACCAAAAAAGTGGACACCCAACTTCATAGGGCCATGCGAACAATATCCGGTACACTCAGACCCACCCCTCTGCCCTGGCTTCCGGTCTTAGCGAACATAGCTCCCCCAGAGATAAGACGGGAGACGTCAGCAGCTAAAGAATGGGAGAAAGCATATGCCGAAGATCCGCATCCAATGCCTATAAGGATGACCCTCGACCAGACACCATGCCACCGACTTCCTTCTCGCAAGCCCATATGGACTGACACACGCATCCAACAGTCATATGATCCAAACACAGAATGGCTTGCCCAGTGGCGATTAAGAGATGTCCCACACGAAAAAATCCACATTCCTAATCCCTGCGTGGCCCAAAGAGGATTTACGAAGAACCGTAAACTGTGGACCAGTCTCAACCGCATACGCACGGGCTTTGCAAGGTGCAACTATCATCTGCACAAGTGGGGCATCACTGAGTCGCCAGCCTGTGACTGTGGAGCAGTAAACCAAACCGTCGAGCATATCGTGGAGGAATGTCCCATCAGGAGATTCGAAGGGGGTTTGCTGGGCCTACACCAGGTGACACCGGAGGCCGAGGAATGGCTGTCAAAAGTTGATATCGAATTTTAACCCCGTTTATTAACTTTTCTTTTACCATAATGTGATGCCATACGATGATGATGATGACGTCACCCGCCCTTACCATTTTTGACACTCTTTTGTTCCACAAATAATACTTTGCTCAGGATTACCGTCAATGCGACTAAAACATAGGAATAGAAATAAATATTACACCCACACATTTAGCAGTCTTACTCAAGTCTCAATCGTTTTTTAGAGAATTAGGAACAAACCCATTTTCAAAAGAACATACGTAAAATTAAGGAATCTTTAGTCCCTGCTTACTAAAAGTCGCAGCCTCTCTATTAAGAATACTTTTGTACATAAGTATTAAATGATGACTCGCTGCCCTCCTACACTTTGAGCCGCACGTATGTACGATGGCGCTTATAATCGCAATCCGTTTAGCAACAAGCATTGCGCCAATGGCGACCGACCAGCGGTACGTAATGTATTAAACTTGGCCGGTTGCTGTGGGAGCACGTAAACTCCGTTGGAACCAACGTTTGTGTTTACAGCCAATATTTGAACCAGATTAGGGCACAACGGGATCGACAATTATACTCACTATGTGTAAATTGTAATTTAAGGTCAGTTTATTAGGTACTAGCTTTTGCCCGCGGCTCCGCCGGCGTTGAAGTTTTTCTAGGATAAAAGTCCCGGTTTATTTCCCGGGATAAAAAGTAGCCTATGTGTTAAACCAGGACATGATCTATTCGTGTGCCAAATTTCATCAAAATCCCGTCAGTAGTTTTTGCGTTTAAGAGTAACAAACATCCATACATCCAGACATCCATACATACTTACAAACTTTCGCCTTTATAATATTAGTAGGATAGTAGGATTAGTAGGATGGGTATTTGTGGTATAGTTCAGTGGTACTAAACCCCTTTCCTACGGCGGAGCTCTATGGCAACCTATATCGATAACAAAATGTATCTACTCTACAATAAGGTTGTAATTTTGAGTGGGTAAGGATTGCCGACATATTTTCCGGTGTCCACAGCGAAGCGTCGCGTCGTGCGCCGCACGGCTGTGTTTTTTGCTTTACAATTTAAGTTTTTACGGTGTCCACCTCCTGTATCTGTATGAACTTTAGGATACATCCGCGGGCACTCAACGGTCCGCAAAACCAAGGTGGAGAAACCCTAGTATAGAATACAAAGGCAAATAAAATACTATAGTGGATACCCAATTGAGTCACGAGCGCGAACAACACATCGACAAAAGGAATAAGATCATGCAAATTGGAACATATCCAACAATTAGTAGCTGTAGATCACTGGCAGCAGATATACTAATTTAACTTCGCCTGTCTTTATATTTTGACAAATAAGTACACATTGCCCTTGCAGGCGCCATACAATTCATCCATATTCGACTTATCAACACAACACGATTTGTATTTGGCAGAAAAGATTCGTCGGTTTACCGGACGTTGTGACGTCCATACCCGTAGAAGTATAAGTAATAATGTGTGAAGGTCTGATAATGAGCCTAAATATCTTTCTCAGGGAATTTGGTATACTCAACAGTTTCAAACCACAACCACTATATTATTTACATTCCATTCCTATTAATCTTACTTCTTACTAATATTATGTTACTAATATTATAAATTGTATGTTTAGAAGGAAACACAGAAACCACTGAACGGATTTGGATGAAATTTGGCATACGGGTAGATCACGTTCTGGATTATGACATAGGACTTTTTATACTGGTAATTTGCTCCCATGGGAAATAATGGCATTTTTAAACAGATGGCGCTGGCGTCATGGTGTTAGATACTTTTGTAGCGGAAAGACTTTTAACGCGGGCAAAGTCGCGAGCATCACTTAGTAGTATTATAAAAAAAAAAAAACTAATACTATCCAAACACTAGGAATTTAGGGCAATACTTGACCCCCAGGTGACATTTGAAGGCTGAACGCCAAAACGATCCGAGAATGTATGAAAAATGATTTTATGCAAATTTTCCTTTACGTTCGGCACACATTCGTGTCGTATTTACGTACGTATGCGTTAATCGTTCGGCATTTTGGATACGCACATTGTTGTGATTGTGTTTTAGTTCTGTGGACTAGTTATTTGTGTATACAATCAAACGGTATGTGGTTCACAACAGGTGCATTTTATGAATATATTAAGCACGCAATGCTTTTTTAATACTTTTATGTGTACGAAAATTGGGAGAAATCATTACGTCTTATTCTCAATCTAAATACGTGATGTTACTCTTCTGTTATTCAGCGTGATTTATGCTACAGTTTATCGCACATCAGAGTCGAGAATATTGCACGAATATAGCATTGAATGAAGAGTCGAACATGCCGTTAGCCTGATGGTAAGCGATACTACCACCCATAAACAGTAGCAACACCAACCAGCACCTTTTACAAAGTACTGTGTGGCATTACACTGCGCTCGTCATCCTGAGACATAAGATGTCAAGTCTCATTTTATCCAGTAGTTACACTGGCTACAATGTCCTTCAAAACGAAACATAACAGTGCATGTACACTGCTGCTTGGCGGTCTCTCTATAATACGCGATCGTAAATCTCTAACGATCGCGCATTAATTAATTTTTGCATGCTCTTCTTCCAACATGAAAATAGCAAAGTGATTTCTTTGTACTCACTTTGCAGTTAAAATGCCAATATAGGCGTAGTGTATTTTGAGTGTTATGCTGGCCTGTCAAATCGCTTATTCAGGAGCAGTACATTTAAAGAAAAAAAAACATTTTTTTATTTTATTTAACTATATAAGTATAGGTACAAAACCGAAAAAATACGAATAAACCAAACATGCGACTCAAAACGAGCATTTCCTTTTATATTTTCTCTAACGCGCGAGATACTTTTCTATACTATTATAAAAAAGAAAGATTTGTTTGTTTGCATTGAATAGGCTCCGAAACTACTGGACCGATTTGAATAATTCTTTCACCAATATAAAGCTACATTATCAGCGAGTAAGATAAGCTATATTTTATCCCGGGGAAATATAAAGCGGGACTTTTATCCCGGAAAACTCATTCACGCGGGCGGAAGCGCGAGCAGAAGTTCTATTCTATAAAACGGTTTCTATTCAAAACATTGACGTATTCATTTCTGCACAATCGCGCAATCCTCGTATAAAATACAATTACAATAATGCGAGTGTTATGGATATCCATTAGTCACGTCGATATAATTTATTTAGATATTATTCAATTCAATCCGCCGTGAGCTATGGAATGTCAAAACAAGACCGGTAAACGTAAAACATTATTTTCTTACATATCATTGCATTGAATTAATGCTATCAAAGAATCACTTACAAGGAACGGTATGAATAAATGAATCTCAAGTTTGAGTTACATCTCAAGTAGACATAATGTATTGAACTCTTCATACATTACGTCGACTGGAGATGTAACTAAAACTTGAGATTTATTTATTAATACCGGCCTTAGTGTCGCTACATGGCCGCGCGAACAGGTTAATGTATTCATGTTTTGAATATTAAACGTTTTTTCGTGCGAGAATTCTGTTTAAATTATGTAATATATAAGTCTAATCGTGTATTTATTTGAATTGTTAAATCTAATTTTCATAAATGTGTCAATAGATGGTGTTATTTAAAAGTTACATCGCGATATCAAGATTCTCCTACCAATGTACTAAGGTTCTGAAGTCAAGTAAATAAATGTCTTTCTCGCAAATAAGTTTCATGTTAATTCACTGCTGGATATTTTTAGGACGCTTTTCATTGAAGTCGGGCATCAAATGCCGAATGCATTAAATCCGACCCAGCATCGAACGAGACCATTATGGCCACAAACGTATATTTGACATATCGAACATTTTCCTTGTTCCGCAAAGGTATAATGTTTTGACTCAATTGATCCCATGTTGACTCAAAACGAATATTCTGTGAATCTATGAAAAAACACACGTTTGGATCCTGTTTACGTTCATTACTAAAACATTTTGTCGAGTCACGTCGGGTATTTTCAAAAAACAACATCAAACAAGAATTTATTTTGCTTTCCATTTGTTTTTGTTTTGAAACCGAGATGCCGTTCCGTGGATGACCCTTTAAGGAAAAATTGACACTTTATATCAAAAACTGACATTATTTTATTTGTATTAGCATTGGTTTATCGTCTAGGTAATTTTCATAGAACAATACTTCAGGCGAAATATGTGAGAAATGCACTTAGAACTTCGGAAATATATATTAGATCATGATTTACAAACTTGCATCGTGCAGTAGGCGGATGACGTAACACATTGGAAGCGGATGAAAAATAGGTCGCATACGGGCAACGTGTGGCTTCGCATCCTTTTAAATGCAGACACGAGGGGCTCTCCTAGTCCACGCAGTAGTTTTGTGTTATACGAGTTTAGTATAGTATAATGTACAGTCAGCGGCATAAGTAGTTGAACAAATTCAAAATTTCAAATTGCCTACATACTTTTGTGTTGATACTAATCTTTTTTTTTCTTCACAAAAATAAAATAAAATAGATTTGCTTTACTTCATACGAAGAATTTTTTTTTTCAGTTTAACTTAACGCTTATATAGGCGATTTGAAATTTTGATTTTGTACAAATATTTATGCTGCTGACTGTATATGTTGGTATTTGAATGTTTATTAACTAAACGCATGTTTAATTTTGGATTCTCAAAAATGAACATTAGGAAAACTTATTTAACGATAAATACGAAATGTTTATTTCTTAGAACTTCACTTAGGCCCTTTACTTTTCAACGTTTATATTAACGATGTGACAACTTATTTGAGAAGTAGTAATATATTACTTTACGCGGATGATTTAAAAATTTTCAGAACGATAAAATCAATTCAGGATTGTAGCTTACTTCAAACGGATCTAGATTGTTTGTGTTATTATTGCGAAAAAAACCACCTCGTTTTAAATATCGATAAGTGTAACATTATTACGTTGACAAGGAAAAGAAAGCCATTGCACTTTGAGTACACTTTGAAAAACTTAGTTTTAAAAAGAGTGTCTATAATCAGAGATTTAGGTGTATTTTTGGACCAAAAGTTAACCTTTTGTCATCATTTTGAGCAAACGACTTCCAAGGCGTACAGGATGCTTGGTTTTATTTTGAGAATGGGAAAAGAATTTAGGCAGTGTTCTAGTCTTGTTCTTCTTTTTAACTCATTTGTGCGTTCTATCCTGGAATATGCGTCAATCGTTTGGAATCCACAATACAACATACACATCAATAGCATCGAAAACATACAAAATAAGTTTTTAAAGCATCTCCGTTATAGATTTGGTGATTCGGAAATAAAAAGATTAAATATGTCTTCTTTGGTTGACCGTCGGCGTGAGAGAGATCAGATGTTTCTTTATAAGATCTTGAATAATAAAGTAGACAGTATATTTCTGTTAAATCATATACAAATCAAATGTCCTCGTTTAAATTTACGTAAACAAATGCTATTTTATGTACCTGCTTGGAAGACAAATTATTGCAGCAACACATTTTTGTATCGTGTATGTCATATATATAATAAAGAATATTTTACAATAGATATTTTTAACGAAAAACTTAATTCATATAGGACAAAACTAAAGAAACTTATTTATATACACGCAGTAAACTTAATTATTTAGTTTTTATTTTTCCCTTGTTATTTTATAGTTTTTTTTTTTCCTTATGTTAATGTTTTATCACTTTTACTAATAGCATCTACTGTACTGTATAATAGCTTTTTTATAAGTGGAAACTTTATTGATTTCTGTATTTTAAATTAACTTACCTAGTTTATAAGAATAAAGTATTGTATGTTTCCCAAATAAATAAATAAATAAATAAATAAAATAAAATAAATAGAATCTTTGGATATTTTGGATCCCCGAGTACCAAAGTCCACTTAAATAAAAATATAATTTAGTATTCTCTATAGTTTAAATAACCACATGATGATATTAATACAGTGAACTCATTACCAAGTGGTTGATATTGTTATAATATATGTCGACGAGGATTTCACAGGGGCCAATAAAACGTGTCGCATACTTTGTAATGGTCATGATTGACCTTTATTTCGTCAACTCATGATTCGTCTGACACTCATCACTTTGTCAGGACTAGCATAGTAACCACTAAGTTACCATAGCGACTATTGATAACTAGTTGAACACTGAACGACGACCAAACTAATACTGCGCTCCTCAAATGGCGAGCGCCTTATTTATACTCTGTCACCCCCACTAATACTTTGACATCGCGACCTGTTTTGCACGATTATTATTTCAAAACTACCCGACGCTCCGACATATATAATCATTCTGCACTTTGCATTGTCTGTATTATGCTAAACACAACTTTTCCCTACACTTATCCACTCAAGCCTGAAGTGTCAAGTTTGGGTACGGAACGCGCGCTGGCACCAAAATTAAAAATAAACATATTATGTCAAACAGTACATTGACTAAAAATTGTTAAAGTGGGCACATACGATGCGATTTGGTACAGCCGAACCATTAAAACGGTATGCCATCGAACCATATCGCATCGTGTGGGGCACGGTTCGATGGACATTATTATTATTATTGTTGGTACGGCTGGTTCGATGGCTTGTCCATCAAACTTGGTTCGATACAACTGGACATCGCATGGTACGGTTCGATCGTGTGGCGTGAAGACTGTACCGCGTGACGAATTGGTACGATGATACCAAATCTAATCGTCTGTTAGTAGTATTAGTTGCAATAGGGTTGACTTGTTCTTGTGGACAAAAACCCTATATAAATAAGCAATAAAACAATAAGAAGAATTCATTTAGCTTACAATATCGGTTGGTCCTCGTTCCGTTTGCCCAGATTCACATTCCCCTTACCCAGTGGCCTGGTTGCATACGTCCGAGGTATACTTTCGCGTATTCGAAACTCGAACCGTCGTTTTTTACCTTTTTGTTACATATAAACAAAATTAATCTGTTGCGTAGCGATCGGCAATCGGATAAGCGGTCAACGTTACTTAATATTTTCGAGTATGATAATTAATTTTATTACACTCATAATATTACGAAAGGGACACGATTCTGTTCTATTTTTTTAGTAAGTAGCATTTTCTATAAAGCGTGTTTTTTAATTTTTTACACTATTATTTTTATATTACTGTTGACAAGTTTCTTGATTCTTCATTAGTAGATTAATTGTGGCAAAAAAGTGGTGGCAAAGTTTGTACGCATTAACTCAAAAACTACCGAACGGATTTCGATTTAATTTGGTATGTAGTTCGATATGCTGGGAAGATTTTAGGCTACTTTTTATCCCGGAAAAATGTACAGCTTGAATTTGATTCAGGAAAACTATTTCGTGCGGGCGAAGCCGCAGGCAAAAGCTAATTTAGAATCAACAAGGCGTATTTTCTAAATATGCAAAAGTGTTTTGCTTAATAACGAAATGGATAATATTAATACACATATTGCACGTGGTTTTCCTTAGACGTTAATCATGAGCGATATTGCTTATTTCGCTCTGCAATGTTTTCTTTTATTAAACCGCAAACGTTACTGAATACGGTGTAGGTAATTGTATTTTAATTGGTGATGTGCGCTTCTTTTCCTTAACATTCTATAAATATAATACATTTATTTTCCTTTATCGATGCTACACAACTCTTTACTTCTCTCAGGTAAGAGTCGGAGTGTGAAGATTTTTAAATATGAAATAATAGGTACATATGTCGGAATAAAGTACCGGCTATCAAATAAAACATATTTTTTTCCGACACATCTCAGATGCGAAACGAATGGCCATTTCGTGAGACTACGCCCATAAACGAGACTATTATCTTAAACAATCGGACATGAAACAAATACTTGACCCGAAGCGAACATCAAACCGCAATACTCTTAACCTAATTGTTACCTAACTGCATCTAATTCGTTTATATACTTTTTCGTCTTCAAACGTTCGCAATCGTTGCGATAACTCGGCCCCATTTTTGCATTTTTATTGGCCACTCGATTGTACAATAACCTTTTTGGATTCGGCCATATTTCGACCGTCCGAATTGGCCGTAGTGCATGCAATGGGCCGTGATTGCCCAACGTCGGAATTAATGTTTTATATTGTCATCGTTACTATGTAACTGGAGTGAGGCAACGGTTACGTTTGTGTGGTAAAAAAAACACTGCTTAATATACGACGGAGAAACAATGGCGTTGTTTATGATCGAAACAATAAGCGCACGCGGAAGCGATGATAATAATTTAAGCTTCTATTTTTAATCAAGAATTATTTCAATCATAACATAAAACGCAGAAGTCCTATGAAAATTACATACTAATATTTCTTGAGGAAAACATGCACCGGTCCTCCAAGATTATGCGGATTGTAATTTGATTCTTTTGCCAAGGTACAATAGAACAAAATATTTCCTGCATCGAAAAACAGAAGCGAGTATACTGTCCTAGTTACTAGCCGGTCATTGTCGAACTCGTCTTATTCAGTTTGCTCATAAACCGTGTGCGAGGCACTTTAAATGATGTCTGCTTCATTAGATTGAAAACGACAAACAAAAGTATTTTTACATTTGGAAAAAATTACAGAATTTATTTAAATAGTAATATATGCATTGGACAGGTAATAGAGTAATGGCGATAGGTTAGTTGTGAGTGGAATTGACTGCTGAGACGAATGTCCGCAGGTTCAAAACCCAAGGGCATGCACCTTTGACTTTTCTAAAAAGCTATGTGTGCATACTTTGGGAATTATCGCTCGCTTTAACGGTGAAGGAAAACATCGTGAGGAGATCTGCATACCCGAGAAGTTCTCTGAATTTCGAAGGTATGTGAAGTATGCCAACCCGCACTAGGCCAGCATGGTGGACTAAGGCCTTAACCCTCTGAATTGTAGAAGAGGTCCGTGCTCAGCAGTGTGCAATATATTATACAGGGCTGGTAAGGTATGGCAGGTAATAGTCTTTCATTGCTCCTTAATAATTCAATTGTGCTAGTTGCTGAGGTCTGTTTACAATGAAACGGTGATAACAAGCTTTGATAAGATGGAAGCTGTAAAATGAGTGGAGGACCCATATTCGATCTCCAAATATGCATTTAAAATTAATCCGGGATGTTCACGGGGATATTTGATTCGAAAAATACGCGTAGAGATTGTGCTTGATATAGCGAGAGTCTATCTATCTATTAAATCACGGAACAAAAATAACCACCTTTGAACTAGTTAATCCTCTGACTACCCCTGTATAATATAGTACATACTTATTAGCTAATCTGTTTACTTTTCAAAGATACAAGCGTGAACTTATTATATCATAGGGTAGACTGGGTACGGTTGAAACATTTTTGGGTTTATCGTCTATAGCATCGAGATTAGTTAAGCGAGCGACGACCAAAATATATTATATAAAAGACCGTGTATCTCTCCAGTAATGGGTAATGTTATATGGGATCACTGTATTGTATTTTATGTGTAAAATCAAATTTAAAATAAAAAGTAATTTGTTTCAACCGTCCCCATGCCAGGGTCGGTTGAAACAGTGCCTGGGGTCAATTGAAACACAATATTTATAATCTAAAATTATTTATAATCAGCCTTCAACGGTATATATTAACTACAATTATGTAAGAAACAGATGTTAGTGACGATTTTTTTTTTTGTAATATTTGTGTTTTAGTTGCTATTATATCTCTTTGAAATCAACTGCATTAACTATTAACTAGATTATAGCACTCCAGGTAAGAAAAACTTCAAAGCATTACTATAAACATCAGCTACATTTTAATGTACTTGTAGGTAAACAAATGACAAAACGAAACAACGATACTTTTTGTTTAGATTTTAAAAAAATAGCACTTCCACTATAACCTATTAATATATATTATGAAAAAAATAAAATCTTATTATTTTTATAAAAAGAAATAATTTAAACAAAAATACTTAAGTGATTACGAGATCATTAGGCATCACAACAGTGGGAAACATAACCAAGACTACCGTCTGTGCACTCTTCATGCGCCCACAGTTTATATCCTGAAAATTGTATCCATTTTTCATTCGGTCTGCTCTCTGAATATGCTGACATACAAACAAGGCCTTCCTCTTCTGATGATGATGATTCATGCCGTGTGTTAATTTTTTTCTGTGTATAGCATTTCTTTTAGTCTTTTCTCCATCTAATCTTTTCTTAACGTCCTAATATACCTCAACAGGCAACAGTGGTTTAGTCAATTTTTTTCCTGCCGTTGTTCTTAACGAAGATCCTGCTTTCACATCTTCATAGGCATGTTTGTACACTGATAAATCAGCCTGACCTCTCGTAGTCTTCTTTTGGCGTACCCTTGACATCTAAAAAACAAGAAAATGAAATAAATATACTGTTTCAACCGTACCCAAAAATAATGTTTCAACTGTCCCCAACCCCATTCTAGGTAATATAACGGTTCACAGTAAGAAGATAATAAATTTGACTAAAAACTAATCATACTGTCATATTCTACAAACTTCAATTAAAACGATAAAAAACTCTCAATACTCTCACTTTAATCAAAACTATAATAATTGCAAAAATGTACAACCAAAAATACTTACTTTTCCGTCAAAAAACACAATAGGGCCTCCTATATACTAGTACAGCGACCGAGGAGCAACGCAACTCTAAAATTCGTGTTTCGACTTGCCGCCCGCTCCTTTCTCCCCTTGTACCCCCCACCACATCACGCACGGTTCGCCAGATATCCGCTTTGTTTCAACCGTCCACCGTTTCAACCGTACCCAGTCTACCCTACTAGATTTTGCCTGCGGCTCCGCCCGCGTTAAAAAGTTTTTCCGGGATAAAAGTCCTACTTTTAATTTTCCTGGGATATAATGTAGCCTATGTGTTAATCCAAGACATCTACCCGTGTGCCAAATTTCATCGAAATTCGTTCAGTAGTTTTTGCGTGAAATAGTAACAAACATCCATACATTCTTACAAACTGTAGCGTTTATAATATTAGTAGGATTAAGTAGGCAGTAGAATTCGCGCCTGGGTGTGATCTACAGATTTTCAATGATTCGCATGTAAGCACATTTAATCGTGTTTATCAGCGCTTGGCATACAGGAAGTCGTTAGTGCTGTTTCCGTAAATCCTCTTTACTGCCGCGAGAGGCCGTCACGTGCGTCACCTCACGTGCTTGCATACACGAGCCGAATTTTTTACACATCTATGGGTCGAAGACGTTAAACCCATTCGGCCAATGTTTTCTTCAAGTTGCGTGACTAAGGAAACTAATTTTTTGTATGATTATTTTTACTTAAAAACATTAGGAATCAGATTGTTATTCATGCGTACTAGTTTTTTCATTTATTCGTCTTGATTTCGCAGGTGTTCCGTATCATTTATTTGGATACTGTTTACGAGATTGTAAATCCGCTATACTACATCTGTTTAGGTATTTAGCTAAATGTAAACGAACCATAAAAAAGTATTTTACCCATCCATTTTTCTTTACAAAAAACTTAATTCCAAAATAAATTTCTTTATAACCTACACAACACTTGGCACTGTTATTCCCGTTTATAACAGTTGTTTGGTTATTATAAAGTTATAGTTACTCATTAATAAGCGCAAACACAATAATTTATCATAAATTACAATACTTTTATAAATCATCTCAACCTGTCAACTGTAAAAGAGCTAATTACGACAGGCACGCCAAACATTTTTCCGACGGATCGTAATAGATTACCCTAAAGAGTACGACTGTCACGTAGCATGCCATGAAAACTGACCGCCATTCAATTTAATCGGTTAACTAGACACCAATTATTGATACACTTCCGAATTGTACAAATTTGTTTGCCAATTTTCTTGCTTTGTTTCTGATAATTAGTTGTTGTTAGTTATTTGTTTTGTTTCTAAAGTGAATTTAGTAAATCTAAGGGTTTGTTGTACGCCGTAGTTGGGGTGAAATAGTTCCAATGAGGGCGAACTGATCACCCGTCTGCGCGACTGCGTAGGTCCCCACATAACATATATGTATACGCCGTAGGTTCATTGACACAACAGGCTGCGTAAATACGTTCGTAAGAAAATGTTGACTACCCGGGAATCACATGTCATTTTTTGTTCACATTTAGTTAAATACAGGTATTTCGGTTTAGGAACCGATGGAATATAGTCAAAAGGAAAACATAAATGGCCATGTTTAATTAAATCACCCGAACTATTGTTAAGGATTTTTCTCCAATACATTTACATAGTTCACATTGTATTGACTTAATCGATAACACATAATATGACTTTACAATTAATTCACATGTTTAAATTGATAATTTATTTTCGACCATTGTCTAAATAATAAAGTCCTGCGTCCGAACGTTGATCAAGTCATACGACAGTCTTCAACAAATCGAAGATCGTTTACGTCTTTACGTCGTCATAATACAAAACAGAACAGTACGAGCATTTTATTAAAACTAAGTGCTGTACATTTCGTTCGTGCCAATTTATTAACGTTGCGAATTGTGTAATCAAATAAAGTAAAGAGCAATGCCACAATCAATAAAAACTCACGTAAGATTTATGTGTTGTGATGTATTATATTCGATCACTACTATTCGTCATCAGACCAGCATCATATTATTTCTGATTGAAAGCAGTTGCTATGTCAGCAAAATAACATCCTACTCGAATGATTTTATAGTAAAGAACAGTCGAACTGACAAAGACTGATTCATTCAGCTGGATTTTCCGATCAGTTATTACTGTCAATCATGACATATAAAGAAAACTTGAGTACGCGTTATTTCTATCGCGTGACAAACTACAGCGTATATTTCACACGAATTTTACGTTTGTTATTTGTATATTTATATAGCTTTTTACTCGACAAAACATATCGACTAAGTTGCGTACTTGTGTGTTTTGTGTGACGCAATTATTGCGTTACATAAGCTTGCTGGAAACATATTGTGCCACGGTTGAATTAAAAACAGGGAATAAACATTAATAGTGTTATTAGCTTGCGGTAAATTACAGATTTTGTTGATTTTGGTTTTACAATATCTGTTTAAACCTATTATGTTTCGTGTGAGGCAAATAGCTTGCCTTAAATATTAGGATGTTATATCACTTTAATCCTAATCCTGTCACATGATATGGTATGTCTTCGGCGGCTTTAGAATCTTTCTGGTGTGTAAAATAAGCCTATATATAAGAATACAAACGATGGCGCCAAGAGTTTTACTTAATCCAAAACTAACCAAAAATAATTTAAAGCAATTTACACGTATTAGAGTTACCTTATTCAGAGCTATAACTGCAAAAGAAGCTCCGCAACTTGAAACTCGGCAAGATATCAAAACGACAATAAACCCTGGCGCGTGGCAGCCCTAAATCCGTAGTATAAACAAAAAAATCCAATTAGCGAGACACGCAAACGAGACGACGCGAACGGTCAGTTTCCTGGGAAAACCTGCACCACCTGCGGCTGCGTTTATGTCGTATGCTAATGTGTAGGTAATTTAATGGCAATTCCAAAAAAAGTTGTATAATGCGTGTCGACTCACATGGGTTTCATGGTGGATCGCAGTAATTATTAAAAATTTGCCATTGGTAACAGTAGTCATGTCTTAAGCTTAAAAAAAATTGTGACTGGGTATTTTCATCTTAAAATTTACTCAGTCGCAGCTCGGAGTCAGGAAGTTGGCGGTGTGATACCCCCGTGCCTCGGAAAGCACGTAAAGCCGTTGGTCCTGCGCCTGATCTCTCTCCGGTCATGTCGGATTGCCGTCTCACCGGACTATGAGAGTGAAGGAATAGCGAGTGCACCTGTGTATTGCGCACACACTTGTGCACTATAATATCTCCTGCGTACCTGGCTGATCTCCGTTGAGATTGGCCGCCGTGGCCGAAACTGGCTAGGAGGATTTCATGTCTTAAGCTAGGTCTAGAATTAGTCTTGCTCGGCGTCTGATTAGAAACAGCGTACAGGCCGGGTTGCGTAAAACCGAACGCTTTCGCCGCGATTTCACCCGACTGCTTTGCTGTTTGTCACAGCTGAGTTAAGTAATTGTCGACGAGAGTGTTCCAACGTATTTTGTTACAAGGAACAAACGTAACGGACCACGTTACCGGTTGCACAACGTAAACGCGACTGGACACGTTACGTTAACAATGAGAGGTGAGTAAATTTTTGTTAGTCGATTTTTCATCTAGAATTGATAGTCGGTAAATTTATTTACAATAATTGGTTATTAATATGTTGGCCTGATTAATCAATTACAGGATGGGCTAATATCGTAATATTTCTACGAAAGAAAATTAAAGCATATTTGGTAAGACACTCACGTTTCCTATAGTAATGACTACGAACGATGGTAATCGTTTACCATTAGATGAAGGATTTAGTCGTTCATTACCTCAAGTGACACCTCACATTAACACTTCTCAGGAGAATTATCGTTACGAGAAAATATATCCTAGCTAACTACTACTTTCCTACCACTATATGGTACTGTATTACGCTCGTTACTATGAGATTAGTTATTACATTAGCTATAATGTCCTTCAAGCCGAATGACACTGTGGTGATTGACATGGCAGGCATTAGCAGACTCCATACTTAAGCAGATCACCTAGTCATTGGGGAACATCGTCATGTAGACCGGTATTTACAGCTCCTGTTCATATCAAGAGCATACTCGTTTTATAGACCCTTAAAAGACCTTTTACTCTTTGCTATACAATTTAAATAACATCGTTCATTATAATATACGCGCAAAAATTAAACGGGATAATATTTAATTAAATTTAAAAAATGCACACGGAGCATGATTAAGCGATTTTTAATTAACATTTAACACTCAATAACCAGAGATAATAAATATAAATACCTGATTTTTTACCGGCCAGTTATAGATAGCTGTGTGCGAGCATATAATATTAACAACTGCGGATCATCGGCCGCTGGACATATGCGGCCAAATACCTATAATTGGCTATAAAGACTACAAAAAAATGTGTCGAAGATAATTTTTCAATAATCCCACTGCTATGGAATTAATGGACCGGTTCAAGTGACTCAAAATCGATCTAAGTGGAAGCTTAATTCTATGATTATAGATCAATTTACTAACGTCTAGTCTAAATTCTAGTAACCAAAACAGTTAAATAAAATAATATGTTAGAACTTATGACATTGGGTTGGTTTCATCGGCAAGGATTACTCCCAGGATGCCAAATTAGACCAGATGGCGAACTGGCTTACTCGAGGCGATTGACTGGCTCGGTGGCGTAGTTGTATTATGGTACGACTGCAATGCTGAGGTCTCGGTTTCGATTCCCGGGTCAGGCAAAGAGATACTGAGTTTTTCTATTCAGTATCAGCTCGGAGTCTGGAATTTGTGCCCGATATGGCGATAGGCTCGCCCCCTATCACATCATGGGACGGAATAACGGCGGAATGTGGGTGCACTAGTTGCGCCTCTGCCTACCCCTTCGGGGATAAAAGGCGTGAGTGTATATGTATGTTAGAACTTACGCTCTATTATCTGGTATATGGTAATAAACTTTGTCACAGTCCAGATTTGTTAATCTGGAATTGTAATTCCAATCAAATATAGCAGTTCGTAATAAATAACTTCACCAAAAAGGTTGAAGACATAATTATAGGCCAAATGAAGCATTGCACATTTGACACGCGCAGGTCACAGGTTCAATTCCCTAATAACAAACTACAATTGCAGATGTGTCTTTTTTCGTTCTAAATTGTTAAATTCACCTTCAACAACACTCGGCTTGAACTCTGAAATTTATTTAAAAAAAAATATTCTGCATTTAAACACACAACGAAGATTTAAAATTTCTGCACGAGACGCTGAAATTGTGACCTTAAAGGAAGACAGCAATACAGATTATGTCTACTTAAAATGCAAAGAAAGACACTTAACTTCTTAAAACTTTAAAATAACATAATACACATCGAAATTTTGATTCGATTTCTGTGTTAAATAAAATATGGAAAATGTGGGAAGATAGTGATAATCAAATAAATTCAGTCGACACTACAGCAACCTTAAACACAATTCTACAGTCACGCATTCAAAAGCAGAGATCTGTTCTAGATCTCTCCATTCCTATTCTAGTTTACTTTGATGTGGAACCATAAACCCGGATTCTTAAAGATTCAACTTACCAAGCTCGACGAAACGCCACGGAGCCCACCGTCGACCTATAAACTACATACTTAGACCGTATTTTTAATCTCCATTAGCCGCACAGTTGACCTTTACAGCACGCCCTTTCAGTTTATTAAGGCGTTAGGCTAAAAATACACCATTCTTAGCATCATCTAAAACGAGACATCGGATTTATAATTTTCGTCACACTTTCTATGATCGACGAAGAAGTCATGACCGAATCAATAAACTCATACCAATTTACAATGACCTCCGATGATTCATTGTCTTCTGTTTCGCTGCTACTGTCATGTGAATATTGGTGTCAGGCTAGACTGGCGCTGCCCACACAGAACTTAGGCTATTGTGAAACGATTTCACTTCGTGTTATTCGCAGAGAAAGTGTTAAACGGCTTTGAAACAATACCGTTTGTAATTAAGACATCGTTTCAGACAACCATCATCTGCATGAGCGGGTTGGGACACGGGTGGTTTCTCTTCGAATTATTTTTACTGACGTAATAAAGCTCTTTGATTGACTATACCGCGAAGGCACTTTTTTAAAGAAAATGGTTTTACTTTTTTTATCCACGTACGCTTTTACTTTAAGGGCAGATGGTGTAAAACGCGATAAAGTAACTAACGCTGCTAAACGACACACTACGCTGTAAATCAAAATTTACTAAGCCCCATAAGAGTTTGTCAGATTTGCTTATAAAATCCATTCTGGAACTATTATTCATAATTTAACCATTCTTATTACTTACGGCATAAAATACTGTACATGCTTCCGTTCTCAATCCTGGATCGTGACTATGAAATCTTCCAACGAGTCTTGATTGTAGTTATATAACATTATATTCACCTTAATTCGCTTTATCATCCGCAATTTGATGACATAGTCACGATCTCATTATGCGTTTTAAGTATAATGAATAAAGATAAATTGTGCTCATATTATGCACATTTTAGTACGAACTTTGGTTACGAGTGTGTTCCTACAAAGTTTTTATCGCATATTCCAGCTGTTTCTAATGTATTTGATCACTAGATGAACCACTGTCTGTATAATTATAATTGACATAGCAAAAAAATCTGCAATCTTATCGAAACGAGAAAAAATATCAATCATGACTAACTGATATTATAAATGGCGTAAACAAGCGCCACATAATTTTGTTTTGATCAGATAGCGATGCAGACTAGAATGTTCTTGCCAAGAGAAACGACTCAGATCTTGCATATTCATTTAAAGGAAAACAGCTAGAAGGTCTTAGGGCGAGGGAAATCCCTCGGTACCCAGGCTTTAATGTCAATTAGCGCATTAGAATGATAATTTAGCCGCGTGGAAACGAAATAATACGTAATTTAATTACTGCGCTAACGTTTGCGCGTTTTGCGTCGAGTACCTAATTCTATTTCTCGTATTGGCGTAATAAAATTATTTATACCGGTATTAACAGTAGTTGTACTAGTAATAACTGTTTTTCTTATAACTTCCTGTTTTTTCCTAATTGTAATTTAGTAACTTCGCGAAATATTTAGGGGAGGCCTATGTTCAGCAGTGGTCATCATGTAGCTGATGATGATGATGATGATGACGATGATGAACCTCACGGTTCAGCCAGGTTTTGCTGAAATGTGTATTTGTTCTATCTGGAAATGCGGATTTACTTGGGCCACGGTCACTTACTTGCACGTTAAATTTAAGTACCCGACTTACTAGCATGGTTAACGCTATAAAAATAAAATATTTACCTGCTTGAAAATATGTTATGTCTTCTTTCATTCTTTGCCCTGTGGCATCAGTGATCAGTTTCAGTTAAAATCTCGCTTTTAGCTGTCCAAACAACATCTATAAATAATGAGAGCATTAGACCTAACCGCTGAGCCTAACATACATCGTGGAAACGTCCAGCAATTCATATTAATAACCAGTGAAAACATCCACAGGAGATTTGCTGCGGCTCGTTAATTTTAGTTATTACTCTTCATACATGAAAAGTGTGCGAAGGCGACTTTTGCATTCATGGTCGCGATTTTCTCATATACAATAATTATGTAATGATAACAAAGACAACGGTTCGCAGTTTCATAATAAAAGTTTTCACACAAATTGTTATTTTTAAACTTGAATTACAGATTATGTAATTTATATCACGTAAACGTATGTGAGGTGTGGGAGGCGACATTGACTCTTGAAATAATAAAGCTTTTGTTTTTATATTAAGTAAAGACAATTATTATGTCTACTGTTTGACCTTGGTTAACTATGAGCCAATTATAAAGCTCATAATAATACCCAATAGATGGGCTATTTCGTATAATTCGCGAATAAAAATGCAAATTTGTAATATTAACAGAAACTTAAAATTGAAACACAACATTTTTGAACGTAGAGCATTATTACAATATGATAAATTCCGACAATGTTGACGTCATAGGTAGGGCTGCCATCCGTCCGGATTTCCCCGGATTTGTCCTAGTTTGAAGGGCGTCCGGGGGCCGTCCGGCAGGGGTTTTAAAAATTGTCCGGGCAAAACCCGGACACTTTTGTTGTCAGGGGAAATCAATTTTTTTATAGATGTGCGACTAATTCAAATAAATCTTAGTTAACAATTCATGCATTTCCCCGCATTCAAGACGACATATTTTTTCAGAGGTGTCCGGGGAAAGACCCATATTTTGCCCAAATGTCCGGGATTTTTGCCGTGTTTATCCGGCGTCGGCAATTTAGATGATGGCAGCCCTAGTCATAGGCGACGCTGATAAACGATCCTCTCGTGGTCCTGGTGAAAATGACACGGTTTCATTTTTAACTCACGATAAAGTAGAATTTAGCGGCAAATCGCAATGATTTATGTCCAGTAATTTACAGTAGGCTGATTCATCAACCTTTTCGGAATCCGAACTAACCTTGGCAGAAACATGTAGTGCATCCAGACGAGACTCTAGCAATTCCTCAGCCTAATTTTGTTTAGCGTGATGAGTTACCTCGACATCTCTCTTTTTCTCTATTACAGAAATGCCTTCATGCCCCAGCTGGGTATTTGTTGTTATTAAAGCAGATTACAGCCTACATTATGCCTATATCTAGTAAACAATCTCAGAGGAAAGCAGTCCTTAAAAAATATTGTAGATAACAGTTACAGGTAATGTAAGTACACGCGAGTGAAGTAAGGTCATACCACAAATACGTAATGATTAAACCATTTTACCTTTCATGGAAATTATAGTATAGCACCCTCTTCTGTGTGTCCATTGACCCTTTCTAATAAATCTATACTAATATTATAAAGCTGAAGAGTTTGTTTGTTTGTTTGAACGCGCTAATCTCAGGAACTACTGGTGCGAATTGAAAAATTCTTTTTGTGTTGAATAGACCATTTATCGAGGAAGGCTATAGGCTATATAACATCACGATGCAACTATTAGGAGCGAAGAAATAATGGAAAATGTGAAAAATGCGGGGAAAATTATTCATCCTTGAGGGCTTCCATTGCGTGCGCTGCGAAAACGGTTCAAGATACCAAAAATATATGTATGAAAGAATTATTCCTCTTGAAACGATCTAAAAAAAAGTCCGCGACAGTATATGTCTATCTTTTAAAATAAACTCTCTAGAACCGTTTTTATGGTAATCAAATTTGGTCGAAATTAATGCTTTATTTGTTAAGAGTTGTATCAACGTCATAATATTAATCTTTATACAAATAAATGTGTTGGATAGAGTGATTCAACGGGAAGGTTTTTATGTATGTACTTTTAGCCCGGAAAAACTTATTAACGCGGGGAACCGTGGGCAAAAGCTAGTAAATGATATGTAAGGGAATTAATTCGATTTATTGTGCTGTCTGTTATATCGCTGAAGCGAGCATGGTCTTGATAACTAAATCCAACTATGATATTAGCACTATTTTAAAAAATGGCTTATGAATGTTACAATTTAAGTTCTGCTACTTATTCTATGCAATCTTAAAATTTGTAGAATTCGTAAGACGGAATTTCTTAACGATATCAAATTGTTTGAATTAACCGGATTAAGGTTAAAATTAATATGAATATTCTGGTTATAACTAGTAATGGGCTTGAAATAGTTTGGATTATTTTAGTTTAGATAGCCTCCTTCAAAGCATTAGATGACTTACTCAAGAAAATATAAGATTCTATAAGAACAAAAATACATTTGGCACAAAAGTATATTTATACAAAAAAGCACGTTCTTTAAACAAATGATGACCATTATAATGTATTGTCAATAAATATCAACATGACAAACAAGTTTCCTTATTATTCATCTTTATGGCCTTTAACTTGAGCATTGACAAATTTCAATAATTTTTACAATCATATGATTTGTGTGAATATTTTCTCCTCGATCGAAACGGAAAGTTCTACGAAGAAAGGCTGATAAATGCGTAAAGTTAAATTGCATGGAAACGAGCAAAGTATAATGTGTATAGGTTTCTGTACGAGACGAAGCCGTGGAAAAGCATTAAAGCGTAAAGAGCGTTGAATAGCACCAATAAGTAAATACGTGGCAGATTGACGTCAATCCAACAAACAGGATAAAAATATTCTTGGGACATCGTGTTTTACAAGTGACATACTCGTATATTTCCGTTATCAATAATATGTCTTTTAAAAGTGGTTTTTATTTATTGTACAGTATAAGTGTATGCTCGACAACCTTAAGGTTCTAAATGAGTCGCTTGCGCGTCGTCTGTTAGCAACATGTGACTTACAACTAAAGTAGACAATAAGAGTTATCTGCTGTTTCCTTTGTACATCTCCAAAACAATCACACCAGCTTGGTAAAATATGAAAATTGGGCATTTTATCTTGAGAAAGTGTACTAGCATCAAATTTGGTGATTGTACATAAACATGAAGTTGTGACGGAAATGATCACCGCCCATGAATATGCACTATTTCAGATAAACCTTTGCATCATACATCATTGGTGTTATTCTGCATACTTAAATATTTTAATAGACTCCCTTCGATGTAATGTGTTCGATGTAACACTGTTAAATAACTATCACTTACGCACAACTCTGTACAACACGTAACATAAACAACAGCACCCGTGGACAAACAACAGGCTTTAAACCAATATTTGCTGGGCATACCACGGTTTAGCAGAAGCGTAAAGTTTAGGTTATACAAAGTGCTGAGTTGGGACAGTGGTGTAGCGGGACTATCATTCCATACTTATAAATAAACACTGACAAGCTAGTAATGAGTGCTGTAGGTACTGACCGACTGGGGGATGGATACTGATTATTTTCTTACTTTACTGGATAGCGACAACCATTTATATGATTTTCTAAAAAATCTAAGCCACGATCTACTTGTATATGAATAAATTAAGAACACACTAAATGTCAGAGACATAATAATTTAATAGGCTAATCAAAAAACAAAACGCATCCTCGTTGACGACCCAAGTCCGACCTCACGTATTACTAGTGACAGAGAAATATGTTCATAATTTTCCTGGCACAGTTGCTATAGGAAAATACAGTTTTTCCTTATCACAATTGATCGCTAATTGCTTCTCGATAACTTCTAGAACGTAAACGATAATGATGAAATAATAAACAAAAGTTAACCAATCTTTGCCGCAAAAAGTTAAAATACATTAATAATTCAAGTGTTAGGAGAATCTAATTTGAATCGGTGCTATGAATGCATAATGATCATGCAAATTCATCGGTCTGAAACGTTTTCTAATAATAGTCTGGGAACATAAATTATTATAATTATGTCAGTAATTACCTACTATACATATAAGTTATAACGTTTGTAATTAGAAGAAAAAACCGTTTCCAAACGACTACGGGCATTTACTATTTAATATCAATATATATATAAAAATGACTGCCTCGGTAGCGTAGTCGTATTACAGTACGACTGCAAAGCTGAGCTCTCGGGTTCGATCCCCGGGTCGGGCAAAGTGATATTGAGTTTTTCTATTCACTATCAGCTCGGAGTCTGGAATTTGTGCCCGATATGGCGATAGGCTCGCCCCCTATCACATCATGGGACGAAATAATGGCGAAAAGTGGGTGCACTAGTTGCGCCTACCCCTTCGGGGATAACAGGCGTGAGTGTATATGTATGTATATAAAATGACTCCCTATTTTCCTTGGTCACGGCATCACGCGTGAACGGCTGGACTGATTTCGTTATTTCTTTTTTTGATGTGTTTGGTATTGTCAGGAGAAAGTTCTTATGAAAGAAACAAATAAGAAAATTGCGCGGAAAATTAGAAAACTTAAGAATACTTAACCACCATATTAAACGTGCATGTCACTGAACTCCTAAACGGGTGGACCGATTTTAATGTAATTTTTTGTGTGTCTTCAGGTGGATTCCAGAATGGTTTAGATTACAACTCTATCCGGTAGGTAGCGCTTTACTCGGGTTCTAGGATTTTATTTCCTTTTTAGGGCAGGACAACGTCTGTCGGGGCCGCTAGTGATTATATAAATAAGAGTACTTATTTTAAAACGACGATAATTCTCTTTAAGCCAGCGATATCTAAATGAAGCAAATGGATCTAACTATCAAAGTAAAAACAGTTATTTGCAAAAGACGTATTTTACACATAACACTTTTTACTTTACACCCGTCGATTTGTACAGTACTTGTACAATATGCACTTTAACTTACCCGGCTTGTTAATGCTAGACAGCCTGATAGGTATTATTTTCAGACTAAAGGAAGAGCGTGGGAAGTACAAGTGGTGACGAGAAGTTATAAGAAAAACTGAAGTATCCTTTATATTTGAATACCACAGACATTAACATGGAAATGATTAGGCATCGTTTCCTAAAATTATCTTTTAATAAGAATTACAGTTGTATTTAATACTAGCTTTTGCCCGCGGCTCCGCCCGCGTGAATGAGTTTTTCCGGGATAAAAGTCCCGCTTTATATTTTTCCTGGATAAAAAGTAGCCTATGTATGATCTACCCGTGTGCCAAATTTCATCGAAATCCGTTCAGTAGTTTTTGCGTGAAAGAGTAACAAACATCCAGACATCCATACATTCATACAAACTTTCGCGTTTATAATATTAGTAGGATTTGAAAACGAAAAGAACTTCTGTTTTTTTTCTTTATATGGCGTATTGGTACAGACTATTTCAGACCGGCCAACATATATTTTGCGTGTTGTACTTTTAATTTACGACCTTAGCCTGGCGGGGTATTTAATCCGGATTTTCCTTTATTTACCCCAGTCACTAATTATACAGTCCACACGCAACGTCAACTGTCTAGTTTATAAATAAAACAGTTGTTATTGATTTTTGTCGATGATGGTGAATTTGATGAGCATTAGTCCATAATGCTAATATGATATTTTTGAATGTTTTTTGGACACGCTGGACGCAGGCTGCTTTCAGTTCAGCAGTGGACTTCATGTGGGTGATGATGATGAAATGTTTTGTGGGTATTATTTTTTATTAGTTTACGAGGTTCAAGCAGACAATCAACGTCGCCGTAAGGGAAGACGCTGATTGCCGATAAACATCGCTAAATAAATTTACTTTTTTTTTTTTTTTTATAATTTACTTGCGGTAGGTCTCTCATATGTAAGAGTCCGTCTGGGTGGGTACCACCGCAATGTTTTTTTTTTATAGCCAAGCAACAGTGTGTAAGCCCTGTTGTGTTTAGGTTTGAAGGACATTGTAGCCAGTGTAACTACTGGACATAATGAGACTTAACATCTTATGTCCCAGGACGACGAGCGCAGTGAAATGCCACACAGTCAGCACACATTGTAAGTCAATGTGCTGTGAGGTGTTGCTACTGTTTATAGGTGGTCGTATCCGTTACCATCAGGCGAACGGCATGCTCGTCTCGTCATTCAATGCAATAAAAAAAAAGGAAAGTTACGATAATTTCAATCTAATTTTTTTTTAATGGCCCTACCAGTAGCCTGATGCGAGTCGGCTTTTCTGGCCACACCGGTCTTTAGGGTGAACGCAGAAGGCGCTCGCAACCCTTTGAATTAAGTGACCATGCTGAGAACAACGCACTAACGGGTTACGAACCTCGGCTCAGGACGGCCACTGACAGAGGATGAGACATCAACGATTAGGGAAATATTGTTTTTTAGGCCTAATCCTATTAGATTGTGTTGTCATCGGCACGCTGGCCGGAACTGCTAGAACCGGGGGGGGGAGGGAAGAACGCGGCGAGGTCCTCAACGGCGAGGACGGAACTGCGGTCTTGTGGATTGAAGAACTCGTTCTTACGGCGGATGGCCAGAGTGATTTCGTCCTCTGGATCGGTTAATACGGAACGCGGCCGTCTCCATTTGGCGCGGTCGAATAGAGATGTCTAATTTAAGCTAATACTTATTGTAAAGAGGAAAAGTTTGTGAGTTTTTTAGTAGCTAATCTCGGGAAACAGATTCTGAAAATTCTTTTATTAATAGGAAGCTAAATTACTACTGAATGATATGGCCTACCTGTTATCCTGAGAAAATATTTATCTCGGAAAGCAGAATATACATATAAGCAGAGCACGATCAAAAACAATAAAGCAGAAACGACCCTACTACAATAGCGTTTTTAAACACGCTTCTTTAATAGACATACTTATCTACGGATGTAATACAAAACGAATGGCCAATTAAGCTATTAATATACAATACCTCTCAGCCAGTTACCTACTATTCCATTTTATGCGAAAATACATACATTTACTGTACCAATAAGATATTTATGATGTTTATATTAACAATACTTATTATTATGCATAAGTACATGTATACAATATGTATTTAAATAGTTTATTGTGTAAAACTATTGAAAAAGACGTAGGATTAAATCTAGCTGGTGTCATTGACTCATTACGTATTATGCACAAAAACACTGCAACAAATTCGACGACATTCACCCACACATCAGAAAAGAATTTAACGGTTTATAGTGATACATAGTTAATTAATATGATTAACTAAAAAAAGTAATTTTGAACACAAAAAGTTTACTACATGTAATGCTTCCTTTTAGGTTTCCGTATTATTAACGTAATATATATGTGACACTAGCTTGTGCTTGCGCCTTCACCAGCTTGGTAAAGTTTTCTAGGATAAAATAGTCTATTTCCGCACTATGATTTAAGTTAATCCGCAAAAAAAATCATTAAAATCGGTTCAGTAATTTGATCTGTGCAACAGAGAGTCAGAGCTACATTGGCATTTATAAGTAGGTATATAGAAATAGAATTATGGATTACCACAACGGTGTATCAACTCAGTCTATATTTTTTTGTGATTTGTGTTAACTACGATAACCCTGACTGCCTCGGTAGCGTAGTTGTATTACGGTACGTCTGAAATGCTGAGATCTCGGGTTCGATCCCCGGGTCGGGGCGAAAGTGGGTTCATTAATTGCGTCACTGCCTACCTCTTCTGGGATAAAAGGCGTGAGGTGAGTGTGTGTACGATAACCCTGATGACTCATTGCACAGGTTGGTGAATAAAAGTTGTGTATTTTACATAGATACCTACTTTGTTATTCTAAGATAAATGCAACGATGATTAATAGATTCAATATTTGACTAGGACATAAAGCAATCCGAAATAGAAACCGAGCAAATAATTCAATGCACGTGTAATGCCATTTTCAAATTTTATCGTTTTGGTTAGAAACAGGTCAAACATGATTTTGGCAAAGGCAAGAGATAATTCCAAGGGCGGTTGGAAGATAAATAGGTTAGATCAATGATAAAATACTAGAGTTACTCATCAAGAATACTAAGTCGTTTCTCAGCCGTTATGCTCAATTTGATATAAATAAACGCAGTCCATAAATTATAATAACTAGTGAAAAAAAATATATTTCGCTGTATATTACTGGACGTATAATTACTGGACGTTATAAGACTTAAGTCTCGGGAACTGACATGCGCAGTGTTAGGGCACGCGGGGCTTTATTATTCAACTAGTAGTGCTCGCGGCTCCGCCCGCGTGAAAAAGTTTTTCCGGGATAAAAATATTTTCCCGGGATAAAAAGTAGCCTACAGCACTCAGGAGTAAAGTAGCTTCCTATTAGTGAAAGAATTTTCAAAATCGGTTCAGTAGTTCCTGAGATTAGCGCGTTCAAACAAACAAACTCTTCAGCTTTATAATATTAGTATAGATTCTGGAAAGTGCTGAAAAAAATAAAGTATATTACATAAGCGTGTAACCTTACGTAATTTTTGTAATAGTGTAATTTTATTAATACGTCATTTGAAAGGTGATTACAAGCGGTTTGTGGTTTAGTGTGTCACAAATGAAATATGACCTGAAAACTACAACGCGATGGAACTAAGTTTAAGTAGGTTTTACGCGAGTTCTACTAGCAATCTTTTTGTTTATAATTATAAACAATTATAAACTGCAATTGCAGTGATAAATACAAGTGTTGTTACGATCCAATTTATCAACCAATGCTTCTTTTACAGCCGATATCAATGAACAATTCCGATCGCTGTGTTCAGATAGACTAATTTAAATAAAGATTTTTTGAGATGCTTCCGGAAGATAGTGATAATAATCGCATGCAATTATTGCTTACCAAAGTTACCCCATCTGAGCTTGCGCAATGCTGAGGCAGTTCTCACCCGCATTGACGTATACGACCCTTTTTAAATTTTATTTAAGTGACGAGACGAGCTTGCCGAGCCGTTCGCCTGATGGTAAGCGATACGACCACCTATAAACAGCCGCAACGCCGCACAGAGCTCTGAATTACAAAGTACTGCGCGGCACTCCACTGCGCTCGTCATTTTGAGACATAAGATGCTATGTCCCATAACGCCCTGTAATTACGTTGGCTACGATGTCCATCAAGCCGGAACACAACAGTGCTTTCACACTGCTGGTTGGCTGAAGAAATAGACATTACGGTGGTATCTACTCAGACGGCGCTTCGGATACGAAAGACCTACCACCAATAGAAGAGACAGATATTAAAAAAAACGATTATTGTTCCGTTTAAAAAGCTTTAATACAAAAATGGCATGAAAGAACAAGCTCCAAATCTATACTAATATTATAAAGCTGAAGAATTTGTTTGTTTGTTTGAACGCGCTAATCTCAGGAACTACGGAACCGATTTTGAAAATTCTTTCACTAATAGGAAGCTACTTTACTCCTGAGTGCTATAGGCTACTTTTATCTCGAGAAAATATTTTTATCCCGGAAAACCTTTTTCACGCGGGCGGAGCCGCGACCACTACTAGTTATCTATAAAGTGGATACACATAACACACTGCAACAGTAATGGGCTTCTTACGTACCGAAGGTAACTGCAGACAAATGCACTCATTGCCAGTTCCGGTGGGGTCTCGAGTACTCTTATGCAAATTGGAGGGGAATTCAATCAATTTGCACTCCTCTATTCATGTTTTTAGGTCACTCGGCGTTTGGGTATTACATACATCATATAACTCATATCTATACTAATATTATAAAGCTGAAGAGTTTGTTTGTTTGAACGCGCTAATCTCTGGAACTACTGGTTCGAATTGAAAAATTATTTTTGTGTTGAATAGACCATTTATCGAAGAAGGCTTTAGGCCATGTAACATCACGATGTAACTATTAGGAGCGAAGAAATAATGGAAAATGTGAAAGAAACGGAGAAAATTTTTCATCCTTGAGGGCTTCCATTGCGTGCGCTGCGAAAACGGTTCAAGATACCAAAAATATATGTATGAAAGAATTATTCCTCTTGAAATGATCTAAAAAAATGTCTGCGACAGTATATGTCTATCTTTTAAGATTAACTCACTAGAACCGTTTTTATTGTAATCAAATTTGGTCGAAATTAATGCATTATTTGTTAGGAGTTGTATCAACGTCATAATATTAATCTTTATTCAAATAAATGTGTTGGATAGAGTGATTCAACGGGAAGGTTTATATGTACTTTTAGCCCGGAAAAACTTATTAACGCGGGCGAAGCCGTGGGCAAAAGCTAGTAATAGATAATTAGGAACTTCTCATGTCTGCCTGTTCGCAATTTCGTGTTTAATGTAATTTCGTTGTATATTTGTCTTTGTTATGATATTAATAATAATTTATTGCTTTGAATGGCGTGAAACATGTGCAATTGGTAATGTAAAACCGTTCTTATAAGGTACTAAATAAAAAAATAAATTCAATGTAGACTTTTACATTACGAATCAATATTTAATTTTACTTTATTGCACTCCACATAGTGACATTTCCAAAGTTGAAGTGTATCTCCGTACACATTAGGCAGAGGCGCAACTAGTGCGTGTAAATTTCGCCTAAACTTATCGCCATATCGCTCAGTCACTAATCCCGAACGAATCGGGTAGTTTCGTAACAGAAATGACGAGTTACTTTTATAGTCTGGATACCTGGGCCCGTAACCTAGATCCTTCCTTCTTTATAATCTTTAACGCTTTAATAGAAAACAAAAAAATTTATGCGAATAACACATCTCATCGATAAGTCTGTCGCAAGGATACGCTATTCCTATACATTTTTTTGGGCGTGTATCTAAACAGTCATAAAAATGACGTCACAATATCTCATGGGCCGAATCCGCCTTAGTACAGTTTTTTCCTAATCACTTCCCATTCAGCGGCACATAAAAGCTCCCAGAACAGTTCAGCCACCATTAAGAGTCATTATCATTAACGTCACCGCATTAAAACCGCTTCTGGTTTAAAAACTCATAAATATTTATACAGCGTATTCCATAGATGTTATCGTCGTGAATAAAAAAAAATGCACGTTTCCGCACATGTACCGCCCGTTTGATTTATGGCAATAACGATTTTAATTATTTTTTATACATCTTGCTCTAGGGTACTTTTTGCAAAGCAAAATAAAACACTTCCTTATTTACAACAAGATTAGTGTGTTTGTATTGATGTATTATAGATTTTTGAATATGCCTTAATCATCGTTATAATAATCATTTGAATTTTTATCATTAAGCCAATCATGATTGATGACTCACGGTTGAATAATTTTTGTGATCAGGGATGTTTGGTCATTACAATAAGTAGAGTTAATTTATTTTATTTAAAGCGTCTGATAAAAGTTCTGATTCTGGAAAGTGTCTGATACTCTTGCTAGTACTTCGGAATAATATTCTAATAAAAATCAGCGATCCTAAAGTAACTCCTAATTTTAGTTACCTTTCTCACTTGGTACCTGCCCAAGGGTCACAGGGCGAACCCCACAAAGTACGTAGGTATTCAAAGCACATAAGACACTACCGAGAGCCTAAGGTTTATCTTTCAGAAAATAAGTTATATTGTGTTATCGCTCTGGGATCATGGATTATAAAGAGTTGGTTTGACATTATAATATGGTTGCCATTCGTAAAGTCAGTCATCATATAAATCAAATAACACGCAATAGAAATGGTAATTCATGCGTTAATAATTATTGAATACATGCATTATTTATTGATTTAAAATGCGAATATATTTATCTATTGTACATGAATAAAACTGGAGCATTGAAAGAAATATGTGTTAAGTAGTTCATCGAATGAACACAATGAACATTACACCTGACAAAGATAATATCAGAAATATACAAGTTTCAACGAACTCTCCCATAACTTAGCACAATCTAACGCCTAATTCATCATTATACTCTAGACAACGTCAAAGTTACTCGCGTACATTTGGGTTTGAAGACCTTATTTATTACCACAGGCGTAGCTATAGCTTTCATATGGGGGGGAGTCCTACCACATAAAAATTTTAGTAGCGTGATCCCCCCCCCCCCCCTAACGTAATATAAACTCCACGGTTCACACGCATTATAGTGTGAACATGTTTTGTAGCCCGATCATTTTAGAAGCTAAGGGGGGTCCTCCAAAATATCAGCGGTCAGTGGCGTAGCGTGGTTTATTGTAAGCTTAGGGGTGCCGGGAGCAGAAGTCTAGTCTATATATATAAAATTCTCGTGTCACAGTTTTCGTTGCCATACTCCTCCGAAACGGCTTGACCGATTTTGATGAAATTTTTTGTGCTTATCCGGTATCTATGAGAATCGGCCAACATCTATTTTTCATCCCCCCAAATGTTAAGGGTGGACCACCCCCAAATTTTTTTTTTTATTTTTCAGACAAAATTTTTTGTTTTAATTTTTTTATGATACACCATACAAAAATACCTACAACCCTAAATTTTCACCCCTCTACGATCAACCCTTATTTTTTAATAGCCATTTTAGTTATTTAATATTTATATGGCAAAACAACGTTTGCCGGGGCCGCTAGTAGTTTATAAATTAATATCAAAATCCGTTCTTATTTACACTCAGGTAAGATTTTACAATCGCTGAATGCAGATCATTCATTAAAAACTCATAATTTTCTTAAAAGAGGGAAAAGCTTTTTTTGATTGGTTCGAAGGCAGACGAGCTAACGGCCCACCTGATAGTAAGTGGTTACCGTCGCCCATGAACGTCAGCAATGCCAGGGGCACAGCTAAGCCGCTGCCTACCGTAAAAAAACTTTTTTTAAATCTCGTTTGAAGAAGCATAAGTCATAGCGCTGAGGAAACACCGTGGGAGGCATGAACCGCTGAGGAAGCATCTAAGATAACAATAAAATAAAGTGCCACCTCGTGCCTTCACACCTTTTCAGTTCGGACAAAAAGGTCACAACGGACAGCGGTACGTAAAGAAAATGTGCTTTCGAATA
This sequence comes from Lapara coniferarum, assembly GCA_949316025.1. NCBI lineage: Eukaryota > Metazoa > Arthropoda > Insecta > Lepidoptera > Sphingidae > Lapara > Lapara coniferarum. The sequence continues at coordinate 15,155,185 of OX438934.1, read as the reverse complement.
AACTTGGAATAGAAATTAATTTACATGTATTTTTCTATTTTTTAAATGAATATAATTTAAATGGAATGAATAATATACTGGTACAAATCTTACTTCTTACTAATATTATAAACAAGAAAGTTTGTGAAAATGTCTTGGTGGCGTAGTTCTATTACGGTACGACTGCAATTCTGAGGTCTCGGGTTCGATCCTCGGGTCGGGCAAAGTGATATTAGGTTTTTCTAATCAGTATAAGCCCGGAGTCTGGAATTTGTGCCCGATATGGCGATATGCTCGCCACCTATCCTACTAATATTATAAAGGCGAAAGTTTGTAAGAATGTATGGATGTTGGGATGTATGGATGTAAGGATGTTTGTTCCTCTTTCACGCAAAAACTACTGAACGGATTTCGATGAAATTTGGCACACGGGTAGATCATGTCCTGGATTAACACATAGGCTACTTTTTATCCCGGGAAAATATAAACCGGGACTTTTATCCCGGAATAACTTTTTAATGCGGGCGGAGCCGCGGGCAAAAGCTAGTCATAAAATAATAAATAAAATAATAAAATACTTTATTCATCACGTAGGCGAACATAGTTGCACTTATGATAAGTCGAGACACATTTAATTATTTATTATTAGTCACTTACATAACTACAGACACTTTTATTACGAGTAAACTAAATGATGAAAAATAAAAAGTAAGAAGCCAGCTCGGGCTGGCAAGAAAAGCAATATAAAACAAGAGATAAATTTTGTTAACAAAAAATAATAATAATAATGATAATGGGAGGAACGCAATCAAGGGATGCAATACGCACGGCGAAAAGTGGGTGCACTAGTTGCGCCTATGCCTACCCATTCGGGGATAAATGGCGTGAGTATGCGCGAGTTTGTGAAAATTTTTGGATGTTTGTTAAAAGTAAATACAGAAACTACTAAATGGATTTGGATGAAATTTGGCACACGGGTGGATCGTGCCTTAGAATAACACTTAGACAAATTTTATCCTAGTAATTTGCTCCCATGCGAAATAATCGATGTTTTATTTAATTAATTAAGTTATACTGTGTTTTAGAGACTTTTGTATCGGGAAAAGCTTCTCACGCGGGTGAATCCGCGAGCAACATCTAGTTTAGAATAAATTTAAAATGAATAGTGAACCACTTAACGTCAGTTGGTCTTCTTGTCTGCCGGTCTAAGCTATCCTTTTTTTATCCTAGCGGGGCATATAAATGCTCAGTAGATCGAATATGATGTAGAGTAGAAGTGTGTAAATTTCGAACAACGATACACGTTACGACAATCGCCAAAATTTGTGTAGACAGAATTGTTTTGTTTATAGCAATAAGGAAATGAGTCACTTAGCGTCTCGTTTGCGACGATCTGGATATGGAAAAGCAAGAAAACTCATCAAGCTTTATTTTTTTATCGCCTTTTGGGCTAACGGCGACACGCGCCAGTCGTTTTACTTATCGACATATTTAAATATATCAAAATATTAAATATTACAATATAAATAAAACCCATTATTCTACTGTTCATTAAAAACTTTTATAACTCGTGACTAAGCAGTTAATAGCAAATCGCAAACAAGAAATTTTATCGCCGCTGTTCGTTCTGCTACAAACAAGATTAAAAACAAAAGTAATTAAAATCATAAATGTTTTTATTAATTTATTGCAAATTTTAATAGCTCATGTAGTTATTAAATGGCAACGACTACATAAACTGTAATTTCCAAGTAAATCAAACATAAATATAATTTTTCCCGCGCTAATTAATTGTTGTTTTAATTACTTTACACGCGTAATTAATTCCATCTACAAGCCTGTTAATACTAGGAATCGAAACTCGCAATTCGCAACCGGTGGACACTGTAACCACACAAATAAGGCGATAGATCGATCACAGCATTACATAAAACGGTAACCATCCGACCCTAATAACTTCCCGGTAGATGCTCCACAAACACATTCGGACGGCAAAGTTCTTCGAAGTTGCGGTCATACCGCCATTATACCGTCAGATGTTCGTTTGGTATTCAACACGACGCTCCGAGTGGTGACTTTTACAGTAGCTCAACCGCAATATTTAGCACACGCCAGCGCCGGACTTCAAATGACTTCAAACTACAACTTTTTAGTAAAATCGAAGCGGCAATGAAATGTCATTTTAGAATTCGTTTTTAATAGTGTTTCGTTAGGCGTAAAACTGAAGTAATAAATACCTTATTAATACTTCGTTTTAAATTGTACTTTAATAAACAAAGTCATTTTCAAATCGGATATGATTGAAAGTAATTATTTTAATTATAATTGACAACCCTAGACACTAGACGTAACTATAGAGCTGGCGATAAAGTTATGTAACCAGTAGCGCCAAGCGCCGCGCCAAATCCACTTACACTAATCATTATTACTTAATAAAACTGCCGTTAAGTCTAAATAAGGTTTGCACAACAGATATTTTCCTACATAAATGTATGAACTAAATCAATCAGCCCACGCTAACGATCGCTACAGCGGCACTCGATTTGATACTACAATTGCCGTGTCACGGTCCGACTTACAGTCCGCTTAATCTTTAGATTATCTTTGTACGGAGGCGATGTTGGAAAGGCTGACTGATTTATGGAAGATTTTCTCGCGGGAGAATATAAAAGAAAATGTCATTCGCGAGACATCTTGCGTTTCTTCTTTGTGCTTGTTCACAGCAAATCTATATGATGCGAACTCGAAAGCAGGATTTTGTTAAGGTAAGCTTTGTTTGCAATTCTCAGCATACAGCTTTATCCGGAATAAAAGTCCCATACCATGCATTTTGCAGAGAAACGTAAACGATAGAACAAAAAAAATGGGGATCAAGGGACGACAAAAGTGGAATGAAAATTACACCAGGATATACATATTAAATAAAACATTAGTAGGTAAAATATCGCTTCTGTAGTGAACTAATAACCGGTTTTTTTCATTCCGTTTAGCTCTAACTGAACCGCTTACTGAAACTCGACTGTTGGAAGTTAAACACAATGACTATATTCTCCACAACATAATGTAGAGTAGTTGTTAGTAATGACCTAGGCGGATGAATGAAGCCTGTAATAAAACAGCTGGCCTGCTTTTTTTTAATACAACTGACCATTCAAATAATTCTAATGATATATAAGCACTATAAATGTCCATAATTAATAGCAAAACCAAACAGATATTCGAATTACAAAGAAGTTGGACTATCGCGTACAAGATCTTGATTGTATAAAGCTCATATCTATTGTGCAGAATCTCGATTCCATAATTTAGAACTAGAGATAAGGAATTTTGTACACATCGACTCTATTTCACTTGAATGGTTTACCCATAAATCCACTATTAGTTTAAAGATTATATATATTGTTCTGTTGAATTACAGTTTTGGTTTGTTAATTTTATGACCAACCGGTCGTGTATCGTAAAACTTAGGCAACATAGCTGTTGGTGACAACGGCATTCGTGGGTCGAATAAAATATGTTTATTTGGAGTCATTGACCTAATTTTAGTAGTATATAAATGTGCCACTTCTGAGCAAAAGAGTCTTTTACATTCTCATGTATGGGGTTTGCGAAGTAGCCGATCACGCTTGCTTGGACAGTAGCCAGAGCCTTGTTTGACTAACAGGATGTGTGCAGGTGAACTTAGCTTGGGTTTATTGACCGACTTATTTACACTGGATACTTTGTGGTCACGCTGTAGACTGATTTGTCTTCAGCTTGATTTCGTTACTGGTAACAGTTAGTTACCGAAAACCTACGCTACTGCTACTTTCCCACGGTTAATGTCGAATCGCAGCCCAAACAAATCTCGTTTGTTTTCCTAATCCCCATTCGTCCTTAAAGGTCAACAACGAAGGTGCCGTGTAGGATTCTGTAGCCGGCGATGATGTCTTTCCATCAGGTGTTACTCAATCACTTCTGATGTTGCACGTATAACTACGTAGTACTAATCAGTATTCTGTGTATATGACCACAATATTTATAATATATGCTTTTTTATCAAAAACAAGTGCCATTGACACCCACGCCGCGACAATTATAGCGCAGGCTTCGAGGCGACGTGACGAGAAATATTTGTACCGGACAAAAAAGCGCCGTACAGAAAAACACTAGCACATCTCAACCGGTACAATGTAAGCGTGGAATATAAACGCTTGGCCTTGTTCATTTTATTGAGAAGATGATAGAACATCGGAGTTCATTGGAGTAATGGCTTTACATTTATTTCGGTTAGTGTTGAAATGTTCAAAAATACATTTGACTCCAGCAAATCCATGGGAGTTGTGCCGCAACAGATCGATTTCTTTTTTAGGACCGGGCCATCCCTCCCCCACTGAAGATGACCATGTATCATCCGCGGCTCCAAACTTGACACTAAACATTAAGCTTATTTCACATTCATTGCAAGAGATAATATCTCGTTTAACGTACACCAATTTGGCTATTTAACTACCGTAATTGTTTTCCCTACATTCCATAAACACTTCTTACACGATAGCGGCATATAAGGAGTTATCGGCAGCAAATACCGTAAAGCGTAACACGAACAGGAAGTGCACAAAGCATCTCGCGAACAATCGCCGCGCATTGTTATTTACTGCGGCGACCGCATAACCACCGCATAACAGCAATAACCGACGCCAGTATAAATTACACCACTAATTAACAACGGTGGGAAATATATAATTGATACGCCGATGCGTAATGCGCTGATGTCTTTGACTCACGTGTGCCGATTAGAACGATGGCAAAAAGTCATTTGTATGGTACATACATCATAATATGGATAACCTTGTCTCGTGATTGACTTGTTGTGTCCTTAGGCTGGTTCTTGATTCATTTTTATACCTAAGTACATCATTTTGTGGTTGAAATGTCAATAATATACAATGCAATAGAAATGATTCTTAAAAAATTGTGTAAGTTTAGGGGTTGGAAGGATGACACATTGCTGACTTATGCAATATAAAAAGGAATCATCGGACCGTTCATTATTGAGCCAAAGGAATGAGAACTGCATTAGCTTCACTTCGATCACCAGGTATCCGATGACAATACTATCAACTCGACCAAGCATGCCCACAAGTGCTGCCGATAAAGCAGCGGACCCCTACCACGGATGAACATGTTATTCAATTTGATAATATAGCCGATTGCTTGGGAACACTAGTTTATATGTATATTGCATGCGCTCTATTGAATATCAAACTACAACAATTAATTCAGGAGGTAATTTTAAATAGTAATCAAATCCAAATTCATGGACTATATACATGACATTTCTTTACTGACTTCTTTAATGCCTTATAACGTTCAAAACTAGCCAAATCTAGCCTAAAGCTCTTAAAAATAATTAAAAATACTAACCTTACTTTGATGATAAATCATGGCATAGAAAAGTTCTCTTTTCTCAATTTGGCATAAAATGGATTTGACTACTATTGATAAGTACCCCCTGAATTGTTTATTACCTTTTGTATCAATGTCAATTCCAATATCAAACAAGCAACAGTAGTAACCTTTCTATACTTCCTTGTATACTTTCTTACTAACCATATCTTTAGGATATTTATGAACCATAATAAAGAGATAATAAAAGTTCATTTGCCATCAGTTTCTGAAACAGATTTTAAATGTGATTCAGCTAAAACTACACATCTATCATAGACTATAGACTACGTATTTTATTTACTTTTTATAGCAAGTCTGTCACGTCGAAGCCGCAAGCGAAAGCACTTTACATCCACGTAGGAAATTAAATAACGTTTTTATTATACAGAAACACTCCGCTTAATTTGCTCATTGAAAGTTTCCCCCAGAGACCGCGGTTAGTATCCGTTAAACCGCCAACATTTCAGAGTTTATAAATTAAGCGTAATGTTGTAATTGATGATAAAAACTTCCTATAAAACCGACCATTAGTTCGCTAAGTTTAGACATTAATTTTGTTACGATTTAATGGTTTATACTCAAGCGAGACAACAATAAATTGTTATCCATTTACTAGATCTTTTCTTTACGTTTCCTGTCTCGATGCGAGCTTATTGTTCTTTTGATTCGTCACGAAAAAATGAATCTCTAACTTTATTTAATCCCTCTACAGTCAGTGCTAAAGTGAAACTTTGCGTAATTTTTATTAATATTATCAATGTAAAATATTTTTAAAGCTATCTGGCTATATCTTCTGTAATTAGGATTACTCCTCTTGCTGTTTAAAGCCTTTTTGAAATCAGAAATATCTAAAACCCAGTGGCAAAACGAGTTATCGACAAATTATTCTCCGGAATAGAAACTAAAAACGGTAATTTTGTTTTATGAAAATTAAGCCCATAAGATACCAAAACTTAATTTTTATCAAATCAACAATCGCCAAGGCATCAAAGTCAGTAACAAACGCACAAAGATCCATACAATATGTTTATTGCTCCGACCTTTTACCCCGCATTTAAAACACCACATGACTTTACATACCTGCAATAAAATAGACAAATAAACAACAAAATACAACGAGTAGCTACGTATTCGCGTGGCGCACTACATACCGGCCGCATTGATTCGCACATTGTTCAATTACCATTTTTTTATCGCACGTGAATGTGTCACGTGTATCTACGACGTTTGTATCAACACCCAGATTGTCTACGTCAACTACAGTAATAGACGCGGCTATTTGAGTATCAGATTCGAATATGTTTTTGATCACCTTGTTTTGTATTAAAGCCGTTATTGGGAATGTAATGTAACTCAAATATATATCTGAATTTAATGAAGAATAACACGGACAAATGAAGCATAAAAATATACATAGCGCTAATTAAATGTTAGTAAAACCTTCATATCGAAATAACAAACATAAACTTCAATGGTATTTATATGGATTGATGATCATTCTGATTACTACGGAACTAAAACTGACAGAACGAACACGTCACAATGTTTCCGGATGATTGGCGAATTTAAGTGTTGGAATTTGTTTTTTATTACATCACAATGCCGCTAAAGGGTTATTCACACCTTAACGGGTCAATAACATTTCAGCTGTTATTCTCATATCACAAATTAATACATGTTGTAAAATAGTTAGAATGACATAGAACTTGATGACTTAGATCTCTTGTGATGAAGTGTATTTAACTAGCAGAAAAAAATGTGTCAATGACATTTTGCAAACTTTCGCGGAAACATCAAACATAAACAATGTACTTAAACATTTTGTGTAACTGTTGATTGTCATCCTAAATGACCTCAAACCAAATCCGGAAACAGTAAGTGAAATCATACAAAGGTTGCTTTTCATTATGGGTTTGATGAACAGATTCGTAAATATTTCACCAAATGCAGGAAAAAGGAGGCATAGCCCCAAACCATTACATTTTCCCGTGCTATTTTCCGCCATTCCGTACACAATAAAACTGTTTTTGCCGTACAGGCATTCATTCTGATTCACGGCATAAGGACAAAAGCATAAAGGCTCGAATGAATTAAATAAAAAAAACACAAGAGACTCTGACCGCATACAAAGAAACTAAATTAAGACGCGGTTCCAAATATAGGAACAAAGCTAGGGCGATTAAACTGCGCAGTGCTACTGGGTGTTTAATACAAGGTACTAAAAAATACTAACACACATTATTAATCTTTCGACATTATATGAGCAGTCATGTTCTAAATAAACAAAGCTATAATAATAAAAGTAGTATTTAAATAGTGAAGAAATTATTAAGCATCTGAATGTAATCGTCGTAAGGAAGTATAGACGCGACATTGTAAATCGAGCTTTAATTACATCGGTATAAAAAGGCATTTTAAAATGAAGCTAAGCAATAAATTTAGATTGACTAGATTGAAGTCGAGACCCGGATAACTGGTCAATGAGCAGCATGACCCCGAGACGCGACACGACGTATCTCCCACAAAACTTGTTCTTACCAATGTAAGTAAACATACAAAGATATTAAGATTTACAATGAGGAATTTCCATATTGAAGAATCACAGTAAATATAGACTATAAAACTTTTGTAACAATTGAAAAAGACCATTACTTTGAATCGGTCTAAATACGACAAAGAAAGTATTCAGGTGAATAATCCCGTTACGATGTTCTTTTTAAAACGCTTAAAAGAATCCACAGTGCCCAATTTGAACTAAATTAATCATTTACAATAATTATTACGTAAACAACCATAATATATTACGACTGCCTTGGTGGCGTAGTTGTATTACGGTACGACCGCAATGTCAAGGTCTTGGGTTCGATCCCGGGACAAAGTGATATAGGGTTTTTGTACTCGCTATCAGCCCGGAGTTTGGAAGTTGTGCCCGATACGGTGATTGGCTCGGCCCCTATCATATCGTAGGACAGAATATGCATGGTGAAAAGGGGGTGCACTAGTTTTGCCTCTGCCTACCCTTTGGGGATAAAAAGGCGTGAGTGTATATGTATGTGTAACTATATATTATGTTAATAAATTTAAACCCATCATTAAATAAAGTACGTGAAATTTGAGACAGGAAAGCATTTAATGATCAAAGGCGCATAATGTAGATTTATGGGTCGATGACACCATAAATTTTAGTTTAATTGACAAAGAACATTATAACACAAGCTTATATTACGACGAAATCTTTGAGATATGCAACGAAACAAGTAATAAAAAGTTGACTGACGAGGCGAAAAAAAGCTATCAAGTAAAAAAGTGCTGACCTTAATTGACCAATTACTTTCCTAAGTTTTGTTCCTATGGCAAAAGGTGATCTATATGCACAGTTGTTTTATGAAGTTCACTGCGAAAATATGTACATGACCGTACACAATATCTATACTACTATTATAACGCTTGAGTTTGTTTGAACATGCTAATCTCAGGAAGTACTGAAAAGAATTTGAAAATTTTTTCACTAACAGAAAGCTACATTACTCCTGAGTGCTCTAAGTTTTTTATCCCAGGAAATATTGTTATCCTGGAAAAACTTTTCTACGCGGGCAGAGCTGTGAGCAATAATAGTTGTTATATATTTTGGTAACATCAACTGTGTTATTCGGAAACGAGATAATCATAAGATTATCTCAGGGACGCCATGTGCAATGTTAAATTTCTAACTAAATTCTGAAATGTAACTATAGATGAAAATGTGGACAACTTAAATACACACAAGTAGGAAATTAATTCGCCTGAATCATCATCGGCCACATAACATCTACTGCTGAACATAGGCCTCCCCTAAAGACTTCCAGACTGACCTATCAAAAGCGGTCTGCATCCAGCGCACGCATCTGGAACGCGCCTGAATGAATATACGTAAACACGTTATTTGAACTTATTAGTGACAAAATATTCCCAATCGCTTATGTCACAATAATGCAACCGAATTAAAGTATTTGCGGCCGAAGATATAATTAATAGCGGCAAATATTGCCTGCAACCCGCAACCCGATAGCGACTGCAGAATTGCGCTTATGAATCTGGATGGTACTTCGCTTTCATAAAATTATTTCATGAGTTTTTCCAAATTTCAATTAACTTGAATATTATGTCGCTCTAATCATATCAAAGAATATGAAAATATTTTAACATAGTCTTAATAGTCATATAACACATGACCTTGCTACAAATGGCTAAAAAGCTTAATGATTTCAAACGCACCACAACAATGGCATAGAAACAAATCATAGCATATAAACTCACAACAAATTTAACATATTTCATAACGGTTACATTATGCAAAAGAGTTGTAAATTATGATAAAGTATACAAAGGTTCTGGGAGTTTCCCACGCGCACACGTAACTCTGCCTTGAAGAGCAATCCGTATTTTAATTCACGCACACAGAGAATTCGCAATCTTGATAATACCGAAGAAGAATTAGACTGATAAATAATAATCGTAGGTAATGACTAATGAGATGTCTACATGTATTGCTGACTCCACTATCGTGTGCATGCAATGGATTTAGCATTCCCTGTGTTAAGACGTTTAAAAAGTAAAATTTACCCATGAATATGTAGAAAAGAGAAAGTAAATACACTGCGCTTTAGGACTATGTTATCTTAATTTCTTGGGCGAAAAGGATCTACGTATGGACAGTGAGAAAAGTGTATGCTCCATGCCCACGTTAACGGTTTAAATAAGTGGCTTGCACGTTGAGTGCCAGCTACATGGAACTTACAACTAAAGTAGATAGTAAGAGTTATCTACAATTTCCCTTGTACATCTTCCAAATGATCGCACCTGCTTGGTAAAATACGAAAAATTTACGTTTTATCTTGAGAATCTACTAGAGTAAATCTACTAGCACCAAATTGTGATTGTACATAGTTATCTATAATTTTAATTCAAGCCGGATAATATACAATCTACGCAAGCAATTTCAATTAAATAATATTATTAATTATCGCTTACTAAATACTCCTATCATTAAATTCTACTTAGAGAATTGCCATGCTATCAATCCCATTCAACAATTATAAACAAAACGGCGTCAACATCTGAAGATAATGCTCTATACTGCACTTTGTTGTTAGACCAGCTGTGTGTACAGAGGTTAATCTGCCAAGATAAGTCTATTGATTTTAATTTTTCAGTTAACTAGTCCAAGGCCGGCAGAACGTTGCCAACCACTTCAGTGCAATATGAAAGCAAAGAAGTTCTCTTCTAAAAGAGGTCACAGTTGTTTTTGTGAGTTATTTTCTTTATAGGCCACATACATATCTCATTAGTTGTCAAATACATTTGAAAGATACTATAAATTATATGAAATTCTGGCAATAACGGAAGACGGAACTATGTTTGTATTATGCGTATTTAACACTTAAAGTAATCCAACTTCAGAAAAGATTCTAACATGAGTTATAACCGGCTACATACGATAAAAAACTATATGAAGAAAATACTTGCATTAACTATCAAGAATATTTAAGAGTAACTGGAACACCCATAAAGTAGATAAAACGGAAACTTTTATAGGACATGATTGACGTAGTACCAGAGTAAGTCGCAATTAGAAAATTCGTAATTAAAAGAGGGAATAAAAGAGGTCGTAGATAGCAGAACATTTTTATAGGACATGAATGATGTAGTAACAGAGTAAAATAAATTAGAAAAGTCGAAATTAAAAGAATGAATAAAAGAGGTCACAAATAGCAGAACCGGAGTGACTTTTAAACGACATTTAACCGCACGTAACGACCGTTCAAGATAATTCCACTCTTTCCTGATGCTAAATATAGTATACGTTTAAATATGTGATAACCTAGATCTGGCTAAATTATCTGCAGCTTTCAACGGATGGGAAAAGATACCCACGGATGTACTTTATATTTAGATACGTACGTCTTTTGGCAATCATTACAACATTATAAGCAAATGTAGATAAGTGCGACGTATCGTATCTAACGATCGGTTGTTAGTGTGTAATCAATATTATATGAGTTTTTGGATTGCTCGAGTAATGGAATCATTTATGAAACGTATACTGTACCAATACAGAATGCATAATTCAAGCTTTTACATCGTATGCATTTGGTTATGCGAATATGCAATCATCCAGACGTAATCAATAAGACAATGACGGAAATTAATTAACTCTGGACTGGAAGCTGTATTATGAACAAGTAATAACTATTTATTAACTATTTATTAACATTTAGGTGCGATAACTAAACTCTTAAAGGGCGTAACATACATAGATTATAATTTTTTTTACTCCTACTCTCATGAATTTTGTTGTCCGGTATTACATTAAATGAGGAATGACAAATGCTAAGATAAATATTATAAAGCTGAAGAGTTTGTTTGTTTGTTTGTTTGTTTGAACGCGCTAATCTCAGGAACTACTGGTGCGAATTGAAAAATTCTTTTTGTGTTGAATAGACCATTTATCGAGGAAGGCTATAGGCTATATAACATCACGATGCAACTATTAGGAGCGAAGAAATAATGGAAAATGTGAAAAATGCGGGCAAAATTATTCATCCTTGATGGCTTCCATTGCGTGCGCTGCGAAAACGGTTCAAGATACCAAAAATATATGTATGAAAGAATTATTCCTCTTGAAATGATCTAAAAAAAAGTCCGCGACAGTATATGTCTATCTTTTAAAATAAACTCTCTAGAACCGTTTTTATGGTAATCAAATTTGGTCGAAATTAATGCATTATTTGTTAAGAGTTGTATCAACGTCATAATATTAATCTTTATACAAATAAATGTGTTGGATAGAGTGATTCAACGGGAAGGTTTTTATGTATGTACTTTTAGCCCGGAAAAACTTATTAACGCGGGCGAAGCCGTGGGCAATGCTAAGGTAAAAGTCCCGCTTTATATTTTCCCGGGATAAAAAGTAGCCTATGTGTTAATCTAGGACATGATCTATCCGTGTGCCAAATTTCATTGAAATCAGTTTAGTAGGGTTTGCGTTAAAGAGTAAGAAACATACATACATTCTTGTAAACTTTCACGTTTATAATATTAGTAGGAAGTAGGACATACTGCTTGACCTAATTACATATCTTCTTCCAATTCCCATGCTATTGCTTAAATGTTGACAAGGCTGGTGGACTTATTGCAAGGTTCTTCAATTGCTCGCAATAAAAAAAAAGACAAAAAGCAACACGAATCGACTTAGAAAATTGTGTACCGTATCTGCCATTCACGAAGTCGCAGTATTAACGATATCCTCACGCGAGTCGACGCAAATTAGTCACACGCCGCAGTGGCACAGGTTTCACAAACGATAACGACCGTCAATGAAAATGCATAATTTCATCGCTAATAACTTTTGTTTTAAAGTAAGCGTAGTAATATCGTTTGGACACAACTTTCACCTATTGGCCGAACGACGGAAGTATTTGCGAGCGAGGCGAATTGATTCAGGCGACGCTGCTCGAGTGTCATTTCACGTCTCGATGGCTTTGCTTGCTCGTAAGTAAATGGCTTTCATGTAAAAACACCGCTAACAATGTGAACGCGAATCGCGATGAATAGTTCAGCTGCAAAACTGGCGGAAACGTGATGCGAACCATGGAGTTTTTCATCAAACCAGAACGCGAAGTACTGTTAGTTGCAAGAACTATTATACTATTACCGAGAGGTCAATTTACTGTAAAAGTTCATGAAACTGTTTAAACAACGATCAGTTTCGCATTCTTTTGTCGAAATTTATATAAAGAGCAGATTGCTGAAGTAGATACTATTATGGTGGTTAGAAGATCACCGAGCGATTAAAAAGGTTGCATAAATTCAAAGGGCACTGAACTATAGATCACATGCGACGAATAACATTGAATGCGGATGTAAACTGATGAAGATCAACCAGTTGATTAATATGCTAATCACACTGAACAATGAAAACTATTAAAATTAACTTCCTTATTTCCGAGTTCCATCACCGTCACATATCAATCAATAACACTTGATCGCGCATTTAATCAAGGAAATGCGCTTCAATAACTTTGGAATAATTAGAATAATAAGGTTCAAGGAAATACGATCTATCCATTGGGACTGACCGGCTGCCATTTAGACATTAATCACATCTGTCACGTATCAGACGAAAATCTTCCGGGATGTGTCCCACTCACACCACCCCGCAAGTAGTCTAGCGCGAGCAGGATAGCTATATAGAAAACTTGATATGCAAGCTCCTCGGAAAGGAAAATTACACGATGCCCTACATTAATGCGAACGAGTTACTTATAACAAACACCTAAGTACAATTTGTTTACTAGATTTGTTTCCATTACCATTTAGTTTACGAAGTCGGGTAAAATGAACCCCTGTGTTTTGTTGCTTTTGATAAGAGGACCTTTATTGTAAATAATAATATAAGATCATCCATCACAACTCACAAGTCAAGTATCTCAGTGTTATTGACAAAACTAAAACGATATTATGGAAACGATAATTTCATCATGATCATAAATATTCATGAATTTCTGTCACCACGCCCTGGTCTTATTGTTATTTTTCTTTTTCCTGTACTAGAGACTAGTGTCCTTAACTTTCAAAAACCCATTCATTTCAATACTTTAAGAACAAAGACAAACCTCGACCTTGCCATTTCTTAAGCATCAACTGCTTTTTCTTCGATCAGCCGAAACACCGTTATTACTATAATTAATTGCTACAGAGTTAACAATAAAAAAGCTAGTTAATGAATGATTGATTCATAAAATAACGACGATAATAAATGTAAACGATGCCTATTAAAGTGCACTTGTTTGGGTTAAGTGCGTTACAGTGCCATATGAAAAACAAAACATTAAGAGATTTGTATGTAGTAGTACTACATGGATTTCCCCATTTGTGTAACTATGCTAATCATAGTTGTTATTCTTCTCTGCTATTTCAGTAAGTGTTCCAGGACAACTAGAAATTTAGCAAAGCCTAGCTTCCTTGTAACAGTTCTTGTCATGCAGAATCGTTTTAGATTGATTAGTACTTAAACGACGATATGACATCAAGTTTGAGTCTCGAATAGTATGTAGTGGCCACACAGACCAAAATACATCCACATTACGCCATTATCATCGTAGATATTGACGAAACAAAGCTGTTGCTCTTAAACCTCATAGAACCCAAGCAGCATCACTCAGCGCAATGATCTCAGACAGTCGTTCAAGTTCGCAAGTCAGTGTCATTCGTTCGGCCGTATTGGGTAAAGGCACGCGGACCGGCGCGTACGCAGCTGCTTCCGCGCTCTATACAGGGTGACCTCTGTGAGGCCGAGTCGGACGGGCTCACGAGAAAAGAGGTTCATGTTGTGAAAAATGTCGCAAATAGTGCATTTTATTTATTGTAGTTTATGTTTTAATTCCTATAATTGGTCCACGTGTTTCAGAGAAGACATGAATTACATTGTTCATGTTAATGAAAACAGAGACTACGGCCTTGCTCTGGGCTGGCTCTGGTAATATTTTGATACAACAACAACAAATTTCATCGATTTTTGTTCAGCGGTCTCGAAGATGTGCAGTAACAAACAAACAGAAAAATATACAGACGGAAAAGAATTATAAAAATGGCTGATTTATTTTCCATTACTCTTCTTTAGTCACCCCATTTATTTTTAACCGACTGCAAAAAGGAGGTTCTGTATTCTTAAATATATTTTTTTCAATGTAATGACACCGGGATCTATTTATTTATAAACTCCTTATTGTACATCTAAGGCAAACTGGAAATAACAAATATACAATATAAACTAGGCTAAACAATAAGAATTACAAGTGGTGGTAACTACTGCTTTATTATAGTATAGACTAGTTTTCATAGGGTTGTAAAATGTTTAAAAGTTGCGGCCCTTGAAAGTACGTGTAACAGGTGTAAAATGATAATTACAACTATCAATTATTCAAATGTAGGTCAATGTTAGTTTCGTTGATCAACAATGAAACAACAAGTACAGGACTACAAACAGCTGGTCGGTTATTAACGATCTTATCTCAACGGGATAACATTAGTGTAAAAGTCTTAAAATCAAATTAATGCGTACAGTATACAAATACTGTACGCATTAATAATAGTGCAACTAAAAAAACTCACAAGGAAATGTAAACAAAGTCCATAAACACAGCACCAAATTTGATACAAATTCAACTCACCTTGCCATGGAAAAACTCGTACAATAAACCCAAGGCGATGACCGTCAAATTACAATCAAGGAAATTGATGCTTTTGTCAAATTTGATTTGTTTTGGTATGTCGATGTCATGTTTCCAAGTAAATATGACAAAATTATTCATAATACTTCTGACAACATTACATACTACACAGTAATTAACTACACATTTAATGTTGTTTTTTACTACGATCTAAATCCTTGCACAATCGGAATACTGCGTCATATAACACATCAACAGATTTCCAAAGAGCCTAATAATAATAAAACAAACCATTATAATCCCATATTGGTTTCATAGTTACCATTGCTATATCGTGTTGTGGCTGTTTATAGATTATCTTATATCTAATTTTCTATATAACTGAAAAAACGTTGAGTAAACGTCCATTGTCCGATATAAAAGTGGGCACATACGATGCGATTTGGTACAGCCGAACCATTAAAATGGTATGCCATCGAACCATATCGCATCGTGTGGGGCACGGTTCGATGGACATTATTATTATTATTGTTGGTACGGCTGGTTCGATGGCTTGTCCATCAAACTTGGTATCCATACAACTGGACGTCGCATGGTACGGTTCGATCGTGTGGCGTGAAGACTGTACCGCGTGACGAATTGGTCGCATGATACCAAATCACATCGTATGTGGATACTATAAAGGATCACGCTAGCCTTTGAACAGAAGCAACTTTATCCAGAAATTTGGCCCTTCACCTCATATGGGAAGATTCAATATATGACTGTATTCTTCTTCTTTTTCAGCGTATAGAAGTTCGCTTCTGAAAATAGGCCTCCCTCAAAGATTTCCAGACCAACCTGTCAGAAGCGGTCTGCATATGACTGCATGTATCACAAAAATATTTTTAATAGTTTTGTCACAATGTTATTGTAAATAATATAGGTACCTTTTGTAGTTAGTAGATATAGTGGTGCTATTACACAGCAACGGACTCACACTTACCTGCAACAATTGTAAATTACATATGAAATATAGACTTCTAATAATAACTTAAATTACGCCCACAATAATTAAACATGTTCAACATTTTTATAAGTGACTCATTTGTAATGAAATGTTTACCATGAACCAATCTAATCGAAAGGTGACATATTTTTTTTTTTATATTGTACAGGCACACTCTTAACTAATTTATATTCATAAATAACAATAATCAATATGATTATGGACCATTAACCTATTGATTACATATAATATGCTAATTGCTAACATCTGGTTTGTCTTGTTCATAACGCATGTAAATGTCAAGTTACGACAAAAGGACGACAGTATAATAAATACATTTAATATACCCCACATGTTGCTATATTCACACATCACGGTTACCGAGTTTTCGGTGCCGGATTATTATTTTTATTGCCATCTGGCATCCGGCATCAGATGCCTGGACACCAGGACGTATAAATAGACATATTTTCAGGATAGGAAAATATATTCCAATTATAAGTAAACTAGTTTGGTACTTCCTTACAAATTATTATGCCTATGCACAGCCTACACCTGTGATGCCAGGCGTACCAATTTCCTGGTACATGAACCATTTTGCAGGGTCTTGTACCATGTACCAACTGAAACCTGTGTCGGTACGCAAAAGTACCAACTTTCAACATCAGTGACAAAATGTATATTTTTTCCTTGTATCAAAGAATATTTCAATTCTTGTTGCATAATTACATCATTGGTTATTGTAATAATTTACTAACCTCGGTGCCTCGGTGGCGTAGTGGTATTGCGTACGCATTACGAGTACGATTTGCGCGCTGAGGTCCTGGGTTCGAATCCCGGGTCGAGCCAAAAAAAAATTGTGACTGGGTTTTTTCATCTTAAAATTTACTCAGTCGCAGCTCGGAGTCAGGAAGTTGGCGGTGTGATACCCCCGTGCCTCGGAAAGCACGTAAAGCCGTTGGTCCTGCGCCTGAGCTCTCTCCGGTCATGTCGGATTGCCGTCTCACCGGACTATGAGAGTGAAGGAATAGCGAGTGCACCTGTGTATTGCGCACACACTTGTGCACTATAATATCTCCTGCGTACCTGGCTGATCTCCGTTGAGATTGGCCGCCGTGGCCGAAACTGGCTAGGAGGATTTCAATTTACTAATAATATTTTTTGTTGTTGATATCACTGAAGCAATATAACACCTAGATTAGCAAGGACGTATAAGTAGCAGTACTGGTTACAAATTCTCCTTTTGGGACCTAAAAAAAAAGGTAGCTGGAAGAATTTTATACTGAATTTTTATATATTTTATAGCGTGTACCATTTTTTTTTTGGTCAAATACCAACTTTCAGTGACTTCTGTACCAGTATTATTGCCTACACCGGCATACCAACCAAAACCAAAAACCGCCTTCTTCGGCGCATACGAGAAACTATGCCTGCTTAATTGTTAAACGAAACATTTCCTATGAAGAATATATTCGTAACGTAAAAGCACTTCTATAATCCCATTATCTCGTACAGGTATGAATTGAAAATACCAAAATAAAAATGTACGAGGAAACTGTGCCAAAATCCTGTTCCACGACGAAACTTCTCGTAAACAAGGTAATTAAGCAAATAGCGTCGTAAATTTATATTTATTCTATTTGAGGATAAACGAGTTATACCTAGATCTTTAACTTTCTCAATCGAAATGATAATATCTTGATTAAAGCACTATACTTAATTGAATCTTTTGTTATTTGCATGAAATTCTGTCCGAGCTTCCGTTTTATATACTAAGGACGCAGTTTGAGCTCCGCGTGACAATGGGATTAAAATTTTTAAAGACATCCATTTGAATGGGCTTCAATGCAGATTTTTTTAATCACAAATTAAAAGCATAGATTGTAAACGCTTATTTAGCGTTTGGTTACAGTAAAACTCTAGTACTAACAGACAATTCAAAACATAATGGCCTAATAAGAATACACAAAAAATGAAAGTGTAAAGCCGTTTTGAAGTTTTGAATTCGTTCAGCTACTTATGTGGCTGACTGTACACAATATCCCAGCCGTAAAATAAAAAAAAAACCGTATGTAAGAGTCAGTCTGGGTGGGTACCACCGCAATGCCTGTTTACTCCGCATGATGACATTTTTCTGCACATTTTCATCATGCTTTGCGCTCTCCAGTTTGAATAAACCTTGATCTCCATCAAAATAGCATATTTGAATACGTAAAACCTTTTAGTCTTAGCTTCTTTTGTTCGACCATTTAAGCTGTGATTTAGGAGCATACAATGCTTTTAGAGATTTAATAACGCAGGGTATGTAATTGCATTTATTTTTTAATAAAACGTAGGTATGCTTTGTTTTTTAACTAAATAACATTTATAATGTATATTTGAATTAGACAATCAAAGTATATTAAATAGATAAATTTATCAAAATATAAGGTACTAAATTTCTACTGGCGACTCCACCCGCGTGAAAATTTTTTTCCGGAAGAAATAGCAGCTACTAAGTAGCCTATAGCACTCAAGAGTAATGTAGCTTCCTATTAGTAAAAGAAATTGCAAAATCGATCCAGTAGTTTTTGAGTTTATTCCTTCAAACTAACAATCAAATCTCCTCTTTATAATATAAGTATATATTACCGCATGTCTAAGGTTTTCCGAAAATAATTATGATACTCAGTCATAGCGATTATTTACATTGCAAGTACTTTTGTACATGTTATCTAAAGTTTGGATAAACATCTTGATTTGTTGAATGATATACGACAAGGTCAGTTAAGATATCGTTTTAAAGTTATATGAATATTTCCTGATGTAGTTCCACCATATCTCATATTTTTATGTGTAATAGATTGAATCCACACAAACAAATCGTCAGCTGTAAGCTAAGCATTAATCGAACACACATCAATAATGTCGAAACGAATTAGATCATTTAGGCGTCCGTAGCGGGGCTTGACAAGTCAAAGCATGTATCCAACTCAATCTAAGTTACTTAAGTAGTAAGTAGTGTTAAGGTAATTAGACTAAAGAAATTATAATTTATCTGTCAAAATCCATCTGTGGTGGCTCGTGATTGGCTCATTGTATTTAGTTCCTACTTTTGTTTATTGTATTAGTTAGCTGTGAGCCACCCAAATAAACTAAAATAAAATAAAATAAAATTTTGATATAATACACTTAACCGGAAAGCAATTACCGCTATACAATATATTCTTTGAATTGCTTACAGAAGGTATCTGAATGGTTTCAATAGGAATTATTCATAATTATTCATAGTTAAGAGGTCCGTCTCATTACTCAGTACGTCATCACCATTAATGAATGTTCTTTAGTCAAAGGACATTATTACCGATTTCTACAATAACAGTTCAATGTCATATTATTTTTAAATTCCCAAACATAATTTTATTTTTGAATTTCTTCTAAACAAATAAAACTCCTACGTTTTGTTGATTGAACGTAGACATTCCGCGGATTTTTATAGCTCGTTGTATATACAATGAGCGCTGTTCAAAATACAATCCCGCCATAAACGAAACACCTTCCAAAAAGTGCTTGTTTAAAAAAATCCTCTGTACGACTCCTTAGAACAAACTTTCCAGAACCCAGTGCGTGTAATGGAGTCGTGATTTTACATCGACGCTCGATGTTCGGTTATTTCTGCTCGAACAGTTATCTTCGACCGGGAATTTGTAATAAAATGTCTCATAAATCATATGAATACCAAAACATTAATGGATTTGTAGGAATTCATATGGATAAAGTCTAAATGAATGATGAAAATATATTTTAAAACAAATAGATTCTGCGATAGAACAAAATCCAGTGTTGTAGCTACAGAGCGTTGCATGAGAATCTATAATCATAACGTTGCTTTCATCGAAATAGCAGTAAAAAGCGTTTTAATAGTTACATTGCACGCCGTTAAGATACTATCTGACTAAATTTGCTTTGAAAGAAGGAGCACTTTAAACGATTATAAATGATAAAACGAAATTAATAACTTATAATCGGGTGAATTATTAATGTAAGCTAGAATATTCTAGAGAATTAATGCAAATAGTGGAATCTCGTAAACATGTCAAGCGCAAAAAATACAGGCAGTAGGTAATAAATGGGCACACAAGAATTGCGCAATATCAAGTCCAAATACATATTGCATAACTTCGAAAAGGCCTCCTTACATCGTAACTAAAATGGCAAATGCGATCCAAACTCACAAGGTCACATATAGGGCAATGGATCCATTCAAACTGGGCAAGTAGCATTTAAAAGCCCGTTTTTTCCATTAGTCTTACCTTGCTTATCATATAAAATACTTGAAAACAAAATTACATACCACAAAGCTTCAATAAAGCCTAAATTGGCATGGCTAACAGTCAAAGATGTTATTTAGGCGAAGTATGTTTATGGTTTCGTTGGCTTCTTATTTTTTGTATTATTGTTTGCCTTCTACTGGTTTTGTGGCACGCTTTACTTGAGAAACAAGAATCATTCCGCAAAAATCGTTACGACATATTATTTACCGCACAATCCTCGTATTTTTTTAAATTAATTAGCTTTCAGCGACAGAGCAGCAACGATAGCCTAGTTGGGAATGGAACGGTCTACCGAGACACTGTCCGGAGGTTCAAACCCAAGGCACACACCTCTGACTTTTCGAAGTTATATGTGTGTTTTTTATCAATTATCGTTCGCTTTAACGGTGAAGGAAAACATCGTGAGGAAACGTACATACCTGAGAATTCTATAAGAATTTCGAGGGTATGTGAAGTCTGCCAACCCGCATTAGGCCAGCGTGGTGGACTAAGGCCTGAACCCTCTCAGTAGTAGAGGAGGCCTGTGCTCAGCAGTGGGCAATATATAATACAGGGCTGATTGCATTGCATTGCATTGCAATTAGCTTTCTGACTGAGAAAAAATCTGTTGAACTTTAATACAGTGAATTTTAGTCAGTAGGCAGTTTTGTAACATTACATCTTGAAGTTTGGCTAAATTTAACGTTACTAAAGGTGCGATCCATTGTTTACTTTTCTACTGTCTAGCAGGTTTAGATAATGTAGATTAATAGTCATATGCTGCACAAAAAAGGGGACAAAACTGTGGCAATTATCTATTATCTTGATCCAATCACTATTTACGCGCAGAGAACTTCAGACAACAAACCAATGCACCAACTGATCAATATGTAAAAAAAAACCGACTGCTCATGATTCAATATTGAAAGCAGCAGTAACAATTTAACAATAAACGAACGTATATTAATCCATCTAGATTCGTCAGAAATAAAGACAATTATACAAGCTTCCGAGTTATTGATATTGACAGACCTAAATACAGTTCGTGATCAGCAACGCCTTGTAGATACACATTAGGTCTCGACGAGAGACCTACAATTACCTTGTCATGGCGAACATGAACAGTAAATTCTTATTGATCCCGTCTAACGGAAACTTGTGTTGACCATCCAAGAGTTATGGTTTTCTATTATGCAGATTTAAATATAGGTTACGCTGGTCAGTAGCTATAAGCGATATTACTGTAGTATTCATAGATAGATATTGACGAAGTTATAATACAATTGTTATACTTTAGTTCGAACGTGTTGTATATTAGGAGACAGCTGTGTTTACAAAAATCTTTGATGACGATCATAATCTCGAGTACTGTAGATACTGGCTTATGACACTCAACTATGCCAACTGTGTCCGGTAAGTTCCCAAAAAAAATTTTCCAATAATTTTAACATGGTAAAAGACTTTTTCAATAGAAGGCACTTAGTAGACTAAATAATATATTTCATTATAAAATGAACAACAAGAAAGGAATGATGAAAACAAATAATTTGAAATTACCAAGACAGATTGATGAAACTTTTCTTCATTGTTCTTCGACAAGAATACAATACATTATCCTTCAGTAAACACTGAACAGTATGTGCGGTACAGGTTTTATTTACAATAGCCTCGGGACACACGCCATTGGACGAAATAACATAAACTCACCTTTTTAATTTTCTTGATATAACTAAAATAGAACATCGAGAAGATTTTAATTAGATTAGAAAACACGTC
The DNA here is from genome assembly GCA_949316025.1 of Lapara coniferarum. Taxonomy (NCBI): domain Eukaryota; kingdom Metazoa; phylum Arthropoda; class Insecta; order Lepidoptera; family Sphingidae; genus Lapara; species Lapara coniferarum. The sequence continues at coordinate 15,132,509 of OX438934.1, read as the reverse complement.
TTTACCGTTCCACTCCAATGATTTATGTCGGAAAATAAAATACAGCATTACATAGAAATGTAATTCTAGATTCTTCCAGAAATACATTGTTAAAGAAATAGAGTTACAGGAAAGAGTAACGATACTTCAACCCGAGAATTTAAAGTGTCATTGAACTCTAGAACATTCTAGATTACGGATACACGAGTAGTTAAATCATCTGATGAAACTTAACGAAAACGGATAGAATTATCAAGGTTGGCTAGTACAAGAATTGTCTGGATAATCACCTTTAATACAAGAGGCAATATCAATTTAATGTGTTTATCACTCATTTATTGCCTCCAAACTGTTTCTAACTAGGTCTGTTTTATTTCAATCCAAGTAACTGCTACTCAAATATATTGATTACTATCAATACGATATATAAGTATATTATGCTTACTGTACATATTATATTTTATGAGATTTTACTTTATTTTAGCTATATTAATATGCAAATTTATTAACAAAAATTATCAAGCAAAAAGTATAAAGACTTAGAAACAACTGCAGGTAAGAATAGAAATGTCAACAATTTATTACCAATCTGTGAGCAATGAACGCTACATTCACATAGACCTACAATCCAAGAAATTTCAAGGTGCGACGTTGTATACGATATAAAATATGCCGCTAAAGTAGAATTTACTGTATTTTGTTGTAATGCGATAGTTTTGTCGAAGCATTTTCTTTACATAACCAATTGTTTTATATTCAATTGTGTTAAGAATGCTCTGATGAAAGTAAAAGAAAAGACTATTTAGGAAATTTATTTTTTAATTATCGATAACACAAATAGTAGCATATACTGGTAATCTTGATCGCTACTCTCTACTAATTTGTGCTCCAAAAATATGTAGTAGGTAAAATAATTACTTGATATTACAAAAGACAAAAAATATCCTGATATACTTCTAATCTATACTAATATTATAAAGCTGAAGAGTTTGTTTGTTTGGTTGTTTGTTTGTTTGAACGCGCTAATCTCAGGAACTACTGGTTCGAATTGAAAAATTCATTTTGTGTTGAATAGACAATTTATTTTGGAAGGCTTTAGGCTATATAACATCACGATGCAACTATTAGGAGCGAAGAAATAATGGAAAATGTCAAAAAAACGGGGAAAATTATTCATCCTTGAGGGCTTCCATTGCGTGCGCTGCGAAAACGGTTCAAGATACCAAAAATATATGTATGAAAGAATTATTCCTCTTGAAGTGATCTAAAAAAATGTCCGCGACAGTATATGTCTATCTTTTAAGATTAACTCACTAGAACCGTTTTTATGGTAATCAAATTTGGTCGAAATTAATGCATTATTTGTTAAGAGTTGTATCAACGTCATAGTCATAGAGTGATTCAACGGGAAGATTTTTATGTACTTCTAGCCCGGAAAATCTTATTAACGCGGGCGAAGCCGTGGGCAAAAGCTAGTAATCGATAAACGTGGAGAGAACGGTAGTCCCCAATACAAAATTTCAAGCCAATTTGTAAGCTCGGCACCCGGCCCAACACAAGAGGCAACATGGATGACATTGCGTGTTTCTATACACGACCTTCGAACTATCGACATTTTGTGATAATTTACAACAATAGGCTATTTTAGGCACTTGCCGACGATCATGTTTCGACTTGTCACCTTTGAATCCTTTTATAATATCCTTAATCATTTATCACCTTTTTAAGTTAGGTGATATACTGAGGATATGGAGTGTCAACTGTCAACACCCATTTATAAAAATTAAATTTTTCGCAAACGCGTACACGTTATTCCATGTTGAATGTCATGCAAACTGAGAATATTAGTGTTGTAGACCCTCTCTGTTGTAGAGGAGACCCGTGGTCAGCAGTGGGCAGTATATAATACAGGGCTGGTATGGTATGTAATATGTATGGCGTGTGAGGGTTTATAGTATTGATATTTACCCAGTCACCGTCAAACTACAAAAGCGATAACAATCTCAAATTATCTCGTCCTAATTCACCTTGTTAACCCGCAGATACGGCCATAACCGCCAAATTCCCTTTCAGTTGCTAAAGCACACCGCCATGTGGTTCAAAACATAGATAACGGCAAGGGTTATCATTGCTGGTTGTTTTTATCGCTAACTGACGCGGCACGCTGCCGATGTAAGCAGTAGCGTTGTAAATCATAGTGAGGTATTGATTAATTTTTAAGACACTTTAGAATTGACGTACAGGTCTGCGATGTTCTTTGGTACTGTTAGGTGGGCATTTTTGTTGGTTTAAATACGAAATAAGTTGGAGAATGTATTACATCACCCGTAGATAGACAATGAATAGCTGATAATGCTGATTAAATTCATCGCTTGTTTGTGCAAATCGTTGCATATTTGCCTAACGTGCCATCGCTTCAATCGTTAAATTAAATCACTCAGCAACAATCGTGATTTTCTAACATTAAACAACGTGAGAAGGAAGGCTTATTGATCACCATGAGAGACCAACATTTAGGTAAAAATGTATGCATTTTGGGTAGTGTGTCAGAAATCGTTTTAAATCTCGGAGATATTTATAGTCACAGAGTTTAGTGACTCAGATTTGAATTCTGAAATTGAGACTAAACATAAAATGCTTCATAAAATCACAATCCAACTACACCCACGATCATAAGAAAAATATCTAGCCCTTTGCAACGGTAGATAAATATCAAACAACTAATACTGAACAGTGAAGAAATAATCAAGAGCGAGGTAAACGACCCAAGTAAGTTCAGAAATCTTAGCGCCGCAATTATAGCCGGAAATGAGAATTTAGCTCACAGCCGGCTCGATAGGACTATTATTTAATACCAATTTCATACTGTTATAACCCCAATTTTAAATTGATTTTATCGTAAAATTTAAACAACATATTAGAGCCGAAGGCGGCTATAAATTACAATTTCCTATAGGTCGGAAGCTTTTGCGGTTTGTCACATGTGTGGTGGACAGTATCATAAATAAATGTTACAAATACATAGCCACTTTGCTTTTAGCGGCCCATATGACTCACTTATTTGAAATGAGTTCTACGTTGTTAATAACTAGCATTGAAGCACATTGCAGGCAGTGATTGAGACGTCAGACATAGTGCGCTTTGCATCGGAGTCCAAATACTTCCATAAGTCCAAATAACTTGTTAAATTTAATGATTACTAACCTAATTCAATCAATTTCACCAATATCAGTAACCATAATAAAATTGTAACGAGAATACCTACACATAGACATGATCAAATAAAGTCTGATACAGGCAGTTCGGTGAGATTTCAACCTATCAAAGAAAAATAAACGGTTGCCCTTGATAATTTCGCAGAGACATTGTGGTGAATAGTGCGAGGTTTTGCGTAACTTCGTAGGTATATAGGAAAATGTCAATGAGAGTTTATTTTTATATCGTGATTGCTTTTCCTCACTGAATTCTTTAATTCAAGTAAATCAAGTTATTAAATATCGAACTCGCTATTGGTACGCGTCTTTCATTGTAGTATTTTAAAATTATTGCCAATTTCTGTTTCGATGGCGTAGTTGGATCGCGTATGCGGTTCGACACCGCTCTAAGGTCCCGGGTTCGTATCCCGGGACGAACAAAGTGATATTGGATTGGTCATTCTCAGCCCGTAATCTGGAATTTATACCCGACATGGCGATAGGCTCGCCCCCTATCTCATCAGGTGATGGAACACATACCGAAAACTGGGTGCCTGTCCGTTTCTCTGCCAACGCCTTTGAGGACAAAGGCGTAATGTGTTTTTGTTTTGTCAATGTCTGAAACGATATAGTTTTATCTGATCTTGTCATTTTCTATTTAGAACTACGAGTTAGTTTGGCCAATAGCCCTGGCCGCAAGAAGATATTTCACGAAAATGACGACTAATATAAAACGCTATATATATTCTAATATAAAACGCTATATATATTCTAACAAGGAACAGCCAAATATGATCCTGAATAGATATTTTTTATTTGCGAAACATGCCAAATTCATATCGTTGCGATAATAACGATAAAAACATCAACTAACAAAATATGCCATTACCTAGAAACCTCAAAATTAAATGTCGTATACAAATAGTTATGCATAACTCAATAAACAACTGGCGATTTTCTTCAAGCTGCGAACAAAAACAGACCTGAATTAAGAAACTATTTCTCAACGTGTTATTGTCGCCTACAAAGATTTCACATAAAGCAACCGTTTCAATAATTCTTATTATATCAGGCCTCGAGAGTCGAGACGGATACGCGCACGAATACTAGTCTCAAAAAGTAGAGCAAGCTAGTTTATTCATGAATCATGACCTACTTCAACTTTAATGAAACGATATTTAAAGCGATTTGGAATAATGTTGATACTTCGAAAAAATACGACATCAATTTAGATAATAACTAATGTATTCGATATATAAATATACTACAATTGAATTTTCCACTGTTACAGATTTCTCTGATGGTAACCGTGTATTCCAACATGATTTTACTGACACATTTCTCCCATAACGTGATCAGAAACAAACCAAGCACCATATCAATCAACAAACCATTTCCGTGGAAATCATTGAATTATTGTCACATAAAATAATTCTTTCTGAGTATAGGACTCAAAACCTAGTTTACAAGCCATACAAGCAGCAAAGTACCTACTTATTACGTATCTATTTTTTTATCGATGGCTCGGCATAGTGGCTTCACTGCATCTGATGGTAAATAAAGTAAAGCCCAAAATTAATGTCGACCGGCAAGAGATATACCTACCGGTCGTCGGACGGCACGGCATAACTATGCCGGCAGGCATAATTGCTTCTTCACGCTCCGCTTGAAGGACCCTAAGTCGTAGGAAGGAGGGAACACGTACGCTGGCATACTGTTCCACGGCTCAGAGCAGTGGTGCGGCAGAAATATTAATTACTGAACCTTTGGTTCAAGCCGGGATGGAAGAGACCACTAAGCTGTGGTTCCGCAAGCCAGCACGCGAGGTTCCGTTTAGGAAAGGAGAGGAAGGGATAAGGTTAAACAATTCTTCAGAGCGTGATACAGACGGTAGAATACACAAACTATCTACTAGATTGAAGCTATTTTTTATATTTAGTAATATTATAAAAACATTTTATTGTTCGTTTGTTTGAACGTGCTCTCTCTGGAACTACTGTCAAAGGTTAAAGCACTACGCAATCTTCCGAGTTGTGCAGCAATATTATGCAGGAACATACTTCTACATAGAGAGAGTCGCGAGCAAGGCTAGTTAAAATATTTACAGCACTAAGTAGGTTAACGTCTTCAACCACCTCAATGTCCAAAAAATTTGCCAACATAGTTGCGAATTAACAAAACAGTAACCATATATAAGAATTCGATTGCAGCACACCTGTAACATACTTTACACATAGAGTGCGTTAACGGTTGAGTTTTGTAACTGAAATTCGGACGTTTTAGCGGCTTCGCAGCGCAATGCTGATTACATCGCAGTTTCATTTACAATCGATAAACATTTATATTCAAAATGCTAATCGATAAGTATTGTCTTAGCTTATTCGATTTATTCTGAGTAATATCAGATTAGAGGCGCAGTGGCATGTAAAATATAAAAACAACAAAATATCTACACAATTCGTGTATCATGAATGAAGTGTTTCGTGCTATGTACTTAAAAACTACATTATCAGTTAACTACACCCATTACGTATTGTTATGCATACTCGCAGCTTTTTTCACCGAAGGGGTAGGCAGAGGCGCAACTAGTGCACCCACTTTTCGCCGTACGTATTCCATCTCATGATGTGATAGAGGGCGAGCCTATCGCCATATCGGGTACAAATTCCATAATCCAGACTCCGGTCTGATACTGAATAGAAAAATCCAATATCACTTCGCCCGACCCCGGGATCGAACCCGAGACCTGAGCATTACAGTCGTACCGTAATACAACTACGCCACCGAGGCAGAACCTACTACGTTTTGTTGTCTTAATAATACAATCATGCATTATTCTTCATGCTCTTCCACATTCATGTACCTATTGTTACATCATACTGAGCAAATGTCAATCCAAAAATGATAAAGGTCAAAATAGAATTTCAAAAAACTCCACCAACTTTCTAGAGAATTTTGCACTGTTGACACAAAAAAACATCTCAAAATATACTATCAGCTGCTTTAAGGTCAAACGCGAAGACATAAATGAAACAACTATCTAGAGACATGAAAATGCTAAATGTGCGAATTGACGCTGACAACACATGTCGTAGTTAATTAAAACACATTAAACCGCTAATAGTGTATAACCTAATGAACCAAATGTTGTTTTGTGTTTCGGTTTGAATGATATTGCAGACGACGTAGCTGAATATTATGAGTCCGAAGGTGATTAGTGCATTACAGTGCTTCGTGAATCAAAGCTTTGGGCTATCGGGCTACTGTTTATAAGATTTTGTAATTGTAATGCTTCTCATCACAAAACGATTTCCTGAACCCGTCAGTTGTATAAAAAGCCTACCTAAAGCCTTGCCGGAGGTGTGAACAATTCCCCATTTCCGATTCCATTTCACTATTTAAGATTGGAATCACATCTGGAATTTCACTGGATGTTATTCACGGGAAGTAGTGATCATTTATAAATGGTCCAATAGCACAATAACCGCCTAAAAAAATCGTTAAATTGCAAAATTTATAACCTAATGAACCAAATCGCTACCGGAACAGCGCAATCAATGCCCATTGTCCATTTGACGTATTTTGGCTCATCTCCAAACGTACAAAAACTTCATTTGTAACAAAGACAAATACTAGGAAAACATGTTCGCGTGGAGGTTTCCTGGTTCCATGTACTGCCTGAACGAAGAGCACAATTGTGACTCAACGGTCAAAGTCTGACAAAGAGCCGCCAATGACCGGGGACAAAACGAAATATAGGAAAAGCGGTGCATTGGTGTGGCGCGAGTAGAAGGACACCGCGTTTGTCTCTGGCATGTATATAAGAACACTACACCCTACTTCTCGAACCCAAAAACGAACATGCATACAATAAATAAAGAACATAGCTTAGGTTAGCAGTTTGCCGATAGCGGGGTTTCTATTATGCATAATATCAGAATATTTGCGCCTGCATTTCAACCACGGAGTGAACAACCCGCATTTACTGTGAATCAACTCCATAACGGATGGATTCTGTTACCTGTTAATTTTTTTCGCAGTTACGATGACTCATATTTGGTGCTCTTCGTTTTGGACTGCATTGAACAGTAACTTCCGAGTAGCATATATATAACGTAATTCTGTTCTACAGACGTTCTACAGGAGGCAAAATGTATGAATTGATGGAATGTATCTTTTTGTTACTACAATGATAATTTTAACGTTTTGGTAATATTTTATTTCACAATTTAATAATGAGACGAGCACACCCTCTTTACAAGCACCACACATGCCCATCTACAGTATTAATTCTATAACATTCCTTTTGCTCAATTGTACTGCGTTGATTAACCCTGATATAAAAGAGATACCCCAATGCCCAATAATTACACTGGCTTCATAATTTTCATAGAACCCGCATTTTAAGTTCGTATTGTGTATCGATTGCACAATAATTACTGAACAAATCACAATTCCTTCTGGTCACGATTATAAACTTAATTCATCAAATTGAATGATTGTAATAATAATACGTCATAACTTCCTGTCTGTAAATACCAAATAACAGTCCAGTTATGTATGGCTGTCCCAATGAAAATTAACTGCCAAATACTATGAGTTGTGACACAGCATATTATTATATTTTAAGTTCCAATTGGTTTATAACTAACTCTGCTATAATGATTGATTAAATGCATTGATATGTAAAAAAAACCTCAATGATTATGAGTGTTTTTAAAGGTTGGTAAATGAGCAAGTAAATCGCCTAATAAGAGATCTCTTTGCATGATAAAAGAGTACCAGTAAAAGGTTAGCTGGATAATAAATATTATTATTATATAAGACGCTAAAATATTTTTGGTTTGTTTATTTGAACGCACTAATCTCATGAACCACTGCTCCGATTCAGATTTTTTTATGACTGGTGTAGGGCACTTACACCGGACATACAGAGTACATTTTAAAGAAGGGGGCAGATTTTCCAAGTGCCTTTACTGACGCTTTAAAAATCCACCTAGTATACCCAGATATTCACTATAAAAATCTCGTCAATTCTAAGTATTTACGCTTTCATGTAAACACTCCACTCGCTCATATCTTAAAACAAGCCCCCATAACTGTGGTTTAATTTTAACACGTCGCGCTCGCAAGCAAACCAACACGGTTGCAAGTTGCATTTGCGCATCTGCGATGAGTAAGCAACGCTCTAAATGCGTTGCCCGGTACTTGTTTTAAATTTGTAAAGGGGGCAACGCGCCGTTTATGTGTATTGCGTCACATCGTTTCTCTGGAAAAGCAGTTATTTGAGTAAGGCTTTGATGTGACAGTTGGGTGGAATCGATAGTCACAAGGATTTGTCATTTTGTTTTTTAATTTATAATTTATTAATCAATTTTCTTGCTTTGGTCAAATTAATAAAGCTCATATTACATATTTGCAGTATAAAATTCGCCCAGAAGAAATCATTATGTTACGTGCTGAACTAGCTATAAAGCGATGTATTGCTAATTTCTTCTTGATCATCATCAGTCACATACATTCCACTGCTGAACAAAGGCCTCCCCTAAAGATTTCCAGACGGAGTTGTCAATTTCATTGTCGCATTAAGAAAAAAAAATGGTCGGTATTGTGGGACCGAAGTTGCTTCGTAAGTCAATTACAACGAATGTATGCTGGGGCTACGAATGACTGTTAAATTTAACAAAAATTCAACAAAACTTCTTTATTACTTTAATTTACACCAAACAGTCATATAATATAGGAATACTGTTATGAACCTAATCAGATCAAAAAAGCACACCACTTGTCTATATAAAGACTGTTAAAATTACTAAAACCATTCAACCGATTCCAACTGGATCACCCAACAAAGCGGTGAAAAGCGAAAACTAACCTGAAACATAAGCCCATTGCCGCAACGGTTTTATTGAGACCCACCGTGCCGGTGTAATGCATTGTTCTAAATGAGGTCCAATAGATAAAAACGGGCTATCCCCAACAGAACGGACAGATGCTACATAGTATAAAACTTCGTTTAGTTATAAAATCAGTAGCCTTGGTAAATAAAGGTATTCCTAGAAGATATAATTCTAATTGCGGCAAGAATGCATATAATATTCATAGTTACATTTGGTCCGATAAAACGAATCGAAAGTGTTGGTCATAAAACCATTAATTCAGAAAATGTTTCGTCGTCTATGTCACCTGTCAAAATTCACCAATGCTTCTTGGAAGTGCTTTAACGTTAGTAAATGGTTCCAAGACCAAGGTTTTTATTTATAAAACATACTTGTTTGTGTAAAAATAGAGAAATATCATGATCTAATGTATAACGCACACTAACGATTACAGACAGTATGAAATAAAACGAAATTAGTATATTAATTGTCATTTCTATAATAATAACGCTCTTATATCCTTAGTTATTATTAACAACAACGTTAAAGTTAAAGCGTTGGTTACTAGAGGTATAATATTAAAAATAGACTTGAATAAAATAAATTAACTAGCACAACTTTATAATAGGCATTCTAGATCAAAGCTGATATGACTTCAGGCAAAATAAAACTGTGCTAAGTGGATAATATTTATTTCGAATTAAGTTCGCAAAGAAACAGTTTAAATTATTTGTTGGATGCGGTGAGTTTTTGAAAGAGCGACAAACTTATAAAACAATTATTAAAAGGTGTTATTGTTTTGTTTTATTGTATTTGTTTTGCCACGAACTCACGTTTTAGTCGATGTTAACACTTTAGATCACAGATTAACGGAATCCAAAGGTAGAGTTGTTAAAGAAAAGTCCCCGTATTTATAGACCCGATCTAGCATGAATTTGTGATGCTCAAGCACGGCACTCGGTAGTTACCTACCTGTTAGTTTATTTTTGTCAAATTTATTTCAGGCGCCCTTCTCGTTGGGAGGACTCTTTAAATAAATATTTGTGTGATTTTTATGCTCGGCCTCAATACTTAATGCAAATAAAAAATACATCGCCCGGCCGAGCACGCCGGAAGTCTGCGGCAAATTCATCCATATGACACACTTAATGACTCACATGCGAAAAAAATAATTACAGGGCAAATTTCTTTCGTCTGTTTCTCTCGTGAACAGTTGATGTATTATATCATTTAAAAATCTCCCAGTTTCTAGATAGAATAGTTACGAAAGCAAAATCCTCCAAACTAAACACTGCGTGTATAGTGTGATAATATATACACAAAGTACGTAAATATATCGGTTGGTGCGAGTCTAAAAAAAGCAACACTGCAAGCCACTCGATCATCCAAGAATAGAAATCACGGTGCAAACACATCTTTTGATTTCTCACTTTAGGTCGGCCGAACTCTTGGACTGCGAATTCGGACCACTGGAGGGTGCAGCGAGGCGTTTTCTATCATATCTACCCCCTTATTCCCTATGACAGTATGAACTCGGGACGTGGGCGCGTTACGTTAACTTCGTGTAACTGGCGTAAAATGGTATTCTGTATGCCAATTTCCATAGTGATAGAAGCGGTAAGTTACGTTACGCGCTTGTTACGAGCGGTGAAAATAACGTGTCATAGAGACTGAGGGGGCAGTACGTAAACGCTATTCCGAAAACCGTCAAATAGATAGTTAGTTATGAACACCGATGACCAATTATAATCATGAAGAGTCTGTCTAAAGAGTAAAACTTGAATAAAATGATATTCAGCTAAACTCAAAATGATGAATTGCGGACACAGTTTTTCTACACTTGTGTTTTACATACATCCAAACGTAGTCCGATATACGAAATGAACAGTATGTAAAACTAATTCTCAATACACTAACAAGTTGGAATACAATATGAACTTTATGAATTGGCTGTGACAATTCTGAGAAATCGCGGAGACGTGCAGTAGCGCAGTAATAAGTAAACACTATTAAAATGATTTAATAACATCGATAAATGTCTCGACGATTGGTATTGGACGAGTGGCATTTCATCCACTAATGTTAACGCGTAACTTTTTAAGTTTCCTTTTCAATCATGCCGTTTATACTAAACTGAAATCGTGTGGTCGGTAAACTTTGACTACTTAGAACGTGACTTCACTGCACAGGTGCAGCGCAGTTTAAGAACATAATGGAGAAAAAGGATCAGCGAGGTTTTTGGTTTTGTTGCTGAATATTTTTTACCAGATAAACATAAATGCAAACTTGTGGCAGCTCGTTATTGTTTCATCTATACTAATATTATAAAGAGGAAAGATTTGATTGTTTGTTTGTAATGAATAGGCTCCAAAACTAGTGGACCAATTTGAAAAATTCTTTCACCAATATAAAGCTACATTATCAGCTACTTTTTATCCCGGGGAAATATAAAGCGGGACTTTTATCCAGGAAAAACACATTCACGCAGGCGTAGTCGCGAGTAGAAGTCTAGTTACCTATAAACGCGGGGGAAGCAAGCGAGTGGGTCAACTGAAAAGTTTCGTGCTCCAGTCTCGAATTTTGTTGTTCATACGAGTCTGAGTTACAATAAAGCTTTCTTTTATTCTAAGTAATATTGCATTGAAATGCACTTTGGTGCTGAAAAGTGATATAGTATATGGGCAGCCATTTCTGGATCTAGGGATATATTTTTACCTTTTTTTTTTTTTTTATTTATTTAAGGTATACCAACAGCATAAATATTGAAACAATTATATAGAAACACTTTTAGGGTTAATGTGGCTGATAAATATGCCAATAACAGGTACACTCAGCATTCACCAATTACATACGTAACGTGTTATGTGAACAGTATATTATCTACCAAAAATATGCCAAAATTTATTTACGAATATGTTTACACTTTACTCATGAATGCATTCATTTTATCATTAAATATATCAAGATGTTTTGCACCCTTGTTCACAAGATTGTATTGATTACATATTCTGACAGTTGGTGAATTTACGCCGACATTAGTATTACAATTAGGAATGTGAAAGATTCCAAATATGGGAAATCTGGGTATCTTGGGCGAAACATTAAAACAAATTCTTAAAGCTTAAAGGCGGCCGGTAGTGGATGGATGCGGGCTACTCAAGAGCGGTATGGTTGGCGCTCACTCAAGGCTACGTTCAGCAGCGGACGGAGTAAGTTGATTGATTGAAAGCTCGATAACCAAGAAATGATTCTCACTACGTGCAATTCGCTGATTTTATTTTTATTGCAATTTGTACTTCGAAATATTCAAATAAAAAGATGTGTCAGACCACATCCACTCTGCCGGCCAGTCTGTTGTTTAAAGCCTTGATAGTTGATATTACCAACGTCGTTATCTGTTGAGTTGGTCGCACTTGCTTTTTTAATAGAATTCGTATCGCGACTTACGTCATATACAAGGGATTGATGAATCTATGATACTATATGTATACTATTTGAAGTTCCCAATTTAATTCCATAAATTTTCGTTTAACAATTTTGACCATTGAATTTCTATATGTTAAATAAATTGATCGTCAAATATTCAATTTTGTGTACTAAAGCAATAGACTTTTTGATAAGTAAATATATAATTTTAGTATGATAACTGGAAATTCTGAATTCTATAAATATATAATTTACATCTGCCAGTCGCAGCCAGTGAGTGTGAATAAAAACAAGCATAAGGGTCAACGCACTTCCACCTACTTTACTACTGAACGTTATTATTATTGTTCATAGTGATTTAGAAATAATTGGCGTAGTATATTCAGTTTGAATTAACCTCTTTTTTGAATCCGAATTTATTTTATTAATGTGACTGACCGATTTTTATGGCATTTGCCAGTGTTGCCACAGATATTATTCTTATTTACAAGATGTATATTTTAAACATTTCCTGGCAAAACATATTCATATATATATGTTTTTCACCCATAATGCAGGGACATTAATTGACGGTTTAATTCTGAAACATTAAATGTAATGATGAATGTCAAAATTAGACTCTAACTTAATTTGATGGGTTATTTTAATATTGAAAAAGTTTTTTAAATTTTGACTTAAAATTACTATTTTTCCTTGGCTTCATGCTGTCTCTGTTTCAAATCATATTATCAACATTAAATGTGTAACCTCTGCACAAATTTCCATTCATTTGTTTGCTATTGAGTGATATGGCTATTGCTATGATCTGATAAATGTTTTACATTGTATATTTCATAATGTAAAAGAGTTTACACTGCTTGAAACTGTGTGAAAATAGAATGCATGTTTACCATTACCGACAATTTGTATATATCATTAAAATCACCTAGGCAATGCATGTGGTGACTATTTATAATTGAAAATGGTCATGTACAAAATAGTGAATTGGCTTATTTCTACAAAGCAATAATTATGTTTCCTTATAAAATTTTATTATGCCATTTGCCCACGGCTTCGCCCGCGTTAATAAGTTTTTCCGGGCTAAAAGTACATAAAAACCTTCCCGTTGAATCACTCTATGACTATGACGTTGATACAACTCAACAAATAATGCATTAATTTCGACCAAATTTGATTACCATAAAAACGGTTCTAGTGAGTTAATCTTAAAAGATAGACATATACTGTCGCGGACTTTTTTTTAGATCATTTCAAGAGGAATAATTCTTTCATACATATATTTTTGGTATCTTGAACCGTTTTCGCAGCGCACGCAATGAAAGCCCTCAAGGATGAATAATTTTCCCCGCTTTTTTTACATTTTCCGTTATTTCTTCGCTCCTAATAGTTGCATCGTGATGTTATATAGCCTAAAGCCTTCCTCGATAAATGGTCTATTCAACACAAAAAGAATTTTTCAATTCGAACCAGTAGTTCCTGAGATTAGCGCGTTCAAACAAACAAACAAACAAACTCTTCAGCTTTATAATATTAGTATAGATAATAAACATGTTACATATAAAAAATGGAGATGCTTTGAAAGTTCAGATGTATGCTTAACATAATAATTAAACTAGAAGTCTCCATTTCTTCATGTTTCCTGTGAAACTATAATGTGATCAATACATATATCACTTTTTAATTTGTTAATCATATTGAGTAGCTGTGAGTTATAAATCGGTCAACAATCTTTTAACCATAATAAACAATGTAATTTACGTTATCTTTTTTAATATATAAAAGTCAGGAAATGTTGTAATCAATAATTAACATATTTTCCTTTCTTACCAGTCAATAATTATCAATAAATTTATTGGAATAATTATTTGTACAACAATTAAGTGACTCTAGTTGTCTGTCATATAACAAAGCATTGAAGTGGAAAGTCCCTTTACTCTCATTATATAAACAGAGGTGAAACTGTTTCCTTTCCATTACAATGTAGGAAGTCACTTTCTCCAATATAAACTTATTTATGACACAAATAGTTTAGTTTATTGTAACTGGAATGAAATTAAACAACCTGAAGTAATGTTAATTACTTTTACTTCATAAAAAGGTTGAAAACTTTTTCCAGGCTATAAAATAGAAGATAATTTAAACATACAAAAATTTTGCACGGAAGGCAGTGGTTTAGCTGTTCCCCTGGCATTGCCTATATTTGTGGAAGACGGTGACCACTTACTATCAGATGGTTTTTTATTTTAGTGACATTCTTCGAAGTATGATACAATACTAGCATGTAATTTTGAACATCATACCAAAGCACAAAGGTCAATTGAAAACAAGATGGTCATCTTCAAAGCAATATTATAATTTGTAGAACCTAAAATCAAACAATGCCAAAGTAAATAAGAAAACATGCAGTATCATCATACATATTATAATGAAATTTGTATGGATCCCAAGTACCAAGTGGCATAATGCCAAGTAAAGAGAAAAGTTAATGATTATGCATCTCATTTGTATTAAACCGTCTCCATCATCATCAGCCACATGACATCCACTGCTGAACAAAGGCCTCCCCTGAAGATTTCCAGACAGACCTGTCAAAAGCGACCTGAATCCAGCATCCATCCTGCATACCCCATCTTAATATGTAATAATTGTTGCTTGACTCGTCAAGCCCCACGACGGATACTGGCATCCGAGTATATAGGGTTTCCGCATACATCTATATACAGGGTCATTTTGTAATCGAATACATAAATTTAACTGCGATAAAATCAATTTGAAAGAAACACCATGCAGTTAATTAATTTAACCATAAGTGTAAAATAACGAAGTACATTTTTCAAACAAAATAAAGAACAAAAAAGGTCTTTTAATTTTAGACATCCTATTGCCACTACTAGTATACGAGAGATCGTCGGAGCGTCAACGTCACTGAGGTCTGTGTGTTTCATTGATAATATGCTCACGCACACGCGAACAAGAGATGCACACACGGAGCGCAACGATAAGACATCGCGCCATCGTAACCAAGAAGCTTTATTCCAAACCGAAAAGATGAGGTCGCTATTATTACCTATGCTTCTGTGTCAGGTCACATAGGTCAATCAAAACAACAGTCACTTACTAGATTCTGTCAGAGCCAGTTATGTCTCGTTTAGAAGACTGAAATCATTGAAGCATCTTCGATAATGGTCACAGTCCGTACACCGCACGTAACTTATCAAAAAGCCTCACAACCCTAAGATTCCATCAACTATCACACGATACATCAGCAAGAATCGCACGCTCAAGCCGTCAAATTCGTCGATCGATTTCGTGAAACCGACTATGATGCTACCGTTATGATACGAGTGTCAACGAGGTTCTTGAAGATTGGAATTTTGAACATTTACTCAGTAATCCCTAAAAGTAAAAAAGACATTTCAACGACCTTCAAGGAAACATTAACACTTTATTCACGAGCTTTGTAAATGTAAATCATAGTTTACCACAACAGAAACTTAAAAATTAACACAATAGAATAATAATTACAATTAGAGAACATTTGATCGTGTGCGCATAAAAGCCGACAAAGGACTACTAAACTAATAGGTTTTTACCTACACATGGCTCGCGTCTCCCGAAGCGATGTCAGAGACAAGGTCACTCGGATCGATACAAAACGATATAATAATAAAATTACAATAGGTACCGGTAAGTACATAGGGAGCATCGGCCTAACATTCAGTACGTAAATCGACGTACGCCACGTCGTGTTGCTGCCGGGCGACTGGCGGGCAACGCGCGCGCAGGCCCCCGCACCCCACGGCGCATGCGCCTGGAGGAGCCAGTGCGGGGCCATATTTTAGGCCGCGCGGGATAGGCATAAAGTTCACGAATCCCGGACCGCGAATCTCGATGTATTTCGAAACGTTACACATTTTGATAAATATCACTTGTACTTATTGCTATTACCTGGAATTGTCGTAACTTACTAGTAGGGTAAAAAACGTTAATTTTTACCACTTCATAGAATACACGCACACTTTTGTCAAGAATAAGTAACATTTACGTACGTATAGTAATGGCTGAACTTAATTTAAAATAACCAGGATATTCAATTGACTAATAACCAAAATTATTGTAAGTAGGTAAAACATAGGTATTTAGAAGGATTTTTGAGCACTTGGTCGAGTCACTTTATAAGTGGTTAGTAAATAACGCCAGTTTTAGGTATTATTACTCAGGCAGGAACTATTAAAAATTACGATTGTTATTGCGGTGCGGAGATACTGGGGTACTCTGTCAGAGATGTCCGGGAATAAACCCATATTTCGCCCAAATGTCCGGGATTCTTGCCGTGTTTGTCCGGCGTCGGCAATTTAGGTAATGGCAGCCCTATACAAAGAACATGCCGACAAGTGCGCCGTGCGCCCGCTGGCGCGCGCGATCGTTGGCCCCGCCAGCTGATGTTCGTGTTGCACGTGCTCCCACAGGGATACCAAGCTTTGGTACTATTACCTTATTCTGCAATATCTTGCAATTTTAGTTTTACATTGTTCTATGCTATTTTAACCGTACCACAATGCATATTGAAATTAAATGATGTTAGAGCTCTGGTATGCTTTATTGCTTAAAGTAATGTTATTTTTACAATACAAAGATATTGCTGCGTATTCGTTTAAGTAGACTTTTCATTAGCATAATTGCCCTAGTTATTTTATTATTTAAAATACACTTATTTAAGTGTGTTAGAAATCCATGTGATAAATAAACTAATATCCGATTCTTTGAAAAGCTGTGTCATTTTAGCAAACTTGTCGGTAAAAATGTTTATACTGGCAACACAGCGTGTTTGAGTGCGTGTTTGTATTGAATGGCGTCCGAAAGATACACAACATGTTGGTATCTGCACGTTAGTTTCAATGTGTTAGTAACAAGATCAACGACTCTGACGCGATACAAAATGTAGCTAGAGATTAGAAGGTACAGAAGGCATAATAAGGCGTTTGGTAGTATAAAGTATTTACGTAAACCTATTTTAGGCATGACGTCCAGAAATATTGATGTTAAAATTAAAATAAACGTTGAAATATCATACGGAATCAAAAAATATGATATCAATAGATTAAAATCCTGTAACTTTTTTAATAGTGACTGCGAGTTGTTAAGTACCTACCTATTTCGGTAGGTAAACTTATTTATTAACGAAAACAAAGTTTATTATTGAAGAATTAATACTTTTCTTTACAGCATAACACTTAAAAAATAATTAGTTCCTTTTCACACAATAACATGACAACTTTTTATTTCATGTTGATATTTATAACGTATTAGTTAGGGAGTAGGGACTACTCTAGTAGCAATTTAATTATTTTATTTCAAATTCCACGTCTCAAGCGGTACTGCTGCAGCTATGTGAGTGAATGTATTGCAAGTGAATTTGTGAGTTGCCCTTCTTAATCCTATAGGTTTTGTAATAACATCGTCAGCTGTGACGTGATTCACTGAATAAAGTCAAGCGCGCTAAAACACAGCATGATCAAAAAACTATAAAACTATAATCTGGATTATTGGCGAAAGTATGCGTTACCCATGGATAATATTTTGCACGATGTTAGCAGAGGTCACGCTGAATATGTGGTTTCATTTAGTAACGCAATGTTGAAATGACACTGTATATATATAATAATTTCTCCTAGCCAGTTTCGGCCACGGCGGCCAATCTCAACTGAGATCAGCCAGGTACGCAGGAGATATTATAGTGCACAAGTGTGTGCGCAATACACAGGTGCATTCGCTATTCCTTCACTCTCATAGTCCGGTGAGACGGCAATCCGACATGACCGGAGAGTGATCAGGCGCAGGACCAACGGCTTTACGTGCTTTCCGAGGCACGGGGGTATCACACCGCCAACTTCCTGACTCCGAGCTGCGACTGAGTAAATTTTAAGATGGAAAAACCCAGTCAGAATGTTTTTTGGCTCGACCCGGGATTCGAACCCAGGACCTTAGCGCGCAAATCGTACTCGTAATGCGTACGCAATACAACTACGCCACCGAGGCAGTCTATATATATATATATATATGCAGGGCTTGACTGGTTAATGTTGTGACCATATGGGCTTTATGTGCAAATTAACACAATGAATAAGGTATAAAACAAAGCATATTTTATATATTATATTTTAATTTACTGTTTGCAGAAATAAAAATTATAATTTTCCAAAACATTTTGATGTGTGGTCAAAGTACTTTTATAGAAATTTTGATTCCTTTTTTATTGCATTATATTCAAAATATTTTTTCAATGCTTACAACTTCCCTTTTTCTGTTTCCTAAATATAGCTACGAATATAAAAAGAAGCAGTATTTTTTTTACTTTTGATAACAGTTGTCTCTATACTCCATTGATTTAAGTATTTAACTAAATGTAAACAAATCATAAATAAGGTATTTTACCTGTCCATTTCTCTTTACAAAATATGTCAATCCAAAATAAACTTTTATAACATACACAAAACATAACACTGTTACTCCCGATTATTGAGGTTGTTTGGTTATTATAAAGTGATACTTTTTATTAATAAGAGCGAACACAATTAATTATCATAAATTACAATACTTTTATGAAGAATCTCGATCTGTCAACTGTAAAAGAGCTGTTACGACAGGCATGCTAAACATTTCTCCAATGGATCATAATGGATAACCCTACAAAGTTTAAGAGTACGATTGTCACATAGCACGCCATTAAAACTGGCCGCCATTCAATTTAATCGGTTAACTAGATACCAATTCAATTCAATTCAATTCAAATCATTTATTCAGTAAATAGGCCCCTAAGGGCACTTTTACACGTCATTTTTCACAATATTGTTTTACTAAAAGATTCTACCAGTGCTTCGGAAAAGCCCACTGACCTGAGAAGAAGCACCAAGAAACTCAGCGTAGGTCTTTTATAATTTTTTTTTTTATATATATATTTTACAATTTGTAAATCACAATATTACTTCAAATTTTAAAGATGGATATTAAGTGCGAAAATTAACGGAGAGTACCTAGGTGAAACAACCACCTACATGTTTAATTTTAAGTAAAAAAAATAAAATAAAGTCAACCATCAAACAGAGCAGACCAGTCCACACAAGCAGCACCCGTTCACGAGTATGACGCATGTGCCAGCCATCGGCCTCCTCAACCATGTTTCAGGGAAGTGACCGACCCGGCACACGACGCCGCCGCAAGCACAGACATTAAAGCGAGCAAGACTACTCAGATTGTGGCTAACCAAGACAAAAGAGATGCAACAAAGGGGTATATCAAATGAGTAACGTAGTATGTTCAAAAATATACTCTTAGGATTACCCGGGAAAGTCGCACATATCCATCTGTCAAAAATCACTTAAGCTAATTACAATCGAATAAAAAAAAATGTCAGAATAAGAATAATAATATGTAAAACAATGATGTCAAAAAAAAATTATCTTATTATCTTTACATTTCCATGTTGTAGAAATTTATTTATTTATCATAGTTTTTGTTTTGTTTTTGATAATTCGTTGATGTTGGTTATTCGTTTTGTTTGTAAAGTGAATTTAATAATTTAAAGTGTTTGTTGCACGCCGTAGTTTCATTGACACAATAATCTTCGTAAATACTTTCGTAAGAAAATGTTGACGACCCTGGAATCATATGTTATCTTTTGTTTACATTTAGTTAAATACCTAAACCGATGGAGTATATGTTTTTTTGTACAATGACAAAGAATTAATTGTGGTAACTAATTAAATTCACAAAAAATAAAATGGCTACAATAAACCTACAATACCTAGATATATATTATTATTTCTAATTCAAATACTTAAATACATAATATGTATCTAGGGCAATAAACTTTTATATAATTTAGAAATAAATTATAGACAAAAAAACACTGACACAATGTTACTGTTGCAATTATTTCAAGCATTTATTTTTTTATAAACTCTGTAAAATTAAACAACAGCAAAAACGAGACACATTATATGATATAAAATCTAAATTATTATGTTAGTTAATTTTACGGATACACTACAAAGAGTAAGAAAAATGTATGGTGTATTCATTCAAAACAAAATTGTTTTTATTTTTTTTTTATATCTAGTGATTGTGGACTTGTGGTAGGCAATGACACAGCGTGACGAAATCTATGTGATACCAAAAATATGCACAAAATTAAATCATAGGTAAAACAGCAACAATATTGTAATAAATTTACATGTATAACGAATACAGCAAATTATCAAATAATTTTTATCACTAATTACGTTGTGACGAGTGTAAGATTATAAACGTGCTACGTAACTGTTTTCCCTCTGCAGTAAAGAAGGACTTCATCGAATCACGACTCAAAGAAATGAAACCGAGATCTTCATTTACTTCTAAATTCATTCACATATCACTCCAAAATATAATTTGAGGATACTTACTTTTAGTCTCGTAAGATTTCCATCTCGCGCAGCATTGAAAACGACTGTTTTGAAATCCATGATGGTTCTCTTTGATACGTAAAAAATATTCACAATAAACAAATAACACCTCAAGAACAGCACTTTCTTCTTTGTATAATCATTGAAAATGCACTATATCACGTTTGATCAAAGCAACCCAGTTAATTTATTTCAAAACACTTCGACACTGCAATCACGATCACCTTTCAAACAGCTGCAACGCGACGACGTACTGCCAATTCTGCCATTAAAAAATAAAACTAACCATAGAGCAAAGAGGTTGGATTACAAACGTCAATTGAAATGTTGCTATTGCAGAATAAAAAAATCCATAGATATATAACTGGAAGTTGCAACTACACAAAGAGCGATATAATTATTGTACTTCTTTACGGTCCTGAAACAAAAAATATAGTGCTTATCAAATTATTTTACCGATGGCGTGAATTGGCACCCCTGTCTAACAAGATGGTCGACATTATGAAGAAAATTCCTGCCATTACAATGTGCCATTATGTTTTGTGTTTTTTGTGGTGACTTGTCATAATTGCTTTTTAATAATTACTTACCTCCATGACTCATTCAAATACAAAATCTTCCTCATCTTCCTGCTCTGGTCCCAAATATCTTGGGGTTGACGCGACATGTTTTTTTCTTCCGTTCTCCTCTATCTTTCGTCATCAAGTTATTCACACCGTTTTCTTTCATATCATCTCTTACACAATCCATTCACTTCTTCCTTGGTCGTCCTCGTCCTCACCATCCATCAAAACTCAAATTCATCACTCGTTGGGTAACATGCCTTTCATCCCTTCTCCTCACATGTCCATACCAAGACAGACGATTTCCTTTCAACTTTTCTGTCACTGGTGCCACTATCAAACTCCCTCTAATATACTACAATACTTATTAAAATACTAATGTCATTCCATTCTGCTAAAGAAATATTCGTCTTATTTTATTGATTAATGTATTGTTACGTGCTGGGGTTCGATATAAACAATTAAAATACCGGTATTGGGATAAAACACCAATTAGGATTTTTTTAGTGCTAGAACACTTACTAAATGGCAAAATCACTGCACTTAATACAGCTATTAATTAAACACCCAAATACGTTTATAAAAATCACTCACTATACGTTCAAATACACAATATTCGCCTCGAAATCGCTTTGAGTTATCGCTCGTAGTCCGCTTATCACTCGCTCTTGTAAACAAAACTGAATACCCGGTGGCGGCCGAACGCCGCCTTTTATACCCAGCCGCCGGTACCGCCGTAGTTTGTAGAACGTTCGAGAAGGATCCAGAATAGTCGAGAACTCTTTCGCAAATTAAGGTCAATGATTGCGTTTCCACGACATTCTGGAGACATTGAGACCCTTCGCGAACGTTCCATCGCCAAACCTGTCAGATCGACCGCTTCTCGCCAATAGATTCACGCTGTTTATCGGCGAGTACTAACGCGCGTAACAGTATTAACCTGAATTTATAAATGTAGTTAATAATGGTGTAGTTGATAAACATATGAAAGTCAATTTAGCTGCTAAATATCTGCCCACCCAATAATGATGTTTGTAGTGTTTGATTTACTTCAGTAAGTTGTAGGTTAATTTCATAGTGTAATTTCGTGACAAAACAATTGTTGTCCTGCACTATACATCTTATAAAAAGAGAAGTGTTTATTAGAAACTACAAAACTGGTTAGTTATTACGGACTTACGGCAGAATTTAATTATTTTAATAATAAATTGTTTAAAAAGTGGGACACAGTTTACGCTTACCCATATATTTTATAATTTGATTTGAAAATATTAATGTTTTGTTATTATAAAAAACATTTTCGCGTTACATAAAAATCCGTTGTGTCGTGATGTAGCAGCACTGCATAAACCTTGCTGCCAATATAACGCCACAAGAATTTAAAGTTGAAACGCACTATAGATGACATTCTCGTTTAAAGTATAGAGTTCGCGATTTAGTGTGATATCAAGAATGAAGGTTGTAAATAATGATGATGGATGACATGACAGCCCAATGACAGCCGAACAAAAATTACGGCGTGGATTTATGGTAAAAATTGCGAAAATCTTTTGACTCTCACAAATAATTTGTTAGATTGTATGTGTAATTATCCCGCAAGCTATATCTTTCTTGACAATCATATTTAAAAGTTGTTTCTGACATTATAATGATCGTAAATTCAAAAGTTTCGGTTCAAAGTTTGTGCGTATCATTGTCGTTAGCGCGTAAGTCGAGCTTCCCGGTGTTTGGTGTGTTATAGCAGAGGCAAACGGTGATTTATGAAATGGTGCTGATGGTGTTAGCTAACGGATCAAAAGAAAACTTTATTTGATTGTGTATGATTAATATATTTTGGTGATTATTCGTCACTACTCACGATGTACCCAACTGCTACGCGGCATCCATCGGCCGCAGTACGGGTTTGTATTATTTTCACTTTTACAAACTTTTTCATACTATAACCATGGTATTTATGAACATATGTTTCATCATTCGTTTTTTTTTCTAAGTGAAATTTAGACTCATATTATCTTTGTATTTTGTTTTAGGGTCCACAACCCCCTGCAGGACCCATCAAATTTACAATAGCGGACACATTAGAACGTATTAAAGAAGAATTTAACTTCTTACAAGCTCAGTATCATACGTAAGTAACATTTACATTAATCTTTTCAATTAGTTGTTAAAATTACATTATTAATAAATATTTATTACTTAATATGCTAACAAGACAATTGTAAGTACTCGTACATTGTTGACTATTCTGTAACTTTTGTCCCCAAAGAGTAGTGAAACTAGAGAAACAATAAAAAAATTTTGATCATCGACTTATTCAGTGTGGTTTCTTGTAAAATTGCTATACAATATTCTACTGTTATTTGAGTTGGAATTTTGAAATCAAAGTATAGAAGCTTATATAATGTTTCATATAATTATATGTGCAATGTTTTGAAACAAGATTTTCTATTTTGTTCTTTTTGGAAATCATTTTTGGCAAGAGACATTTTGCCTTCGTTAGACTTTAATTTCTATTAAAGCAACCACTATTTCGTAATATATGCACACAAGATTAGAGTAAGAAAGATAGTTTCTTCCAAAAGTGCACATTAAAATGAATGAGGTCATAACACTCATGTCAAATGTTTGGTCTCTATTTTCCTTAATTATAATCTTTAAGTTAATATACTATGTTGTGTTATCTCATACTATGTACATTTAGATTGAAGTAGTGCAAATATTGCCTTTTCAGGTTGAAACTGGAGTGTGAGAAACTTGCATCAGAAAAAACAGAAATGCAAAGGCATTATGTTATGGTAAGTATTTTTAAATATTTTTAGCACAATTTTATAAGAATATTGTTGGTCTAGTGGACGATAGCCTAGTTGGGAATGGAATGGTCAGCCGATACAATGTCCGGAGGTTCAAAACCCAAGGCACACATCTTTGTAATTACTAAGTTACCTGTGTATTGTTTATCAATTATTGTACGCATTAACAATGAAGGAAAACATTGTGAGGAAACCTAAGAAGTTCTTTATAAGAATTTCGAAGGTATGTGAAGTCTACCATCTCGCACTAAGCCAGCATGGTGGACTAAGGCCTAAACCCTCTGATTAGTAGAGGAGGCCTGTGCCCAGCAGTGGGACAGTATATAATACAAGGCTAGTATTATTATTATTTTTTTATTGTTGGTCTATTGAAAAGTTACAGATATTTGAAAACAAAATACTGTCGTTCTTTAGACTTGTTATATGTGATGTGACTTTGGCACAGTATGTAGTAATACTAACTATATTATGTGGATTTATGTATGTGAAATACCAAATAAATTACTTTGTACTTAATTATTTAAACACTTGCTGTGAAGTGGATGATTAATTCAGCAACACATTGATTATAATTTCTCTGCTATTGTGGATATTTATAGTTTGTATTGATCATTAACCATTACGGGAACCAAATACTATTTTATCTGCCTTATCCCTTCAACACCTATGGCTATAGTTGCAATATATATCTGGATGCTGGCATCCATCGTGGGCATTAACATTAAAAACTTAAATTTTTTGTGCATCAAAATAACATTGTCATGCTTAATCTATGGACATCAACTTGAATTAAATGTTATGTTTGTACTACCACAAATGTTTTTGTATCCTTGGAAAGCAGAAAAGGTATTATATTATTTTGTGTTTGTTCTAAAGTACAGTGAATGTGGGGAAGCTAAAAATCAAAATGAAATCAAAATATACTACAGTATGAGTAACCCCCTCCCAATATGAGAAAAATCGAATTAATTCGAAGAATTCACAGTTACAATGGTTGAATTATTCATCATGTTTCTGGGTTTTTTAAATTCATATCCAGTTCAGGATAAAAGCATTTTATAAAGTACTGATGCAAATTCTATTCAAATAATTATTAAGGGATAATGATAATGGCTAATAATTTATAAATACATCGTCCTCATGTTACATTTCGAGAAATTTCTGTACATTTTAATGCATCATCAGGTTTCATTAAGCAAATTATTAAAAGCTTCATATCAAGTGTGCTAAATAGATACATGTAATATTTGCAAATGAATGAACACTAATATCAACCAAACACATTTTAGCCCCCATAAAGTTGATTAATAAGCAAACAAAAACCTCTGTTTAACTCATGCAAATAGTGATAAAATCATGAAATGACAAATATTTAATGTGTACATGAGATAATGAATTTAATGTGCGTTTTTTAATAGTGGAAAGATTTTTTCCCGTTCCATAATGTAGCTCATGTAACAAATAATTCATAGTGTAATGGATATTATGTTTACATTGTTGTTAATGTATTTTGACATTAAACTGTTAGATAGGGTTTATTGCCTATCGTTTTGTGGTGTAAGGTACTATTATTTTTTATTGGCAAGATATACACCAATGATGTATGGTTAGAAATTTGTTACCTGTTACACAACTCATTGCACACATTTTGGCGGAGATTACAGAAGAGGGACATAGCTGAATATTTCCGAACACTAACTATTGTACTAGCTTTTACCCGCGTCTCCGCCTGCGTTCATTTTCCAAGATATTTGATGATTCATTCAAATCCTTTACTCCGAAACTAGGAAGCTGCCTTCTGTACCACCAAAAATGTTTCTGGCCTCATCCCTGTTCAATAATACATAATCCATTAAATATTATTTTAAGTTTTATCTTTCTATATTATCAAGAAAATGTTATATCTTTGTTGCAGTACTATGAAATGTCCTATGGACTGAATGTGGAGATGCATAAACAGGTATGTTACATACACTCTAACAGGAAAACAATAGGAAATAAAATCATGTCATCTGTATGAATGGTCACACTTTATAAAAACATTCAATTTTTATTCATTAATCCATATATAGACGATAGAGCAAACTAGGAGATTAATTTGCCTATAATAATTTATTATCTTTTAATAGTGGAATGGACTGCCTTGGAGGCGTAGTCTTATTGCGTATGCGTTACCGAGTACGATTTGCGCGCTGAGATCCTGGGTTCGAATTCCGGGTCGAGCCAAAAACATTGTGACTGGGTTTTTCCATCTTAAAAATATTACTCAGTCGCAGCTCGGAGTCAGAAGTTGGCGGCGTGATACCCCCGTGCCTCGGAAAACACGCAAAGCCGTTGGCATCTTACCGGAGTATGAGAGTGAAGGAATAGCGAGTGCACCTGTGTATTGCGCACACACTTGTGCACTATAATATCTTCTGCACACCTGGGTGATCTTCGTTGAGATTGGCCGCCGCGGCCGAAATTGGCTAGGAGTATTTTATTCTTGTAAAATATAAAAACGAACTCTACCCTATTTACTAAATTTTGTACTCTCAAAATATTTAAGTCCAAAGACTTCTTCATATATTCTTATTTCTAGACGGAAATAGCAAAGAGGTTGAGCGCTATAATTGGACAAGTGCTGCCGTTCTTGGCTCAAGAGCATCAGCAACAAGTCGCGTCGGCTGTTGATAGAGCCAAGCAAGTCACCATGTCTGAACTTAATGCTATTATTGGGGTAAGTGTTAATGGACTTAAACATAATGTGCCTTATTTGTAGAAATTCTGTATTTATATCATATACAAATGTAAGAAACTTTTTTTTATGATATTAATAATTATAAAAAAAATACATGTAGAGATTTATCGATTCTGTTGTTAGAACTTCATCGAGGATAAGTGACAAAATTCAGACAGAATTTGTATGAATAAGGCGATATCTGTTTTTTACATGTCTAACTGTATTTACTAAAATATTAATTGTATGTTTGCTATTAATTTTTTTAAGATCCAGGACATTTATTTATCTTGTAATGTGCCACGTCTTTATGTATTTTTGACGTCTTATTAGGCTGGCTCACAGAACATAACTTCCTGTGTTCTGCAGATAGGACCATGGGGTTTTGGGCATCTTGAATGTACCCAATACCACATCCACCCTATATTTTTTTTTAATCCAAAAGTTAAATTCTCAGCTATTATTGAATGCAATCCTCAAATCGCGCTACAATTTGTCTCTTTATAAATTACCAGTGAATTAAGTAAAATCCAATCAATATCAACCGTTCAAAAACATTTCATGTCACACAAAGACAAAAAAATCAAAAAAGTTCATTTATCAACGCAGTATTTATTTCTGTTTATAGCAACAGCAACAACAGGGCCTACAACAACTGCTTGTAAGTGACAATACTGAGCTTGGTTAATATGTGTTGTGATTAACATTATTTTTGTTAAATTTATGTTGCCTTGTTTTTTCACTACACAAAGAATGTCACCTGTCGCTTCTGAAATGCATCTATGTTGTTTAATCTGTGGCGGTTTTTGCATTTTCGTTTTTTTTTGTGTAGGCGTTTAACTGCGGCTAAGTTTCCGGTTTGTTTAAAAAGTTCTGAACACTTTAGTGTTTCTGACTTAGCATCTCTGATGTGTTTTTTTACTTTATAACATAAACGTAACGCCATTACCCTCGAAAGGTTAAAGAGATAAATTCGCTGTCAGTAGAATCAATAAGTCTTGAAATATAACTCTAGCTTAGCCTATGCTTACAATTTACTTAAAAAAAGATGCACATACTCGAAGTTCTGATACAATTTAATAGCAGATCTAATTTTTCAAATATTTTATTTGACTATCCTATTCGAATACATACATACACTCACGCCTTTTATGCCCGAAAGGTTAGGCAGAGGCGCAACTAATGCACCCACTTTTCACCGTGCGTATTCCGTTCCATGATGTGAGGGGGCGAGCCTATCGCCAAATCGGACACACGTTTCAAACTCCGGGCTGATACTGAATAGAAAAATCCAATATCACTTTTCCCGACCCGGGGATCGAACCCCAGACCTCAGCATTGCTGTCGTACCGTCATGCAACTACGCCACCGAGGCAGTCCATTCCATTATATTCAAGTATCTTAATATTATGTTAATCTCCTCCACAATACATTAATCAATAGATCCACAAAAAGTCAATTACAATCTTTCCATTTTCATACGAGATAATAGCGTGTGCAATCACGCTATCCAAATTGCTTAATTAATTTTTAAGCGTATAATAGCAAGTAGGACACACACAGAGCAATTACGAAAATCAATCGAGAGTAGTGAGGGGACTTTGCAATAAAGTATCAATATTATCGAAATACCACTAACAATACACTGGGTAATACCGCCGCCATGTTTGTTTCTACTGACAAGCAGCACTGTTGTGTTTCGGTTTGAAGGACATTGTAGCCAAAGTAACTACTGGACATAATGAGACTTAACATCTTATGTCTCAGGATGACGAGCGCAGTGGAATGCCACACAGTACTTTGTAACTCAAGATGCTGTATGGTGTTTGTACTGTTAATGGGTGGTCGTATCGCTTACTATCAGGCGAACGGCATGCTCGTCTCGTCATTCGTTGCCATAAAAAAAAATCCTGCTATCGATAGAAGTTATCGACATAAGACTTTATTTCAATCTATAGATGACTGATAAATGTCTTGAAATTTTAAAATCTCTGTAATGCAATGCAATGCAATCAGCCCCATAAATCTCTGTAAGGTAACGATATATTAATGCAGCGTTATATCAATGTGCCATGCCGTCTGACTCATTGCTTGACAATGGCCAGGAGTCTTTGTAATAGGGCTTTAGACTTAAATTAGATGTAATGGTACCTATGTGAAAGATGTATTTTCGGGCTGCCAAAAAGAATTGGCGAAAATAGACTTTATTTCATGTAAATTAAGCACGTTCTCAAAGGGTTGCCGGCAGCCTCTTGGCAGTTGAAGATATGTTATATCTAAAATATAAATCTATCGATATGAATACAACACTAATCGTCAAGAAAATGCAGAGGCCGACATAAATTTTCACAAATCACACGCGTGACGCGTAACATGTGAGTTTTAATGTAAAATTAATAGTACACAAGTGTCTGTAATCATTTTTTACTTCACATTTCATTGTATGCAAGCACCGTTGATTCGATTTTACGCTGTTCAAATGTATTAGTTTACACGGACACATGTATGTTGGCCGTATTGCATTCTGTGATTGCTCGTGTAATGAAATTGTTTTATGGATAGCGGAGTTAATTGTTTATTACTCTCGTATTTTCTTCATTACTTATATGAAATTTTAACCCGTCAAACCCCGCTTATATATATAGATGTATGGGGAAACTTTATATACTCGGACGCCGGCGTCCGCAGCGGGGCTTGACGAGTCAATATGTAAAATGTTTCAATGATTCTGTAACTGTACAGAATTTTAAAATACGTACTTCCTTTTTTTGGGAGGAGTTTATTTTTAAATAGTACAGTTTCTTCATCGTATCACGAGTAGATTACGTGATAACAGATTATCAAGTTCATAAAAAAGAACACTAGACGACGATTAAGAATAAAATGCCGCTATCTAACGAAATTCCCTAAAACCCAATCTCGAATGATAAACTATAAAAACCTCTTAAAGTATAATTTTGATAAAGAATTTAAAGTGTTTGCATAGAAGTTGGATAAGCGTTACAAGAACATGTCTTGGTTCTATATTTTTCCTATAAGTCATAAGGAATTTGTAATTTTTTTGTTATTGGTTAATGCAAATTTTTTATAACACATACACACTCAGGCCTGTTATCCCCGAAGGGGTAGGCAGAGGCGCAACTAGTGCACCCACTATTCGCCGTTATTCCGTCCCATGATGTGATAGGGGGCGAGCATCTCGCCAGATTGGGTAAAATTTCCAAAATCTGGGCTTATACTGAACAGAAAAATACAATGTCATTTTACATGCGGATCGAAGTCAAAACCTTAAGATACCATTTGTACCGCACTGTAACTAAGCCACCAACGTACTGCGTAGTCAAATGAAAAAAAATGCATTGACAATCTTTAAGAAAATTATTGGAGACTGAATTATTTGGTCCTACCGTGGTATACTGACGCTGATTGGTGGATTATCATTGTTTTATTGGGACACCTCAGATGCATAAGTTCATTCGATCTTAAATATTTATGTGGAACTTCTTTATAGCTCAAAAAGAAAATTAAAAATTTAACGAAAGATGAAAAACAATGTACGTTATATACACATATTTGGTGCCTCACATTAGATAACAATAGGGTAGTTGATTACTTTTTTAATACATCAAAAATGTATGCCATCCAAAATCTAAAATTTTTTTTTTCCATATTGGGGCAATAATTAGTAAGTTATAAAAAGCTTTGAAATTTGGTGTAAGGGGTAGTTGTCAAATAACAGTAATATTACACTGTGACGTCGACGACAGTCGCCGGCCATAACGCTGCGTGCGTGCGAAAGAGATAGCGCGATATCTACGCCACGTCCCCACTTTTGCTCACAATAATATTTCAAGTATGATAAACTGTGAAGAATTTCTTTTTCGTATTATTTTCTGTTGCATATAAAATAATTTACAAAATCAAACATAGAAAACTACCTTATTATGTTCTCTATGGAATTTGCATTTTTCTCTATATTACAAACAATACATTTAAATTGACAAATAATATTAAATTACTCAGATGGGATGGAGGCATTCATAATGCGTATTTGTATCTTGTGAATACATTGTTATTTAAATATAGTATATAATACGTAAGACTTCGGTCATGCAAACAGTCTGTGGTGAATTTTAAGACAGTTTGTTTTCATTTTCAATTAAGCAATATCATCCATAGTTAATCGTAAAACTAGTTATTAAAACAGCAAATGAAATTAATTAATACGGAAATTAGACCGAAAACATACTCTACCACAATAATGACGGCCTTCAATTATGGTTCTAATAAAGAATTTTAAAACCGTTGACTTAATTAAACTAGATTGGTGTGATGTTCATATTTGAATGTTCCATTATTATGTGTCTTGTGTCTATATAATAAAGTCACTTTTTCACAACAACATCACTAGACTCGGAAAAGGAACTATAAATTGTTATCATCTCAGTTGTGTGTCTGTCATAGTCTTTCTCTTTAAATTAAATTATAATGTTAGATTTCTTATTATAATTCCACGTCATTCATTTACTTTTCGTACACGCCATTATTAGTTTATTGTGAACATACTTCAAGACAAGCAAATTGTTCAAATGTATCATTAAGCAATTCACAACTTACGATGTCCTCTAAGCACTTGATTGTTAACTATTTAAAAAAGGGAACTCACCAAGGGCTGTAAACAAGATGCTTTCTACAATAGTTAACGCTTGATTTATCGCTAAGACATGTCATTGCGCAAATTTTTTTTCTATTAGCGTTAAAAACTGTAGTAAAGCATATTCCTTAAGTCTCAGATCTTTTCTGTTACTATGTCCCCATTCTCCCCAATCCCATGCGATAGTATAACGTGCGTTTGCCAGCAGCAACAGATACACGCGTCGGCGGGGCTGTCGCACGGCGTGGGGGGCGTGGGACCCGCGGGCGGTCTGCTCGGCGCGGGGGGGCTGCTGTTCGCGCCGGGTGCGGGGCCCCAACCTCCGCCGCATTTGCCGCCGCCTGCGCATAAGGTGAGTAAATAATTATTTTGTGGCCTGGTGCTAAAAAGGCCAACATCCCTTAAGAATGTATTTTGGCCAAAATGTGACTCCCCTGGCACCAGGCTGCAGTTTATTTTTAATAAGCAAAATAAGATAAATAGTCGATACAATTAAAAAAAACTTACATTTGTTTCATAGGGGTGATTTTTTTAATTTTAATGGAAATGTGATGCAGAAAAATTATAGTATGGAGTTGGTCTGACTTGTTATTTTAGTAATCATATCACAGACATTGCAAATTGAAAGTCGATTTGTTCAAACTTCGGCATTTTCACTGAATATACGAAATGCTACAAATGCTATTACAAATTCCCCACTTCACTCTGCATTCTGTAAGGCTCTTCGAGTATCAACATAGTTGTACCTAGCAATTCATTGTATAGACAGAGGCAAACCTATCAACAACATGGCCTTACTTAACGAATTTAAGAATATTTTTTGTTTTAAGTTTTAATTATCATTGTCACAATATTTTTACGACCCCACATAAAACCCCTAAATTCATGTCACAGGTGGAACTTCCTCCCCCGGCGGACATAAAGCCCCCGGTACTGCCGGGCGGCCCCGCGCCTCCCCCGCACTTACCAGGGCAGCAGCCGTCCAGAGAGGACGATAGACATGGCTCATCGAGAGTTTTACAATCGGTATGTAGTGATTTTGGAATCTGTACATTGATTTGGTAGGTTGAAATGCGCGGATAGGTATGTTTTAAAGTGATGTCCAGGGTACATAAACATCCACATTAACAGGAATCATAGACATACGGCTTAGGGAATCTGGCATAATTATTAGGAGTGGAAGAGAGTTGTTTAACCTTTGGAAGCTTCACTCATCATTCCAAACGCACCCAGTGATCAGTAATTTTAAAAATAATAACAAAATAACAAAACCAAAAATTTAAGAAAATATGGACAAACAAAATAATAGGAAAATAATATACACTCACGCCTTTTATCCCCGAAAGGGTAGGCAGAGGCGCAACTAATGCACCCACTTTACGCCATTATTCCGTCCCATGATGTGATAGGGGGCGAGCCTATCGCCATATCGGGCACAAATTCCAGACTCCGAGCTGATACTGACTAGAAAAACTCAATATCACTTTGCCCGACCCGGGGATCGAACCCGAGACCTCAGTATTGCAGTCGAAAATAATCTATGTCACAAAATAACTAAAAAGTATTGATAATTTTATTATTCACAAATAATATTGAATTCCATGAAAATATATTATAATAAATAACCAATATTCTTAGCTATTAGTAATAAGTTTCTTTCTAAATCAGAAAGAAACTTATCTTTAATTTTATTTTATTATTATTTATGATTACTGATTACCAGCGCTACCCCTGTGTGAATTTTAAGTGGTATCGTCGGTACCACCCTGTATATAATGTATGTCGGCAGAGACGGTCCGTGTCTCCGCATGAACGCGAGCAGAAATACCGTCCGCGTTCTCCTGAACCCGAGCCACTCGACGTCAAGCGGCGGAAGGAGGAGAAGGTACTCGGTCATGTGAGTCTGTGTAGTGTATGTGTCGCTTCCTACACCACACACGCTTGTTAGCCCCCGTCTCCCCTTCTCTATAACAAGAATGTGCGTGCTGGTTGTTGTTAAATGGCCATGGGGATATTGGGAGATGTTGCGTTGAGACTGGATGGGTTTTAAGTTATGAAAGTGGAGTTGGAATAGATACTAATGTTTAGGAATTTCTATGTACAGTATGTTATAATGCAATTTAAATTCATAATCGATGTGAAAATTTAAGTTGAAACGAAGTGATGCTTAATGATAAAATAAGTCTTTAGAAACATGTATAAATTGGACGATAGCCTTTTTGGGAATGAAACGGTGTGCCGAGACAATATCCGGAGGTTCAACTAAATAAAATAACTTTATTCCATATTTTTTAAATGATATCATTACAGCAAATAATAGCTTCGAATAGCCGTACGGAGTGTTGCAGAGTTTTATACGAATTGCCAAACAAAATGGCAGCATGACAATTGTTGTATAAAAGTTATTCATTGAATAAAATAAAACTAGACTTTATTTAAAGGCGCAACAAAAAAGACAAACTATTTTATTTATACAACTGCAATTTGTATTTTATTGTGTATTGTATTTGTTTTGGACGTCCACGTTTAAAATAGTCTGACAAACTGATAATGGTCGTAGAAAGTGACTTGGATGCAGGCCGTTTCCAACAGCTTCTGGAAATCTCTAGAGGCCTATGTTCAGAAATGGACATCTTGTAACTGATGATTATAATATTTGATACTGAATAACTTGATAAAATAATACCATCCGAGCAAGCATTGCGTAGAGTCCCTATCTCTATGTACAACCTACGTAGGTACACTAATCAAAACCTGCGTTTTTCGGCGTATATGAGACGGCACCGCGGTATTTTGTTGCATTAATAGGTAGAGCTGCGCGAGAATAATACCAACCTTATATACTATTCCACTGCTGGGAACGGGCCTTCTCTACCTCTAACATGGTTAGAAAAATCAGTCGTCAATATGATAAAAAAATGCGTACAGTATTTTTTTTATACACGGTCATTTTTACATTGCGTTACTAAATGAAACCACACATTCGTCTATACCTCTGCTTACATCGTGCTAAAAATTATCAATGAATAACGAATACTTTCGCCAAATATCCCGGTTGTAGTATTCAATTTTTTTTTTCATTTCGTAGTTTAGTGCAAACATGATGTGTGCGTAAGTGTATTTTTGAGTTAAAGTGTAATGTTGCTGCTGCGACGAATTCTCCTAGAGCAGCCATAGTGGCATTAGGGAGTGTAAAATTAAAGTTACATTTTATTGGTATTTATTTTGTTCGAAACTTACACTTTTTTATTTTACATTTATGGTTAAAATAACTAAATGGAAAGTGTTATTTTCAACGAGATAAGTATGTGGTTTTATTTATTAACGCAATGTCAAAATGACCCTGTATAATATTAGCTTTTGCCCTTTTTTATTTTACATTTATGGTTAAAATAACTAAATGGAAAGTGTTATTTTCAACGAGATAAGTATGTGGTTTTATTTATTAACGCAATGTCAAAATGACCCTGTATAATATTAGCTTTTGCCCTTGGCTCCGCCCGCGTGAATGTGTTTTCCCGGGATAAAAGTCCCGCTTTATATTGTCCTGGGATAAAAAGTGGCCTATGTGTTAATCCAGAACATGATCTAACCGTCTGCCAAATTTCATCGAAATTCGTTCAGTAGTGTTTGCGTGAAAGAGTAACAAACATCCATACATTCTTACAAACTCGCCTTTATAATATTAGTAGGACTAGCTTTTGCCTGCGGCTCCGCCCGCGTTAAAAAGATTTTCCGATACAAAAGTCCCGCTCTATATTTTCCCGGGACAAAAAGTAGCCTATAATGTCCTTTCTCAGGCTCCAGACTGTCTACCAAATTTCATTTAAATCGGTTCATTCGTTTTGGCCTGAAAGACAGACAGACAGACAGAGTTACTTTCGCATTAATAATATTATTAAGGATTTTATTGTACAAGTACATTAGAAAAAATTGGTAATATAAATATTGACATTTATCAACAACCAGTACACGAGTATGCTTGTTTGTTCAGATGCTTGGACATTATTGCTCGCAATGTAAATACAGCTCTAGTCATGAGTCATTGCTGGTTAGTTTTAGCCACGAATGTTGGTGATAGAAAACTGATTGCTTGTTTGATTTTTAGGACAGTGATGCGGAGAAAAGTGATCAGGACTTGGTTGTGGATGTTGCTAATGAGGTGAGTTGTTTTAATTAGGTTTTATGAGACTTCAATTATGAACTTTATTGTTATTTATTATAAAGATTAAAATTGTAAAATATAGGCTATAAAAAACATTAATATTGACTGACACATATCTCAACTATAGACTTATACTCTGATACTAGACACTCATGAAATAAGAGTGACTTAAGTGACACTGTTTCTTGGTAATTTTTTTATGACATATCAACAGGCGTAGAATAGTATTTTGCCATATGGGTTGAAATTTTTTTTTATTTTCTAGGAGGAGAGAGGTTCACCCAGTGTACGCACGGAGGGCGGCGAGAGAACGGAAAACGGTCCCCGACCTCCTTCAAGATCCGGCTCCTCTTCAAGTCGCTCCACACCTAAAAGTTCTAAAGATGTAAGTTGAAATTTTTTTAGCTCTTTTCAGTCTAGAGTATAAGCATGTACTTTTATGCTACGATTTACTATTGGATAAAGTTTCCTGATATTTCCAATTTTAGAGAAATGTGACTTACGTACAACAAAAAAAAAAACACGCTTTGTAAAAAACAACTAAAAATAGAAAATAATTTTTAATAAACTTGAATTGAGAATAGTGTATATAAGAAAAACATGTATCTCTTATTGTAAAAAAAGTGTGGGGTGCTTTTTAAGATATTATCAGAATGATAATCCTTCTACTCATATTATCTGTCAATAAAATATTTATAACTATTGACACCATGCACCCCATACACATACGTCTAAAGCTTATAAAAGCGTGTTAAATTAACTAAAACTAAAGTAGTACTGCAGTCTACGATTGTACGACTTTCTCAGACTAATGATACAAAACTGTAATTTTTAAATTTACCGTTTAATTTTCAGGAGAAACCAGGAACGCCTGGCAGTAAAATGGCGCGGGCACCCACACCCACGGGCCCGGGGAGAGCGGGGTACGGGTTCCCGGGCTATCCGGGGTACAGACCGCCGCATCCGTACGAGAACTCGCATCACAGAACGAACGGCATCGCGCCACCGGCCAAACCGTAAGTTATTTATACTGTGAGAGGAAATGGAATGTGGTCGAGATGTGAGTGAAATGAAGAAGGAATATGGCCAAAGATAACATCAAAGATAACTCAGGGATTTTTTTATGGATAACACCAGCCAACGCAAAAAATAAAAAAAATCTTGCGTATGGGATTCACTTAATACATATATCTTATTCTATAAGCAAAAATATTAAATCGAGATTGGTACCAGGGCCGGCCTTAGTTATCCGAGCGATAATTTTATTGTATGTCTTTTTACCGGCGACCTTTTTTAGCTCCCAAGTGTATGCTTGTGTTGTCCCCCTAGAGCCTTTGCCCTGGCGCCCTAGGTGACCGGTAGTATAAGATTTTTCCAACAGTAGTTATCTTTTTGTCAGGGTGTTATTAAGCTGGACGCGCTCGCAGAGCCACGAGTGCTCCGGCGCGGTGCGGCGTGGCGCGTGACACGTGACACGTGACACGTCACACGTGACACGTGACGCGTCACATGTGACACGTGACGCGTGAGGTGCTGCGAGCGCGGCCAGCTTAATTACACCATGACAAAAGATAACTACTATTGAAAAAACGAGACATATTACGCACTCTTAATAAAACAATGACCTACTCCAAAATTATAGGTAGATGAGTTTTAGCAAAATATGGACCTCAAAGGGCAAGCTGCATCGACTAAGAAAAAAATACGTCTTTTTAACATTGGGAATAAGGTCAAAATTGTTTGGATTTATGTTCGTTCCTCGCCCAACTTAAAAAAAATTATACAGTTAGTTTTTGTGACGCTTTCCATGAGTCAACGAGTTTGGATTAGATGATTATTTTGTTTTTTTAACCTGGACCAACGGCCAGTAGTCTGACGAGAGTAGGTTTTTCTGGCCACACCGGACTTAGGGTGAACGCTTTAGGCGCTCGCAACCATTTGAATTAAGTGACCATGCTGAGGGCAATTTACTAACGGGTTACGAACCTCGGCTCAGGATGGCCACTGAGAGATGATGAGACATCAACGATTAGGGAAAGATTGGTTTTTAGGCCTAATCATATTAATTAGCCTAATCCTATTAATTCTTTGGTTTCCCTTCATAACGCCTCGACTGCTTTGGTGGCGTAGTTGTATTATGGTACGACTGCAAAGCTTGAGGTCTCGGGTTCGATCCCCGGGTCGGGCAAAGTGATATTGAGTTTTTCTATTCAGTATCAGCTCGGAGTCTGGAATTTGTGCCCGATATGGCGATAGGCTCGCCCCCTATTACATCATGGCACGGAATAACGGCGAAAAGTGGGTGCACTAGTTGCGCCTCTGCCTACCCCTTCGAGGATAAAAGGCATGAGTGTATATGTCGCACCTTTAGGACGAAAACGACACAATTCAAAAAATAGAAAAGTGAGTTGTCATTTTTAAATGACTAAAAACTAGTCCTTTATTTATAAAAATATAATAAAAAAAAGGGACCTTTATAACAGTTTCGTTTTTTTTCTGCTTGAATATGGTTGTGTTTGAATTATTGTTGTATTGTGAGTATTTTTATGACGATAACTCCATTTTCTATATTTTTGAATTGTGTCGTTTTCATCCTAAAGGTGCGATGTATGTATATGTATATGTATTCACATTTATTGAGAGTGTTGTGTTGTGTCCCAGCGCGTACTCGTACCACACGTGCGGAGGCCCGCTGCAGCCGGTGCCGTTCCCCGCGGACGCGCTGTCGTCGCCGGGCGTGCCGCGGGGCGCGCGTGCGGTGGCGGCGCTGTCGCACGGCGAGGTGGTGTGCGCGGTGGCGCTCTCGCACGCGCCCGCCTCGCGACACGCGTACACCGGCGGCAAGGGCTGCGTCAAGCTCTGGGACATCTCCAACCCCGGCTCGCCTGCTAGTCTCGAGCCGCTCAGTCAGTTGGATTGTTTGGTCAGTACATCTACAGGGTAATTTTTACATTGCGTTACTAAATGAAACCACATATTCGTCTATGCCTCTGCTAACATCGTACTAAAAATTATCAATGAATAACAAATACTTTTGCCAAAAATCCCGGTTGTAGTATTCCAATTTTATGATCATTTTGTAGTTTAGTGTGAATATGGTGTGTGCGTAAGTGTATTTCTGACTGTAAGTATAATGTTGCTGCTGCGACGAACCCTCCTAGAGCAGTCATAGAGGCATTAGGACGTGTAAACTTAAAGTTACTTTTTATTGATATTTATTTTGTTCAAAACTTACACTTTTTTATTCTACATCTATGGTTAAAATAACTTAATGGAAAGTGTTATTTTCAACGAGATAAATATGTGGTTTCATTTATTAACGCAATGTCAAAATGACCCTGTATACTTCCTACTAATATTATAAAGGCGAAAGTTTGTAAGAATGTATGGATGTTTGTTCCTCTTTCACGCAAAAACTACTGAACGGATTTCGATGAAATTTGGCATACGGGTACATCAAGTCCTGGATTAACACATAGACTACTTGTTATCTCGGGAAAATATAAAGCGGGACTTTTATTCCAGAAAAACTTTTTTAACGCTGACATAGCCGCGGTCATGATACTATTGCATTCATAACGATATCACTGCGAATTTTTATAAATTTATCATTAAATGAATATTTATACTGTTAGATTTTATGAACCGGTTCTTTATATTGCATCAAATGACGAGACGAGCATGCCGTTCGCCAGATGGTAAGCGATACGACCACCCATAAACAGTAGCAACACCATCCAGCACCTTGAGTTACAAAATTCTGTGTGGCATTCCACTGCGCTCGTCATCCTGAGACATACGATGTTAAGTCTCATTATTTCCTGTAATTACACTGGCTACAATGCACTTCAAACCGAAACAACAGTGCTGTTTGGCGGTATAGACATTGCGGTGGTACTCACCCAGACGGACTCTTACATATGAGTCCTACCACCAGTAAAATTTATCCTATTCTAGCAAAGAGACAACTACATCCGTTCAGTGAAGCTGCTGCCGGACGGTCGGACGCTGATCGTGGGTGGGGAGGCGTCCACTCTCTCCATCTGGGACCTCGGCTCCCCCACTCCTCGCATGCGCGCTGAACTCACGTCCTGCGCACCCGCCTGCTACGCACTCGCAATCAGTCCCGACTCTAAGGTACTATACAATTGTTTTTTTTTTTTTTTTGTCGCGGAGAAAGTGACTTATTACTACCGCCCAGTGTCCAAGGGGAACGACTGAGCGGTTATGTTGGGTTCACCGTGCCTTACGACCTAGGTACTATACAATAAGGTTTCATTTTGTACATGTAACAGCGATGGTTGCTTCTCACTTGGGCAGGTCTACGTTTAACCGTAGATGGCGACAAGCTTATTGATTTATTTATGCACAAGAGCGAATAAAATTAAAAACAAAATTATAGAGTATGACTGCATCGGTGGTGTAATTATATTATGGTACGACTCCAATACTGAGGTCTCGGGTTAGATCCCCGGGTCGGGCAAAGTGATATTGAGTTTTTCTATTCAGTATCAGCCCAGAGTCTGGAATTTAAGCCCGATATGGCGATAGGCTCGGCCCCTATCACATCATGGGACGGAATAACTGCGAAAAAAGGGTGCACTAGTTGCGCCTTTGCCTACCCCTTCGAGGATAAAAATAAGGTTATGAGGAATCGCGGTATTGTTTTAAACTAATATTATTTTATTTCCAGGTGTGCTTCAGTTGCT
The DNA here is from genome assembly GCA_949316025.1 of Lapara coniferarum. NCBI lineage: Eukaryota > Metazoa > Arthropoda > Insecta > Lepidoptera > Sphingidae > Lapara > Lapara coniferarum. Next base: position 15,091,967 of record OX438934.1, on the reverse strand, counting down.
GTTCAGACGGAAACATCGCCGTATGGGATCTACAAAACCAAACATTAGTTAGACAATTCCAAGGTAAATAAACAAACCAATAATAAATATGCAAATTAAGATTATACATAGTATGATAAACATGTTATAAGAGTATTATGGTACGTCTAAATCTGACGAAGGCGGGTGTTTACACAAGGATTAAGCGCAAGCAGTTGCGGTTACACGAAAGCGGCGCGAGTGCAAGTATTCACTATGTTTCTACTTTTTACGCACTCTTATAGATTATAATGGACATTATTCATACACACACACACACACACACTCGCGCCTTTTATCCCCGAAGGGGTAGGCAGAGGCGCAATTAGTGCACCCACTTTTCGCCGTTATACCGTCACATGATGTAATAGGGGGCGAGCCTATCGCAATATCGGGCACAAATTCCAGACTCCGGGCTGATACTGAATAGAAAAACTCAATATCTCTTTGTCCGACCCGGGGATCAAAACCGAGACTTCAGCATTGCAGTCGTTAAAATAAACTATATTAGAGTAAGATTTCTATATTCTTCAACAGTGGAGCAAAAAGGAAAAACTTTTGTTACATCGTAATTTTGCAAGAGAACAACGACTACTGACAAAGACATATTCACTATTTCTTATTTTAAATATAAGCAAACACAAAAGCCAGTACGAACATTAAAACCTCTTTTACAAAATTTACTTTTCAACACGAACGAATTCTAAATTGAGTTTGAAGGAAGAAGACAAAACCATTCTATAGTTAAAATAGGTTTATAAACTGTTTATGAATGAGATCGTACGTCTGCAAATCCTATTAATATTATAAACGCGAAAGTTTGTAAGAATGTATGGATGTATAGATGTTTGTTCCTCTTTCACGCAAAAACTACTGAATGGATTTCGATGAAATTTGTCACAGGGGTAGATCATATTCTGGATTAACACATAGGCTACTTTTTATTCCGGGAAAATATAAGCAGAACTTTTATCCCGAAAAAACTTTCTGACGCGGGTGGAGCCGCGGGCAAAAGCTATGTTTGATAAACGTATTTAAAAAAAAGTAGTCAACTACCCTATTGTAAAATAGTTGATGTTTGTGTGCACACGCAGGACACACGGACGGCGCGTCGTGTATCGACATCAGCGGCGACGGCACGCGGCTGTGGACGGGCGGGCTCGACAACACCGTGCGCTCCTGGGACCTGCGCGAGGGACGACAGCTGCACCAGCACGACTTCTCCAGCCAGATATTCTCGCTCGGATACTGTCCCACCGGTTGGTAACCAAACTACTGTATTTATAAAACTACTACATTCCAATACAAATTTAAGTTAGTCTGTGTTTTTAGTCAAAAAATAACAATACGTTCAGCTTATAGCGAATTTTTTTTTTAAATCCTCCTAGCCAGTTTCGGCCATGGTGGCCAATCTCTACGGAAGTCAGCCAGGTACGCAGGAGATATTATAGTGCACAAGTGTGTGCGCAATACACTGGTGCACTCGCTATTCCTTCACTCTCATAGTCCGATGAGACGACAATCCGACATGACCGGAGAGAGATCAGGCGCAGGACCAACGGCTTTACGTGCTTTCCGAGGCACGGGGGTATCACACCGCCAACTTCCTGACTCCGAGATGCGACTGAGTAATTTTAAAGATGGAAAAACCCATTCACAATATTTTTGGCTCTACCCGGGATTCGAACCCAGGACTTCAGCGCGCAAATCGTACTCGTAACGCGTACGCAATAAAACTACGCCACCGAGGCAGTAACAGATAGTATACAGGGATACGTATGAAATACTTGGTTTTGGGGTCAACTGCCTCAGTATCACCGATAGTCTGTAGCCTCTACTAACTTTATACTAGCGCCCTTACTTTATAGTTGCAAAGGTCCTGGAAAGAAAATGGGGAAGATGGAAGAATGTTCCCAGGATGGCAAGAGAGGAAAAGAGATGGGAAATGTTCGCAAGCTACGTAAGAATCCACTGTGTGGATGGCAGCAAATGGGAGGGAAGCTGGAGAGTCTAATCTTGACGATGAAATCTTTATTCCAGGTTCATGGCTAGCGGTGGGCATGGAGAACTCTCACGTGGAAGTGCTGCACGCCGGCAAGCCAGACCGGTACCAGCTGCTGTTGCACGAGTCGTGCGTGCTGTCGCTCAAGTTTGCCGCATGTGGCAAGTGGTTTGTGTCCACTGGCAAGGACAACTTGCTGAACGCGTGGCGCACGCCGTACGGAGCTAGTATATTCCAGGTAATTATTCTTTGAAAATGTCCCAAGTCTTCTATATCCTCTCGAGGAGTGCCCAGCCTGGGACCTTCAATGCAGCGCTCTTAGCGCAATCGTTGGAAGAGATCTCTCGCTGCCGGCTGTGGTGTGCGCTATGGTCGGCGGTTGGAGGTCATGGCGAGCCATATCCTCCTTCTGCGAGTGCGTCATCTCACGGAAGGAGAGTGCCGAGCGGGATCGTGAGCAGAACGATCCCGCCCGCAGCCAGAGAAGACGACGGAGGCGCCGGGTGGACGACTGACCGGTGCCTCATGCCCTATGGTCCGGGGGCATCTAGAGAGTTCCGCCACGGCATCCCCTGCCTGTCGTAAGAGGCGACTAAATGGGGCTTGGAGAAAGTCACGAGGTGAGCAGTGGGGGGCTGCTCACTTAAATTTTAGTGACTTCAAGGTGGACGACAATGCGGGTGGTTGGTCTCCCGCTGTCGTAGATGCCATAGGCGTCCTTTAGAGTTCGGGGGCATCTGAGCCCCCCTGATTAGAGAGGGGCCGCAATGCGGCATAACGCAGGGGCGGTCCCGTGCAGCTATCTCAGTGCAACAAGGTACCCTGGGGCCGTCCCATACGCGCCGAAGAAGGCCACCGCGGGTTTTGGTTGGTATGCCGCTGTAGGGTGTACATAGCGTTAGAGACTCGGTCCAATGCTCGCTCGGATGAAGCTATACTCCCGAGTGTCTACATTGGGCCGTAAGACTGTGTGAAACCATCATAACCGTCCCACTCACCTCCCGCTGGTGGTAGCGATAACGCGATTTTCCCCGCGGTAAAAAAAAAAATCTTCTATATCAACCTAATCTACTCGCCAATTCCAACTTATATCATTACAAAATTGTATGCCAAAAAACTGGTCGCCGGCAGGCAGCCGAACGTAAATGGGATTTATTATTCCCTTTAAGGACATTACGATACTGTTTATATTACTCCTTCGTATTTTTTCTTATTCCTTATTAGGTATACAGGATGTAAGGGAACAGTTCCCTAAAAAGAAAACAGGGGGCTTAGGACGTGAAAAAAAAAACACGATGCGTCTCCGCTTCGTTTTATTGTAATTGGTTGAGAGACTGACGTGTCGGTTTCTCGATCAATCACAAAAATCAAAATACCAATAAATCAGTCTCTCAACCAATCACAATAAAACGAAGCGGAGACGCATCGTGTTATTTTTTCACATCCTAAGCCCCCTGGTCATAGTGCTAATGATTCTTGACACGATGACACTAAAAAACTTGCGATCGAGTAATCAAACTATTACTAATGAATTGGTGCACGGCGCAGCGCCCTCCGCTCGTGTGAGATCGTTGACCCCGTGCGTCAGCTGATCGCTATTTGTATTACATTGCTGTTTTTAAGTATATTTTCATACATTGTATGACTGTAGACCTTTTTATACTTACAACAAATCCCCTGTCCACAGTCAAAAGAGTCATCATCAGTGCTCAGTTGTGATATATCGGCGGACGACAAGTTCATAGTGACGGGCTCCGGCGACAAGAAGGCGACGGTCTACGAAGTGATGTACTGAAATGTGACGGTAATAGTGGCTGCGTAATCTCATAGGCAATAACATGAACATGTGGTCCAGTGAAGTGAGAATGCTTTTATATTGACGCGTTTGAGAGGCTGTTGGTTTGTTCGCGTAGGTTAGTGATTTCTACACGTTTTCGACTCGAAAAAGTTTTAGTTTGTGTTTTTGCACTTGAAACGACCAATGCAATAGCCGCATTTTGATACAAGCTATGTTTATTTATAATACCTATCAGAAGAATATTTTTGAATTAGAAATGTTATAGAGTTTTTTGGTACTAAGAGAAGTTCGTGGAATGTTTATATAATGTACTGTGAATTGTGGTGCTTATGTCTTGTAACTGCCCTTGTAAGCATTCAGTGCTGTTAATACCGCCGTTTTGTGTATTTGTGCTCTGTGGAATTGTCCCCACACATTAATTTAGGTTACAGACTTTCGATCATGTCAAACGCGCGCGTTAGACTTATTTTGCCTTGAGACTACGCTTTATGTAAAAGAATGGGGGAATGTTTGATACTAGCGTCGCCAACGTACGTGTTATCAATAACGCATCAGTGGACGTTAAAATACGTGCGCGTTTACGCTTGACGCGATCAGGGGGCTTAGAATGTGAAAAAAAAACACGATGCGTCTCCGCTTCGTTTTATTATGATTGGTTGAGAAACTGAGGTATCGGTCTCTCGATCAATCACAAACATCAAAGTACCGATACGTCAGTCCCTCAACCAATCACAATAAAACGAAGCGGAGACGCATCGTGTTTTTTTTTTCACATTCTAAGGCCACAGAAGTCCATTTTAGACATAGTCTACAAAATTAGGGTGCTTGTGTACAAATATTTTTATTCGACACATCTCAGCAGCCCCTCAAACGTATTTTAATCGAATAAGTGTAACTTTTAATGTAATGGATAGATGTTGCACCGTTAAATATGGATATTTTTAGTGTTATTATATATTTTTATAATGAAATATGAAAATCATTTTTAATATGTTTCTAAGTTGAGTTTAGTTTGTTGGTGATATGTGTTTGGTATCGGCAAGATTTATTGTACAGAAAATATGTTTATCGAATGTTAAGGTCATATCAATGTTGTTAATGAAATATAAAAAAAATTCTGAGATTTTTGTCCAATAAAATTATTGTAAAAAATATGAAACATTCTATTTTCTAAAAACGGGAGTCATTCTATTTTTAATTTTTTTTTTTCATTTTACTGCCAGTCCGCTCATCTTCTGATAAAATGTGATAAAATACGCGCGATGCGAATGGTTTTTTATAAGAATTCTGATTTAACATACAAGGTCATATAGTTCAGTCACACCGAAGAGTTCATAGTTCGTGTAAGAACTATTTAAAGGACAATTTCAAACAGTATCCACGCCTCATTATGCCCATGTTTGTCCAGAGCAATAGAATGGCAAGATCCTTGTAGGTAATATCACAAAGAATTCGCTGGATATCTTCCATATAAACACTTAATACTTTTCATACAACATTGAATTGAAGAAAAAATGGTAACATCTGCAAATACTATTTCCTTTCCATTTTGTATATTTTTATATAAAAATTATATCTACTGAAAGGTCTTAAACAATTGCCAATACGCAAACACGTATCCAAACTATTTCTTATGAGTATTTATTAAGATTCATAAGTTACGTGTAATGTTTCAGACTGAATATTTCAGATATCAACTCACGTATCATGTTGTCAATTTTCATACGAATTTAGTCTTTTTTTCAACGCGTTAGGGTTGAATAACGCACACTATGTACGGCTTGGCAGTTGTGCTATATGTAGAGAAAACCATAGATTACTCACACAATATGTTCAAATCAATTGCCGAGTCTAAAGTGATGGGCTCCAGTGTAATAGAAATTGTATTTATATTCATTTATTTTTTTGTAAATAGTAAATATCTTTTTAAACAAGAATGGAAAAGAATGATTGAAACATTGTTACGTGCATTGTCATAAAAAACGTGAATTTTTCTGGTGTTAAAAATACTTCTTTATATAAATTCCGTATAATTTTTTACACATATTTGGAATTAGTTCGTATCAATCAAATAATACACCTAATGTGAATTCAACTGTAACAAAAAGAATTTAATTGTGTAAGTACTTCGGAGATGAAATATAATTATAATTTTTTTTATCTTATTTTATACATCAATAAACCTTACAAAAAGGTCATGACTAGGGCAATACTTATCATAGACAAGCATTTTTTCATAGGCACGGGAGCGCGTCACATTAATAATAATTTGTGGTTGTAGTTCCTTTAATGGTTATTTTGATTAAATAAAACATGGGTAAATTTATTTATGGTGATTGAGTTCAGTTTACATTGTACTTAATATGGGGACTTTGTAAAATAATTCCAATAAATGAGGATCTGCAAATGTGATATTATCTGTTCAAGGACATGGTTTTATACTATTTGATGTAACACCCGATTTGACTGTAGACAACTTTGTTATTTTCATGGAAGTTGAATTGTATTACTTTGATTATATTTATTATTTCCATATTTGTGGCTTTTATTTTCACCATATTCCCGTGAAGTGGCAACTGATGCATTGAAATTTGCAATTGGGATGCTGTAAAATTGAGACCAAATCAAAGGGGACAAATCATGTTCATCGCAGGGTACAATCCTCATCCCTTTTCTTATTTGGCAATGCACTGATTGGTTGGTGGTAAACGTTAGTAGTCACACCGCATGCGGTATAAAGACACGAGTTAACGACCAGTCATAGTGAGCCATAGGATTTGTGAGTGTTTATTAGGCATTTAATTTAACTGAATGCTGATTTTCTTTTATTTGGTGAAAGAAGTTACGCGGGCATCACCGCGACCAAAAACTAGTATGATGAAAATATGGACGATTCTTGTTTCTTGTTGCCACGGAGCGGAGTAAGAAAAGCTGTGCTTGTTGCTGATTGTCGTTCCAATTTACGTAAAGCCAAGAATTTTATACTTAGATAATATTATAAACTTCTTGCGTAAAGCAGTTAAATGGCTGACAGCGGATTTTGACAAAACAGTTGACAAGTGACGTTTAGAATTTGACAGCCGACAACGACAAGTTGGCAATTGGCAAAAATCTAAATATTTTGGTTGTATATTTCTTTTGCATAATCGCTTATTATTTAAGTATATGGCTATGTTTTAAGTATAAATAACAAATAGAGTGAAAATGTCTCAACCTAACCTCTTAGACATAGTTCCCGACCAGCTATTTCAAACCTACTCCATTTCTGATATAGACCAGGTTCAGAAGAAACTTCAATATGAAATCGAAAGAAAAAGGGAGGAATTGCGTGCAATGGTGGGGTAAGTTATGACAAGCAAATTAATTACAAGTGTAAACCAGAAATCATTTCTTCCTCGCACAATTAACGCATGAGATCACTCTCAATGTAAGACTGGTTAACAAACCTTTTCTATCGCAATGATCATGTTAATTTGGTTTTTAAGAATTAGAATAATATCCAGAACAATCAGTGGTTTGTTATCAACATTGCTTTATACAATATTTACATGATTAAACAAAAATTCCCTCTATGTTTATGTATAGGGAAAGGTACAGAGACCTCATCCACGCCGCAGACACTATCGAAGACATGAAAGTAACTACAAGTAGTACCTTAAATCACATCACAGAAATGATATCAGCTTGCAGAAATCTTCACAATACACACTTAGTTGGATTCAAGATTGATAACAGCGCATCAAATGCTCAACGGTAATATTAATTTATAAATGTTATAGGAATGTTTTATTTAAATATAAAAAAAAATGTCAAGACTAGCTGGCACGTCATGATATGTATCATGGCTGTATATTATAAAAAGTTAGAACACCATAGGCTATCATACAAATTTTATGTACTACAAATCTTCCTCACAGCATCTCTTGGGGCATCTGAGTCAAATCAATGGTTACACATACAATGTCTGATTTTTTTTACATCTGTAGTTTTCAGTTGAATTCCAACCCCATGTACAGTTTGTCAATACAAGTGAAGCTTTTGATGGAGATTCCTGAAAAGATATGGACTTGCATTGAAGCAGAAGACTTTGTCAAAGCAACACAACTGTTCATAATGGCTAGACATGTAAATACAGGTAATACAAACTTGATAGTGTAATTTACAAAACCAGCCCTGTATTATATACTGCTCACTGGTGATCACGGGCCTCTCTACAACTGAGAGGGTTAAGGCTTTAGTTCACCATGCTGGCCTAGTGCGGGTTGGCAGACTTCACATTACCTTCGAAAGTCTGAGAATGTCTCAGATATGCTGGTTTCCTCACAATGTTTTCCTTCACGTTAAAGCAAGCAATAATTCACACAGAATACACACCTCAATTTTTTAAAAGTTAGTTGTGTATGCCTTTGGGTTTTGGGTTTTGAACCTGTGGACATTCGTCTCAGCAGTCCGTTCCACTCCCAACTAGGCTATTGACACTTATAATGTAGGTTCCTATTAGTAAAATGATGTTCTTAGTATGGTGGGCTGTAGTTCACACCATTATTATTATGTGGGTAAGATTGTTGCATATTTGTTATGTATTAAATGGAGATAGATTAACTCATCAATACTCGCTCGGTTACATTGGCGAACAAGCGAGTATTGATGAGTTAAAAAACTTAATTTGCAATTAGACAATAGAAAAAAAGTGTGCTATTGCATAAAAATAAAATTCTATAATATGTTTTCATGGATTCAAATTAGTGAAAGCAACAGAATGATCTGCAAATGCTAATAAATTATCTACATTGCTTTGTTGATTACATTAATGTGCATAGGGTTGTAAGACTTAACAATTTTTTTTGAAATATAACATTATAAACATATTTGGATACAAATGTATTATTTGCATCTTTTGAGTCCAGTTAATTTTTAACAAAAGAATGTCCCTTAAATCAATTAGCCTTACAACAGTTACAACCATTGTATTATCGTCAATGTTTTTTCAGGCTTACAGTTACAAATGGGCGGTACAAATATAAAGCCAGGTATGGAATCATTGCAGAGGCTTGTATGTCAACAGTGGAGCTCTATTTATAACTTCAATCAGACAATCATTAATGTTTGCAAACAGAAACTGCAAGATGTTGATATAAGCGTTGAGGTATCTTTGTTTATATCTATCTATACTGCTATGCTAATATTAAAAATAAATACTAGTTTAAAAATCTAATAAACACACTTTATAGAAAATCCAACTAAAAAGTAGAATAATAAAATAAATTTGAATAAAGAAAAAAAAAAGCGTGCTCACTATGATTAATAGGTATGATCTATCGGTGTGACAAATTTTATCTGAATTAGTGCAACCTTCCTACATTTTAATAACAATATTTGTAACATAAAACAAATTTTTCATATCTTTGAGTATATTCTGTCTTATTAGATTGGTAGAGACCAGGAATGACGAACCTTTAATAATAAACATGCCATTATTTACATAAACTCTAATACATCCTCCTTAGCTACTCTAGCATCCATTTCCAGCAGACTTTTTTTCAGTCCCAACAATATTTTTGCTGGCATACATTCTCAAACTGTTTGCTTGAATGATTTTATTGCATGTCATTGCCACCCTTGATGTAATGCAAATCTATTAATAAATACTTTATAACAATACTAGCCTTTTGCCCGCGGCTTCGCCCGCGTTGATAAGTTTTTCCGGGCTAAAAGTGCATAAAAACCTTCCCGTTGAATCACTCCATCTATTAAAAAAAACCGCATCAAAATCCGTTGCGTAGTTTTAAAGATCTAAGCATACATAGGGACATAGGGACAGACAGCGGGAAGCGACTTTGTTTTATACTATGTAGTGATACCTTTTCGTCACATCACCATACCTCAGCAACCAGTTAGACATGATCATCATATTGCAGGTAGCGTGTTCCTGTCTCGTGAGTCTCTACCTCCTTGACTCTCAGACCATGGTGGAGCTCCTGGACACCCTGATTACATTGCACAGTAACAACAGCCTCAAGTCTACATTACAGTTCGACTTAGCCAAGATATTGGAGGGTGATGTGAAGGCGCAGATTAAAGACAAAATTGTTAATGGAGTTAAGAATGTTTTGAAAACTGTTGTGTTGGTGTATGCGTGTTTTGTTGGTGAGTTTTAATGTTGAATATTATTTATTATTGTTTCTGTATGGAGCATGGATGTGACAGTAATCTAAAATAAATCTGTATGTGTTCATATTGCTTTGGCCGAAAACAATCTTAACTGCACAATTAGTTCCAATTAACACCTATGACGCTTACATTAACTAAGCGTTTGTGTTGACGACTGATTTATTAGTTCAAATGGTTAATGCATGGCTACACAAACACCACTGCATTTGGAAAGCTCTGATAAACCAAGGTGGAGAACCCAAATATATACGACTGATAACTGATAAGGAATGTCTATCTAAAAAGTTCATCACGGGTCAAACTAGAAAGACACGGCGAAAATTTTCCGATTCAAAGAGGGGTCAGACAAGGTGACCCTCTCTCACCCAAGCTTATTTCTGCTGTACTGGAAGAAATTATGAGAACTCTGAAATGGGACAGACATGGAATTAGTATTCATGGGCACAAGCTCCATCATCTCAGATTTGCAGATAATCTGGTATTGATATCGGACAATCCTGAAACACTAAAGACAATGATACAAGATCTTGCCACAAAAAGTAAAGAGGTTGGGCTCACAATAAACAAATCCAAAACCAAGACCCTGAGTAATAGAAAAGAAATTAGTACCTATATATGAAGATAGAGAGCAAATAGTTTATGTGAGACTTACATATACCTCGGACAACTTATCTCATTTTAAGACCAAATGCCACAAGAATTAGAAGAATAACAAATGCATGGAAGAGATTTTGGTCATTCAAAAACATTATGGAAAACAAAAAAAAAGCTATAGAATTAAAACGAAAACTGTTCAATTCATGCATACTGCCAACTCTAACTTATGGCTGCCAAACATGGGCTATGACACGAAAACACCACCACAAATTAAGAACTTGTCAGAGGAGCATGGAGAGGAGCATCCTGGGCTACAAAATAACTGACAAGAAGCGAGCAACAGACCTAATAAAAATAACTTAGTCGAAGATGTGACCAGGAAAATTCGGCAACTTAAATGGCGTTGGTCAGGTCACATGCTAAGGGAGAAAACAAGGAAATGGACCAAGTACCTTACGGAATGGATTTCAAATTTAACACCAAATGAAAAAGGGGAAGGCAACTGAACCGTTGGTCCGACCACATAAAAAAGGTTGCTGGACCCCTGTGGCTCAGAGCTGCAAGAGATAGAGAGGAATGGAAGAGGTTAGAGGAGGCCTATGTGTCCGCAGGACACGCTGATTTAGACTTAGAACCGGATTGATGTGCACACCTATATTTTGGGTTAGGACTTATATTAGGTAGGGACTAGGTTTAGTAGGGATTCATAAATTAAAATATTTTATTCTTGTAAAAATATGTCACTATTTATGTGTACAATACTAACAAACTTTACAGATAACGACGGCGGCGTGGTACTCGCAAGGCTTAAAGAATTGTTCGGTAAAGATTCTCAGCCATTGGTTGAGTTGGTAAAATTCAGCGATCCACTGGCATTGAAGATGTTACCACCCACCATATCGAATTATAGGTAAGATGAGACCTCTAATAAAAGATCGTAGCAGTAAGTAGACGCGAGGAGGGGGGGGGGGGCATCCGTAGTCCTAGATTAAAAGTAAACTTATGAGTACTAGCAGTTTTGGTTATTTTGGAAGTTTTAAAAATTCATTGTAAGTAGTAAGATGCTTCAAAATTCTACGGGCAGAGAATTCTGGAGTGTATGTGGACCACTTGCTCCCCTCTACATATATAGGTACGCCTATGGGTTTTGATCGTCATCAGACGATTGCAATAAATCATTACCTTTTAATCAATCGCACAAATGGACCAATCGGAGTAAATTCTGTTTTACAATCTTGGTTGGTTTTTCAGTCCAATTTTGTGATCTTCTATCTTTATTACCTGTATATTGTATAATCTTTATTATAATGTGTATTATTTATCATAGACTGTTGACGAACAAAGAACCGCAAGCGTTAGCCAAAGAAGAGATCACGAAATGCGTCCAAAACTGGAATGAATGGGTGAAAACCTTTATAGAGACCAATGTGCAGACTCTGTTGAATAACATCACGAGGATCAAAGTGCTGCACGAAATAAGGGAAGATGCGTTTAAAATAGGTAATTTTTAAACATATTTGCTTTTTTCTCGCGGTTTCGTTCGCTGGAATCATTTTTTGTTCTCAAAATAAGTGTGCATAAAATTGGTCTTTGTCAACCAACGACTTTGTGTGCACAAAGGAGATGTCCGCTTTTTTATGGCTTCTGGGCCTCAAACGTAATTAGGCTCTAACTTTAAGGATATTATGAATCAATTTTTTTTTTATTTTTTTTTATTGCATCGAATGACGAAACTAGCATGCCGTTCGCCTGATGGTAAGCGATACGACCACCCATAAACAGTAGCAACACCATCCAGCACCTTGAGTTACAAAGTACTGTGTGGCATTCCACTGCGCTCGTCATCCTGAGACATAAGATGGCCTAGTTTTTGGACATGCCCTTTCAAATCTAATCGAACTTAATTTTGGTTGTTGTAACTTCTGTGTATGTGCATTAAAACATCCCGCTTATTAGAGCCTGGTTCGCAATTCATAGGCGTATTTTCTAATTGCAATTATCACTAGACGAGCATGCCACTCGCCTGATGGTAGGCAGTACAACCAGTATAAACAGTAGCAACAGTAGAACTTTGAATTACAAAGTACTGTGTGGTATTCCACTGCACTCGTCACTCTGCGACATAAAATGTTTAGTCTTATAATAACCAGTAATTACGCTGTTTTAATGCCATTCAAACCAGAACATAACAGTGCATGAACTGCTGTTTGGTGGTAGAAATAGACATTGCGTTAGCCCGTGGTACCTACCTAGACGGCTCCGCGTGTAGAACTAAGAAAAGAAACAATTAAAAAATACAATCACACGAATTGAGAACCTCCTTCTTTTTGAAAGTCGGTTAAAAATTATGCCTTATTTCTTTCTACATACAGTTAGTATTAATTAACCAAACAAGACTGAAGGATTAAAGATATATGTCGAGAATAGTAAAGACTTATATAGGCTATGCAAAAAAAAAGTTATCGATGTCTTTCATCTTAATGGGGTAAAAGTAATATTTTTTTTACAGAAACACCAACCAATTGGAGTTCGATATGCTCATCACTAGACATTCCAGACGCGCACGTGTGGTGTCACTATTACCAACCACTAGTGACGTCCCGTGTCAAAACGATTATCGATAATCGATGGCAGAAAGTGTACGATGAATTCAAGACGCAGATACTTGTGGACCTCACTAAAGTATCGTCGGAAAGCGAGGTTGAGAAGGAAGCGGATATAAATTGGTTTGTGTGGAAGGATCTTATTGGAGAAACAGTTATCGAGTCGAGAAGTGACGTCATTAAAGTGATGAACTCGCTTATGAAAGGTAACTCTATTTTACTATCGTTTTTATAATACAAGAGGCTGGTCAGAAGAGGCTAAAGTTATGATACTGTAGTGACCTTTTTCGAGAGATACAAACATAATTATTATATTTTATATGCATGTATTGTAAGAGAATTATATTGTGCTTATTCATGTATTATTAGAGAATTATGTTGTCCTTTCTGGTTATATAATATTTTTTTTATAATTTGTTACGATATTTATTTCGAGTCATAAATGCTAGCAATGCTATTTTCTAAAAATACTGCCAATGAAATACAATTTTAACCATTTTTAACAATGTTAAACCACCCACAACATTTTAAATATCAATTTACATTCTAGGCATGTCGCAACAAGACAGAGGCTACACCCCAACACTAGAGAAACTTTGTCAGAGTCTAGACAGTGAACTGCAGAAACTTCTAGAAGATTTGAGGGTATATTTGTATAGAGAAAAGAAAGGTGCAAGCAGAGAGAAGTTGCTCTTCACTTACGATGATGAGGACGACACGGATCAAATGTATATCGATAAAAATGACATCGAGTTGTATTTGAGAGATGTTTCCGATAAGAATATAGAAAAGTAAGTGATTTTTTAATTGATTTTGGTCTTCGAGTGTTACTTTTGTTCATACTTTTAGTCTCAAAAGACAATTTTGGAAATTTTTATGTTAGGCAAGGTTTAAATTTTATCGAATTTAGTGCAACTGTAATTTTTTTTATTAAATTCTAGATAATCGATTCAATTATTTTAATATGGTTAGCAATTATGAACATTTCGAATAGGATATAAATCCACTCATTTTCATGATAGAGTAATAAAAGAACATAATAGTTATATCTATTTATAATCAACATGTACACTACCTCGGTGGCGTAGTTGTATTATACGACTGCAATGCTGAGGCCTCAGATTCGATCCCCGGGTCGGGCAAAGTGATATTGAGTTTTTCTATTCAGTATCAGCTCGGAGTCTGGAATTTGTGCCCGATATGGCGATAGGCTCGCCCCCTATCACATCATGGGACGGAATAACGGTGAAAAGTGGGTGCACTAGTTGCGCCTCTGCCTACCCCTTCGGGGATAACAGGCGTGAGTGTGTGTGTACATTGGCTTCTATTTTTCAGTATGCAGCAATATATAAAAGCGTGTTTCGAAGAACCAATGCTACAATCAACAGAGCTTCAACGAAAAACAACTGCGATATACACAGCGCGATTCACTCAAGCTATAATGAACCTTATGCCACATTTACGTAAATGCTACATTCCCGAAATCACCGATAGTATAGGGATGATACCAATCGATGACAATGCTTTGAAGCGTTGGAACGATCTATGTGCAGTTTTGAAACAAAATAGCCAATTTTGTTGGAGTAAATGGGTCGATATAGTGGTGGGCAAGATTGAGGATTTGACCAAAGGTTTGCCCCAAGAGTTCACGTTGGAAGCCAATATTGATTATCTGATGATGGTATGATTTTCTACTAATTGTTGTATAATTTATGCAATTAATTATTAGTTATAAAAGTATATAAAAAGACGATTATTATATAATTTTGTAACTAATAATTAATTGCATCGACTTTTGATACCGGTGTCAAAAATCAGGATATGTTGTACTTTACGTATTTTCGATTTTTCTCCATATAAAGACAATATTCTCTTAATTAAAATATGAGTCAAGTTTATCGACTAATAAATATCTCTTTTTCAGCAATGGGACGTTATAAAAATAACTGAAAAAGACGACGACGGTAACGCAATAGAATCCACAATTAAAGTACCATGTGGTCCTTCCTTAAAACTACAGGAGTATCTATACTCCGTCAGCAGAACATTTGACGAAGTCGTACCCCACACACTACCTATCGAAACCCACACATCTTTCATCGAGAAGGTAACAGACATCACGTTCGCACATTACGACAGAGTCATAAGAGAGAAAGAGACAGATATAAATCAGAGGTGTGCGCTTCAATTACTGATGGACGTCAGGCATCTAACGTTATTGTTGGTGCCGCGAGAGAATAAGAAAACTATGGAGTTTTCTCACGGTATTTGCGAGTTTTTGAGACAGAAGATAGATCCGTTCGATTACGATGTGTTTTATCCGTACATACAAACTAATTTGAAGCGGTCTGTTCAACGAGTACAGGTATGTGAAAGATAACATGTATGATTCATTTTTTTTTTCGTATTTTAAGTCAAAAAAGGCAATAAAAATAAAAATACTTTATTCACCACATACGCGAACATGGTTTCACTTATTAATAACTAGCTTTCGCCCTCGGCTCCGCCCGCATTAAAGCAAGCCTATCGCCATATCGGGCACAAATTCCAGACACCTGGCTGATACATAGAAAAAACCAATATCACTGCCTGACCCGGGGATCGAACCCGAGACCTCAGCATTGCGGTCGTACCGTACTACAACTACGCCACCGAGGCAGTAAAAAAAAATGATAAATCATTTTTCGCATCTCCTCATCTCATCAGACAATACTCACGCCTCTGGTTTAACTTTACATTACTTGAATTTTGGCCCCCATGTTTATGAGCTATGTGTTAAAATCAAATGAACCGCCGCAGTGGCTACAATATAGCAACCAAACGCACTCTTAATGAAACAATGACCTAATCCATAATTTTGGCTGGATAAGTTTTAGCAAAATATGGACCCTAAAGGGCAAGCTACATCAGAAAAGAAATGCGTCTTTTCAACATTCGGAAATCGGAATAGGGTCAAAATTGTTTGAATTTATGTTCGTTCCCCGCCCAACTTAAAAAAAAAAAGTATACAGTTAGTTTTTGTGACGATTCCCACAGGTCAACGATTTTGGATTAGGTCATTGTTTTATTAAGAGTGCGCAAATATCTACTATCTTAATACAAACGCCTTACAAAAGGTAAGTTTCTAAATTATAAAAAAAATATCTGCGCTCCACAATGAGCCAAAATAGGTTAACTTTGAATAATAAAAAAAATATCGAAACAAGACAAAAATCAAAGGCGCTTCGTAGATTTCGCACACACGTGCTGTTTTAGATTGGCGCGGCCCTGTATAGACTTAGAGAATGGATTGAGAAATATTATCCTTAGAAAATTGACTGTTCTGTAAGGTACTCAGTGTCGGTCTATTATCGTTCCTGCTTAATATTATAATAGCGAAAGTTTGTAAGAATGTATGGATGTATGGATGTTTCTTACTCTTTCACGCAAAAAAAATTTGGCACACGGGTAGATCATGTCCTGGATTAACACATAGGTTACTTTTATCCCGGGAAAATAAAGCGGGACTATATATCCCGGAAAAACTCATTCACGGGGGCGGAGCCGCGGGCAAGAGCTAGTAATACCATAAAATAAATAAGCCTCGCGAACGTATGATGCATTAATGCATATAGGACATTCCACGTGAAGCGGGCACACAAAAAATGTTATTGTTTCCAATTTTAGTAATATTATATGTCTTGCAACGAGTTGCATGTATTCACTATTACACATGCAACTCATTGAAGTCCTACAAGCTTCAAAATTTGCAGAAGTTTTCCGTGATTGTTTACAATTTACACTATAACAATTGCTTGCAGAAGCCGACTTCCGCAGGTTATCTTACTTTTGTTGTTGCTACTGATTAACTAGACGACCATGCTGCTCGCCTGATGGTAAGCGATACGCCCGCCCATGAACAGTAGAAACACCATACATAACTTTTAAGAACTGTGTGGCACTCCATATGATAGAAATGAGATTTTAAGTCCCATTATACGCAGTAGTTACACCGGCTACAATGTCCTTCAAACCGAAACACAATAGTGCATGCACACTAACTTAGTTTGATGTGGTTGCCTGTAATTAGGTAGCATGATTTAAGTGTATTTGTATTTATGTACTTCGTTTTAAGATCCATTGGCGATCCAATAAAAAAAAAAAAAAATAACTAAAAAAAAATAAAAAAAAACTTAAACCTCCCTAAGGTCTTGACTGAGTATCAAACTAACGTATCTATGCATTACAGACCCTGCTAGGAAGTCTGGTGCTGCACCACGGTCAGCTGATCGGTATAATAGGCACGAAGCCGGTGCTGTCTGGTGGTACTGGTGACAAGGCTGCTGGGTTGTTGGCGTCGGGAGACTCCCACTGGTTCTCATTACTACCTGTCGCTACACCACCGAGTCAGCTCAAGAAACAGGACAAGCCGGTAAGTTAAAAAAAAATCTAACGATACATGCGTTAGTATAATTAGAGTAAAAGATCAGTGGAACGTTGAAAATTTAATTTAATAGTGTTAAATAATTAGGAAACAATTATATTAGTGCAAATAAATAACAACACTTTTGTTTTAAAATGACATAATAGTATAGGTATAGGCGGAGCCGCTAGCAAAAGTCTAGTTTATAATACTTTGCTATGGGAATTCTGTTACGTTTCCTGATACATCGCACCTTTAGGATGAAAACGACACAATTCAAAAAGACAGAAAATTGAGTTATCGTCATAAAATTACTTGAAACGTAGTTCTCAATACAATAATAGTTCAAACACAACCATATTCGAGCAGAAAAAGGACAAAGCTGTTATATCGGTCCCTTTTTATTATATACTAGCGGCCCCGACAGACGTTTTCCTGCCCTAAAAGGAAATAAAGCCTAGAACCCGAGTACAGCGCTACCTACCGGATAGAATTGTAATCTAAACCATTCTCGAATCCTCTTGGAGACACACAAAAAAATTTCATTAAAATCGGTCCAGCCGTTTTTCCGCGCAATTTTCTTAATTTTTTCTTTCATAAGAACCTTCTCCTGACAATAATAAACACATCAAAAAAAGAAATAACGAAATCAGTCCAGCCGTTCACGCGTGATGCCGTGACCAAGGAAAATAGGGATTCATTTTTGTATAATAGATTTATAAATAAGGGACTAGTTTTTAGTCATTTAAAAATGACAACTCAATTTTCTATTTTTTGAATTGCGACATGTGGACGGCATTTTTTTCATTGCGTGTTAAATTGCATAAGTCTGTACTCGCCTTTAGATTATAACTAAGGTTTTGAAACAGTCATTCAAAGCAAAAATGCATTAGTATCTAGATATGGTATAAGGTCAGATGCATAAATTAATTGACATAGCAGTTAAATATCCGTTAGGGAATACCCGCTTATCTTAGTATTTATTGGGTTAAATGCGACCATGGCATAAATGTTTTATCATTGAAATATCAATGCTCTTAGACAATCGACTGCAATTTTGCATTTATTGCGTAGATATGAAAGGTAATAATATTGTTTGTTCGTTCCTTAATTTTTCACGCCTGTGTTCTTTAAATTATGGCGTACCCGCTTTCGCGATTATTCTGCTAATGTCGTTCCACGTCTGTGTAGGCCTTGTATAATATTTTTTTTAAATTAATATGTTATTAAAAATACTATGTATTCAAGACATCGTTACGACATACAACAGGCGCTTGTGGCGTTCTAGAAAAACCGATAAAATCATATTGTTTTATAATCATAGGCATATCTCTAATTCATTATCCCTATATAAACTATAGTATTTATGTGTTTCGCGCATACCATTATCATTAACAGTCATCGATTATAAAGATAGAGACGATAATATCGATTAATCGAAGATCTTTTGGCGATTTGAGCAATGATATGGTTTTTATCTTTACGTTTGTCGATAATGATTAATATGTATAGTATCTATATATTAATTCGTGTAAGGTACTTAAGTTTGATTTTTAAGTATATATTTTTATACAGAATGATGGCATCTTCATGTTGTGAAAAGAATGGTAAGGTGTGGTGTTTTTGGTTTGGCTTCATATATAAAATAAGTTACATCTATCGAAAGTTTTATAACTTGTAACAAGTTAGCAATATTTCCATGTTACTTCTAATATACCTAATTTTTGATGTAATTAAAAAAATAATAATTAATCGATCATTAGGCGTGTCTAATCGATATGAATGCATGCAATCTCAGAGTAAATATAACTACTATAGAGCGCGTGTATGCAAGTGGGAACAATAGGCACGGGTGGGAACATCGTCCTGCGCCGGCCGCAAGCGCTTGTAGTCACTCGAGTAGGAACGGTGTGAGCACACGCGAGTGAGATCTATGCGAATATTTGATTATTAATACTGCAAAATGGTTAAATGGTATGTGGAATGTTGTAAAAACGACACTCGGAAACACACTAAACAGAATACTAATATCACGTTTCACAGGCAAGCCATATTTCAATATATTTTTAGGTAAAATTGAAATCACGCGTCGCGGTATGAAAGACGCACGGGAGGCGAACGCTTGTACCCCCCGCACTGCCCCGCATCCCGTTTTTTCGGTAGTGATGTTATGCGTCGATACCAGAATCGATGTAATATTTTCATATGCATACGTATTTATTACTATCGAAGGCGATGCTTAATATAATGTAGCTTAGGTAACTGTTTTTGTCTGTGTGTGATTTTAAGGCCAATTAATAATTGCGTTATTGTTTATGAAATGAAAGAAATAATTACTGTTCCTAAAATTTTACCGATTACGATGATATTTTTAAGCTATTGCATAGCTTCTGTCGCGGGCCTTGACTGTATAAGTTAGCAATCATATATCTATACTAATATTATAAAGCTGAAGAGTTTGTTTGTTTGTTTGTTTGTTTGTTTGTTTGAACGCGCTAATCTCAGGAACTACTGGTGCGAATTGAAAAATTCTTTTTGTGTTGAATAGACCATTTATCGAGGAAGGCTATAGGCTATATAACATCACGATGCAACTATTAGGAGCGAAGAAATAATGGAAAATGTGAAAAATGCGGGGAAAATTATTCATCCTTGAGGGCTTCCATTGCGTGCGCTGCGAAAACGGTTCAAGATACCAAAAATATATGTATGAAATAATTATTCCTCTTGAAATGATCTAAAAAAAAGTCCGCGACAGTATATGTCTATCTTTTAAAATAAACTCTCTAGAACCGTTTTTATGGTAATCAAATTTGGTCGAAATTAATGCATTATTTGTTAAGAGTTGTATCAACGTCATAATATTAATCTTTATACAAATAAATGTGTTGGATAGAGTGATTCAACGGGAAGGTTTTTATGTATGTACTTTTAGCCCGGAAAAACTTAGTAACGCGGGCGAAGCCGTGGGCAAAAGCTAGTTATAGATATATTTTTTTGTCATTTTTTTAACATTGGTAATAAATATTTCAAAAACTAGACGTGACTATTTTAGGCTTGGGGAGACTAGCTAAGAAATCCATGGTGCGATGCTCGGTTTATATCCATTGGTTCAATTATAATGGATATCCATTAATATTATTGGTTCTTATTGCTTGTAAAAACTGCTCTTGAGGTACCGTGTTTATAAATCATTCCACATGGCACTACACCAATTCGCAGCATAGCTTTTATCTATATTAACGCAATACGCTTAAAATTACTCACAAGGCCATATTTTGTAGAACCACAATTTTTTAACAACAATATGTACCGCGCCGCCGGACCTGTACTTATCGATAACTGTTGCGTTGGTGCTGCTCGCGTGCCCATCCCTAGCAGTCGCCAACATTTCTATATAAGTAGCTATAGTTCACCTGCCTACGCTGGGTAGTGGGCGCACGGTGCGATATTAGCGCTCTATAGGTTACTTACTCTGAGCATGCAATAGTAGCTATAAATAACCCTATACATGTATTTCGATACTAGTTGTAGTCTAGTAGTCAAATTAGCGTACAACACATTCAAAAGACTGCCTCGGTGGCGTAGTTGTATTATGATACGACTGCAATGCTGAGGTCTCTGGTTCGATCCCCGGGTCGGGCAAAGTGATATTGAGTTTTCTATTCAGTATCAGCTCGGAGTCTGGAATTTATGCCCGATATGGCGAAAGGCTCGCCCTCTATCACATCATGGGATGGAATAACGGCGAAAAGTGGTTGCACTAGTTGCGCCTTTTGCTTACCCCTTCGGAGATGAAGGGCGTGAGTGTGCGTGTGTGTGTACATCCAAAAGAAGCGCGTGTGTAGTGTATTTTTTTTATCATATTGAATGACGAAACGAGCATGCCGTTCGCCTGGTGGTAAGCGATACGACCACCCATAAACAGTAGCATTACCATCCAGCACCTTGAGTTACAAAGTACCTACTGTGTGGCATTCCACTACGCTCCTCATCCTGAAACATATGATGTTAAGTCTCATTATGTCCAGTAGTCACACGGGCTACAATGTCCTTCAAACCAAAACACAACAGTGCATTCACACTGCTGCTTGGCGGTAGAAATAAACATTGCGGTGGTACCCACCCAGACGGACTCTTACATATGAGAGACGGACCACCAGTAATTATAGTGTTTATGATTAACACGTCAGATGTCATGACTATGTATTGGTCAATCTCAAAAAATCAAGCTGAATGTTTTGTTTGCATCTATGTATCTGTCGTTGCACGTTCAGCTGCAAGGCCAAGACTTGATAAAGGTCTCAAAAACACGTTGCATGCAGGTCACTTTTGATAGGTCCGTCTGGAAATCTTTAGGGGACGTCTGTTCAGCAGTGGACGTCATGTGGCCAGGGGCGGATTTTCCTATAGGCAGATTTCCCGGGTAGGCCCGGCCCTAGGGCGGTAAAATCTAGGGGTGTCAAAATTTAGTCGTTTTTGTTTTTTATTTAGTTGCCCATGCCCACGTGTAAAAACTCAAAAATGTTGTTTAATTTTTCATGCTTTACAGCACATAGGGGGGCGGCAATCTTTCGTAGTGCTAGGGCTGCCAACGTATCAAATCCGCCCCTGCATGTGGCTGATGATGACGATGATGTATCTGTCCCTTCTATTGTAATAAAATATTAACATTTTTTTTTTGTAATGGCCCTACTGCCAGTAGCCTGACGCGAGTCGGCTTTTCTGGCCACACCGGTCTTTAGGGTGAACGCAGAAGGCGCTCGCAACCCTTTGAATTAAGTGACCATGCTGAGGGCAACCCACTAACGGGTTACGAACCTCGGCTCAGGACGGTCACTGAGAGAGGACGAGACATCAACGATTAGGGAAAGATTGGTTTTTAGGCCTAATCCTATTAGATTGTGTTGTCATCGGCACGCGGGCCAATATTAACATACTGTATAAAATTGTATGTGCATGAGTGATGTGAAGTGCAGCTTTAGTTAACCGATCTATAATGTAAATGCGTTCGCTAATGTAAACGCGCGTTTTCATTCGAGTTTTCTGTGTGGTTTTTCTTACTTTTCTTTTACAGTAATTTTAAGTTTGTTTGATATTTTTAACTGCGCATATACAGGGTCATTTTGACATTGCGTTAATAAATGAAACCACATACTCGTCTTTGCCTCTGCTAACATTATGCCAAAAATCATCCATGAGAAACGAATATTTTCACCAAAAATCTCAAATTTACTTTCCTGATTTTTTATCACTTTTAAGTTTAGTGCGAATATGGCGTGTGCGTGAGTATTTTTCTGACTGAAAGTATGATGTTGCCGCTGCGACTCGTCCTCTTAGAGTAGTAGCAGTGGCATTAGGTCATGTAAACTTATAGTTACTGTTTATTGATATTTATTTTGTTCGAAACTTACACTTTTTTATTTTACATCTATGGTTAAAATAACTTAATGGAAAACGTTATTTTCATCGAGATAAGTATGTGGTTTCATTTATTAACGCAATGTCAAAATGACCCTGTATAAACTTAAAGCATTTATTTATATTTTTTAGATTTTATCATTAAATGAGAAGACGTATCAATAATATTATATTTTGAAAAAAAAAAAAACAATGATACCTTTAAATAATTAAATTATTTATTTAAATATAAAAACTAAACTGCCTCGGTGGCGTAGTTGTATTACAGTACGACTGCAAAGCTGAGGTCTCGGGTTCGATCCCCGGGTCGGGCAAAGTGATATTGAGTTTTTCTGTTCAGTATCAGTCCGGAGTCTGGAATTTGTGCCCGATATGGCGATAGGCTCGCCCCCTATCACATCATGGGACGGGGGATATCGTGGCAGAAATCTATAGGTGCCCCCGGACCACAGGGCGCCTCCATATAACCTTCTCTCAGGGTCCTTTCATATTTTGAATTCCCTAGCAATATATCATATAAAATATTAATTCCTAGATGTGTATGATAAACTATATCGTAAACTTTAGTTCTATATTGCTATTTTATTTACAGCTCAGACACAACCGAATACGCACATTAAAAGTATATAAATCTCCAACAAGTACTAGAATAATCTAATTTGTATATTTAATACACCATGAATAATTTAAGATATACAATCTACTTTCATATTTTACGTTGTACGTGTTTAGACTCGTGAGACTCTGTATATGAATCATTTTTTATTGAATACAAAAACGAATGACATCAGAAAGCGATTAATATTCGTGGCGCATATTCGATATAAGAATATGCTAAATTATGTATGTACCTATTTCACAAAGTGCATTGACCAGTCTGGGCAGATTTATTGAAAACGAATAAAAACAATGGTTGAAGTTAAATACAATGTTTGTTTTCTAAAGGATAACATTTTGATTGTATTTTATCTAACAACGTTCAAGCGGCTAAGGTCATTTTATAGCCAGTAAAGAAAATTCTTAATGTTCTCGTAAATAGATGAATTCTTAGAACATGAACTATTTCTGCATTTAACAAAGTGGCCAACTTCGATTTATGAATGTATTATTCGTAACACGTAAATTAACCTATAGGTAGATAATTTACATTACATACATTTACAAAAACACAGGACCATAAAACTAAAAGTACCTAATCGTTGTAACGATTTACCTTTATGGTGCTGTATTTTTTTTATTAAGATATATTTTTTTATGTAAAAATACTTAAAAAATACATTAGTTTTTTTAATTGAGTTATTTAGTCGGGCGGCATTATGTCTGCCAAGTTACAGTCGATTCATATCTTTGTAATCTCAAAAGCAAATAATCAAAATGTAGTATCAAAAAGATATTATCAAACAAAATAAAAAGTTCTTGGAACTTCGCAACTTGCGTAATACTAAACATTCGAGAATATAAAGACAAATTCTTGGTCTTTTTATTAACCGACGACAAAAAGGAGGAGGTTCTCAAGTCGACGTGTGTATATCTATTTTTTTATGTATGACCACCTCTTCTTCTTTTTTTCGTGATGACCACGCATAATTTCTTACAGAGTAGCCCGATTTTAATAATTCTTTTTTTATTGGATTTGGATTGGGTATACCTCGAAGCTGGTCTCATGTGTGTGTGTGTGTGTGTATGTGTGTGACATCTATACCTGTGTCTATACGGCCGCTAGGTGACCTGTTTGAAGTTAGACATGACACCTATCCTCTACATCTGTCATCATTATAGTCTGTAGAAGCAACCTTTGGCGCCACCCATGACCACCTTCAAGCCGGCCGTGAATAACGGTCGTAATGTAGGTGCGTAAATAAGAGCGTATGACACCGTGAAAACCCAGTTTTATGAGCGTATTTAGTCCGGGTACATATTTGTTTCATTTAGCATATTATCTTGATAAATTACCTAAAACAATATTATCGTAATAGTTTATTGGTCTAGGTCTCAAGATAACAAGTACGGCTAATGTATAATTAAAAAAGTCCATAAACTAGCTAAAGATATCTCCATTTTCATAAAAGATAAATTATTTTTAACTGACTTCAAAAAAAGGAGGTTCTGTATACGGCCCGTATGTATGTATGTAAGTTTGTAAGTCCGCGATTTTCTCAAAAACTACTGATCCGATTTGGATAGGGTTTTCGTTATTCAAATGTATATTTTTCAGGGAACGTTTTAGTATATAATTTATTAGGATCTGATGAAGATTTTTGGAGATAGACAATGGAACTCTTACGTACGATATAAAAAAAATTGTGGCGTGGGTTCTTGCTTTGCATGACACCGTATTTTAGAAGCTAAGGGGAGGGGGGGCCCGGATCCCCAAAATGTCAGCGGTCAGTGGCGCAGCGTGGTTTATTGTAAGCTAAGGGGTGTCGGGACCCCTTGAGCCCCTCCTTATATATACGCCCTTGGCTAACACATTACTTCAAATATACGCATATAAGTTTAAATATGTTTTTTTATTTTGTAGATCTGAAGTCGGTTTTATTTCTGTTGAAAAGTTATTTTAATATTTTTGTTCTTCGTATATTCTGAACTACAAAAAAATTATTCTCAGTCAAGTCAATGTCAAATATAGCGGAAAATCACAGCAAACAATTACAAAGTACATCATTTTAAACATTACATAAATTATATTTTTTGTTACAGTTAAGAACCGACTTCCGTAGTTATTTGGATTATAAGTGAGTGCTTACAGATACGAATTTGGGGGCTCGTGGGGCAAAATGGTTCTATTATCCACGTGAGTCACGCAGAACTATACTGGCTAAGTATACGTACGACGCCATTTCCTTCTGAAGCGAACAAAAATTATGCATACGAACAAAACTTGCCCCCTCAATAAAATCCTGGATTCGTCCCTGAACTCACTGGTCCTTGGCCGTGGTGGGAACGTATTGAAGGTTACTTCTTTACATGCATACAAAAAGGATGCGCCTTATAAGGCCGCAGACACAAGTCTCACTGGTTCTGAATCTGCATATAAAGGTGTAAAAATAACATGCGCAATATTTTATGGGGAATTCTTACGATTGTTATTGAACATACAAACATCTTCATTAATTTTAGCATTTATAATAGAAAGATTACGTCGACGTTTTATGCTTGAACTATAGGCGATAGATTAAATATGCACTAAATATGATCGATTTGATCATACTTGGTGCATATTTCATTTGTCAATTTAGTTTTTTCCAAGCCACTGCTCAGTGCTGTGTAACGGAGCCAATGACCCGCGCGATAGTGTAAACCTATTTTAAGTGTTTTTATACGCAATTTTATCCGTCAAATCTTGATCAAGATCGTATCCGAAATAAATGAAAAATGGTTTTATTTTATTTTCAAAATTATATTTTTATCTTTTATCTTAAGGTTTTTTTTTAATTTCAATTACGAACTGGCAGTTTTAGATATGGTTCACGTGTTAAGATTTTAGAAACTATCTGCAAATATTTCATCTGATTTAGATACTTGCCGAGCACAGACGGATAGTCACGAATATGAGTGTGTAAACAGTTTATATACTGCCCACTGCTGAGCACGTGCCTCGTCTATAACTGAGCGGGTTAAGGCCTTAGTCAACCACGCCGGCCTAGTGCAGGTTGACAGGCTTCATATACCTTCGAAATTCTTATAGTGAATTTAGGTATGCAGGTTTCCTTACGATGTTTTTCCTTCACCGTTAAAGCGAGCGATAATTCACAAAGAATACACACATAACTTTTTAGACAAGTCTGAGGTGTGTGCCCTTGTGTTTAAACCTGCTACTGGTGGTAGGACTCTCATATGTAAGAGTGCGTCTGGGTGGGTACCACCGCAATGTCTATACCGCCAAGCAGCAGTGTGCATACATTATTGTGTTTCGGTTTGAAGGCGTTGTAGATGTTTAGTCTCATTATGTCCTGTAGCTACAATTAACTACAGGACATAATGAGACTTAACATCTTATGTCTCATGATGAAGAGTGCAGTGGAATGCCACACAGTACTTTATAACTCAAGGTGCTGGATGATGTTTCTACTGTTTATGAGTGGTCGTATCCGTTACCATCATCCAATACATATAATGTCATAAAAAACGTTTTTTGATACAAAGAAAAAAAATCTGTTTATGAAAGTGGTATACTTATAATGGAATATACATACCTCCATAACCCGGGTATCCTTGTCCACCGCCATAACCTCCGTATCCGCCTTGGTATCCCCCGTAGTTGCCTGTAGCAAATCAATTTTAAATCTCTGTTATAGCCAGAATCAAGATTATATGGATAAGTAGTTGCGATTGGCTTTGATATGCAAAACTTTGGTCTTAATAGGTAAAAATCTCACCGCCGTATCCGTTCTGGTATCCCTGTCCCGGATAACCGAAACTAGAACCGCCATAACCAGGATATCCGCTGCCATACCCGCTGCCATATCCGCTGCCGTATCCTCCGCCAAATCCACTGCCATATCCGCTGCCGTATCCTCCACCATAGCTGCTACCGGATCCTCCTCCATAGCCTCCGGAACCACTCCCTAATCCTCCATAACCACTATTGTATCCGCCATAACCCGGGTAACTACTCGAGTAGCCGGGTCGCAGCAGTCCGTATCCGCTGGTAGTCCTTCTCTGGCTGTCAGTGATGTCATTGCTGGTGTCAGCTATTCTCTGCGCGATGGTCACGGCCAGCGAGCAACATAACAAAAATATGCTCTGAAAAAGTAAATTACCTTGTTTAAGTCATTGTTTTGTCGCCTTGAATTTTATTTTAATATACGTATGGTGTAGGTAGATTGAAAAAACGAAGCCATTTTTTAGTATTGGTGTTGTATTATTGATAGCCGTTTTAGCGTGTAATTACTGAAAATTATTGCTTTTTATCTCAAATTTGGAATTGCTGCGAAGTGCGGTTGGTGATTGACCTATGAAAAGTATTGTATTTGCTTACCGCTATTGTTCATTTCAAAATTCTTTATTATTTGTTAAAAAAGCCATCTAATTTTATTGCATTTATTTAAAATTACGTTTTCCTGGAGAGTTCGTAAGCGAACTTTACTAAACTAACTCATTAACGACAAATAGCACTAAAGGGGTAGGGACCCGCTGACCCACAGTTCGTTGATCTTATTTTAATCCGTCTAAGTATATGATAAATGAAAAGCTTCTTTGTTCTTTTTTAGCCGACTTCAAAAAAGGAGGTTCCGTATTCTATCCGTATGTATGTATGTACTATGTATTTCAGTTTGTATGGCCGCGATTTTCTCAAAAATTTCTGACCCGATTTGAATGGGGTTTTTGTTATTAAAATGTATATTATTCACGGAAGGTTTTAGTGTATAATTTACTAGGATCTGATGAAGATCTTCGGAGGAAGACAATGAAATTCTGCAATAACTAACAGCAGATGACCTGCGAATGCTGCAATCGTATATCTATGATGTATTATTATTGCAACTGAATGGCGAGACTAGTATGCTGCTCGCCTGATGGTAAACGACACGACCACCCATAAGCAGCAGCAACACCATACAGAATTACTTTGAATTAAAATGTAGGCCCACTGCGTGACACTTCTCTGCGCTCGTCACATTGAGATATGATATGTAAGTCTCATATTGCTGAGTAATTTCGCTGGCTACCATGTCCTTCAAACCGGCACACAACAGTGCATGCGTACTGCTGTTTAACGGCAAAAATAGACAGACCCTCGCATACATGCAATCTACTACCAGTACCTACCTGAATAGATAATGATGTCAGTAATTTATAAACTTATCTTCCACTTGCCACTTGAACTTTATAAAGGATGTCGTAGAAACGATTTGGCTTACTTTACTTTTGATAAAATTCCTTAGACATGTGAAACACTATTTTTTTACTAGGATATGCTGTGGACGATAGCCTAGTTGGGAATGGAACGGTCTGCCGAGACAATGTCCGGAGGTTCAAAACCCAAGGCACACACCTCTGACTTTTCAAAGTTACATGTGTATTGTTTATCAATTATCGTTCACTTTAACGGTGAAGGAAAACATCGTGAGGAAACCTGCATACCTAAGAAATTCTTTATAAGAATTTCGAAGGTATGTGAAGTCTACCAACACGCACTAGGCCAGCGTGGTGGACTAAGGCCTTAAACCCTCTCAGTAGTAGAGGAGCCCTGTGCCCAGCAGTGGGACAGTATTTAATACAGGGCTGGTCTTATATATATGCTGTGGTGAGGCGCAATACTGTTATTATTTGTTCAACACAAGACCCATTCCAGGTCACTTGGATGGTTGTCAACTCCTGGCAAGTCTCACTTACTCCCGTACTATAAAACTTTTTAACAAAAAATAAAAGCGACTTCAAAATCACTACAAAGCAAAAAACAATTTCACTTTATATTCGCTTAGTATATAAGTATATTTGGAGTCGGTGCCTAATTGTAATTGCCAGCTAAGCTAAGCAAATACACGAACAAATATTTGAGAAAACAATTCAATTTGAACTAGGCATTGACTCCAAATATACGTATTTACTAAGCGAATATAAGGTTAAATTATTTTTTGGTTTGTAGTGATTTTGAAGTCGGTTTTATTTTTTGTTTAAAAGTTTTTATTTATAGCTTTTTTATTACTTAATTATGACATGGTGTAAACAATACATCATCCACATACGATTGCAGCATTCGCGGGTCATCTGTTGTTAGTTATTGAAGAGTTCCATTGTCTATTTTCGAAGAGCTTCATCAGATCGTAATAAATTATATATTAAAACCTTCCCCAAAAAATATACATTTGATTAACGAAAACCCCATCCAAATCGGATCAGTAGCTTTTGAGAAATTCGCGGCCATACAAACTTACATCCATACATATGTATCGAATACAGAACCTTTTTTTATAGATCGGTTAATAACAGAATTTCATAGAAATTAATACAAATAACAAAATAAGCCACAAGACATGATTTTCTCATTTTCACAAAAGTTGGCCTCGGCCTACCCCTTCGGGGATAAAAGGCGTGAGGGTATGTGTATGTGTGTATTTTATTTTATAACTTATAATATAGGTACTTATTGATCGAGATGCAGCGGTAGATTATGATTACTTACGTCCAATTCGGTAGCCGATATAATCAACAAATCGCCTATATAACAAACAGATAAAATCTTATCTTTATGTCTAAAGCGTGTAATTTAACCACGGGCATAATATCGTAAAGGTATCTTTTTGTTTCATCGAAAACCAAAGATAAACATGTTTCTTCTATTTAATTGATATTTCGATATTGCTTATAGGCTATTTGAATTGCCGAATGTAGGTTCTCTAATTCCTTAGCGGGGTTAAAAAATTTAAAATAAAATATTCTAAATTCAAATTAAGTAGTTACTATGAAGGATTTACAGATTTTTATCTGTGTGCAAATGAGTTCTTAATTGTTGTAATTTAGTCAGTGCTAAATTATGCACTATGTTTTAATTCACTAAGAATAGTTTTATTACACTAGCACAATATTTAACTCACCAGATGATTCATGATTAAATAAGATACACTAATTCACAAGATTCCCGCGCGATCACAAACGCACAATGATCATGGTCTTCTGATCGCTCGTCTTTATATGAGACAAGGTAAGTAGTTTGAGATTTTGCACGTGTCTTATTGCATAATTTAACTTTGAAAAACTGTCTTTGTTTAATACACCATACATAATTGGTATTACTATAAAATAAAGTTGTAGGCTGCTTGTAAGTATGGTAGCGATTTTTAGTAAATTCGACATTATTATTTTTTGTACATCTCAATGTAATATCTACCTGAGTACATTGTTATGTCCTATGGTATGTTCTTGTAGTATCATCTAAAGTGTTTTCCAAAATACTGGATTTTATAATCGCAATTCAATATCAAATTTTATCAGCATCAACCTTACGTTTCACAACCACAAATACTGGTGTTAGGTCTCTTATATATGTAAAAGTCCGTCTGGGTGGATACCATACCACCGCAATGTGTATATCTACAGCCAAGGAGCAGTGTACAATATGCACTGTTGTGTTTCGGTTTGAAGGACATTGTAGCCAGTGTAACTACTACAAATAATGAGACTTAACATCTTATGTATGTAGCGCAGTGCTGGCGAACGGCATGCTCGTCTAGTCATTCAACGCCATAAAAAAAAAACAATTACAATTTCCACAACCTTTATTACTGCTACACAAGTATTTCCTATTTTCAGCTGTCCTCTAAATAAGTCCAAAAACATTAGAATTATTGTATTAAAATTGCTATCATACGCGATATCAGATAACAGTTGATCTATTGCATTCCTTCCTGGATATGCTACATGTATATCTACTACAAAATAATCTATGCTAATTACCTAATTTATTTTAAGGAAGTCAAGTGTAATGATTTTTCTTCTTTGTTCGTGAATGTGTTTTTTTATGTTGTATCAAAAAAGTTTAAGTTTACAGTTTGATTATGATAATAATTTTAATTTGTGATATCAAATGTTTGTAAGTACAATATTCGGGTAAATGCACTTAAAGTATAACGAATTTTCAATTCACCGAATGCCTGCTTATAATTTTTAGACAACAATGTAATGTTTTAATTGTATAGGTCTATTTTGTGTTATAGTAGTATACGTTAGGTATTGTATACATTTTTTTGCGGGGAAAAGCGCGTGGTTGCCACCACCACTGGGGGGTTGAGTGGAACGGTTATGTTGGTTTCACCAGTCTTACGGCCCAATGTCGACACTCTGGAGTATAACATCATTCGAGCGAGCATTGGACCGCGTCCTTAACTCTTAGAACACCCTACACCGGCATACCAACCAAAACCCGCACTGGCCTTCTTCGGCGCATATGAGACGGCCCCGGGGTATACTATGTTGCACTAAGATACCTGCACGGGACCATACCTGCGCGATGCCGCGTTGCAGTCCCTCTCTACACAAAGGGGGCTAAGATTGTGTTGTGTTCCTATTGACCAACTATGGGCACGGGCTCTACTACTGAGAGATTTTTTTAAAATTTGTATAGTAGCTCTCAATTCAGCTTGTCACGTGACATTTATGCTGGGAAAAAGAGTTCTCACCTCCCGGTAGGCAACGGCTTGGTTGTGCCTCTGGCATTGCTTTAGTCCATGGGCGGGGGATGCCGCTTACCACGACGCGGACCGATTGCTCGTTTGCTTATTAAGGCAATAAAACAAAGGCATAGAATATGTCCGATTTTTATCAACACAGAACTAAATATCGCGATCAGGGTAGTGTCAAGTTTTTTAACTAATGTTTGCCAACTACTTTTGCAAGACAGTTGTACATTATTATTAAAACACTTTTGACTCCCCGCTAGTCCACTCACAATACTCGGTTTCCTTATAAATGAGACATCAAAAAAACTCGCGATTTAATAATACCAGATTTTTTAAAATATATTTTTCACTCTAATAGCTGTCACAGATAATATCAAGAATTCGTACACAGAAATTGTGTGTAGAAACAAGATAGAAGGTTTATAAAGGATTTTCAATAACTCAGTATTTATGAAAAAGATTTTTTAAGTTCTTCGACACATTTTCCGTTTAATTGGATTACACAAAAATTATAAATGCCTCGGTGGCATAGTTGTATTGCGTGCGCGGTAGGACTATCTCGCTGAGGTCTTCGAATCCAGGGTCGGGCAAAAGTTATGTCGTTGAAAGTGGGTTTTTCGGCTTAGTGACAAATGATAATAAGCCCGCCCCTTGTTACGCGGGACCTTAACATAGTAAATGTGGGTGTGTTACACGTCTGCCTACCCCTAAAAAGAGTAAAGGGCGTGATGCTATGTATGTACAAATATTACGTATCATCATCATCATCAGCATCATCATCAGCCTTTATCAGTCCACTGCTGGACATAGGCCTCCCCTAATGAGCACCATAGCACCCTCCAGCATCTACCTGCAGTCTTTCGCAGATCGTCATCCCACCTGACCGGAGGGCGTCATACACTTCGTTTGCCCAGTCGCGGTCTCCACTCAAGAACACGTTTACCCCAACGGTTGTCGGTTCTTCGCAAGATATGGCCAGCCCACTGCCACTTCAGCTTTCTAATCCTTTGAGCTATGTCGATAACTTTGGTTCTCTGTCGGATGTATTCGTTGCGAATCCTATCCTTCAGAGAAACTCCGATCATAGCTCTCTCCATAGCCCACTGAGCGACTTTAAACTGGTGGACCAACCCTACCGTAAGTGTTCATGTCTCGGCTCCGTAGGACATGACGGGTAAGACGCACTGATTGAAAACTTGCGTTTTCAAACATTGCGGTATGGATGACGAGAAGACTCGACGTAGTTTTCCAAACGCTGCCCAGCCCAGCTGGATCCTCCTCTTGGCCTCCTTCTCAAAATTGTTTTTACTCAACTGCAGAATCTGCCCGAGGAAAGTATACTCGGAAACAATTTCAAGAGGGTGGCCACGTATGACCACCGGTCCCGGATCAATGTGGCCATTGATCATGACTTTGGTTTAATCCAAATTCATGCCAAGATCGATGCGTGGCGAGGCTGAAGCTAGGCCATCCAGCATTCGGTTCAGCTCCTCCAGCGAGTCCGCCATTAAGACTATGTCATCTGCGAACCGAAGGTGTGAGATGTAATCGCCGTTTATGTTAATGCCCATACCTTTCCAGTCCAGCGTCTTGAACGTATCTTCCAATATTACGTATAATGTAATGTAACTAATAGGATGATTATGTTTGATTGCGGTCTGTTTTGTGGCTTTTATTAATAAATAAAAAAATTGATTGGAATTTATTTAAATAAATCTATATAGTCACAGATAAGTAGAAGTAGCGAATGATAGCTTAGTTGGAACATACTGGTGAGGCCACGATCCGAAGGTTCTACACGTTAGAGACACACCTCTAACTTTTTGAAGTTATGTGTGTATAGTTTATGAATTATTATCATTCGCTTTATACAGTTTAAAATTTTAAACTTTTTATTTCGACATGATTACAGTACTTATGACCAGTAAGCATGTCTGACATTTACAATTTTTTTTTCGAAATCACAGATTAAACAGTACCTACCAAATTTCTGGTTACTAATACTTCCCTGCCAAATCAAGAAGAGTTAGTCACGCGGAAGTTTATATTTTAAGTATCAATATGTTCGTTAAAGGAGTTCTAAATGGCGCTCGCACAATGTCTCCATAACTGACAAGGCTAATGGCTTATACAAGGATTGAATCTCTAATACAATTATGTTTTGTTTGTGCATTTGTTTATTATTTCATTCAGCTTGGCACGTAGGCGTTAGTATAGGCTATTTAGTGACGTAATTTTTAGGCTCGTCAAAGTTACTCCAGAGACGTATAGAAATTATCCATATGATTCAGGTCTATTCAGTATGTTCCATAAAATGATGAACCCTAAAACCAAGATATCTTGAAATGGGACCACTTCGAGACCCTCTTTTACTTCATAAAGAAGGAATCAAGGAAATACTCTCATAAGTTTTAGAGAAATTAGTGTACATACATACAAAAAAATAGAAACACACGAATTGAGAACCTCCTCCTTTTTTGGAAGTCGGTTAAAAATATTTGCTATGGGTCTGCAAGAAGGTATAAAACGTTATACCTTCTTGCTAAGTTAAATATCGTCATATAACGATATGACGATATTTAACTTGTATGTCTGTCTCTTCTCTATTAATAAAGAATGATATAAAAAATCTATTTATTAGTTTAAAAAACAATTCTAAACAAATATATGTGTTTTTTTTTATTTTAGATACTGCAGTTAATAAATGTTTGCTATTTTGTTTTAATTAAAGGCCTTGTACAAAACGAAATTGCTTTTTACTTTTCGGGGTGCTGCGAGCAATGAAAATTTTTTATATTTTTGCGATCTGTACATTTTTATGCTGGATTGTTAATTTGAATAGTTTTATAGGAGGAGGCTTGACTATGCCGATGGCAATGCCGGCATCCAAGTATTTCGTAAATCAATTTATCGTCATGTTTATGATGGGCCGTAATGCATATATCCCCATGGAAATATATTTTTTGGTTATTTATTTACTAGATAACGCAATTCCTGAAACAAATTTCCTATCTTAAAATATAAAACAGGTTTCACAATACTGATTTGCACTTAAGCAATGAGACGAATGCGAAAAAAGAAGATACTCTTTATCATGGTTAAAAATTTGTGCAATTCAGATGATTCATAATAGTTTTTTAGACTTTTATTCAGCAAAATTTATAGCTACACTTTCATACTTTTCGTTTAAAACTTAATTTTAAATTTTTAGATTAAATCTTACTACTCATATTTGGCAGATCTTACTTATATTATAAAGGCGAAAGTTTGTAAGAATGTATGGATGTCAGGATGTCTGGATGTATGGATGTTTGTTACTCTTTCACGCAAAAACTACTGAACGGATTTCGATGAAATTTGGCACACGGGTAGGTCATGTCCTGGATTAACACATAGGCTACTTTTTATCCCGGGAAAATATAAAACGGGACTTTTATCCCGGAAAAACTTTTTTAAGGCGGGCGGAGCCGCGGGCATAAGCTAGTACATAATATTTAAAAGTAGACGAAAATAGTTTAATTTGCCCAACGATGCGCTACAGATAGGTCATCATCATCATCATCAGCCACAGAGCGTTTTCATTTTGAGAAAAGCTACATAAGAATTTATGAACCTACTTTTGCATCATGTAGACGGAGGTAAGTAAATATGTAAGTCTCTCGCATAAGAAGAGATTTATCTCGTCAACAGATTATCATTATCATCAGCCAAATGAAGCCCACTGCTGAAAATAGCTTCCCCTAAAGATTTTCAAATGGACTTGATAAAAGTACTCAGCCTCCAGCGTTCCTGCGACCTTGTCGCTTGTACCATCGCTACGATTGTCGGCATGTGAGCGAAAATTTGCAGTACAGTCAGCCCTGTATTATATACTGCCCACTGCTGAGCACGGGCCTCCTCTACTACTGAGAGGGTTTAGGCCTTAGTCCACCACGCCACGCTGGCCTAGTGCGGGTTAGCAGACTTCACACACCCTCGAGGTTCTTATGGAGAATTCTCAGGTATGTAGGTTTCCTCACAAAGTTTCCCTTCACCGTTAAAGCGATCGATAATTGATAAACAATACACACGTAACTTCGAAAGGTCAGAGGTGTGTACCTTAGGTTTTGAACCGCCGGACATTGTCTCGGCAGACCATTAATAGAGAGAATTTTTTTTTTCATTAGACCATGTTATTCAGAAACTTATATAATAATTTTAAATCGGATCCAAACTATTCAAAACAATCAGAAAGGGAGCTATTGAGACGCCAAATCTTTATTTGGTCAAAATAACAATAAGAAAGACGGTTATAGAGATGTAATGTCTTAAGTTGGTCAACATTTATTTCAACTGCATTATAAGCCCGAAGTATTTGACGTAAGAAAATAAAGATTTTAAAACCTTCACGTCACATAAATCTCCGCACACGCGCACTGTTAAAAACATTTTTTCATCAACGATATTACCAGCAGTTCATTTTCTCGCAATTCCGTGTATATGAGTTCTGAAAGCATGTAAAGAGGTTTTAGTACCTGAAGTTATAAAATGTAGGGCGCTATAGGACGCTTGTTATGGAGTTTCGGCTGTTTGGCTCCAAATAACATAACTTCACACATGTGTTAATAAACGAACGTAGTGTTTAGTGCTTTATTTTTGGATTGTGAAAGTTAAATTGTGTGTTTACGATAGGTACGTATTATGTAATGTAATCTCAGGCTTTATCTCTGAAGCGGTGGTAACGCTTTTATTCTAAATAAATTAGCTTATTAAGGTTTATGAATAAAAGAGCTATGTTATGAAAGAACGTTCGTTTTACCGACGACTGGCTCGAGTTGAATTAAGATACGATTGCAGTGCTGAGGTCTCGGGTTGGACTCCCTTGTGATATTGGGCATATCGGCAAAGTGATATTGGGTTTTTCTACTCAGCATCAGCTTGGAGTCTGAAATGTATTCCCCCTATGGCGATCGGCCCCGATCAAATCATGGGATCACAAACGGCGAAGTGTGTGCCCTACTTGCTCCTGAGCCTACCCGATAAGATAGACGGCATAATTGTGTGCAAGTGTTTATTTTACCTAATAATTTCATCATGCGTGTCTCACGGTGCCTCGGAGGCCAAGGGCGTCCCTCGGTGTACGGAGGCTTCTGAGCCCCCGCAACAACAGGAGAAGGACCGCAACAGCGGTACGCGCAGGGGCGGTTGCGGACGACAACTTAGACGTGAGTCGGAGGAAGCCCGCAGCCGTCCCTAATGCGCCGAAGATGGCCATACAAAAAAAAATCATCATCAGCCACTTGACGTCCACTGCTGAACATTGGCCTCCCCTAAAGATTTCCAGACTTACCTGTCACATCATTACAAATTAGTAATTAAAGTTTCGTAAAATAAAAAAGCGCATAGCAAATACGTCAATTTTTATTTATTATAATCATAAAACAAGAGAGGATGCTGATTCCAATCGCTTTTTTCCCATGTTTTTCATTTCTGATCCTGACATGTCACATGACGCAGATTTCCGTAGAATACAAATTATTTGTTATTGTAATTTTTTTCCTCAAGTTTGTTAAAACTCAAGTCACATTAATGTTTAATCTGGAATTTACCATAAAACGTGGAGACACAAAACTGTCCCAGATTCCTA
This sequence comes from Lapara coniferarum, assembly GCA_949316025.1. Lineage (NCBI taxonomy): Eukaryota > Metazoa > Arthropoda > Insecta > Lepidoptera > Sphingidae > Lapara > Lapara coniferarum. Next base: position 15,054,207 of record OX438934.1, on the reverse strand, counting down.
ATAAATAACAGCAGAAACAAGTGCTTTGTGTGCTAATTACTATTGAGGATGTGTTGGAAGGCTGGAACTTTACTCATTTGTTACACAAATCTTATTCATAAACTAGTTTTCAACATAACTTACAGACTGAGTAAGAGAAACCATCAAATTAATTCCTAAATATCGATTCAGGATGTTAGAGATTAAAATCCAATAGAAATAAACCATTATTTAACAGCGTTAAATCCCCCCATTATTACGTAAAAGTTTGTCAACTAGGTACTCTACATCGTGTTCATAGTCAGACACACAATGCCATAGGTGTCGAAGCCGACAGCTCGCGAACTGTGAACTAACCTGTAACCAAATTCCACGTCAGCATAGAAGTAAAACGAGCTGATATCTCAGCACGTTGAACCAGTTCGGATTCCGAACGAGAAAACTAAACTATTACGTGAATAGGATCCACTTAATTAGTTCCCCGGGTGAGGAAATGCGCCAGACTCTGCTCTCATTGTTCGTTTGCTCCCGTGATTTTTACCTGTAGCCAGGAGCGGATTCGGCACTTAATGTGGGCTAAACTGCAATAAAATTACCGTTGATGTTAAGTCCTTTAATGTCACATCTATTAATTTTATAAACATGGCGTAATAACACGGTGACACACCAGAGCCGCAATAAAATGGTGATTCATAATGTAATTTAGTACACAATAGATTTGTGAATAGTTATTTTTAGTAATCCTTAGTGGACGATAGCCTAGTTGGGAATGGAACGGTCTGCCGAGGCAATGTGCGGAGGTTCAAAACCCAAGACACATACCTCTGACCTTTCGAAGTTAATCAATTATCGTTCACTTTAACGGTGAGGAAACCTACATACCTGAGAATTCTCCAAAAGAATTTCGAGGGTGTGTGTAGTCTGCCAACCCGCATTAGGCCAGCGTAGTGGACTAAGGCCTAACCCCTCTCAGTAGTAGAGGAGGCCCGTGCTCAGCAGTGGGCAGTATATAATACAGGGCTGATTACATTGCATTGCAAGGAATCGTTAAAAAAAGGTAATCGATTTTAAAAAAAGGAGGTTCTGTATTCTTCCTCTATATGTACATGTATGTCGGAGACAGTGGCGGCCGATATAGATACCCGTGGGCACACATAATAAAAGTCATAAATGAGTTCTCTTCAACTCACTATTTATTGTTTGTTGATGAATTATTACGTAATCAAGTGTTCACAGAGTACAATACCAGGTTAGGATTCATTATTAGCTTTGTTTATTATTACGTCATCTATTAAAAAAACCAGATTAAAACATCAATTATTTCCTATGGCAGCAAATTACCGGAGTAAAATGTCTATGAGTTAATTCCAAAACATGGTCTACCCTTGTGCCAAAATTCGTCCAAAACCGTTCAGTTTTATTTGCATTTACTTCTAACAAACATAAAAATATCCAAACATTTTCACAAACTTTCGCATTTATAATTAGTAAGAAGTGAGATTAGGATCTGGTGAAGATTTATCGAGATAGACAATGGAGCTCTTCAATAAGTAACAGCAAATGACCCGCGATTGTTGCGGTCGTATATTAATGTGTTTTTAGCATAGATATTACTGAGTTACTAAAAAAGGTAAAAAACTTTTTTGACAAAAATCAAACCTACATTTTGATAATTTTTACTAGCAACTAATTCCTTAAATGTTTCTAGTATGTCCGTGTAAATGATCATGCTATAATAAAAAAATAAATTAGTCATATTTTATCGGCCATGATAAATATTATCAAATTAAGGCTCATCAAAATGATTTCAATACCTATGAATTTTTACGTCACAGTAAGAGATTGCTTACTACCTGACAAAAATTACAATCGGTAGGTGATATTATTGTGTTTATGATTCCCACCTGTTTTAATACTTGCTCTATTGGACGTTGTTTTTGACGAAATAGATTGCATTCAATTGTCATGCTTTAGCACTTCACATTTCTATTGCATTATTTTCACTCAATTTGTTAACTAGTTAGTCAAAAGGGGATTAAATAAATGAGCACATAATATGATTATATTAACACAGCAAGGAATTCAATGTCAATTTTGATAATTGTATTATCAGCTATTCTACGAACTAATAATCCTTTAAGAACGATATTTTAAGAATAATAAAATGTGTTTTTGGTCCCCACGTTAAATCACCTGAATATGTACTCGTGTGCCACGGACTGGAAAACTCCTGGACTAGATTCCCGGAACAAAAGACACATTTAGGTTCAGTGAGGCACCGAGTTCAGATAAGTAATGCAAAAACTGCGTTGATAATTCCTTTGTTGGGTTTATTGTTAGCTATTATTGTGGCTTATGCCGTATCTACCGGGTTCGTGTGCTGGAATGGAACATTTTTATTAACTAAAAGCTATTGTTGTGCCTGCGGCATGCGCGTGTGTTTTCATTAGTGTGGGGTTTTTCTGAGCTTCATTCAGGTAGTGTTGTGTATTGATTAGCTTACTAACGAAGCTACTATGATGTGTTTTATCTTAAATTACTGTTTAGCTGCTAAGTATATTTAGAGCGTTAAATAATTTGGATCAAAGAAATAAAACACTATATTAGTCACTGATTAAAAATATTTGATATGAAAATGTTGCTTAGAGAATTGAAATGGTTATTATATCCATATATCTAAATAATTATAATTGTGTACACATTATATTAACATGGGTGAAGTTCTGAACCTTCGGCGAAGGTCACAAATACACTTCGTAAGCTTTATAACGAGAGCGCAGTTGCTTAAGACTGAGAAACCTAGGTAAGTTTTAATTTTCAACGTAAAATATTAGTACCTATCTAATTTTTAATCATCATCATCATCATCAGCTTTTATCAGTCCACTGCTGGACATAGGCCTCCCCTAATGAGCGCCATAGCGCCCTGTCTTCAGCTTTCCGCATCCAGCATCTACCTGCAGTCTTTCGCAGATCGTCACACAACCTGACCGAAGGGCGTCCTACACTACGTTTGCCCAGTCGCGGTCTCCACTCAAGAACACGTTTACCCCAGCGGTTGTCGGTTCTTCGCGAGATATGGCCAGCCCACTGCCACTTCAGCTTGCTAATCCTTTGAGCTATGTCGATAACTTTGGTTCTCTGTCGGATGTATTCGTTGCGAATCCTATCCTCCAGAGAAACACTTAAAATTTTTAATACGTCATTGTAATTCAGATTGTTTCCTACGATTTGTCTGTAATAAATGTTTTAAAACAATCCTGTCATTTCATTCATATAGAGGTAGGTACATTTGAACTAAACGAACCTCTGTTTTATCCGACCTTCATAATCGGAGAAGCAATAAATGTAAACTTATTAACATTAACCACCTCGAGAGACAAGCCCTTCTCCTTCCGGATAATTGTAATATCTATAATATTGGACGAGCGATGTGCAATCCCGAGCAATGTCACTGTCCCGCGGGATGCGTCGTCCGTCGCATATCTAATAAATTGTTGGCAGCCGGTCCCTCGGGCTCCTACGAAGGTCTCAGAAGCGAAGATTTCATCACGTATCTGGTTGGATATTTTGATGAATAATTTATAGGTTGACTTAGTTGCGAAAGCAGTTCGACAGCGTGTCGTTAGATGTCGCTGATTCAAATAAATTCACTAATCGCAGTATTGATCCAAGGGCATTGAACCATTGATGTATTAGAAAACTTTCATCAATGCATTAAACGGACAAATTAATTTTTTTTATTGTCAAATAGACGATAATGTTGAATTATATCGGTAATACATATTGCTTTTAAAATGGTATTAATATAATATGAAATAGCCTAGTTGGGAGTGGGACAGACTGCCGTTTCAATGTCCGCAGGTTCGAAACCCAAGGGCACACACCTCTGACTTTTCTAAAAAATTATGTGTATATTCTTTGTAAATTATCGCTCGCTTTAACGGTGAAGGAAAACATCGTGAGGAAACCTGCATACCTGAGAAGTTCTCTGAATTTCGAAGGTATGTGAAGTTTGCCAACCCGCACTAGGCCAGCGTGGTGGACTAAGGCCTGAACCCTCTCAGTTGTAGAGGAGGCCTGTGCTCAGCAGTGGGCAGTATTACAGGGCTGGTATGCAGTGTCGGATTCAGACAACTTGATGCCCTAAGCAATTCGCGCCTACGGGGCCCCCCTACCATAAGTAAACTAACATCAGTCTTTAATCGCGCGGATTTTCAAACAGCTTTACTTTTATGTGCTAGCATTTTTTTTGTGCTGTTTCTGGTGCCCCCCAAGACGTGATGCCCTAAGCAATTGCTTAATTTGCTTATGAGCTAATCCGGCACTGCTGGTATGGTATGGTATGGTATAATATGAAACATCCCAGTTTATTCCTTAACTGGCCCAGGAGGATGGCCATGGTTTCTTTGGCCGTAATGTGGCAAACTGTAGGGTGTGACATTCCTATTGTAATTTCCGGGAGTTAATTAAAGTTTAAATTTAATGGCCAATAATGTTCATATTGTTGTACACATTCATAGACCAGTTGCGCAACTTGTTATATTGCAATACAAATAATTATAAATATTTAAAGTATATTCAGACTGTCCACAATTGCCAAAATCTATGATTATGGTTCATAAATACATACATACATGCATATACACTTACGCCTATTATCTCCGAAAGGGTAGGCAGAGGCGCAACTAATGTACCCCCTTTTCGCCGTGCGTATTCCGTTCCATGATGTGATAGGGGGCGAGCCTATAGCCATTTCGGGCACAAATTCCAGACTCCGGGCTGAATACTAAATAGAAAAATACAATATCACCTTGCCCGACTCGGGGATCGAACACGAGCCCTCAGCATTACAGTCGTACCGTAATACAACTACGCCACCGAGACATTCTGGTTAATATTGTTAGTTTAATCAATTATTTTTATTTATTGCCAAGTTTCACTCTGATAGAGGACAAAATCAAGCTTTCTTCATTAAAAAATAAAACTATTTTCTGGTTACTCATATCTTAGTAATTACAGGTGACCCTAACCACCGACATTGAACTAAAATGACAACATCCTACTAATATTATAAAGGCGAAAGTTTGTAAGAATGTATGGATGTTTGGATGTTTGGATGTTTGGATGTATGGATGTAAGGATGTAAGGATGTTTGTTCCTCTTTCACGCAAAAACTACTGAACGGATATCGATGAAATTTGGCACACGGGTAGATCATGTCCTGGATTAACACATAGGCTACTTTTTATCCCGGGAAAATATAAACCGGGACTTTTATCCCGGAAAAACTTTTTAACGCGGGCGGAGCCGCGGGCAAAAGCTAGTAATTAATATATTTACTTATATGTAGCGTAAAATACGTATGACAAAGCTGACAAGGTTTATTACAGATGAGGAAAAATATAAACCTGAATTATTGTGATTTTATTACTTCTTAGTTCTAACTAATCTTATCTCACTAATATTATAAATGCGAAAGTTTGACTAAACAGATTTGGTTGAAATTTGGCACACAGGTAGATCATGTCCTGGATTAACACATAGGCGACTATTTATACCTCTAATTTATTCCCATGGGAAATAATGGTTATATTTAATCTGATCCTTAACGCTGGCATTGTAGTGGCATAATTCTCTATTCTTTATGGGTAGTAACATCACTTTCCAGGCAAAGGCGAATCAGGCTCGTCAGGTGTTATAATATGCAGCAATATGTAGTAGTAATCTAAAGCTCTGGGTGGCCTTATTTACCTTCTGTGCATACATATACACTCACGCCTGTTATCCCCGAAGGGGTAGACAAAGGCGCAACTAGTGCACCCACTTTTCGCCATTATTCCGTCCCATAATGTGATAGGGGGAGAGCCTATCGCCATATCGGGCACAAATTCCAGACTCCGAGCTGATACTGAATAGAAAAACTCAATATCACTTTGCCCGATCCGGGGATCGAACCCGAGACCTCAGCTTTGCAGTCGTACTGTAATACAACTACGCCACCGAGGCAGTCATACCTTCTGTGGTATGTTCATAATCACTCACATCTGCCAGTTTAGTATAATATTTATAGTTGCATAAAAATATAAATAAAAGGCAGTTTAAGCGATTTACATTACCATAGGTCGTCAAAACAAGTTTATCCCGGGCGCTAATATCGTCGCGAGAAAACAATTTCTGCCATATTAGGATGAGGGAAATTGAGTTTTGCGAGAGGTCGTGTAGCTTTTTTTGCCGCTTGAAAAATGGTCTGTGCAAATAGGGGAAAAAAAGAATAACACTTTATTCTAGTCATAGTTTATTGTTGCCATTCCGGATCACGGGCGTAATTTTGGATGTAAAAAAGTGTTTCCCAGACCCTTTTTGTTGGTTGTATTTTTCTTAACGGGATTTCGTTTAGTTCTGCGTCCGTGGAAATGGGTTTTTACGATCGTATTTGTTTTGATTGAGGAAATGTCATTAAAAAATATGCATATATTTTAATTAAATAAATAATTTAGAAATTTCTTAAACTCAGCAAATGGTTATAGATTTTTTTTGTATCGTCGTAATGTCCAAATTATGTGGCTGTTTGGGAAGTTTCCTTTACCACCTTAAAAGAAATAACTTCAATTATTAGATCAAATTATTGGGATTCATAAATAAATGCCTATCGATAAATTAAATGTGAAAATAATTAAATAAGCCAATGCTTATGCGCAGTTTTTCCTACTGTGTGGCATTCCACTGCGCTCGTTGTCCTGAGACATAAGATGTTAAGTCTCATTACGTCCAGTAGTTACACTGCAGCTACAATGTCCAAAACCGAAACACAACAGTGCATGCAGACTGCTGCTTGGCGGTAGAAATAAACATTGCGGTGGTCCCCATCCAGACGTAGGTACCTACTCTTACATATAAGAGACCTATCACCAGTAAGACATGCACACTCTTTTAAATTCCATAAGCCTCGTTTTGAAACCAGATAGAATAATAACGGAAATAATAATTGATTATTATTGCTATCTTAATCTACGTTTAATTTAAGATCGTTAATAGTCTTTTATATAAAAATACGGAATTTCAACAAATACGTACTTACTGCTGTTTTCGACACAAGTAGTACTAATCTAGCTCAAATGCTCGAGAGTCACATAGTTAATCTTACCTAATGAGACACGAATCCATTGGTAGAATTGTAATCAAACTAAACGCGAAAGTCAGCGTATGTTTGTGAAATAAAGTACCGTCAAAATCTGCAAAACAAACCGTGCTAAGTAAGTGCTTAATTAAGAAATGCTGAAGTGTTTTGATGGAGGCACATTAATTTCGTCTTGTTTTTCCGCTTTCACAGTTATCATGTTCGTGGCCGTATGTATTTCTCGACAGTCGGCGCCAATTATATCCCACTTCGCTATTTCACGTACTTCCTTCCGTATTTGAATTTTATTTACTAAATATTTTTGTGGGGATTGTTAATAAAAAACTTCCTCGGTGGCGTAGTTGTATTACGGTATGACTGCAATGCTGAGGGCTCGGGTTCGATCCCCGGATCGGGCACGGTGGTATTGGATTTTTCTATTCAGTATTACACCGGAGTCTGGAATTTGTGCCCGATATGGCGATAGTCCCGACCCCTACCACACGGGACGGAATACGCAAAGCGAAAAGTGGGTGCACTAGTTGCGCCTTTGTCTACCCCTTCGGGGATAAAGGGCGTGAGTGTGTATGTATGTTAAAAAAAACCGCATATATTTTGCTTCTGGATTATGAGTGGGTTCGCGTGATGCGTTTATTAAAATAAGCATTAGGACATCGATAATTTTAAAGGTCGGCAGGTACTTAGGTATTGTATATATTCTCACAATATATTGAGAAATAGGTAGACTTGAAGCTTACCTCACACTCATAATGTTTATTCTAATTACAATCTACTTTTAACCCTTCAAGGCCCGCTTATATATATATATATATATATATATATATATATATATAGAGATCTCTTGACGGTAAATGTTGATCAGACGCGACTTCACGCGAGCACTTTGTTGATCCAAAAATCTATGTTGATCCGGCGCCTTTTGTTGATCCAATATGCATTTCTGGTAACTAATGTGGCTCCAACCGGATCAACATCTACACTCACGGGACTTCTTACTAACGTTTGCCGAAGTTGATCCGATATACAAATCCACCTTGCGATAGTTACGGAAAATGTTGATCCGATTTGAATGAGCCAATCAGAGCACAGCAAACAGTCAGATTCAGATCGGATTGGCTGAGAGCAGCCGCGACGTTTTATACACATCCAATTAATTATATTTTGTTCATAGTATCAACATGTTACTAATACGGTGTCACTGTGCCCAATTTGTAATCACACTAATATTATAATGGCGAAAGTTTGTCAGAAAATGTGTGTACATGTTTGTTACGTCTTCACGCTCAAACGGCTGGACAAATTTTGATGAAATTTGATATAGCCGTAGTTGACACCCTGAATTAGTACATAGACTAACTTTTATTCCGAAAAGTATTAGTATTATACTACTACGCAACTAGTCAAAGTATAAAAAAAGTGATGCTATCTAAAGTGTCGTAGATTGTTTTATACTCCATGTGAAAGTGATAATTTATATATATTTTTTTACTGTATTTTTTACTCTGTGATACCGGACTCTTACATTCCTTCAAAAGCTATTCAACTTCGTTCTGCTCCAGGGTATTACGCCCGAGGCATGGATCAGGAGTGTGGTGATATTGTTCTTAAAAAAAAGGTGATAACGCCTTTTTGAAGAATTACAGGCCCATCTTCTTGAGCCATGTTTACAAGCTGTTCTCAAGAGTCATCACGAATCGTCTCGAGCGCAGGCTAGATGACTTCCAGCCTCTCGAACAAGCTGGATTCGGAAAGGTTATAGTACCATAGACCACATCCATAATCTGCGGCAAGTTATACAAAAAACTGGGGAGTATAACTTGCTACTTTGCTTAGCGTTCATGGACTATGAGAAAACCTTCGATTAGATCGAGACCTGGGCTGTCCTGCAGTCTCTACAGCGGTGCCACATTGATCATCGGTACATCAAAGTGTTGAGGTGCTTGTATAACAACGCCACCATGTAGGTCCGAGTACAATAACAGAGTTTGAAGGCTATTCCACTACACAGAGGCTTGAGACAGGGAGATGTTATCTCTCCGAAACTGTTCACTGCCGCGTTGGAAGATGCTTACAAGCTCTTGGACTGGAAAGGACTCGGCATCAACATCAATGGTGAATACATCACTCACCTTCGTTTTGCCGATTACATCGGTGTATTGGCAGAATCGCTGGAGGGTCTGAGCACAATGCTCAGTGACCTCAACCGAGTTTCTCAACGGTTGGGTCTCAGGATGAACATGGACAAGACAAGATCATGTCGAATGTTCATGTTGTGCCAACCCCGATTATCGTTGGGAGCTCAATTCTCGAAGTTTTAGACGAGTACGTCTATTTAGGTCAAGTAGTCCAACTTTGAGAAAGAGATCAATCGGCGAATCCAGCTCGGATGGGCAGCGTTCGGGAAACTAAGCAAGGTCTTCTCGTCCAAAATACCTCAGTGCCTGAAGACAAAAGTCTTCAATCAATGTGTGTTACCAGTGGTGACATACGGCACTGAGACGTGGCCTCTGACTATGGGCCGCCTAAGACGGCTCACGGTCACTCAGCGAGCTATGGAAAGGGTTTTGCTAGGTGTTTCTCTACGCGATCGAATCAGAAATAAGGAAATCCATAAAAGAATGAAAGTCACTGACAGCCATATAGTCACTGACAAAAAAATTCTCGAGTGGAGACCACGTACTGGCAAGCGTAGCGTCAGCCGTCCATCTGCAAGGTGGACCGATGACTTGGTAAAGGCTGCAGGAACGCGCTGGATGCAGGCCGCTTTTGACAGGTTCATCTGGAAATCTTTGCGGGAGGCCTATGTTCAGCAGTGGACGTCATACGGCTGATGATGATGATGATGGTAATACCGGATGATAGACCTCGATGATTATTCTGTGGAAATAGATTCACAAATTTGCTGCATGAGAATGGACGTTTCATTTTTGTCTCCCACTAAAAATCGCCCCTTTCTTTCTAACACACTAAGTTGTTTTAGTTACCATCCGCTTTAGACTTGAAAATGTGTTAAATGCTCATAAAACATTTTTGCAAAAGAGAAAACGCTTAATTATAAATGTGTTACCTTTTTTTTCTTTGCTTTCGCGGAGAAAGTGACTTATTACTACCGCTCAGCCTTTAAGGGGGGCGACTGAGCGGTTATGTTGGGTTCACCGTGCCTTACGACCCAGCGTTGAGCCGCCGGGCCGAGTCCCTAACCTATGTACACCGCACGGCATACCGACTAAAACTCCGCGGTTGCCTTCTTCGGCGCATTAGGGATGGCTGCGGGTTTCCCCAGACTAAGAGTGTCTGAGTTGTCGTCCGCAGCCGCCCCTGCGCGGTGCCGTCTAATGCAGCCCGTCTCCTGTATGGGGGGGCTCAGAAGCCCCCGTGCACCGAAGGACGCCCTCAGCGTCAACGGCAGCATGAGGCCTACCTGCCACACTACCGTCCATCACGGGGGTCGCAGCAATGTGCTAAAAACACGCACAAAACTAAAGACGGACAGCCGACAGGACGACCCCCGGTGGCCCCTATTAGTCGCCTTTTACGAGAGGCAGGGGATACCGTGGTGGAATTTCCCAAACGCCCCCAATCCACAGGGTGGAAGAAGCCGGTCGGTCGTCCACACGGCGCCTCCTACGTCTCGTTTGGGGGCGGGACGGATCACCGCGCCTCCGATCCCTCTCGGCACTCTCCTGCTGCAAGAGGACCATCTCACAGAAGTGCGCCACCGCACGCCAAGACCTCCGGCTATCGACCATGGAAGCGACCACGACCGGCAGCGTGAGGTCTCCTCCGACGACTGCTCTGAGAGCTAGTATTATACTAAACTTTACCTTATAAGAGACTGAAATCTCAATGTTAAGAAGTTCAAAATAGCGACCTCTTTTCTTAAGTTTAATATTAGATTTGTCTTTTACTATCAATGGCATGCCCAAGTATCGATTTTGACGTCAATTGTCCTTAAAACAAAGAAATTCAAAATGGCGGCCACTTTTTTCAATTATAACATTGGATCTGCCCTTTGTACCTATGATGGATGGCCATGCTCAGGTATCGATTTTGAGGTCGATTGGCCTTAAAAATAAGAAATTCAAAATGGCAGCCACTTTGTTCATTTCTAAAATTGGATCTGCCCTTTGTATTTAAAGCCATTTCCAGATATCGATTTTGAGGTCGGTTGGCCTTAAAACAAAGAAATTCACAATGGTGGTCACTTGTTTGAAATCTAACATTTAATCTGCTGTTAATGATAATTCTCCCGTGAGAAAATTTTGTCACACATGCGCGCGCATCGTAAAACTTCACTCCCATCAATTTTTCATAACGCGCCTAAAGAAGTATAACTTCAAAAACAGTAGAATCAGGAATTTTGCAGCTTTGTGTTTCAGTACCTATTCGTCAATATTGGCTCCGGATCAACTTAGTCAAAGTAAATGTCGCATATAAGTTAAATATATTCTGGATCAAAGTAATCACATTCAGTATCATTTTTTTGACCGTTAATGGATCCACAAATGTTGGTCAAAACGTCGACGAGTATGTTGAAAATCTGTAAGTGCAGATCCACCGACGTCACACGCGCATTAAACATGGATCAAAGTATATCAGTTTGCGAGACGCGGAGCTGAGCAAACACGTGAAATAGGTGGATCAACATTTGTTCTAACTTCACACTGGAGCAACATTTACCGTAAAAGGGTCATTATATATATATAGATGTATGAGAAAACCCTATGTATATGGACACCGGTGTCCGTCGCGGGCCTTGACAGACTACGTATCGAATGAAAAATAAGGGCCATTATAACTATTATAAGGTCCTTACTCCACTGTTATATTTCATACTAACTAGGTTAGCAAATTAGTCACAGATTTTAAAATTACATTTTTATCACACTCTGTCTTATTTCTGTAATTTTTAAAGCATATATAACTTAGACCTTTATCGTAATTATGAAATCTATATTTTTTTACCAAATATGCAAACACATTAACTAATTTAAATTTCGACTAGAATTGTTTCTAAAGTTAGCACATTAGCAATTCACATGTTCTTGTAGAGGAATCAATGCTCCAATATAAAAATTATACGCACTATTTTATATTATATCTAGCGTGCGGACAGTGTTTTATCCATCGATGTATTATTAATGGGTCTGAGTTTATTTTTGTCTGTCTATCAATCACTGTTCATATAAAAAGCTATCAAATATCGCATAGGTTTGCGGATAATGTCATGACAACGTAAGCCACTTTGTTTTTCGAAATAATAATGTGAACTATAATAAGCGGTGATAGCCTAGGTGGGAATGAAATTAACTGCCGAGACGAATGTCCGCAGTTTCAAAACCCAAGGACACACACCTCTGACTTTTCTCTAAATTTATGTGTGTATTATTTGTGAATTATCGCTCGCTTCAACGGCGAAGTAAAACATCGTGAGCAAACCGGCATTCCTGAGAAGTTCTCTGAATGTCGAAGGCATTTGAAGTCTGCCAACCCGCACTAGGCCAGCGTGGTGGACTAAGGCCTTAACCCGCTCAGTGGTATATAATAAATGGCTGGTATGGTATAGTAATTATGTATTGTTAATTCTTTATAATATTTATCTTCTTAAGACAGGCATGGTAAATTAACCCCCACTCTACATGACGGTTATAGAAACGGGGAGGCATAGGATGGAATTACGTCATAGGCTAGGGTTGTTAATTTCTTGCTGGTCGGTATTTCTTTGGGCATCACTTCCTTTACTTCACTTACCATGATGTGTAGTGAAGCCACTTTGTCGAGCTATCGATAAAAAAGGTATGTGGATATGAGGGCATGTTGAAAGCAAAAACAGATGTTTTACTGGTGGTTGGACTCTCCTATGTAAGAGTCCGTCTGGGTGGGTACCACCGCAATGTCTATTTCTACAGCCAAGCAGCAGTGTGCTGCAGATGCACTGTTGTGTTTCGGTTTGAAGGACATTGTACCCAGTGTAACTACAGGACATAATGAGACTTGACGTCTTATGTCTCAGGAGGACGAGCGCAGTGGAATTCCACACAGTACTTTGTAACTCGAGGTGCTGGATCGTGTTTCTACTGTTTATGGGTGGTCGTATCGCTTACCATCAGGCGAACGGCATGAACGTCACGATATTCTATGCTATAATTTTTTTTAACTCTAAATAAGACATATTTTAATGATATATCCCTAATTTCGTATTATTACTATTACTTTAATGAAATCCTCCTAGCCAGTTTCGGCCACGGCGGCCAATCTCAACGGAGATCAGCCAGGTACGTAGGAGATATTATAGTGCACAAGTGTGTGCGCAATACACAGGTGCACTCGCTATTCGTTCACTCTCATAGTCCGGTGAGACGGCAATCCGACATGACCGGAGAGAGATCAGGCGCAGGACCAACGGCTTTACGTGCTTTCCGAGGCACGGGGGTATCACACCGCCAACTTCCTGACTCCGAGCTGCGACTGCGTAATTTTTTTTAAGATGGAAAAACCCAGTCGCAAAGTTTTTTGGCCCGACCCGGGATTCGAACCCAGGACCTCAGCGCGCAAATTGTACTCGTAACGCGTACGCAATACAACTACGCCACCGAGGCAGTCACTATTACTTTAAAACAGGCTACTAGTACTAGGTACTACTTCGTACTTAGATTTGCGATGACAACCACGCACTTATAAAATATCCCGAACTAAATACATCTTTTAGATTTAAGTCTATAGTAAAGTGGTGAACTTAATGGTTCTCAGGCATTTCTTCAATACATGAGAACTGCGCTAATTAGAGGGTAAAAGCCAATCAATAGTCCAAGCCTTCATGTATGGCCTTTGGAGCGGGTAAGTTCTTAGAGAACATTAAAAATAAAAACTATGCTAGGAAAATATCTACGTACTGGGCAGTTTTTAAAAGAGTAGATTAAATTCATACGGATATTCTTCATGGTATAACTGGAAATGGGCTGGTTATGAAAGCGTGTTTCCGTGTCCCGTTTTCGCACGAACTGTATACAATAAATAATATAGGTATGACCCTCAAATAATAATTGTTTTAGGTCTGGAGGTCTAGACTGCCTCGGTGGCGTAGTTGTACGACTGCAATGCTGAGGTCTCGGGTTTGATTCCCGGGTCGGGCAAAGTGATATTGAGTTTTTCTATTCAATATCAGCTCGGAGTCTGGAATTTCTGGCGATAGGCTCGCACCCTATCACATCATGGGACGGAATAACCGCAAAAAGTGGGTGCACTAGTTGCGCCTCTGCCTACCCCTTCGGGGATAATAGGCGTGAGTGAGTTTGTGTGAGTCTGTTTATGTCTGGATGTTGTGGATCCAAAAGCCTCTCCAAGTGCTGAATACCCACGTCCTTAGCCTACGTCATAAGACGTCTTTGTAAAGTCAGAGGGTTAATACTCAAGAAATAGATTTTGTATGTCTATTACTACATAATATTTTATAACTTTCTGGTGCGACCTGTGGGGATGTGTTTATAATTTATCAATATATTCATTAATCTTTACGTTTCGTATCAGTAAAAACAATTTTCTTTGTCCTTTTTGTTGGTCACGTAGGACCGGCCATCAAGCTTATTGTTCGCGCCGAGGACAGTAGTTTCCGATGCAATTCTTTTGAGATGTCACCGATCTAGCCACGTGACGTCATTATATTGTGTGACGCAACCTTGGCGGGTTATTATCGCATTATATCTTAACGGTTTGTATGTGACAGGTTGTGTGGTATCTCTTTTAGGGCTGGCAGTAAATTCGTGCTTTGATTATAATTATTTATCTGTCTCCGTTATTGATGTAGGGTTTTTTAATACATCAATGGTCTCCGTGCATAATAAAGTGTAGTATTGTGAATGCTAAAGACTGTTAAGATGTTTGTTAGAAATAAACGCACAAACCGCTGAACAGACTTCTATGAAATTTGGAAAGATAGAATATATTCTAAATAACATTTAGGTTACTTTTTATCATGGTAAAGTACACAGTGAGACTTTGGTCGACTGTATCGCCATTTTCAAAATGCGTTGGGACCACCTACTTCAGGAAGTCACCCATATTTTATTACGTATGATGCATGTAGTGAAATGTTTTACAATTTTTGATTATTTGAGAGATGTAGATTACCAGTTTTTAAATATCATGATAACACACAAATTGCTTTAAAAAGTTTTATCTGTTATCATTTCGATGACGTTAAACTGATATAAATTCTTTACAAAACCGTTTCTGGTCGTTGGAGAAATACATTTTCAAAAGTAGCTTTGGCATAAAACCTGAATTCAAATCTCTCCGCATAGATTCTAACTACAATAACTAAACATTCCTGTTGTTTCAGTATTTACCAATCATAAATCTGGATTTTGCAATAACTGACACAGCTATTCGCGTGGATGACATAGCCGTAGTTAATTCCGAACGAAAAATGTGTTTTTACCACAGAACAGAGATAGAGATAGAACTATAAAGTGGGCGTAACCTTTGATACACTAGTTTAGAATGCAGTACAAACTCACTGTTTGAACGGTCTCAGTCGTCATTGCGCATTGTCAAAGGTTTAATGATTGGAAAAAATATTTAAAAATATTAAAATGCCCTATTATGCTATTCTGGAATGCAAAAATAATAGCCGTACCAAAAATGTGTCCCACGGAGGTATTTCGTACCATCGGTAAGTAATATTTTCTGGTATATTGCTATTTAGTTGAAAAATGTATATTGATATTCTATGTCAAACATGACACAAAAATTACAATTTAAAATGTTCCTTATTCTTTTCACTATATGGTTAATTGTCGCAAACGAAAATCAGTTGTTCTAGAATGATTTGTCGCCAATTCATAATGTCATCGCTACTCAATTAGTGCATGCGTGGTCGATAAAATATTATCGATAATTATTAATTTTTCACTGAAGCGTTATGTTATGCAGAAAAGTACGAAAAGTTATCTGATGCATGATCCGCTTGTGATGCATAGCTGTGGTCGATATAATAATTAATTAATGAAACAGTACTAGATCGTTAATTTTCAGTTTTCCAAAAGATCAATTTATTAAGGAAAGTTGGATCAATGCTACGGGAAGGTTAAATTGGTTTCCTTCCAAATTTTCCGTAATATGTTCAGAACATTTTGTAGAAGATGTGTAATGTAAAAAAAAGGGGAAATCAATATTTTAAAGTGAATGCAGAAGCTCATATAAATATTCTAATTCATCAATCAATAAGTAATTATAAGAAAGCCACACACCATAATATTTATTTTATTGTTTTATTTTACTACATAAATTTATTAAAAAAACTATAGATTATTATTTAAAAATACCCTTTTTAATCTTATCTTACTTCTTGTCTTATTTTAGTAATATCATAAATGCAAATGTTTGTGGAAATTTTTGGATCTCTGTATGCCGGGATGTTTGTTTGGTTTGTATGTTTCTTAGAAGTAAACTCAGACATTTGGCACACGAGTAGATCATAATACCCTTTTTTTTTCGCGGAGAAAGTGACTTATTACTATCACCTAGCCTTTCAAGGGAGGCGACTGAGTGGTTTTGTTCGGTTCACCGTGCCTTACGACCCAGCGTTGAGCCACCGGGCCGAGTCCCTAACCTATGTACAACGCACGGCATGCCAACTAAAACTCTGCGGTGGCCTTCTTCGGTCATTAGGGACGGCTGCGGGTTTCCCCGGGCTAAAGTGTCTAAGTTGTCGTCCGCAGCCAGATCATAATACCCTGGATTAACACATATAGGCTACTTTTATTCCGGTAATTTGCTCCCATGGGATATAATGGATATTTTTTCTATGCGTCGTTCTGCGTTTTAGGGGCTTTTCTAATGGGAAAAGCTTTTTATTGAGACAACACATAGTTTTAAATAATTGTTTTTAATTACATATAAATGTGCCTGTCTGCTTTATAGGTTAACAATGTTTGATCAGCTATGTTACTTGATATTATATTATGAGTATTACTTGATATCTCATCGTTAATGTCATTTCTTAGGGTGGTGGATTCCAAAGTAAACCTGAAATCATAAATTTAAACGCAGGCGTATCTTCTTCAAACGAAGCACAAGAAATTGTTGCCCCCAAAAAGCGTAAAATATTACCGAGTCAGATCCAGGTACAAAATTAAACAACTTTTGCTTGACGAGACGAGCATGTCGCTCAACAAGCGATACGACCACTCATAAACAGCACAAAGCACTATTCAGTTTGGAATCAATGCCGTTACGCCGAGACATTGCCTCACTTAGTGTATTCTATCGTCCGTGTCTTGGTGAGTGCTCTGGACAAAAGTTTAACCTTAGGCCATCCTCACACTTCCTTAGGGGAACCACGCGTGCTGGCTTGCGAAACCACTGCTTAGTGATTTCTTCTATCTCAGCCCATATTAATCGGGTTAAGAAGTTCGTAATTTTGCTATTAAACTGTGGAACAGTTGCCGGGCACGAATGTTTCCAAGTCTTATGATATTGGGTCCTTAAAACGGAACTTGCAGAAGCTATTAGCAGGCCGGCATAATTCTGCTGTCCGTCAAAGGATATTTTCTTGCCTTGCCGGTTGACGTTTTGCTTAGACGTGAAATCTACTCTTACTCTCTTAACCCCAGCAGTGAAATCACTATGATAAGTATATATACTCATTATAATTTATTGGAAACTAGCTATATAAGCTGTGTAGCTAATATAGTATGTGTAACATACATATCTGCAGTATTGAAATTATAAAGTAGGAATTTAAAATATATACTTAAAATTTAAAATAATTTTTAATTTACTGAGTTAAAATTGTATTCAAGACAGTTCCAACAACTTTTCCAGTACTTATCAAATTAATATTATATAATTTTGTTATAAGTCCATTTCATTTATTAATGTTAGTTATAAAACAAACACCATCGATAGGTTTACAAAAAGGTAACGTATGGGTGCAACACTATTACCGGCATGCGTAGCGTACTGGGTGTCATTCAATAACTTATCTTAAAACAACTGCCATTGAGTTCTTATGAATGCCATTGCGATTATACGCCATCTCGCGTGGACTAGCGGTATGAAATCGAATTAAAATCAAAATTCAGACTGAAGGAATAATGTCGTATGAAGTCATGTGAATTTTTAGAATACGAAGTTTATATAATGGCATTAAGGTTAAATTTAATGCAAATGATTTTGTATTATACGCTTTATCTTTATTGGTGATTTTGGCCAATCATAATGAAGAGATGATAGTATGCGAATATATGCATGTGTGAGTTTGGCGACACTGGTTTTCTTAGTAAATTGATGCTAAACTCTATCCATTCTATCTTTAATTCGTGGTTTTTACGCATATCCGTTGATTGTAAATGAAAAGTTGACAGATTTGTAGACCGTGCGCATTGTTTTATAAAAAACACCCCATAAATCAATGACCGTGCGAATGTTTCTCATATTTGCTCAATAATAGATTATGCTCCTGTTTCGTACGAGGGATTATGGATTACCATTTCCAGTATAATTTGTGTTTATGACCTATACTTCTTGTTTATCAGGTTTTTTTTTGTATTTAATGTATTATTAAAGTTATTATTGTTATAATATTAATCAAGTTGTATCTGTTACGATTAAAGGCTTGTATCATTGACTTAAGTATAATAATAGTTTATGCAGGATTTTAAGAAAAAAAGAAATATTTTGTACAATATTTCAAAATGATTAACATCGATGTTTTATTTCTACATGGAAATATTTAATGTTTTACTTGTTTATAAAGTTGATACTGCAATATGAAGTTATAATAAAAGGAGGACTGCCTCGGTGGCGTAGTTGTATTACAGTATGACTGCAAAGCTGAGGTCTCGGGTTCGATCCCCGGGTCGGGCAAAGTGATATTGAGTTTTTCTATTCAGTATCAGCCGGGAGTCTGGAATTTGTGCCCGATATGGCGATAGGCTCGCCCCCTATCACATCATGGGACGGAATGACGGCGAAAAGTGGGTGCACTAGTTGCGCCTCTGCCTACCCCTTCGGGGATAACAGGCGTGAGTGTATATATATATATATAAGGAGTACCTAGCTTACTATGCTTCGGCCTTTGACTCGTACCGTAAGAAGAGTAGTAAGAATGCAATGCTAAGATACTACTTTTGAAACACAAACTACTACCCATGTACATAGATTACGCTTAAATTGCCATAATAAAGACAACTAAACGTATTTTATTACCGGATATGACGTAAACAATGTCCATGATCTTGTTTTAGCAAAAATACAAATTATCTTGAACACTTTTGGCGTGAGGAGGTCAGTGGCACTAGCTTTGGATACCCAAAGGTCAAATGAATATGAATCACCGAAACCTTTGGCATTTCCCGCAGTTTCCCTTTTGCTTTGTCAAGGTAGTCTTGTATTACATAATTGGGTCGATGAAAGCCTTGAAATTTATGGTGATGCAAAGATTGCGATATAAAGTTTAATAATATGATATTTCCGATATTGGTCAGTATTACCTTGGGATCTTCTATCTCTGATGTTAAAGTTGCATAAATATTATTCATCTTATGTTATTTACTTGTCATGACACAAAATAGAGTACAACCAAACGAAAAACTTTACAAATCTTTTGATATACGCTTGTATTTAAAATGACTTTGGTTTAATTTAAAATCAACTGGCCAAGAAACCTCTTATTTCTAGTACGAAGAAAGAGTTATCTAATCTATTAGCCCAAAAAATGAAAGCGTGGGCTACACAGATTTTTGCTTTAACTATGGTATAGCCATTAGCTAGTAAGAACAAATGAAAGGGCTTCAATGATCAAAGAAATGGGAGTTTTGATTTGTCATGCCCAGAAAATCGCCTCTTTCCAAAACCGTACATGTAAAGTCTAAAATCTTAGTTAATTGCAGGTAACTAACGTAACCACAATGCGGGACTTGTTGGTATATAGTCAGTTGTCATAACTTACTACTTACAAATCGCCGGTTTTTTGTTAAAAATAGCCGTAGATAATTTTATTATTTTTAATGAACAGCAGCCCCCAATATAATAATATAGAGTACCTACATTTTTCTTAAAATACGCTACTGTTTTGTTTTATGGAAGGCCATTATCTTAAACAGGCTTTTGATAAATAAGTAAAATTCTTTTTAATTTTTTATGCTGGTGTGGGTAGACAATTGAATAAAAGTAGATTTATGTTGGAGCTTTTACAAACGACTGCTGCAAATTCAGTGGATTGGCCTTTTGTATTTACAGTAATTTAGTAATGTATCTTTTATCTTAGTTCTTTGTAGTAGTATTTAGTTAATTTATTTTTACCAACTGGTGAAACTAAATAAGTAGGTACTAATATATTGGATTGGGATTGTATGCACAGATGTTGCAATGGTACTTACCCAGCGGGACTCCTTCATAACAAATACCTTACCCAACGCCCTATTAATGAATACAACTCTGTGTCGCTCTGAAGTGCGATATCAGCTGAGATGCTGTCAATTTAAATCGCCATCTTAAGAAAGTCCGTATTTTTTCTTCTTCTTTGGAAGTCCACTGCTGAACATAGGCCTTCCCTAAAGATTTCCAGACCAACCTGTTAGAAGCGGCCTTCATCCAGCGGGCTCCTGCGACCTTTAGAAGCTATTTAATAAAGCCATATTAACATCAGCTCAAATACAATATTTAACGGATTTTGATAGCTGAGTTCTGTTAATGTGACGCGCCGACTCGGCTGAGTACAAGCTAAGCTTAGTTTATTAAATAATTGAATACATTAAATGTCTACTTGAGATTTTACTATAAAAAGGGATTGATTAATTACGGCCTCTAGACTAGTTAGTCTAAGTCTGTATTGACCTGTATCCACTTTTCTGGATCGTATCTTAGTAACAAATCTAATACTTACCTAATATCAGATACTCATGGTTGATTCAGATAAATTAGTGTTTCAGGAAATATAGAAATAATGGTAATTTATACAACTCAGGATTAAGAAATGTCGAAACATCGTGACATTAGAAACATAATGGCATATAACTTATCTCGTAAGTAATTTCATTTAATTTGAATTCAAAATAACACATTACCCTATTTTCGATGTAATTAAATAACTGTATAAGATTATGTCGCATCTCGATGATTTCGCGGTTCGGAGGGATCCGTGACTAGTGAATATACAGTAAATTTGTATTTAAGTTGTATTGTGTTGTAAATGCTTTATCTTCGGATATATTTTAATTGAATTTCTGGAGATACAAATCTCGATGCATTTACATTATCTGATTTGGTAAGATATGTTTAGATATTCTGGTAACTACATAATATACATCCATTTGTTAATCACTTACTACATTATTGTTGTAATTATTTAGATTAACAT
The DNA here is from genome assembly GCA_949316025.1 of Lapara coniferarum. Classification (NCBI taxonomy): domain Eukaryota; kingdom Metazoa; phylum Arthropoda; class Insecta; order Lepidoptera; family Sphingidae; genus Lapara; species Lapara coniferarum. Next base: position 15,032,726 of record OX438934.1, on the reverse strand, counting down.
AACATATAATCGCATCTAATTTTGGAGGGGGCAACCTTTCGGCTTTCTTTTGCTAATTTACTGATCATGCTTTCCAGTTCTACGGTAATACATCATTCTTTAAACCTTGGTATTCCTTACACCGTGTAATGTGTTTGAAAAGATGCAATTTTATTAAGTTTGTGCCGGGAATGTTCATTTTCTTTATCATTTTTAACTCATAAATCGACATAATGAACCTTTTAATAATGCAACCATAAACTAAATAGAGTGGAAGATAGGCTTGTTGAGCATGAAACAGTCTAAGGAGGCAACGTCAACAGGTCCAATAACAAGGCACACAACTCTGACTTGAAGTTACGTGTGTATTGTTTATCAATGATCGTTCGGTTTTACGATTAAATCATTTCTTTTTCTTTGTGCTATATAATGGTGTATTGAAGAACTCCGCTAAAACAATTTCGTTGTATCCTCTGATCAGTTTTTGATAAATTTTATTTGAATAGAGCATTTATCTGATTGATGGTATAGATTTTGATTAAATTTAACACAGTCACGGAATTTATTTACCATAATAATACACAATAATGATTGCAATCACTTTAATTGAAAATTTTAATACCAGCCCTGTATTATACAGGGTCATTTTTACATTACGTTACTAAATGAAACCACATATTCGTCTATACCTCTGCTAACATTGTGCCAAAAATCATCAATGAATAACTAATGCTTTCGCCAAAAATCCCGGTTGTAGTATTTCACATTTTTTATCATTTTGTAGTTTAGTGCGAATATGGTGTGTGCGTAAGTGTAGGTATTTCTGACTGAAAGTGCAATGTAGCTGCTGCGAGAAATTCTCCTAGAGCAGTCATAGTGGCATTAGGGTGTGTAAACTTAAAGTTACTTTTTATTGATATTTATTTTGTTTGAAACTTACTTTTTTATTTTACATATATGGTTAAAGTAACAAAATGGAAAACGTTATTTTCAACGAGATAAGTATGTGGTTTCATTTATTAACGCAATGTCATCAGGTGCTAAAGTTATTACCCTTCCTGGCTTCGCCGTAGTCGGGTAAAAATATCAGCGATTTCTATGAATTCAAGACAATTATTATAATCAGTGACGTAATGTTATCAGTCATATAAAATACATTTTATGACGTTTGATAAAGAGAAGGTTATCCCACCAAAAACATAAATAACCCTCCTTCTTTCGCAGTCGGGTATAAAGGAGAGCCATGTTCAATACAAAAATTATGTTTGGCTGTGGGCTTTGCCGCAAAAAGACTGAAGGAGATCTAAATAAGTGCCAAGCTCTATCCAAAATCCAAATATGTATTTATAGGAACAAAATAACATTATGAACAAGTATTAAACTCTATTTCTTTGCTTTATTGGATACCTATAACAATTGCTGTTACTTAAAAAATGTGAGATCTTAAACTAGGTTAGAATTGACTTGGCCAGTATTCATTACATCAGTCATTTTATAAGGTAATTCAACATATATCATTGGTGTATTAAAAATCATATATGTACATTTTTTAATTTCGGATAAAAACTGATCAAGTCACTGGCCAATCAATCAAACAATTTATTCCGTCGATTAATAAGTCGAGTATAGGTAGAAGATTTCATGTTACACTCATACAAAAAGCGAGGAAATTTAAATCACCATCACTACGATATCATAAACTTCGTAGCTTTTTTTGTTAACGCGGCCCCAACGGCCAGCTGTCTGACGCTAGTCAGCTTTTTTGGCGACACCGGACTTTCGGTTGAACGCTTTAGGCGCTCGCAACTCTTGATTTAAGTGACCATGCTGAGGACAACGCACTTATCAATATTGTTGTACTACGAAATAAAGTGCAATGACTCAAAATAAAACATTTAACGTAGTAGTGTCTTAAAATATTTATTTACACATATTAATAATATCAGGCGATTAATAAAATTGATAATATTTTTACTTAAACCTAAAATAAGTTTGAAGTTACTTATCGGTTAAACAAAATCCACCCACGAACTCGTAAGATCTCTTTAAAATTTTCTTTCCTATAGAATAATCAACTTACTTATAAACATTTTGAGGTGGTAAAATAATACCTTTTTGTTATATTTAAGTTATAAGAGAGAAACTGGTAAAACCTTGATCATAAATGTTTTTAAGTAAGACTAATAGTATTATTATTAAATAATAATATGGCAATATCACACTAAATACGCGTTACTTCTAGAATAAGGCGCATCAGTGTACACTTGTTTGACTCTGGGCACTGTAATTGACTTGGGGAGTTGGTCAAAATCAATATCTACATCTATAATTTCATTTTGAACAGATCTTCTTCTACCTATCTCGTAAAATGTTACTGCCACTATCACCAAAATTATAAAACATAGCAAAACAACCATTGTGATAGTCAATGGGGTCCAAAAACTTGATTGACCTGCATCTATGACTGGACTGTCAGTATAATTTTCTTCTGGAGTAGTGCTGTAGGATTCTGTTGTCTCAAAGTTTATATCCGGTTGTGTTGTTAGTAACTCAGTTGGAGGTGTCATAGGTGTATTTGGCTCTGGTGTCGTAAATATACCTGGTGCAAATGTCGTAGGTATTTCTGGTTCAGGTGTCGTAGGTGTATTAGATTCAGGTGCGGGTGTATCTGGCTCTAGTGTCGTAGGTATATCTGGCTCAGGTACGGGTGTGTCTGGCTCTGGTGTCGTAAGTACATCTGGTTCAGGTGTATTTGGTTCAAGTGTCGTAAGTAGATCCGGGTCAGGTGTAGGTGTATCTGCCTCAGGTGTCGTAGGTATATCTGGCTCTGATGTCGTAGGTATCTCTGGCTCTGGTGCGGGTGTATCGGGCTCTGGAGTCGTAAGTACATCTGGTTCAGGTGTATTTGGTTCAAGTGTCGTAAGTAGATCCGGGTCAGGCGTAGGTGTATCTGCCTCTGGTGTCGTAGGTATATTTGGCTCTGATGTCGTAGGTATATCTGGCTCTGGTGCGGGTGTATCTGGCTCGGGTGTCGTAGGTATATTTGGCTCTAGTGTTGTAGGTATATCTGGTTCAGGTACAGGTGTATCTGTCTCTGGTGTCGTAGGTATAACTGGTTCAGGCGTGGGTGTATCTGGCTCTGGTATCGTAGGTATATCTGGTTCAGGTGTGGGTGTATCTGGCTCTGGTGTCGTAGGTATATCTGGTTCAGGCGTGGGTGTATCTGGCTCTGGTATCGTAGGTATATCTGGTTCAGGTGTGGGTGTATCTGGCTCTGGTGTCGTAGGTATATCTGGTTCAGGTACAGGTGTATCTGGCTCTGGTGTTGTAGGTATATCTGGTTCAGGCGCGGGTGTACTTGGCTCTGGTGTTGTAGATATATCTGGTTCAGGTGCGGGTGTATCTGGCTCTGATGTCGTAGGTATATCTGGTTCAGGCGCGAGTGTATCTGGCTCTGGTGTTGTAGATATATCTGGTTCAGGTACAGGTGTATTTGTCTCTGGTGTCGTAGGTATATCTGGTTCAGGCGTGGGTGTATCTGGCTCTGGTGTCGTAGGTATATCTGGTTCAGGTACGGGTGTATTTGGTTCAGGTGCGGGTGTATCTGGCTCTGGTGTCGTAGGTATATCTGGTTCAGGTACAGGGGTATCTGGCTCTGGTGTCGAAGGTATATCCGGTTCAGGTGTGGGTGTACTTGGCTCTGGTATCGTAGGTATATCTGGTTCAGGCGTTTGCGTACTTGGCTCTGGTATCGTAGGTATATCTGGTTCAGGCGCAGGTGTACTTGGCTCTGGTGTCGTAGGTATATCTGGTTCAGGTACAGGGGTATCTGGCTCTGGTGTCGAAGGTATATCCGGTTCAGGTGTGGGTGTACTTGGCTCTGGTATCGTAGGTATATCTGGTTCAGGCGCGGGTGTACTTTGCTCTGGTGTTGTAGGTATATCTGGTTCGGGTACGGGAGTATCTGGCACTGGTGTCGTAGGTAAATCTGGTTCAGGAGTGGGTGTATCTGGTTCTAGTGTCGCAGGTATATCTGGACCTGGTGCGGGTGTATCTGGTTCTGGTGTCGTAGATGTATCTGGCTCCGGTGCGGGTGTATCTGTCTCTGGTGTCGTAGGTATATCTGGCTCTAGTGTCGTAGGTATATCTGGCTCTGGTGTGGTAGGTACAACTGTTTCAGGTTCGGGTATAGTTGGAACATCAGGTAATGGTGTTGATACCTCGTCAACACTTGGCTCCGTTGTTGTATCTGAATCGACTTCACCGCGCAAAGTAGTTTCTGGATCTATTGGGTGTTCATCAGGTGTTGATGGTTCTACCTCTGTCGTGATTTCAGTAACGTTGACTTGAGTTTCTGTAGTAGTTAGGACTGGTTCTGTCTGTGTTGTTAAACCACTTCCAGGCTCAGTTGTTTCGTCTACGTTAGGCCCTGTTGTTGAATCGACTTCTATTTCTGTAGTAGATGGGTCTTTCTCTTCTTCATAAATAACACAACGCTCTTCGTCGTAGCCTGGTGGTATATATCTGAATGAGTCGACCAAGACGATGGAGTTTGGTGATGCTGTTCCCATCAATGTTATCTGTACAGAAAAAGGTAAAGTTAGGCTATATTTAAAATTATGTTGGAAGAAGCATTTCGCCATTTAAATTGTGACATAGATTGAATTATGAAGTATTTGCCTTTTCTTTTGGAATTCTTGGAGCCGTTTCGACTTTTACTAATAAAAGATACCGCATATAGCCAAGTTAGCGGTTTATGCAATCAAAAAAATAAGGCGTCTGACTGATGTAGACACGGCAAGAATTGTTTATTTCAGTTATTATCATAGTATTCTGCGGATATTAGTACAGTATTCGCATTTCAAAAGAGAGCTATTAAACATGTTTATTGTCTCAGACCTCGTGTTTTTATTGAGCTGTGATTCCGTAGGACGCGGCAGACGGCAACGGCAGACGGCAAATGCTGTCGGACGTCACTTGCCGTCGTATGGATACTACTCTTTTTACCCTCTTAGGGGTTGAATTTCCCAAAATCCCGTCTTAGTGAGCACCAACGTCCTAGAAGGAACCCCCATGAAAAATTTAAGACTCCTAGCACCTGTGGATTTTTGAGATTTCGTTATGAGTGAGTGACCTTTCGCTTTTATATATTATATTAGATAGACTAACTTGAAGAAGGCTATTTTGACTAGTGTTTTTATAAAACAACAACACTAGTCAAAATTAAAAAAAAATCGTTTTACGCCTGTCAACACGGCCATAATGTAAAACTGCAACGGCAGTACTGTGTTTCTTCAGGAGTGCCGACTGCCGCTACGCATCAACATAAGTGTCGTCTTGCCGCGCGTCATTTGTCGTCGTGTGCGGAATCGGTCCCATACAATTTAATACTGCATAGTAGTGCCGTCTACCGTCGCGGCTCATGCTGTTGCCGTCTGCCGCGTTCTGCGGAATCACAGCTTTAGAGAAAAGTTCAAAGAGAAACATTCTTATCGTAACATCTCAACACAAATTTGGAAATCTTATGTATGTTTGAAAAAGTATTGCAAATAAAACATCCATATATAAAAGAATGTCGTGGTAGTTACATTATTTATGACTCAAGAACGGCTGAACCGATTTGGCTGAAAATTGGTGGGGAGGTAGCTTAGAACTAGAAGATGGATATAGGATACTTTTATTCGGGGAACATATATACCAGGACTTTTATCCTGGGAAATCGTTTTCTGCTAGTGGAACCGTAAGAAAATAAGTATAGAGATATTTCGAGATCCAGATGAGGACATAATGACTTTTATCCCGAAAAACATAAACCGGGAATTACATCCTGGATTTTGTTTTTTTGCGAGTGTAGCCGTCACAGACAAACCACTGAACCGATTGCGATGCAATTTGGTTGTGAGATAGTTTAAGACCCTGGGAAGAATCTATGGTACTTCTTATCCCGGGAAAATATAAACCGGGACTTCAATACCGGAACATAAAAGTTTTGTTTTATTCACAAACATAAAATGTATGATATAAAAACCCAATATCACTTTGCACGACCTGGAAATCAAACACGAGACCTCAGTATTACAGTCGTATCATAACCCAATTACGCTACCGAGACAGTCTGAAAAAATATTACTATTACAATATGTTATCCAAGATTACTAAACATTCGTTAGACACGTGGTATTGATAATACTACACATTATCACGTCAAGGAAACATTAAGTTCGTGATTTTTGTGAGTATATGCCTCGGTGGCGTAGATATATTACGGTACGACTGCAATACTGAGGTCTCGGGTTCGATCCCCGGGTCGGGCAATGTGATATTAGGTTTTTCTACTTAGTATCAGCCTGGAGTCTGGAATTTGTACCCGATATGGCGATAGGCCCTCCCCCATCACATCATGGGACGGAATATACACGGCGAAAGATGGGTGCACTAGTTGCGCCTCTGCCTACCCCTTCGGGGATAGAAGGCGTGAGTATGCGCATGCGTATAATATTATGAAAGTTTGTAACGATGTTTGTATGTTTAAAGTTAACATATATTTAAATCGGTGGATAGTTTTGAATGAAATTTGGTACAATGAAATGAATAAATTTATTCGAACCCCTAAAATGTTATACATTATTTGGATAAACCAAGTCGTTGATTAAGAAATTATAGGCTAAATAGTGTAGTTTCCTATGTTTGATATTGTAAATTATTAAAAAATAATACGAAATCAGCTACAAAATCATTTAACTTTGCGGTTCCATTCTAGAATTTCAGATTAGATTCAGTAATTTTTAAGGTAGAAAAACCCAGTCACAATTTTTTGGCCCGACCCGGGATTCGAACCCAAGACCTCAGCGCGCAAATGGTACTCGTAACACGTACGCAATACAACTACGCCACCGAGGCAACAAAAATACTACAGCGTGAACATTGCACGCGAGTAAACTTCGAATAGTAAATCGAGTAAACAAGCATGTGTCAAAATTTATGGAAAATGTCCAGCCCGTGTCACTTTTTTGACGTATGGTATTCTCTCACGAATACTAAACACGTTAACTTACTCGATACGAATGTTTTACGAGCGACCGCGCTACTCGTGCTAAAAGTAAAGCACAAATTAGAATTTTGTCCAGCGTGGGATGAAGAGTGCAGGACTCTCAGATCAGACGTTGGAGACCTCTTACTACCGGCCGTGGTTACCTCCATGGCCGAAAGCGGGAGGTTATGGCGCTTTGGCGCACTTCTACGAGGTCGTCCTCTCGCAGAAGGAGAGTGCCTAGAGTGTCTGTAAGGCCTTGAATCCCGATTGCCGTCCAAGGAGACGAAGGAGGCGTCGTCGAGGTCAACGACTGACTGGCGCGGCAGTCTCATGCCCTGTGGATTGGGGGCATTTGGAGGATTCTACCACGGTATCCTCTGCCTATTGTAGCAGATGACTAATACTAGTCGTAATCGGCAGTAAGCTGGCCGCCGTTAGACCGGCGAATTCAATATAACCGTCCAGTCGCCCCCGCGAACGCTAGGCTGTACTGATAAATCAGTTTCTTCGCTAAGCCAATAAAAGTACAGCGTAGAGACTAGGCTATAAATATTGCTAATTAAAAAATGTTCTTGTTTCTAAGTTTCAGAGGTTACCAACAAATAAATGTACCGATTTTATCTCTTTATAATTACCGATTATTTATTAGTGTAGATTAGGAAGTGAAGTGATAAAATAGACCAATGCGAAGCGAATACGTCAAAGTTACTGGAATGAGATAATAAACATAGCTAAAAGTAAAATGTAGGGGACGATCTTATGGTCCGTAATAATCGAGACAAAATACGTGCATTCCTTTCACATGGTTCATTTGATCTTATTTAATAGTCATAGAAGTTATGTTTCTGTTTATCATCAATGTTATATCTGTAGTTAAATACAATTTTATAACTATTAGCATTACTGATTTGATGTTCCATTTATATATTAATGTAGGATCGGAACGTGGTTGGAAATTAAGTCGTTGAGTACTGTGGCGAATGTTGTATACGCCGTACTTGATGTACATATCTGATATCAGTGACTATATTATTATATTTATTCCAATGTTATTACCTGAAATGTTTAATACATACAACGTGGCAGTGCTCATAAATAAATAAATAAATGGATGTAACTGTTGGATCATTACGTTATTATAAAAAAAACCTGTTTGGGATTGAAATATGAATATTGAATCCTACTAATATTATAAAGGCGAAAGTTTGTAAGTATGTATGGATGTCTGGATGTTTGTTACTCTTGCACGCAAAAACTACTGAACTGATTTCGATGAAATTTGGCACACGGGTTGATCATATCCTGGATTAACACATAGGCTACATTTTATCCCGGAAAAACTTTTTAACGCGGGCGGAGCCGCGGGCGACATCTAGTTAATAATATCAGAATGCAGTGAGAGATAAGTTTTATTTAATGCAGTCGAGTGACGCGACGAGAATTCCATTCGTTTGATCGTAAGTGATACGCTCAAAAACAGTGACAATAGCATACAAAACTTTAAGTTTCAAAGCATTGCGAGGCTATACTCATCACCTTGACACATAAGGTATTGTCTTATAATGCCCTTCAAACCAGAACACAGCAGTGCATGCACACTGCTCTTTGGCGGTTGAAACAGACATTACGGTGGTACCTATCAGTCGGCGCCTCGCATACGAGAGACCTACAAGTATATTTAAGAAAGTTCAGGTAGCTAGAAAGGGTAAGTTAGTTTGAAGATAACATTAGGAAGCAAAGATTAGAGGTTAACAGCGTCGTTAATGCTGAGATGCACATAGATAAGATATACCTACAGGAAACATTTGACGTCGAGGTAGAAGAACTGGGGAAGAGCTCGGAATAAAGAACGGATGTATTGTGTGCAGCGACTATACAGGGGACGATTTTGTAGTGTGACATTTAATAGGGAGTTTATAATGCGACTTTAGAGTTAAAATTATATATATGTTTTTGTGGATATGGTTTCTCTTAATTAAATCGCTGTCGTGTGATTCGTAAACTGTTGTGTTCAACACTCACATATCCAGTATAAGCATTTGAGCCGATTACTTGGACGCGAAGATTGTGCCATCCTCTCACAAAACCTGCTTGAAGAGGTGTGTTGTTAATGTTTCCCATTACTCCATGATTTCCACCTGGCACGTACTGGTTTGCAAATAATGTGATCTGGTCAGAATTCGCAGCTCCATCCATGAATATTTTCACTTCAACAATCCCTCCTCCTGTCATACTAAAGAAAAACGATGATGTGCAACTCAAAGACTGCGCCGGGGTTATATGTGTCATGGTATTTTTATGAGGGCTGTCTAGGCCTATTTCAGAGTAGTTCCTTGGGATCCAAACATAATTGATATTCCCGCACGTCCCCACTTCACTATTAAACTGCGAATCGAAATCTTTGTCAAACGAGTATGTAACACATTCTTCGCAGAGAACATGAGCTATACAACACAATAAGGCGAAGGCATATTGCTCCGCTTTAAATTGTAACATTTTTCAAACACTTGCATTTGTGCCGATGCTCACAAAATCTGTATAATTTAAAGCTTTGGGTAATCAAGATAGGTACATATTATCATCAAAATATATTTATAAGGTTATCACGGATAAGATATGATTCGATGAATATAGAACAATCAAACGATAAATATTTGGCAGTATTGGAATTTTGTGTGCACGCTTAAAATTTTTGTTGCTTCATTTCATATTTAAATATCAAGGTCGAATTTTTCATGATCAGACTGCTTGGCATACTCAGTAATAGAGAAGTGTGTTGTGTTCTTTAGATAAAACATTATCTTGCACTTAAAGAAATTATGCAACTGCATAACAGTTAAGGTAAAACTGGAATTCGTAGCTTTAGATGCCTTAAATTTTGTTAATTAATCATTCCTTAACGGACATCGGTGAGCCTTAAAGGTTTATGGAAAATTGTCTTTTATGAGTAGCTGCGTCGGTAACAGTTTTGTATTTGTACGGTTGCCGTGCTGAGATCTCAGGTTCGATCTTCGTGTCGGGTAAAGTGATATTAGATTTTTCTGTAATTGTACACAATGAATAGCCTGCTTCTTGGGACAAACATCGAAATATTTTGCAAACTTTCTCATTTGTAATAATAGAAGGAATAAGAAGTGATTGTACGCGACATTATAGCTTGGTGGGAGAATTAAAATAACCGGTGATTTATTATATTATCTAAGTTGATTCCAAGGCCGACTACGTGGGAGGCCTAGACTTTCACGTTTGGTTTTATGTACCTTTCAGTGTCTTTTACGATCTAGCTTCTGCCAGCGGTTACATGAATAATTTGATCAGAAAAAATAAAGATACCCATATCTTTATTTATAGAAACGGTAGCGGATGAATTCGCTGCCAACGCCATCTAGTTAAAAAACAGTGAACAAATGTTACACGAAAATTAAAAATAACATTGTTAATGATCCCACAGGGTTACATTACATAGATATAAGTTAGACTATGTGTGGATATAAGACATGGCATGTCAGGTGCCAAATCGCAAACAAATTCGTAACTATGCGTGTTTTGTTAACATTTCATATTATTAGCAGTAGGATCTTACTAATATTATAAAGGCGAAAGTTTGTAAGTTGGATGTCTGGATGTATGGATGTTTATTACTTTTTAACGCAAAAACTACTGAACGGATTTCGATGAAATTTGGCACACGGGTAGATCATGTTCTGGATTAACACATGGGCTACTTTTTATCCCGGGAAAACATAAAGCGGGACTTTAATCCCGGAAAAACTTTTAACGCGGGCGGAGCCGCGGGCAAAAGCTAGTTAGAAATATTATAAAAAAAGTGGTGATAGCCTAGTTGGGAGTGGAACGGACAATTAATTTAATTTAAATATTATAATTATTATTTATATTCACTAAGTCAATTTCTTTCATAATTGTGTTTTATAAATTATATATTGTAGCTTGCACTTTTTGTTCCGCATGTACTATGTTCCTTTGATAATTGTTGTTAAATGTTTCTTTTGAAGTTTTCCGTTGCAATTACGCCATAAATTAAATTACACTAACTCCAGCACAAGACCATAGGGAGATAGGGGTGACTGAAAACCAGCGCTGATCTAAACTCCTAGTTTCGGTCAGCACATGCTGAGTCATTTCCTTTTGTCTTTTACCGATATTATGTTCGCTTAATTTTTTTGTATTGTTAATTTTAAGACAATAAATCACTTTTTATTTTATTTTATTTATTTTATTTTATTTTATTTAACGGACTGCCGAGACGAATGTCTGCAGGTTCAAAACCCAAGGGCACACACCTCTGACTCTTCTAAAGTTATATTGTGTGTATTCTTTGTGAATTAACGCTTACTTTAACGGTGAAGGAAAACATTATGAGGAAACCTTCATGCCTGAGAAATTCTCTATAAAAAATTTGAAAGTATGTAAGGACTGCTAATCTGTACTTGGCCAGCGTGGTGGACTAAGGCCTAAACCTCCTCAGTAGTAGAGGAGGCCCGTGATAAACAACGGGTATTATAAAATACAGGGCTAGTAGTAGTATATTATGAAAGTGATTATCGTCTCGACATAAATTTTTAGCCATTTATAACAAGAGCTGAAAGGCCATTTGCGAATATGGTTCTCGAACAACCTTCAGACGATCTCGAATTAATTTTCAGGGAACCACTGTTATCAAAGGTGGTAGTTACAAATTTTCAGAGTTTAAGGTCTTACCAATATTTATCAATATGGAATATATAACAGTTTTTCGTTTGATTCTTATATTATATGTTTTTTTGGTTATCCTTTAAATTTTAAAAGTGTAATTAATTATTTGAAATATAATGTCATAATTTGGTTGGTGATATATGTAGAGCAGCAAAATCTCGGAGTGAGCAGATGCCTCAGACTGCGTTTTTGGACACCGTCAACTAAGATTATTCAAAACCAAATTAAAATATTCAAATTAAACTCTTGTTCCCATCTTTTAAATTCTTCAGTGAATTTAATAAAGATGGCAGATATTGACGCAGCCCGACTGCGAAAGAAGGAGGGTTATGTTTTCGAGTGTATGTATGTATATTTCTTTGGCACGGCCTAGAGCATAAACGGCTTGTCGTATTTTTATGTGAGTGGTGACTGCCTCGGTGGCGTAGTTGTATTATGGTACGACTGCAATGCTGGGGTCTCGGGTTCGATTCCCGAATCGGGCAAAGTGAAATTGAGTTTTTCTATTCAATTTCAGCTCGGAGTCTGGAATTTGTGCCCGACATGGCGATAGGCTCGCCCCCTATCACATCATGGGACGGAATAACGGCGAAAAGTGGGTGCACTAGTTGCGCCTCTGCTTACCCCTTTGGGGATAATAGGCGTGAGTGTGTGTGTGTGTGTGGTGTCAATAGATTCGTCTTAGCCGTGAGAGTGACACTGGCTATATAAAAATTAAAAAAAAAATCTAAATTGTGGATTTTTGGCGGCAAAAAGTAATCTAAAAACAAATTAATGCTTTCAAAATACATCGAGTGTGGTATCAACAAAAAAGGATTTTTAACGGAGATTATAAATATATATACAACTTATATGTTTTTTTTGGAGTTTAGAGTAAGAAATGCTAATAAATCACATCACACTTCACATCACTACAGAAAAAGTAATGACAAAAGGAAGTGGCTCAGCTTAACTGCTAAGTTATAAACTCATCCCCTTAGGTACATATTACATACATAGTAACACGCCGCTATCCCATGCGGGTAGGCAGAGACTACCATTGATTTGATTCGATTGCCATTTTGCTCGATTCTGGCATACTTTCCCCACTTCCTCCACCTTCATCAATCTTTTAATGCATTCCCGCCGGTTCAGGGTATTGTTGACCTAGCCTTTTCCAAGAATGTCAGATGTTTGACGTTCGAAGGTTCGTTGCGGTCGACCCATACAGGTTCTTCCATCCACATTCGCCTTATATATCCGCTTTGTCAATCTCCTATTAACTATGTTCTTTTTAGATTCTCAAAATATCTCTATGCCGAATTTAATGGAAATCGGCTCAGCAGTTCAGCCGAGAAAGCGACACAGACAGACACAGTTACTTTCACATTTATAGTATGGAAACTATGAATTTTGTAAAATATGAATATAGTAAATGTAATAAATGAAGTTAATATAAATTTTGAAATGTGTGACAAAAAATTTGCTAGCAGAAATAAAACGCAATTAAAACTAAAAACAATAAAATCGTACATTATTAAAGTTTAGTATCGTAATTTCATTAGACGCTTTGACTCCATCGATGAATCTAAACATCGAGATATTATATTAGTGATAAGATTATCAATATTGATTTGATTATTTGCGATGTACGAGTAGATATTCGTAATTAAATTGACATAGTATGATACATTACCGTAATTCTCCAGATGTCTCAAGTAAAAATGTGTCGTTTGGTCATGATCAAGCATAATGTAGCTCCCGTCAAACCCCGTTTATATTTATAGATGTATGGGGAAACCCTATATACTCGGACGCCGGCGTCCGTAGCGGGGTTTGACGAGTCAATAAATAACTATGTATTTTGGAAGTCTATATCGACGATTGAGACATGTCATTTTTTCGAAATTTTAATCTTACTTTAAAAGACGCAGAAACGCAGGACGACGACGCATTGATTCCAATTATGTCTATAACTTACTTAATTAGTACTTAGTTAAATAGCCATACAACCATCGATATGATATTGATGCACAAAAGTATGACAAACACATTTTTATAGGTGCAGTTATCCAAATGATCAGAAGGGTTGCTTGGTAAGTAGTCGCTACTGTCTATGAACGCCCCTGACAAAATAATAGGATAGTTCACTACCTTTTCAAGAAGCGGCGTTAGCCTATAACAATTAACGGTTCGTGCGACACACGATCGAATATGGTCCGGTGGCGCACCAGGTTCGTGGTGCGACCGCACCATATCAGGTCGTCTGTGACTACTTTAAGGCCTTAACCCTCTTAGTAGTAGAGGAGGGCCGTGCTCAGCAGTAGGCAGTATATAATGCAGGGCTGATATAGTATGGTATATGGTACAAAACTCTTTTAAGGTTCCGCACCTCAAAAGGAACCCTTGTAAGTTCACTTTGTTGTCCGTCTGTATGTAAAAAAAATTTTTCTCATGATCGCGTAGAGATATTACTGCTAGTAGATTTCTCGTATGCGATTGGCCATCTGGGTATCTACCACTGTAATATCTATTTCTACCGTCAAGCATCAGTGTGCATGCACTGGTGTTTCGGTTCGAAGGACATTGTAGCTAGTGTAACAATTGGGTATTAAGAGACTCAACATCTTATGTCTCAGTATTGCGAGTGCAGTGGAATGCCACACAGTACTTTGCAACTCAAGGTGCTGCATGGTGTTCCTACTGTTTATGGGTGGTCGTATCGCTTACTAACGGCATGTTCGTCTCGACATACAATGCAATAGAAAAAATGTTTCGTGGCATATTTTGCGCTTTCGCCGGGGAATCAAAATCTATAGGGAGTCCGTTGACCTACAATCATGAAATTTGGTAAGAAGCAATATCTAACTGTAAAGGAAAAGATCTGAAAACCGTAAACATGTAACTCAATAAAAAAAGCAAATTTCCTACACTGCCTTGGTGGCGAAGTTCTATTACGACTGTAATGTTGAGGTCTTCGATCCCCGGGTCGGGCACAGTGGTATGGGAATTTTATATTCAGTATCAGCCTGGAGTCTGAAATATGTGCCCGAAATCGCGATAGGCTCGCGCCCGATTACATGATGGGACGTAATACGTACGGCGAAAAGCGGGTTCCCTAGTTGCACCTCTGCCTACCCTTTCTTGGGTAAAAGGCGTGAGTGTAAGTGTATGTAATTTTTCTATGACTTAATGTGCGCGGTTGGTGACATAGTCGTGTCTAGGAATAGAACGGCAAAGTTAAGTTTGTCTTTTAACCTAGTTTGTCTTTTAGTTTGATTTGTGTCCGATATGGCGATAGGCTCCCCTATTACATCATGGGACGAAATATACACGGCGAAAAATGGGTGCGTTAGTTGCGCCTCTGCTTACCCCTTCGGGGGTAAAGGGTGTGAGTGTGTGTGTTTTAGTTAGAACTTATAATATGAGATGCTTTTATAACGTTCCAACTGGGGTATACCTACTAGTCTGTACGGAACCTTAGTTGCGCCAAGTCAGTCCAACGCGGAATTGTCTGGTTTTCTAATACATTTATCAAAAATGTATGTCGACTAAAATCTAATGGAACGAGAATTTTCGATATTCACGTAGTAATAAATCTATACTTATTATATATTATTAAATCTATTTTAAAGCTGAGGAGTTTGTTTGGTTGAACGCGCTAAGCTCAGGAACTATAGAACCAATTTTGAAAATTCTTTCACTAATAGAAAACTACATTACTCTAATTTTAATAAAGATATCGCAGGCGAATATATTTTTCGTATTTTATTCTGTTACATATAAAATAATGTGCAAAATAGAACATAAGAAACTACCATATATTGTGGGTGTGTTACCGACCTTCATAGAGGCAGAGTGTAGATTAGGAATGAGGAATATATAGTTTTCTCTTTCAAGTAATTTTAATAACCGTTCAAAATATAAAATTAATGATATTTTCCTCGAATGTATCTGAGTCAGACAAACCGGCCTTTCTGACTGCAAACATAGCAAAATTTTACTTCTAAACTGTGTACCGTGTGTTGTCTTCGAGTGTACCGAGCGGCGATGGCCTAGTTGGGAGTGGAACAGGCTGCCGAGACCAATGTCCGCAGGTTCGAAATCAAAGAGCACATACCTCTGACATTTCTGAAAGTTACGTGTGTATTCTTTGTGAAATATCGCTCGCTTTAACGATGAAAGATGCAAAGGACAAGGAAAGATGGAATTCTTTAGAGGAGGCTTTTACCCCATGCAAATATGATAGCATAATAATATTATCCCATAAATTGTAAGAATAATTGTTTTGCAAGGAATGAAATAAATCTTTATTATTATTTAACGATGAAGCAAAAACATCACGAGAAAACCTGCTTATCTGAGAAGTTCTCTATGACTATTTCCTTTGCTAATCCGCATTAGGCCAGGGTGGTGGACTAAGACGTAAACCCTCTAGTAGAGGAGGCCCGTGCTCAGCAGTGGGCAGTATATAATACTGGGCTGGTATAATGGTGGTGG
The DNA here is from genome assembly GCA_949316025.1 of Lapara coniferarum. NCBI lineage: Eukaryota > Metazoa > Arthropoda > Insecta > Lepidoptera > Sphingidae > Lapara > Lapara coniferarum. The sequence continues at coordinate 15,016,522 of OX438934.1, read as the reverse complement.
TAGTGACTGAACTTTATGTTATTTAGATTAATATCTAAGCCAGATAAATGATTTATGAAAGGATTAACCTAGGGAGCCAAGTGTAGTACCTTACGCACAAGTTTATAGCCGGTTTAAACAGATTAGTTCTATAAGAGGCTATATTCGTAGAGCCATGTATGAACAGGCTCACTCGACCAATTTAGTACCACAAAAAACAGGAGTGACTGCCTCGGTGGCGTAGTTGTATTACAGTACGACTGCAAAGTTGAGGTCTCGGGTTCGATCCCCGGGTCGGGCAAAGTGATATTGAGTTTTTCTATTCAGAATCAGCTCGGTGTCTGGAATTTGTGCCCGATATGACGATAGGCTCGCCCCATATCACATCATGGGACGGAATAATGGCGAAAAGTGGGTGCACTAGTTGCGCCTCTGCCTACCCCTTCGGGGATAACAGGCGTGAGTGTATATGTAATATATATGTAAAAAAACAGGAGCAAAATTATTATCAAATAACACATAAAAATTCGCTAAAGTCGGTGTTCTTATTCCAATGAGCAAGAATTAGTAAATTACCCAAATTTTTGCTGACTGATTTTTTTTTCATAATCTGTGAATGTAGATCTTAGTGTCTTCAAAAATAATGGATAGTCTCGTAAGAATTTTTTCTTGTAACTACAGCAGTTAAGATAACTGCTCTTGCTGCCCTAATCTCAAAAACCCACCCTCTATATCTAGATTTCAGGCTGAAATACATATATGTACACTTTGTCTATTGTTTTTTATATGTGTGTAGTAAAATAAATAGTTTAAGTGATATTCGCAGGTAGACCTAATTACCAATATCACTTTGCACAGTCCAGGACTCGAACTCGGGACCTCAACGCGGTAGTTGTAACACGCACGCTATACAACTACGACACCGATGCACGTATTACATGTATAAAGCGCTTGAAACATATAAGTTGAATTAAGCATATAAGGCGCACGCTGTATATAGCACTTGAAGTACATGAAGTGACTGAAGTATTTAAGTAGGAATTAACGCACAGGAATTATATAAGGTGCTATTTGCTCCTGATAGATCATGGGGCTAAATTGAAGTCGTTTGTTATTGATCGCGTTGAAGCCTTTTCCGAGGGCAAAAATCCGGCAGCTACATTTTTCAAGGATAAAAATTTTCCTACGTCCTTCTCCGACCCATAAACTCTTCTGACTCAATGCAAAAGTAATGATCCTAATTACCTATTGCCTCAGGCTTTGATGCGTTACATTTGAACAAATCAATAACCACACTTTCGCATATTGTATAGCTATATTAAAGTTATATACGCTTACTACATCTAAGTATTAGGGGTATATTTTGAACTTAGATTAATAACGACATCTAGAAGAATTTTAGACCAAATTATTACATGATTCCTGAGGGTTATGCACTCGTATAAGATTTTGAAATTTATTACCTTTTTTGCGAGTATATAAATGAACTGCTCTAAACAAAAATAACAAATATATCAACGGCTCCGTAGAACAAAGTCGTATAATATGCAAAATGTTAGCTTTTCAGTAGAGCGCTTTGAAAGTCGTTAGATTGTATTCATGTGCGAATTAGTGCTATTTTCACAAATTAAGTTCAAAGTTGATACTGAACCCTATAGAATATAATATTTTGTTCACTATAACTTGTGATTTTCACAATTAACTTAGTCTTTCAAAGCGCTCCACTGAAAAGCTTCATTTTGCATATACGACTTTGTTCTACGGAGTCGTCGATATCTATATCATGTTATTTTTTTTATTATTAATTGTATTTTATAACTTGAACTGATTTTGAAAAGAACAACACTAGAGTTTCTTGCCCGTTCTTCTCTAGTGAGAACTGCTTTCCGAACTGGTGGTAGAGTTCAATCTAAATAATGTATTACATTTTATGGGTTCGAATACATTTTTTTCATTCCATTTACCGCGCTAGTTTTGCTTACTCTGGACTAGTATAACTAATGTCTAAGACCGGGTTTTTTCAACTGTAGTTATCTTTTTGTCAGGGTCTTATTAAGCTGAATGCGCTCGCAGAGCTTCGAGTGCTCCAGGTGCTGCGAGTGCGTCCACCTTAATAAAACCCTGACAATACGATAACTACAGTCGAAAAAACAAGGCCTAAATGTCCTGCCATGTAGTATTTATTAAGAGCTTTATTTATATTTGTATCGCATCACTCTGTTGGCAGAATTCTTTCATTTCGAATCCTTAGAATATTGGTTCACACACACTCACTCAGGCTTTTATCCCCAGAGGCATAGATGCAACTAGCGCACCCACTTTTCACCGTGTATGTCACGTCCCATAATGTGATAGGGGGCGAGACTATATTAGGCACAAAATCCAGACTCTAAGCTGATACTGACCAAAAACACTCTACAACACTTTATTTGACCTCAGATAAGAACCCGGGACCTCAGATTGGACGTACCAGGCACATTATACAACTATGCCATACCATAATAACACGCAGCTGATGCATCGTAATTCTGTTATTATAATATAGATTGTACGAAAAGTGCTATCATCCTTGAGAAGCGTGTTATAAGGCTTTTATACCCTTTAGTTCACGAAATAAAGTCGTGTATACCATAACACAGCGCAAATGCATCTTTTTCGTTAATCCCTTATCACTTTTCAAGCTAACTGGATAAAAATAATCCTCGCTTTTATTGCGTCAATCCAATTTAGGGAAATCAATTCAATTGGAGGTCATAACTTAAAATCACTCACAACGTTGGTTTTTATTGAGAATTTATAAGTAACTAACTTTTGCCCGCGGCTCCACCCGCGTGAATGATTTTTTCCGGGATGAAAGTCCCGCTTTATATTTTCCCGGGATAAAAAGTAGCCTATGTGTTAATCCAGGACATGATCTACCCGTGTGCCAAATTTCATCGAAATCCGTTCAGTAGTTTTTGCGTGAAAGAGTAACAAACATCCATACATCCAAACATCCATACATGCTTACAAACTTTCGCCTTTATAATATTAGTAGGATTTATTCACTTAATATTAAATTTGTCATCGTTACGATGAGTGTTATTGCAACGCAATTAGCTCTGTATTATATATTGCCCACTACTGAGCACTGGCCTCCTCTAGTACTGAGAGGGGTTAGGCCTTAGTTCACCACGCTGGCCTAGTGCGGATTGGCAGACTTAACTTACCCTCGAAATTTTTATGGCGAATTCTGAGATGTGACGCTTTCAATCCCTGTTAAAGATAACGATAATTTATTTATTTATTTATTTATTTAATTAAGACACAAAACAGAGTACAATCTGAAAATTTTACATAACATAAAAGCTTATATTAAAACTAGATTGCATTCCAAAATATGTGCCCTTATATGAGCAAATTACAGAAAGTGCGGACTAAGATAAATTAAAACTATTGTGTTGTATAAAATTAACAATAAAAATAAAACAAAGAGCAGCAGTATATGGGTAAATTAATAGCAAATATTACCAGTAAATATTATTTTTTGGAGATCTCTTGAAAATGATCCAAATCTGCCATTCATAACGTCAAGGTGTTTGTGTTTTTTCGCCAAATCATTATATGACCGACACATACGAACCATCGGGTTATAGAATGAGGTGTTATTCCTATAGACTTGCAACATGAAGACATTTGGATTACGGATTCGGAATGTGGTGTTAAAATTTATTAAAGCCAGTAATTCAGGAGAGTCAATATGTGAATGAATAATTTTATAGAGATATATTAGTTCTGTATAGTTCCGTCTTAGTGTAAGTTTTTGTACTTTGAATTTGGTTACGCGCTCGTCATAAGAAGACAGAGCACGCCCCAACCCCATACGAAAGCACAGAATCTTGAGCAGCTTTCCCTGAATACTTTCAATGCGATCATTATGGACGGAATAGAAAGGGGACCAAATGACCAATTGATAAACAATACACACGTAACTTCAAAAAGTCAGATGTGCGATGCTTTAAATTTTGTTTTGGGATATGGGGGCAAACGAGCATACGGTACACCTGATTGTAAGTGATCACCGCCGCCCATGAACATCTGCAAAACCAGGGGACATAGAGACTTGGACATTATCTCGGCACACCGTTCCATTCCCAACTCTGTATTATTATTCGACATTATTTTTTGGGCTGCACTTCATTTACCATCAGATGAATTAAAGCCATTTTGTCGAGCCGTCCATAAAAAAAAAACTTGGCCACTTCCACTTCATTGATCCACCTCTATTGCTGAAGGTATAATGAGATTGTCATGATTATCATAGATTATTGCCATACAGTAAATTCTGATAGTCCTGTTTGCGGACAGTCTATATACATTGCTATTGGTAACGGGGCTGGTTCTATTTCTATATTTACTCTATAGGTAAATGAATAATATACTTTGTATTTTTTGTTCAAATCATGAGTTAAGAAGGTTGTCTCATAAATATTTTTATGAAATTGTCGATGGCAAATGTTTCTAGAAATTTTAATATAAGCTTAAGCTTTTTTATGTGTTTATATGATTACAGATCGGATTATAATATTATTCGTATGATATTCTAACTAAATAGGTATAACCGTACGTATATATTATACGTACTATTAGTTAAAAAAAACTCTGGTCTATAATTATTCTAATGTTTACGTTTAAATTTCATAAGAAGTAGACTACGCTTGGTTGACGATTTGAACAAAACAATATTTTATATTTCACGTGTAATTGTAAATAAATATTTTGTTATATATAAATGATTCTTTAAAAAAAAAATTGGTGCGTGTACGTATGTACGCGCGTGAGAAGTTATACTTCTTTGGTATCGTTAAAAATAGTTTTTAATTGCATGCAAATAATTAATTACAATAAAATTATAAAAGGATAGTCAACACAGTCAATAAGGTCCAGTTTAAATTTGAAAAATTAAATATATATTACATTATTGTGACATAATTTGTACTAAATATTATAAGATTCTTAATTTGAAATATTTATTATTGATTATTTAATATTTAAAAGTAAATAAATAAATTTAATAATTTAATTCAAATTTATTCTTTTTTTAAATCGGTCGACTAATTAATCGACTGCCTCGGTGGCGTAGTTGTATTACAGTACGACTGCCAAGCTGAGGTCTCGGGTTCGATCCCCGGGTCGGGTAAAGTGATATTGAGTTTTTCTATTCAGTATCAACCTGGAGTCTGGAATTTGTGCCTGATATGGCGATAGGCTCGCCCCCTATCACATCATGGGACGGAATGACAGCGAAAAGTGAGTGCACTAGTAGCGCCTCTGCCTACCCCTTCGGGGATAACAGGCGTGAGTGCATGTGTATGTGTATGTGTTTAAATACTTACTATTTTCTTAATTTAATGTTCACTTTTAATTTTTATCAAAAAGGTTTCATTAAACAGCTTCAAACTTTTTCGTTACAGTGATGCGCGCGCATCTTAAAATTTCACTCACCATTTTTTCATAACGCGCCTAAAGAAGTATAACTTCAAGAAAGAAACTTATAGTTAATTTGTGTGTAAGTTGCATGTCACAATTTTTATTATGCTATTTTATCGGCATTACAGTGCTAAATAAACATAATAAAAATTATGCGTAGTACCCTAGTTATGGGTAAGTAGAATTGTGAAGTGCGCAAATGCTCGGAGAGAAGCATCACAAAATCCTATTAAATTTTAAATAACTTTACCTCCCTTTTCTGTTACATGTTTTTATTAATTTTGGAGTACCAGGTGTCCCTTCTTTGTTTTTAAACTATTGCATAGCTTCTATCGCGGGCCTTGAGCGTGGAGACCGAATCCAGAAATTTCGTAACGAAAAAATAACCTGACGCCCCTCACTCCGTTTCAACTTGTAATTTATTTTCAACTCTATCACAACCATGTAGAGTGTAAAATTCCATAAGTAAATTTAATATCGCAGTCTTGTAAGAATACTATATGTAAGAGGATATGAGCTGAATGCTAAACGATAAAAGGTCGAAATTATCGTGTATTTAAAAATTGTTCCAGTCAGTGAAACGTATCGAAATGTCAAACGTGATTCTAAGTTTGAATTTTTAAAAAGTTTTTATTTTATATCTGTTCAAAGAGGTTATAAATATTAGAAGTGCCTGCTTAGAGTATCGGCGTTAGGGCACGAGTGAATTTGGACAATAGAAAAAAAAAAAAATAATTCTAATTACATAAGTTGATAAAAAATGCTATGCAATAGCTTTACCGCGGCAGTCCCCGAGTGCCACACGTCTTTTTTTTTACTTTATATACCCAGTGAGTATATAACGGAAGTGCTGAATAAATTAATTTATACTCTTTCTTTTTATATAGGGGACATACTTTTTAACAATAATGCCACTTCATAATTTCGTACATAAAATGTCGCAACATATTTCGGAGAAAATACAAATCTAAATTAAAATGGATATTGATATTTTTTGTACTAATAACAATAAAGCACGGCAACATTTAAATAAACTTTTCTTTACTACACGAGACAACAAACCTTTATGAAATTTGCTCTTGTGTGCATATTTTTTTAATTTTCTATAATAATCATAAATGTTATAATTAACGGCGAAATGTAACTGCTCACGTTCAATATATTTAGTCGTGGGAACCTATTATTAAGACCTCAATAATTGTGACTCTCTGTGTAGTTATTAAACTATTATGTGTTGGTTCCCAAAAATGAATAAATAAATAAAATGTATAAATACAACTTCTTATTTTGTAGTCCTTATTCCAAATTAAGCGTCACATTTTTATTATACATAATATATTTTTTATAATTCATAATTATGATGGCGGGAGATATCTGGATATATCTACATTGATGCAATTCTAAAAATGACACTTACATATCCAGTATAAGATGTTGATCCAAGTATAGTGACTCGGAGAGTCTGCCACCCTCTCACAAAACCAGCTACGAGTGGCGTATTGCTCACTGTGCCCATAACAGCATCATTCCCGTTCGGCACGTATTGATTCGCGAACAACGTAATCTGGTCCGAATTCGCAGCTCCATCCATGAATATATTCACTTCCACAGTCCCTCCTCCTGTCATGGTAAAGAAGAAGGACGACACACAGCTCAGATCGGCCTGAGGCGTTATAAATGACAAGCTGTGTTCGTGAGGGCTTTCTAGATCTATAGAATCATAACTCCTTTGCAACCAAAACAAATTTATACTATCACATACTCCTAAGTCCTTATTAAACAACTGATCGAAGTTGTCTTGGAATTGGTATGTTAAACATCTCTCGCACAAAACGTAAGTCACACAACACAAAAAGGCGAAGGCACATCGCGCCACCTTGAGTTCTAACATTTTTCAAACACTAGCATTTGGGCCGATGGTCAACAAATTTCTATTATTTAAATCTGAATGTTGTAATCACAATACCTATTATCGTAACTATTTACGTTATCATGGATAAGATATAGTTTGGTGAAATGATCTATGAATATTTTGAATGTATCGGATATTTTTGTGGATGTTGGGCATTTTCGTTGGTTGTGTCATTTTGACCGTCAGTGTAGTCGTGTTCAGACGTACAAATGACTTCGTATAACTAAAAATTAGTCGTTCTATATTTTTAAATAATAAGCAACTGAAATTTAACTATTACTGATTTTATCGCGGATTTTTATTTAATTTTTCTCGCAGCGCGACGTTTTGATAAAATCCGTAATACTTATTTCAATATTTAACATTTGCGTCAAAGTAAGAAATCATTATAATAAAGCGACTTAAGTGGTAGAGTAGATATTCTGCAATTGAATAACGACGTTTAGTAGGTATAAAGTATTGCAGTGAGCATATCCTAGTATCGATCTTACACTACTTGTCTACCTATGGTAAAATAACGCAGAGGTGCCAATGTTCGACAGTGTACCAATAACTTTTCTTTAATCAAGGAAATGATAGGTAATTATTGAAAAATAGTTTATTAAGAAATCTACATGAAATATGTATATTTTTATGGATTGTCATAAGAATTGTGAATTTGTTTTTATTAATTTCATACCACGATAAGTTACTTTTCTTGGCGCCATGACAATTGTTGATTAGCTTATAATTGGTTCTCTCAAATCGTCTTGTACCAGTCATCGACGAATTATGGTCATAACTCATACAATTTTTAAAACATTCACCATGGTAGATGTTTTTCTACACTCTTCTTTGGTAAGTATACTCTTTGAACCGTGACAATGCATATTAATGGTGAGTTTTCAAAATTATTGGCAGCCATTTTTAAATTTTTAACCTTAGTTTTGCCCACTAGGACTAAAGGCAAGCCCAGATATCGATTTGGAATACCTTTACCATCATCATCATCATCCACTCCAGGTCCACTGCTGAAAATAGGCCTCCCCCCAAGATTTCCAGACGGACCTTTCAAACGCGGCCCGTATCCAACACGTTCCTGCGATCTTTATCAAGTCGTCTTTACAAAATTGTCAATTGCCTTAAAACAAAGAAATTCAAAGTGACGACCTTACTTTTTCTAATTCAAAACTTAGTTCTGCCCACTAGGACTAAACATCGATTTTGTGGTCGATTGGCCTTAAAACCTTAGATGATTGAGGATATCAGATAAAACCACGTGACCTGAAGCCAAATAGTACTCTAAAATGGCGTCGAGTCCGCCCACATTTTAGTGTTGTAGTTACTGTTATTTATCACAATAGTGCGCATATCGATATCGATCGATTTGTATTATTTATTTAATTTTACTGTGAAATCATTGCCATAGCGAGTTTGTAAAGATGCTTTGATGTTTGTTAATAGTAAACACATCTGCCGCTGAATGTATTTTCCATGCGGGTGAAAGATTATTAATCTAATATGAAGGGGTAAGGGACTATTTAGGGTGTATATTTTATTTTCTACTCTAAATTAGATGATTTTTGTTAAGAACGGCTAGGTAGCAATTTTCATCGGCTTATCCTATTATGTGGGTGACCCTCCGGGCTAACAACAGTAGCGGACCAAGAATAAAAATTGGTAGAAAAAGAAGATAAAGGTAAGGGGTACAGGGATGTGCATATGGTATGAGCACCAAACTCACAAGAATTAACTTACCCAGCTACATTATTTACCTTGGAGTACAAAGACTAATTTGCCATATAGGTATATTTCTTTTGCATTTAAACACATCAATTTCACACCCTTAGGAAATACCAGCGTATTACCTGCCAATTTTAGTTTTATTTTGATACATGTGTATATGTTGTAATTTTATAGCGAGCACAGAGTGGCGCTGAATTAATATTTAATATAAATGTTAAGGATAAACTAAACAATTTTTATTAATCAAATTGATTTATTCGCGACGTAACAATATTAAATTTTGTCAAAAAAAATCTTCTAAACACTTGTTCAGTGTGTTATTTTTTACCGCAGTACTTACATTAACATAATTATGACTGATTTAATTATCAAAGTATTACTTAGTCAAAATTGATATGATTTCCTAAATTTACACAAACGTTTCGTATTGAAATATAACTACATTGTTGAAATTTTCGCTATAATTTATTGTAATTTTTATCCCGACATATCCGGATTTTTAAATCTGTTCCATGACAGGGAAGTGCAGCAAAGCCTTCAAAATTATAGCGAAAACATACGCAAAAAAGTTTTTTTTCATTAAACAAAATCAATATTTTCTATCGATAGCTTCCAAACGTGACTGCAGGTTGGAACAGCACTATGTTTTTATGTAAACATTACAAATACTTATTTATTTTATTTAACTTGGTGTTAGTTATTTTACAATGCGTGTAACGACGAAAAAAATGATTTAACATTCAAATGAACGTAATGTACACTAAATGTAACTTTGATTAGGTGAAAAATTTAAACTAACCTGGAAAATGACAATATTTCGTCGATTTTGCAAAAACTTGAATTGCACCCTATGATACAACACTTCGGCATAATAGAATTTGCTCAACTATCCTTAGAATTTCTATCAAAACACTTCAGCACAGCCACAGTTTCCAGTAATAATTGACATTGCAATAATTGTCAACAGAAAATTGTAGTCTATGAACCTTTATTATCTTTTTTTACTTACGTAGTTTAACCCGTATAAAAATGAGATAGAAATATTTTTGACATTAAAGTTTATGTTTGCATCATATTTGTATAAGAAAAAAATATATATGCAATTTACGTTACTTCCTCTTACTGTCTTTCTTCATTGTTTAAAACAAATAAATTCAATATGGCGGCCACTTTTTCCAATTCTTACACAAATTCTCTCGGGGGAAATAAGTGGCAAAGTCATCTTTAGATTTGATTAATTTATATTAGGATATTTTATTAGGAACCTCGATATGTTTTAATTAGAACATGGAGTTGTGTACAACTGTACACAGCACCATGTTCTAAATTTTCGTTAATACGGTGTTTGTTTTTTAATCTTGTTTTTTGATGTTGAAGAGTAATGTTTGGTGTGTATGCATATTTTCAGCAAATACTGTACATACCTATAACACGCATGTGCATTAGATTTATTACCATTATGGATAATGTATTCTTAGAATGTAGTAATGTATGTGCTGTTGTTGTGTCATATTAAATAAATAAATAACCTCAGAAATAATCATGTCTTTAATTTTTTTTTTACTTTAGGAGTTAGATGAGATAAGGGGGTCAGTACAGGTACAGGTAGCAAAGTATGCTTTGCTACCTGTGCGAAATATTATGCTATTTATACATTTAATTTTCTATCGTACAAAATGCTTATGAATTATACACATAAACCTTCCTCTTGAATCACTGCGTCCATTGGTGAATAACCTATGAAGCAATAGCCTAGGTGCTTCTCAAGGTTTTAAATTATCTTCCTATGAAATTTCACTAAATCGGTTGAGAGTGACGGCTACAACGCGAGAAAAAAATCTGGGATAAAAGTCCCGGTTTATATTTATCCAGAATAAGCAGTAGCCTATGTCCTACTCTGGGTCTCAAACTATCTTCATTCTTATCTCTTTGCGGTTCCATCCGCAAGAAAATAGTTTCCAGGATTAAAGTTCCGGTTTATTTTTTCCCGGGATCCTTCCCAGGGTCTTAAACTATGTCCCTTCCAAATTTCATCGAAATCGGTTCAGTGGTTTGGGCGTGACGGCTCCACTCAAAAAATCTGTGATAAAATTCCCAGTTTATGTTTTTCTGGGATCGAAAGTAGGCTAGGTCCTTCTCAAGGTTTTAAACTATCTCCCTACTATATTTCATAGAAATCGGTTGAGTGGTTTGGCCGCCCTACTCGCGAGGATAAAACCGGGATAAAAGTTCCGGTTTATATTTTCCGGGATAAGCTTGTGTCCTACCCTGGGTCTCAAACTAACTTCTTACTTATTTGTTTGCGGTTCCACCCGCAAGAAAATATTTTCCGGGATTTAATTCCCGGTTTATATTTTCCCGGGATAAGAAATATCCTAGATTCTTCCCAGGGTCTATGTCAGGTCTATGTCGCTTACAAATTTAATCGAAATCGGTTTATAGGTTTGGCCCTAACGACTCGCGCGAATAAAAAATCCGGGATAAAAGTCCCGGTTTGAATTTTCCCGGGATATAAAGTAGCCTATGTTACTCAGGGATACAGGAGCATTGTAATGTTGAAAAAATTTTTGAAATCGGTCCAGTACTTTTTGAGTTTATCCTTGTCAAACATACAAAAATACAAATCTTTCCTCTTTATAATGAAAAAAAAAAAATAATTAAAATCCTCCTAGCCAGTTTCGGCCACGGCGGCCTATCTCAACGGAGATCAGCCAGGTACGCAGGAGATATTATAGTGCACAAGTGTGTGCGCAATACATAGGTGCACTCGCTATTCCTTCACTCTCATAGTCCGGTGAGACGGCAATCCGACATGACCGGAGAGAGATCAGGCGCAGGAATATCTTTATAATATTAGTATAGATATAGTAGACTAGCTTTTGCCCACGGCTTCGCCCGCGTTAATAAGTTTTCCGGGCTGAAAGTAGGTAGATTAAAACCTTCCCGTTAAATACTCTATCCAACACATTTATTTTGATAAAGATTAATATTATGACGTTGATACAACTCTTAACAAATAATGCATTAATTTCGACTACATTTGATAACCATAAAAACGGTTCTAGTGAGTTAATCTTAAAAGATAGACATATACTGTCGCGGACTTTTTTTTAGATCATTTCAAGAGGAATAATTCTTTCATACATATATTTTTGGTATCTTGAACCGTTTTCGCAGCGCACGCAATGGAAGACCTCAAGGATGAATAATTTTCCCCGTTTTTTTCACGTTTTACATTATTTCTTCGCTTGTTATAGTTGCATCGTGATGTTATATAGCCTAAAGCCTTTCTCGATAAATGTTCTATTCAACACAAAAAGAATTTTTCAATTCGAACCAGTAGTTCCTGAGATTAGCGCGTTCAAACAAACAAACTCTTCAGCTTTATAATATTAGTATAGATAAATCCAGCATTTGTTCGTTTACAATACAATGAAATCAGCCCTGTATTATATACTATCCACTGCTGAGCAGGAGCCTCCTCTACTACTGAGATGGTAAATATTAATTCAAAATATATTAACATTTCCAAATTTTCATATTTTTACTTCAACTAAATCAGCATGTCGGTCGTCGGTTTTGCACCTACTGATAAAGCGGAGCAATGTTTTTCAAAATCGAAATACCAATTGCAAACTTCATCCTTTGGATCTATCGTCTATTTTTTATTACGTCTGTATATAGCGATTAAGATAGTACTTTAAATACGACGCATATATTTTTATTATACATCTTAATACAACAAAGAGGTGAATGCGAATTTATGAACTACAGTAAAATTAAGTAAAATAATATGATGCGTTCTTAATTGTTAATCCTTAAAGTTCATCATGAGGTAATCTAAATACATAATATTAAGAATTTCGAAGGTATGTGAAGCCTGCCGATGGCCAAACCGCGCAAGGCCAACGTAGTGGACTAACGGCTTATCTCATGGCCTTAGGCGAGCACAGCTCCATACACCAATGCGAATGTATCGCCATCACACAGGCCGCCAACGCAGTGGACAAGCGAGGTCTAACAGACCATAAGATACGCATAGTGTCAGACAGCGCTGCGGTACTACGAGCCCTTGACAGTGGAACTGTCCAATCTGGGCTCATACTAGAGAGCCACCTGGCATTGGAGGGAATAAGCAGGACTAACTCCGTTACTCTACAATGGATTAAAGGGCACAGTGGCTCTCTAGGTAACGACGTGGCAGACGAACTAGCGAAAGGGGGGTCAAACCAAGTGGTATTCGAACCTATTCCAATAGCACCACTACCTTTTTATCAGCTAAGATCATGGCTGCGTCGCAGAACACAAGAACAACACGCGGATCAATGGGCAAGTACTAGTGCATGTAGACAGTCCCGGGAAACAGTGCCACACCCGGACTGACGTCTGACGAGACGCCTTTTGTCTCTAGACAGGGCCTCTCTACGCACAATGGTGGGTATGATCACCGGACACTGCTCATTAAACAAACATTTATATGTTTTAGGTATCACCGACAGCCCCCTCTGCAGGGGATGTCTGTCGGCTGACGAAACAGCCTCCCACGTTGTCCAGGAATGCGAAGGAGTAGCTGCACAACTGGCTGAAAAAGAAATTCATCTGTGAAATCAGCATCAAAATCGATTGAAAACTAAAACAGTTATTCAATTTTGAAATATTCTTGTGAGCAAAAGTGGGGGCGTGGCGGGGTTATCCCGCTATCTCTTTCGCACGCAGGCAGCATAATGGCTGACGGCGCTTGGTGACGTCACAGTCTAGTGTTGTTATTTGAGTTTTGACAGCTACCCCTTCCTACAAATTTCAAAGCTTTATAGCTTACTATTGCGCCAATTTTGGAAATTCTTGTTCCATTAGATTTTGGATAGCATACATTTTTCATAATTGTATTTAAAAATAAGTAGCCAAATACCCCATTATGCCGACGTGTTCGAACCTTGATACATGGTCCTTTAGCCATTTATTACGTTTTATGGAGGTTTAAGAACGTTTGATAAAATTAAATGATTTTCTAATTACTTTTCAGGAGTCTCGGGTTTCGAGAACGCCATTAACTGTTATCGAGAATGATTGTAAATCATCTTATTTTACATCGATATCTGTAATTTACCAGTGTTATCTTGGTGTCGTAAACCGCCTAAAACATATATGTATTTTTTTAGCAATAATCAGAAATGAAATTTTGCTAATATTTTTATATTTATTCATATCATGTAAGTCATATACCTAATAAAAGTATTGAATTTAACCCAAAAGATGTAAAGATATCGAATATAAGTATCATGAATATGTGGGAACTCATCTGTGTTCAGCTTAGCGGTAGCGAGGGGTCAAAAATTAACAAATATCAGTCCCTAATGTTATTTACGATGTATCATGTATCTAAGTAATATTGCCGTGTGGAAATATTTTATATTATCGCGTTAGACTAGACTGTGAAACGTTTCCTTCAAGGTGGACAAATGACTAGATATGTTTGCAACACACGCTGTGTGCAGGCCGCTTTTGATAGGTTCGTTTTGAAATCTTTCAGTGCGGCTAAGACGTGAGAAAAAAACACGATCCGTCTCCGCTTCGTTTTATTGTGATTGGTTGAGTGACTGACGTATCGGTATTTTGATGTTTGTGATTGATCGAGAAACCGATACGTCAGTCTCTCAACCAATTACAATAAAACGAAGCGGAGACGCATCGTGCTTTTTTTTCACATCGTAGCCCCACAGAGTTACGCGTGAATTGTTTATCAATTATCGAAGCTCTTTATAAGAATTTCGAAGGTATGTGAAGTCTACCAACCTGCACTAGGCCAGCGTGGTGGACTAAGGCCTAAACCCTCTCAGTTGTAGAGGAAGCCCGTGCCCAGCAGTGGGACAGTATATAATACAGGGCTGGTATTATTATAATCCTAGACGGCTTTTTCAATTTTTTAGGTTAGCAATGGAGTGTAACTAAGCATTGTAATGTTTCGGTTTCGTTTTATTTAATCAGCGTTTGCAAATCGCTGTTAACGCGAAAGTGTTGGATGTCGTTATCATTGTTTAGGGTTTAACTTACAGCATGTTTTTGTTCAAGTTACGGCCAAGTGGCGTCACTGCACCTGATGTTAAGGAAGTGAAGCCCAAAAAAAAGCTTACTATTCGCTGATCTATATTTTAATTAAGACGTCGAAACTTGGTGTCAACTTAGTTTAAATACTAATATTTAAACAGATATAAAATTTGGTTAGGGATTGTTAAGACAACGTTCACATATTTCCGCACGGGCCGCGCTGGCCGCGGGGGGCGGTGCGGCGTGGAGGGCGCCGGAGAGGGGTCGGCGTGGAGGGCGCCGGAGAGGGGACGGCGCTGGCGGCAAGAGGAACGACACTTGCCTTTGGAATTTCATCGTCCTCGGTTCATTATTGTCATTTTTATAATTATTGCTGATGAGAATATACCAGCGTCTTAAGTAATACAGTCCACTTATTTTAACACCCGAAGGATCCTAACAGGGATCTCGAAGTAACCATAGCTTTAATTTAGCCTTTCTTTTAAATGTAATTTATCTGACTGCCTCGGTGGCGTAATTATATTACGGTACGACTGCAATGCTGAGGTCTCGGGTTCGATCCCCGGGTCGGGTAAAGTGATATTGAGTTTTTCTATTCAGTATCAGCTCGGAGTCTGGAATTTGTGCCCAATATGGCGATAGGCTCGCCCCCTATCACGTCATGTGACGGAATAACGGTGAAAAGAGGGTGCACTAGTTGCGCCTCTGCTAACCCCTTCGGGGATATAGGGGATAGATATTAAATTACTGCGATATTTTTCTTTAAATCATTGATTTATAAAAGGTTGCACTTTAAATACGATAATTGACGTCATTACACCGTAGATTGGCCACAGCATAAAAAATCCCATCAAAAACATAAATGTGAAATGTGGAATCCAAGTCTAATATTAAGAATATGCGTGCTGGTCGACTTCACCGACAAAAGAATTGACTTGGCTAGTCTTCCCAAACAATTTTTCTTATATTTGGCCAATAAACTTATCTTTATGTTACTGTTTTTATATTGTAAAATCAACATATCCTACTCTTCGAAAAAAATATTTTCTGATAAAACTAGCCAAGACAAATCTTGAGCTTAAATTTATACTAAGTTATCTGCTTTGTGTAAATAATACGACTTTTCAAGTTTAAGAAATTATATTTTTAAATATCATACATTGTCGTAGCAGAAAATCAAAGAAATATTAGTTTAAATTTATTTTAGAATGGATTGTGTTCTTATAAATAATTTTCAGGATTATCTACAGGGCTTGGCAACCATTAATATTTCAATTCTTTTGTCGGTGAAGTCGACCAGTACGCATATTCTTAATAATATATGTACTTGGCTTCCATATTTCACATTTATGTTTTTGATAGGATATCATTACTTTTTGTAAATATATTATTTATAAAATATTGAGTTAAGTAATTAAAACAATTACGTAAGAAGTTATCTTTGATCAATATTTATGAAGTTACTTATTTTAGAAAAAAAATAAACAATCTATTAAAAGCCGTAAACCGCTTCATCGTTCTGCTATGTGCACGCGATGAAGTCCTCTTGGTACAAAAACCTCTATTTAATAATTACTTAAACTCTATGATTCGCAAGTATTATGATAGAACGTCCAATGTCATCTCATGTCAAAATAATAAACGTCTTAAGATATAAATAAACATCGTAGAAATCAGAAATTTTTAATTTGAGCTCGAAACAGAAGTAAATATATAATATAAAAGACTTAAGAGTGGGCACGAGTTGCTGATGCCTATAACATATCTATAGGAACCTACCGCCGTGTCCCACAACAGCTCTGTCTAAAGTCGGAAAATTTATAGAAAAATTCAAGCAAAAGTGGTGCCCTAATACGGAGGGGACGTAATTAATGGATCAAGGTAAATAGTATTTAAATTAAAATAAAGCATCAATGGACGTGTACCCCTGAACGTTCATTATTCTAAAGATAATTTATAGACAGTATGCTGATGTTCCGATTGCTTGGAAAATGTTTCAAATGTTAAAAATTTATTGTTTTCAGATTTTTTCCTTTGTATACATACAATTACCTATCTGGACACCAAATTCCAACTTTCTAGGTCATCTGGAAGTGGGTTAGGTTTTTGATCTATATGTCAGTCAGTGATAAAAATGCCGATATTTAGATGTTAGTATCTCAATGACCGTTTGACCTATATTTATGAAATTTGGGATTCTGGTTAACTTAAGGGGGTTTAATATATAAACCAAAACTCAGGTATTTAGGTTAAATAGATTTTGACCTATGGAGGCGCCAAAGTCGCTCCAAATGGTTTGGGTGAAACTACACTAGGCAGCTTCGACTTTTTTTTTGCTTGGCTTGACACGCTGCCGCGTGTCTCGATAATATAGGAGCCTCTGAAGCTGCGATTCTGGATATTGTGTCACTAACAGGAAGCCACATACTCCCTGAGTGGTATTATAAGTTATTTTTATTCTGAGAATAGACTATTACGCGGGCGAGGCTGTTGGCTATAAATAATTACAATTAAATTATAATTTTAAGTTACCTAATCAAGCACAACCCTGAAAGGGTTAATTATTAATTCCTGTGACTCAAAAATCCAAATGTAACTTATTGTAAGATACACTTAACACATATTAGTAACTAAGTCTCCTTAATGCTTCTGGTTAAAAACTAATCAAGTGTACTGCAACGGAAAGTTAATTTTTTGAATACAAAAATTCAATGCTTATGAAGAGCCAAAGAGTCAACTACTTTACTTATTTAATTATAATAAAATAGTCGCTGCTGATTAAGACATCTTCTATTAATTTTTTGGAATTATTCATCTTTACGTGTCTTCACGTCCGTTCCTAAGAGGAATATCCTAAGATTTGGAAAATCCTACCTTATCATACATTTGTCTTTAACGCAAAAGATTTACTAGAACCAAAAAGACACCAACCTGCAAAACCAACAATTATTACTGAAGCTGCACATCCTATTGATATCATAACTATTGAAAACGCATCTAATCCACCGGTATCTTCCGAATCAACAGGCGTCACTTCTTCAACAGCTTCTGTTGTTTCCACTCTTGGTGGTTCCGTCGTGATAACAATTTCACTAACTGTGGGAAATGGTATAGTGATAACGCCATCCCATGTAGTTTCTTCCGTTACATCGGATATAGAAGGTTCGAAAGTTGTACTTGGGAAATCGATTTCACCTATTGTAGGTAACGGGACTGTTACTAAAGGTGTTGTACTGGTTGTTGTTGGTAATCCGCTGACTGTAGGAAATGGCACCGTTACTAATGGCGTTGTACTTGTTGTTGTTGGTAGCCCACTGACTGTAGGAAATGGCACCGTTACTAATGGAGTTGTACTAGTTGTTGTTGGTAGCCCACTGACTGTAGGAAATGGCACCGTTACTAATGGAGCTGTACTAGTTGTTGTTGGTAGCCCACTGACTGTAGGAAATGGCACCGTTACTAATGGAGTTGTACTAGTTGTTGTTGGTAACCCACTAACTGTAGGAAACGGTACCGTTACTAATGGAGTTGTACTTGTTGTGTTTGGTAGCCCACTGACTGTAGGAAACGGCACTGTTACCAATGGAGTTGTACTTGTTGTTGTTGGTAGCCCACTGACTGTAGGAAACGGTACCGTTACTAATGGAGTTGTACTTGTTGTGTTTGGCAGCCCACTGACTGTAGGAAATGGCACCGTTACTAATGGAGTTGTACTAGTTGTTGTTGGTAGCCCACTGACTGTAGGAAACGGTACCGTTACTAATGGAGTAGTAGTAGTTGTTGTTGGTAGCCCACTGACTGTAGGAAACGGCACTGTTACTAATGGAGTAGTACTTGTTGTGTTTGGTAGCCCACTGACTGTAGGAAACGGCACTGTTACTAATGGAGTTGTACTTGTTGTTGTTGGTAGCCCACTGACTGTAGGAAAAGGCACCGTTACTAATGGAGTTGTACTAGTTGTTGTAGGTAGCCCACTGACTGTAGGAAACGGTACCGTTACTAATGGAGTTGTACTTGTTGTGTTTGGCAGCCCACTGACTGTAGGAAACGGCACCGTTACTAAAGGTGTTGTACTGGTTGTTGTTGGTAGTCCGCTGACTGTAGGAAACGGAACTGTTACTAGTGGAGTTGTACTGGTTGTTGTTGCGAGCCCACCCACACTTGGAATAGGAACAGTGACTATTGAAGTTTCGGGTTCTGGTGTCGTATTTAGTGTATTAATTTCTCTAAATTCTGGTAATGGACCAGTATTCTCAAAAAATGATTCTTCAGTTTCTGTAGGAAATAATAGTGCATTGTTTTTAATTTCATTATTTGCTAAGCCGTCTGCGACTCTTAATGGTACGTTGTCGTATGATATCACTGATTGGAGATTCTTTTCAGAAAATAGTGAGAAAGAGATTGATTCG
The DNA here is from genome assembly GCA_949316025.1 of Lapara coniferarum. Classification (NCBI taxonomy): domain Eukaryota; kingdom Metazoa; phylum Arthropoda; class Insecta; order Lepidoptera; family Sphingidae; genus Lapara; species Lapara coniferarum. The sequence continues at coordinate 14,996,983 of OX438934.1, read as the reverse complement.
ACAACTACTGAATATCTTTTTTCAGCTCGCGCGAAAATAATAGCCTGTAAAAAAAAAGACATTTAGTTTTTCACGCTATCAATATTTAGACTAAATGTATTAGTGATGATGATGTAAGATACAGAAATATCGATAACCCAATTAAAATTGTGTGGTTTAATGAATGGGTAATAAGATAAAGGTAAATAAATATTGTATAGTTGCCGGCATAGGCCATTTGTGTATTATTCCTAGATATTAGATATAACATTTTCCAAATAGCAAAAGTTTATTACTTTTATAAGATTATTAACCTCGATTGTACGTCTTGATCAGATTGCTGTCATGCAGTTCTGTAGGGAAAATCTGAGTTTTACTTCAGACTTTATCCAGAAATAGATAACAGAGTTTAAATATCAGAATCCTCGGGTCAGCATGGTCGAAGTTTTTTTTATATATTGGTGGGGCTGAGGTGCGAAAAGCCGAAAATCAGAGATTTAATGGTTATAGGAAAGTTAAAAAAAATGATACAACAAAATTGCAATTGGAATTTACCTGGCAATACAATATTTATACCAAGTTTAAGTTATAAATGTTGTAACCTAGTACTATTGTTATTATTATACAATTCTACTTACGTATCCATGACCACTTGTTGCTGATATCTGCACTGCTATTTGATGACGGATAGCGGTTTCTTCTGAAGTTAAAGTCTTGGTTTCATTTCCAATAACTGTATTTTCGTCTCCTGCGGTTTTAAAAACCACCAAGGATAATTCTACATCTTGGGATTTCTCTACATTTATAAATGTTCCTACGTAACCATTACTTAAAGAAAAATCTTCTGTTATAGCGCAAGAAACATATTCTTTATTTTGGGCCAGATTATTAGTGTATTCATCGTTTTTTACTTCATTCACGTGTAAAGTACTACATACACTTTGATCAGTATATTTGTTGAATTTCAATTTGTAACCAGCACATTCTTGATAAATGGAACACAAAAAGAGCACAACCAATATTTTGTTAAACATTTCGTATACACTTGGTGTGTTGTGTGTTGAGTACCCTATCAATTTTTAAAATAATTTGGTTAATCTGCAAACATAATCAATATGGTTTTGGTTGGTACGAGAATAATTAATAAGATAAAAATGTCCAGGTGTAAAGCATAGTACCGATGACAAAAAAGGGTTCCGCCATTAAGAATTTTGTAATATGTAATCTGGGCATGAAAGATAAAGCCCCAAAATTAATGGAGGTCCAGAAAGAATTAAGGGCTCTTCGACATCATACTCCATAGAATATTGTTTTGAAATGCTGTATCGGCTCCAGTTAACGTTCAAGTTTTAGTATCCTTTATCCGCGATATTGGTTTAGTACCTATAGGTACTACTAAACATACTCTAAGCTCCTAAACCAATTTGACTGCCTCGGTGGCGTAGTTGTGTTGCGTGCGCATTACAAGTACAATTAGCGTGCTCAAGTCTTGGGTTCAAATCCCGGGCCGGTCCAAAAACATTGAGACAGTGTTTTACTGGTGCGTCCGTCTGGTTCGTCTGGTCCGTAACTCAAGGTGCTGGATGATGTTCTACTGTATATGGGTGGTCGTATCGCTTACCATCTGGCGAACGGCATGCTCGTCTCATCATCATTCAATGTCATAAAAAAAAGGAAAAGGTGAGTTAAACACCATTAAACGTAAGTAATACAAACTATAACTGCAAATTGCGATGAGTAAAAATTGAATACGTCGGGCCAAATCCACAGCTTGCTGTTAGATGATACTCCTCACATAAGTGGATAAGCCGACCAAAAACAAAAGTCACGTCAGTAAAATATATATGAATGAAATTTGAACACCTAAAGAAAAAAATTAAAAATATTTTTTATTTCAAATACGAATTAAAGAATCTTAATTATTGTTGACAGGCAATAACAAGATAACAATTATCAGGCTTCCAGTTCTCACGTATTGGAGATATACCTAATTTATCATAGTTATCTCAGTCATAAGATGCTTATAATGAACCTCTAATAGATAATTTTGAAATTAATTTCATACACGGTAGTGAAATTATGAACACTACAATGTTAATTTATCGAGAGGCAGGCAGGTAAATAATATTTAGAAACAACGTTTATTGCCAAAATGAACATTGTTACAAAATTGTAAATAAAGACAAAAAAGCTCATAAAACAGCAACAAATTGCTCAGCTTAACTGCTGTCTAAGGTATAAAACCCAGCCAGTGCTGATTTTCAGCCGCTCCTGGCCCCTTTGGTGTTTACCGGGGTATTAAGAAGTTAGGACTAACTGCCTCTCTGTTGTAAACTATTGGTTGAAAGTAAGATTTTAGGCTTAAAGTTTCTGGTTACGAATGTTTTACGTTCTCTGCGGCAAGTTGTTTATTTAATAGAATTTATTTATTATTTGCTTTTAAACGTTCCAATGATTTTTGAGCATAGATCACGGAGATGCTTGCTGAAATTTACTAATATACGTATTTCAATAATTATAAATAGATAAGATAATCCTCCTAGCCAGTTTCGGCCACGGCGGCCAATCTCAACGGAGATCAGCCAGGTACGCAGGAGATATTATAATGCACAAGTGTGTGCGCAATACACAGGTGCACTCGCTATTCCTTCACTCTCATAGTCCGGTGAGACGGCAATCCGACATGACCGGAGAGAGATCAGGCGCAGGACCAACGGCTTTACGTGCTTTCCGAGGCACGGGGGTATCACACCGCCAACTTCCTGACTCCGAGCTGCGACTGAGTAAATTTTAAGATGGAAAAACCCAGTCACAATGTTTTTGGCTCGACCCGGGAATCGAACCCAGGACCTCAGCGCGCAATTCGTACTCTCAATGCGTACGCAATACAAGTACGCCACCGAGGCAGTCCTCATAAATAATCATGTATTAGTACACTTTTTTTTAAATACTTTTGGTCTTATAAAAGGTAAATATCTGATTTATATTATTTGCACATATAAATGACGTGGTTATGCTGTTGCTTTACTGCAAAAATCAGCTTCTATAACACACGGGACGTAAATATATAATTTAAAATAAAACAAAGATGAATTAACCAAAGCCAATTCAATAATCCGGTACCGCATAATATAATCATAGTAATGCACGTAGCCCGTCAGTGTTGAATGGAAGTTAGGCCAATCGTCGTCGGCGTGGCCGTTCGTCCAGCACGATTTACGATAACGATTCTTCTCGAATACATCGTTAAACTGAATAGATAACATTTGTTTTTCTGTTTCAATGTGTAGTATTAACAGTAGCACTAGTTACTGGTGTCAGTGAAGTAGCTGATTTACCTTTTGGGTTTGATTGGGATTTCAAGTTGTTTACTTAAGTAATTTATGGTTTGATTTCTTTAAATTTTATTATATGCAGACTGATGCCTTTCTCCGAAGTGGTAAGGATCGTAATAAATGCATGTCGCTGAGCATTTATCCCTGAAGGGGTAGGTAGAGGCGCAACTGGTGAAATTTGCAAAGCACATAATGTGAGACTATCGCCATAAGCTGAAATTCTGTTTCTTGTAATCATACAAATCGGTGTAGTTTGGTTTCAAAATAAAACTCAGAAACCATAAACTGTTTACAGTGGTGGCATGGGTTGGTACTCAAGGTGGTTTCCATCTAGACCCCGAAAAGAAATATGAAAATAAATACAAAATTGAAAGTTGTTTGCTTTTCCCATACACTGCTCTCACGATTTTCGTTGGCCATACAAGTGAGTAAAATTTGTCACCCCCTGGTACTCATTACCCGAAGCAGACCGCCGCCACGTCCCCCCTCCTTAAGCCTATTGGCTATACTAGTGGCTATTTGGTGTGCTACCCCTCGACCAGTAAAGAGCTTTATTGTATTTTCTATAATATTGCATTATGGTTTATATTATAATTCATAAGTAAATGATACTGCCTCGTGGAGTAGTTGTATTGTGGTATGACTGCAATGCTGAGGTCTCGGGTTCGATCCCCGGGTCGAGCAAAGTGATATTGAGTTTTTATATTCAGTATCAGCTCGGTGTCTGGAATTTGTGCCCGATATGGCGGTAGGCTCGCTCCCTATCACATCATGGGACGGAATAATGGCGAAAAGTAGGTGCACTAGTTGCGCCTCGGCCTACCCCTTCGGGGATAAAAGGCGTGAGTGTATATATATGTATGTATAATCTGTGAATCTAAACTAAACAGATAACTATCACCGATACTACCCACACGTATTTAGTGGCATTGTTATTAAGAATTATTAGATACCTTCATTCCGCCTGCAAACAATAAATACTTGAAATAATGAAATTGAGCAATCCGATAAATCAATAAAATTGCTAATGAATGTGAATAGGCATTTTAAATAATTTTCAGTAAATATAGTATTAGTTAGGGGAGGCTTACGTTCAGCAGTGAATATCGTATGGGTTATGATGAAGATGATGAAATATAATATTTACTAGATGTGTTCTCGTATGGGAGAATCAGTCTGGTTAGATTTCATCGCTTTTGCTATTTTGGATGTACTTAATTATTGGCAATTATTAAAGAGTTTAGATCAGGGTCCAAAGATGTCAACCCTTATTAGTATAAAGGTAAATCCAAAAAGAGGTTTACCAAGTTTCGAGAACACCGCTTAATTTTCTATCTTGATTATTGAGATATATAAAATACATTGACCATTGTTATAGGAAATCGAGTATTGTGCAGCGCAGGCGCACGGAATGGTGTGAAATTTAAATCGTTGGTGGTGTTGCTTCTGTTTTTGGCCATTTACCATCAGGTGAGTAAAATTTTCATGTCGATATTCGTTCAATTTGTCTATTTTCTATTGCAAGTACCGCAAAGTGGCTTGTTTCAACCTGATATTTTGTAGTAGTAAACTGCTACCAAGTGGCCCATTGCAATATAGCCTGTGCACCGTGCTGTCATAGATATGAACTGTATCGAAGGAATAAAATATCATTTATACGAAGAGTAAAAAGAGTTGGTGAAAGCATAGAGCCTTGTGAGGACTCCACCATAAACTGACACTATGGGCTGCGAAGCATGTCTGGCGACGAGGACACCCATTCTGAATTCATGCAGAAAGCTGGAGATCTATTTACACAAGTTATTGGGGTGACCATATGCCAAAAGTTTTGAGAAAAGATCATAGTTCCAGCCCCTATCAAATGCCTTAGCAGTGTCAAGACTCACGGCTAAATCAAATCTTACCGATTTCCACATTAATTTATTTAGATTGTTAAAAAATACCGATTTCTGGATCATACGCTGTAAGGTATGTGGCTTTGCGTAGGTACATACCTTTTTTACGTTCCTCTCAAGTCTTCAAAAGATTCTTAATGAAATCCATTTTGAATTCAGTGGTGACAACTAAATACGTCTTTAATCTCTAGTTTTCGGTTCGTGGCCATTTTAAATAATACATTTTTCAGTATCATATTATTAGTTCCTCAATCTTTAATCACTACTTTTTCACTCTTAAATACAGCACAATAGGAATCAATGATTATTTTATTTATTTTTATTTATTTATTTAAATAAGGTTCTCCAACAGTACACACATTTCATACCTCATTACAACATGTTGGCTTGTGTTACATTCAGATGTGTGTACCAATTATAGGAGTACACAGCACTTGATTATGTTACAATAAACTGAATGACCGTCGATCCTTACCTCGTGCTAAGTCGCCAGGGCGTCTATCTGGATTCTTGATATGAAATTATAATAATTCAAAACAGATATCAGCAGTTTGAAATCTTATCGCCTAACAACCGATGTTGGATTGTAATCTATTGTTAATACGATAAACATAGCTTAGTTATGTTTCTTTGAAACGACATAATATATTCCTTGTTTGAAGAGTTACAGTACGCAGTAAATTAAAGTATATTTTGGCGTATCAAACTATCGATTTCCAACTGCTTTTGTCCGGCCCCCTGAACAGTGACTGACTGGAAATTGAGATGAAAAAATCAGAGACATATTTTCAATTATTATTAAATTTATTCGATATATTAACTAACTACAAAAGAGAATTATTAGGTATTTGCTGAGGGTCTTCATAAAGGTAGGTAAACGACTGAGCAGGTCCGTCTAAGCATGGCGATAATCTGTCCGAAATCGTGAAAATGACGATTATAGTTCGGCAATTTTTTCTGCATTTTGTATATCCTTGTTGGCAGCCCTTATTTTCCGTTACGCTAATAACAGCGTATAATGTTAATTACAATAGTAAAAAAGTAATAAGTATATTGTTCACAATCACGTCTAGAAACTACCATGACATCGCAGGGAAATAGTGGGTGCTTTGATAAACACTACGGCGAAGAATGAAATATCTTTTGGTTCTACAGTCTACCTAATCTTACGGATCGTATTTAAATCCATTGATTTGTTGTTCGTATTCGCTACTCTATTACTGGTCATATACTGGGGATTTGGAACTGATAACGACGTCACTATTAGCAAAGCCTTTATCTCTGTATTAATAGGGTAGTTGACTACTTTTTTTTAAATTCATTTATCAAACATTTATGTCTTCTAAAATATAGAGGAAAAGGAATTTTTAAAATACAAGCAATAATAAATAAATAATAAATAAGTTATAAAGCTTTGAAGTTTGGTGGAAGGGGCATCTGTCAGATAACGGACACAGCAGAATGTGACGTCACTGAGTGTCGGCAGCCATAACGCTGCGTGCGTGCGAAACAAATGACGCGATATCCCCACTACGTCCCCACTTTTGCTCACAACAATATTTAAAATATTAATATGAATAACTGCTTTAGTTGTCAACCAATTTTGATTCTGATTTTACAGAAGAGTTTGTTTTTCGTATTACTTTCTGTTACATATAAAATAATGTACCAAATCAAACATAGGAAACTACCCTATTATTTGATACTAGGATTCGCTAGCGGCTCGACCTACGTAAAGTAACTTTTCACGAATAAACTCATGTGTACTTTCTCCGGGTAAAAAGTTGCCTAAATGTAGTACAAGGCATGGTATGTGTGGCTAATTTCTTCCAATTTCGTTTCTGTTGCTTCTAAATAACATCTAAAGAGCAAGCAGTGGATGAAACGCGCATAGAACCGGAAAGAGTAGAGTGATGGAGTGGAGGCCTACAGTGAATGGAGATGTGCTGATTGTATTGATTGATTGAACATCTAAACATTATCACAAACTTTCGTATTCACAATATTAATATTAGTCCAATATTTTTAAAATACCTAATCATACGAGGCAGTAAAGAGTTCCGGCAAAGTAAAACACCTACCAAATTATCGCGCGCCGCAAAGTCTCTCTGGTCGACATTCCATTTGGATAATACTGTACTTATCACCAAGAGCTGGATACCACACATACATACATACATACATTTTTGTATGTATGTATGTATACATACATTCACACGCCTTTTAAGTCCGAAAGAGTAGGCAGATAGGTAAAACTTGTGTGCCCAATTTTGCTTTATGTATTTCGTGCCATAATGCTAGATTCCGGGCTATCACTTTGCCCGTATTAATATCACTTTGCCCGACGCGGAATTCGAATTCGAGACTTCAGTGTGCATAGTGTGAGTTCCTTAAAAAATATCGAGTAACTATACCATCGCGTTAATCGAGCCTACGTTAGTCACGCCGTAACGTGACTACGTGTGAGTGTGAGAGACAAACATAGTTGTCGAATCGTATTACGTTTACTCACCGTGAGACGCGTTAGTTTTCATTATTTTTATATTGGCAGCATCGAGAGCGAATGTGCTAAACCGACAAAATTAAATGAGATAAGTGTGCTGTTTGGCTATGTTATTCGAATAGTATTGTACTTCCAAAGATGCCGTTTTATACGACATCGCTTATCAAATCTTAAACAAAGTTTAAATGTTTATGTTAAGCTGTGATTCCGCAGAACGCGTCAGACGGCAGATGGTAGAGGGCAACGGCAAACGGCAACAGCAGGACGTCACTTGCTGCGCGATATTTGCCGTCGTGTGTGGAATCGGTCTCATACAATTTAATACTGCATAGTAGTGCCGTCTGCCGTCGCGGCACATGCCGTCTACCGTCTGCTGTTGCCGTCTGCCGTATCCTGCGGAATCACAGCTTTATTGTTAATTTGGTCGCCTAACAGCCGCAGTATTTACAGGTCTTATAACATCTAATTCATGTCCCATGTTAGTTTTTCTACTCAGTATCAGGTTGTTGTCTGGAATTTGCGCCCGATATGGTGATGGCGCCCCCTATCACATCATGGGATGGAATACGGCTAAAAGTGGGTGCACTGGCTGCGCCTCTGCCTTATCTGCCTAGCCCTTCGAGGATAATTGGCGTCAGTGTGTGTGTAAGTCATGTTCCAACCTTTGCAGCGTTTTTGACGAGGGTGATTCACCTAAGGTCGGCAAGTAATTTCTAGCAGGGTCCGAATCCTGTTGAATTTTTTTATTGAGGGCCAAAAAAAAACTCATAATACTAAATGAATGTAGAGCTAGTTAGTTAATGTAATTTAAATTGAATAGGTAGGTAGTTGCATAAAAAATATTCGGCGGTCCAAGGATTGACCTTCCGCGGCCCGTATTCGGATCGCGGTCCGGCTATTGCCGACTGCTGACCTAAGGACCGTGTTATCATAATTCTAAAGCGTTCAATACAAAATCCCATGTCTGTAAATTAAGTTTTTGGATACACTTCATCGCTTAAATAGGTAGTGCAGGGCTGTTATAGTATATTAGTTCGGAACCAGTTCTTGAAGTCTTACAATGAAGACCACGCTCAAAAAAAGAGGTTAGCACAAATACAATGTTTACATTCATGTCGCAATTCTTTGGTTCTCTCTTATAATGTATGGAAAAAGTTTTTTGCTATATCAGGCACAAATCTTATCATGAAACTATCATAAGAGATACAAAAGTGAAGGGGCGTCTTGTTAATTTTATTCGAATCTTTAGTAGAGTTCAATGGTACAGGAATTTAATTCCATAATCTAATATATTTGATTCGTTTACAGGAAGCATCGACAACACATGGATTCCAACATATATAAGAGAGAATTCGAGGAGTTCCAGCGTAGGTAGTAACTTTGCAGTTGGTTTGCCCTAACAAGTGGAATAGTTGAGTTCGCGTGTGTCCCCCCCCCCCCTTTCTTTTTCTCGCGGGGAAAAACCCATTATCGCTACCACCTCTGGGGGGGCGAGTGGAATAGTTATGTTGGTTTCGCACAGCCTTACAGCCCAATGACAACACTCGGGAGTATGCATCATCCGAGCGAGCATTGGACCGAGTCCCTAACACTATGTACACCCTACACCGGCATAGCAACCGAAACCCACGGTGTCCTTCTTCGGCGCATACGAGACGGCCCCAGGGTATCTTGTTGCACTAAGATAGCTGCACGGGACCGTCCCTGCCGCGTGTCCCCCCTGACAAGGCCGTCTGGAAATCGTTGAGGGAGGCTTATTTTCAATATATTTCAGTGAAAATTCCTGCGGCTGATGATGATGATGTATGTCCTCTTCTAAATTGCCATGTTCATCTTGACCGTACAGGTGGCCATAATCGTTGATCATTATGTCTTGTCTTAAGTGACTCACTCACTAATTTATGTAAAATTTGCGCTAAAAAATACAATGTATTTTCAGATCCTAGAACTTGCGATAGTTGTATGATAGGTCCCATTTCAAATAGCTACTGAGTTATCTATTACAGATTTTAATCAGGTGATATTAGTGAACTATCTAATTTCAATATCGTTCTTTATATAGACTAATTCAGTAGCGTTGAACGGCGTTAGATTTTAATAAGGAGTGATTTTATCTTTTAGAACGATAGATTATCGCGTGACAAGTTTGATGGACGGCTTCCGTGTTAACTATAAGTAGGATTGCGCTAGGGATAAATATCAGCCCTGTAAATGTTTATGCTCCACACAGTCTGATATGAAAATATGCTCTCTACGAAAGTAATCGCATTATCCGACAAACTAATATCAAAAAATTATATAAAATTTTGTCACAGTGCGGGCTTCAAATTCGTGGCATTGCAGTGGTAACTTTTTCTTTTGCTGTTGTTTTGTGGCTTGGCACGACAGAGGCCGTAAATAGATAGAGTAAAAGATTACAGGTTAGTTGACTGCCTCGGTGGCGTAGTTGTATTAGGGTACCTACATCTGCAATGCTGAGTCTCGGGTTTGATTCCCGAGTCGGTCAAAGTAATATTGAGTTTTTCCATTCAGTTTTAACCGAGAGTCTGGAGACAGTGACAGATTTGGCGATAGGCTCGCCCTATCACATCGTGGGCCAGAACACGCACGGCGAAAATTGAGTCCTAGTTGCGCCCCTGCCTACTCCTTCGGGGATAAAAGGCGTGAGTGTATATATACGTATGCATATGTAAAAATTAGTTTTGCTTTGTCGTCAGCAGTTAACTGATGTATGGAAACTCATGTAAATAGTAACATCTTGCCTACCCAGCATCAATACTAATGTGATTGAATTATACGTATTTTTACCAAAATAAGACGCAAAAATAACACAAGATTTCAATCATTTCCATCGCGTCAAATGTCTAATGTGAGCGTAATATTTTCATTACCAATGGAGAATCAAGATTAATTACGCAGATAATAAGAACATACTATTACCAATCCGTATCGAAGATTAGATTTTTAATGTAACGATCTGATCTTAGATATCAAATCATATATTACTTGATCAGATATTTTGAAAGCTGATGGTAGATGGATAATTGTCTAGGAGTTAACAATAATGTCCGTAAATTCATATAAAATACATTATAAATTACTGGCGGTAGGCCTCTCGTATGCGAGCAGCCGCTTGTGTAGGTACCACTACAATGTCTATTTCTACCGTTAAGCAGCAGTATACCTGCAATATAGTGTATCATCGGTTTGAAGAACATTGTAGCCAGTGTAATTACTGGGCATTATGAGACTTAACATCATATGTCTCAGAGTGACGAGCGTAGTGGAGTGCCACGTAGAACTTTGAATTCAGGGTTCTGTGCGGCGTTGCTAGTGTTTATCCGCGGTCGTATCACTTACCGTCAGGCGAACGACATGCTCGTCTCGTCATTTAACTGAAAAAAAAACTTTAAGTATTTTACTAGATGCCAGATGTTGTATGTGATAGTTTTTTTTAGATATCTTTAAGTTCAACTGCATGATAGCCTAGTTGGAAAGGGAAGAAATACACTGCCGAGATGAAGAGGTTCAAATACCTAGTCACACGACTCTGACTTTCCGAAGTTTATCTGGGTATTGTTTATTAATTATCCTACTATTAAACGCCGAGGAGAAACCATCGTGAGGAAACCTGCATAGCTAAGAATTCTCCATAAGAATTTCGATATGTGAAAACAGTCAACCCGCACTATAAGCTAGCATGTTGGACTAAGGCCTGAAACCCTCCCAGTAGTAGAGGAGGCCCGTGTCCAGCACTGGGATAGTATTTAATACGGGGCTGGAATCATTATATATTATTAAGTTTTTATTGACCGTCAAGTAGCGGTGTATTTTCTTTCATCCGTCTTTATAGCGCAGCATTATGGAATACACAAGAAATACGTAAATTTTGATTAAGACAACATTCTGAATAAGACAATTTCGCTCGTTAGCATGGAATCATAGCTTTACGTTTATTTTATATCAACAAAGGGGTGGACAGAGGTACCTACACCTAGTGCACTTCCAATACGACAAATATATTTTCGTTCTACATTGTGATAGAAATGAGCCTATCAGCTCTATAAAATATTATGGAAGTCGATAACCAATATTTAACTATTTTTATGTAAAACAATACACCAAAAAATAGTTCCTGACATGCGATAATTAATTATTTATATAATCAGTGTGATAGAATCATATCGATAATGTTTTGTTATTTGCCAAAAGTCTTGATGCATCAGGTGGCCACTGGCCAGTGCGTAACGATTGCAAAGATAATTACGAAATCAATTTATTTAGCTGTCTAGGAGTCAGATAATTTTTTAAATGTATGTCCAATAATATTAATACATTACCTAATCTATTTGCATAAACGATAGCGGAAAAATACTTTATACATTGTATAAAATATATAGTCTTCCGACAGAAATGTAAATCAGAAACATCATATTTATGCATTGATGTATTGGGTTTTTTAATACATCACTGTATTTATGATTAGAAAACGTTTCATCTTCGTGATAGACGTCTATATAACGTTATAATTCTTTAATATGCTTATTAACCGCGGCCTTATTCAATTCTCATGCTTAGAAATGTCTTGATTTTAGTTTGTATCTTAACACTGAGATTCTGATACACTATCCTTTGCGTACCTGGTATAAAGTTGTTTTGTGCTCTTGGCCGAAATAAACAACACACCCCGAATTGTAGTTTGGTTTAATTTGTTAGGGATTTTAGGCAAACAAATGCAATTAACAAATGGTTATATAATACTTTAATATATTGTCAAGGTAATATGTTATTAATTACATATACGGCATCACTTATTGAGTATCGCAATTTAGCAATAGGATGCAGAGACAAGGCTTCTGTAACGTTCGGAATTCTCCATACAATCCCACTATTACATGATGGCATTAACTAACGTGAGATAGATCAGATTGCATCGATGTCGTATCAAAGCGTTATCTCTTGTGATCATCGTTTGCTTTAGTGATCCAATCATAAGGAAACATTATGCGGACTTTAGGTTTGGTAGCAGTGTAATTAGTGGGCATCATGAAGTTATGGGTTCATTAGCAGGTTGGGTAATATGTTTGTAAGAGATTCTGGATTTGAACGAACTCAAATGAGTCGTTCAGAAGAGACATTTGTGCCTGATAGGGACATCTTCTATCACATCTTTTTCTTCAGGGTAGAGAAGTCCGCTGCTAAAAATAGGCCTCCTCAAAGATTTCGAGACAAACCTGCCAAAAGGGCCTACATTCAGCGGGTTCCTGTGACCTTTACAGGGTCGTGTGCCCATCTTGTAAGAGACTTCCCGCACTGCGCTTGCCGGTACGTCGTCTTCACTCGCGAACTTTTCTACCCCATGACACGGAAATAGTCTCGGCGTTATGAGAGCACTAAGTGGTTTAGACTTACAATTCCGAGACAAATACCCGTGTATGAATATAGCTAGTATTATAGACAGTATGAACCCATTTAGCGAAAAAAAATGATTTAAGATGTTGTTGTGAGTATGAAGAAAGTGCACTGTTCACAAATTTCACGTCAGTTGGGTCTTTTGATAATGCCGCAATTATCATTTCCAAGGCCATTACCAAATTTCCAATCAGTATCAAACACAATTTACTTACCTGTTATTTAAGATCCCTTCTGGAAGTCTGTCTATTAATTCCAGAAAGTATCAAATAGATTCTCTCATAACACTGCGTTCAAAGAATATCGTTTCACAATTTTGATGAATGGGACCCTTTTGCACTAGCCTTGGCGTTCAGCACGACACACTCGTTGTTTTTGGGTTTATTATTATAATTATCTTTATGTGTTTGAGTGTTTATTTTATTATTGCTTGCGACTCCGCCTGTGTGACAAAGTTTTTCCGGGATAAAAGTATCTCTTTTCGTTTTACTGTGATAAGAGTAGTCTATATATCAATCCAGGACATGGTCTACGCGTGTGCCAAATTTTATCGAAATTTGTTCAGTAATTTTGGAGATGCGCAACAACAGACAAACAGAAAAACTTACTCTTATTTAGTTACCCCCTTTTTTCACAATTCTTTAAATGTACAGACACACCGGTTCTACTGATTTATTATAAGTATAGATGCTTGTAATTTGTAGTGAATGTCATGGTGTTGTGCAAATTAATGTATTGTATCAGCTCTCAGTTTTGGCATCTATCTTATCCGGATATACAATTATTAACTTGACTCAGCTGTTTTACTTTCTAAGACACCGAAATCTCGAGCAACTAAACCGTCCAACAGTAACAGCAGCTAGTTATGCAGAAACTAAGCGCCACCTGCCGAGGAACTTTCCGTGTGACGCTCCAGCGAACCATATTAGAATTAGAATGGCGCTTGATTGGCGCAGCAACTCTCAACTTATACATTGTTGGCCGAAGTTCAGGATCTTGTTTATTACGTGCAGAATTTATGGTGTTTGATTGTTTTTGAAGCGATTTTGAGTGGTTCAAGAAATTATTATCAAAACTATATTATATATGTGTGTATATTGTATGTCTTTATAAACTCGATAAGCGATTTCAATTAAATTATAAGGTAATCTTCAGCTTAGTCCTGGCTATAGACAATTAGTGCTACCCGTGCAAAACCGAGGCGGAGGGCTAGTATTATTATACAATCATTGATGTATTAAAAAACCCTATACAATACTTAAATGTCAAGAATGTGACGTTATTTTAGAAGTTCATGCCTCTAGCCTGGTTATAGCCTGAGCTGTTCGTCATTTAGAATTTGCCAACACTATTTTTATGACGTAACATAGTCTTCGTTTGACCACTTTGTGCCTGCACTTGCTTTCTGAAATTACCTGAGACCCAATCAATCCCTTCTACGTTTCAATTTCTTCGTAAAGATGAGCAACGTATTTAAAATTCCATCAACTGTGTGGGTGTTCATGAATGGTAGTGATCAGTCATCATCATTTGATTTTCATTCACGAAGGCTACACAACACAAAAAAGGACTTAATAGTTGACTAACTAAGAATGTTTGTTCTTTGCACACATAGGCAGGTACTTATTTGAAACTTCTATGCGTGGAAAAGTAATACAATTGTATTAGATTGTAGCAATGTCTGTACGTTCACGAACACAGTCCAGTGGATCTTGGCTCTTTATGGGTGGTATGACAATCGTTGTCATGTTATTGTTATGTTTCCTTTGTTAGTAGAAAGTAGAGAATTTACTGATTCTTGAATGGGATTGTTCGTTGGAAATATCGTTTACAACTTTAAAGAAAATGGTGAAATTTTCAATATTGACAGTCGTGGTGCAGAACACGGTGTGCGAATAATGAAAGTTCGTTTCTTGCTTAGAGAGGAGAATGCTTGTGTGATTTCCGTATACTCGTAAGTTTTAGTTGTAGATCTCGTGAGATTAATGTCTTACTATATTGTTTGTGAGCGACCGTATAGTCTTTGTTTGTGTAACATTGTAGGACATTAAAGGATGTTATATTATGAGGCTCTCCTCATAAAAAGAAAACAGCAATCTTTAGAAATCGGAGATAGTTATTTTCTTTACTAATGTATTAAATACATAGCATATCTTTAACGCTAAGTTATCTTAAAGTTTGATCGTAGCCACTGCGCCGAACTTATCTTGATAAAGTAAAAAAAATATATTAAGGAAAAAACTGATCCAAATCTAGCTCTATCTGAGATATCTTCCCGATTATTATGATTTAATATACGCTACTAAAATACGCAAGCAATACCAAAAATAGGAACACCGCCATTTTAATTGGTGGTCCCACAATCTGTTTGAATCTTATCGAGGTTTGATATTGTTTTTATATCTTTCATCGTTGATACCATAATGATTATGTATATCGTATTTAGATTATCTATAATTATTGCAACGGCGCCATGAAAGACTTTTCGTGGAAGTATTTAGAGTTTTACGAACGGAATATTTATTGCAATAAAAATAAGTCGGTATTGATTAGCTAATTTTGGGGCACAGCGGTGATATTTTATTTTCAACTCTATCACAACCATGCATATATTATGTAGAGTGTAAAATTCCATAAGTAAATTTAATATCGCAGTCTTGTAAGAATACAATATGTAAGAGGATATGAGCTGATTGTTAAACGATAAAAGGTCGAAATTACCGTGTATTTAAAAATTGTTCCAGTCAGTGAAACGTATCGAAATGTCAAACGCCCGCAGTTGATGAGAATGTCCCCGTGGCGGGATGACGTGATTCTAAGTTTGAATTTTTAAAAAGTATAATAGTATAAAGTATAAAATCACTGAACACTATAATGTGTATAGTACTATCTACGGTTACGTGGGATATGGAGGCGCTTGAAGCGAATAACGAAAGCTGGTGAGCGCGCTCCCGAGCAGCTATAAAATGTAAAATCAGCAAAATTCTATAAAATACTGTTAGTCTAAGTGAAATACATACAGTATGTCCCTACACTAGTATATAATCGTATTTTCTGAATTGTATTAATATGAATATAGTCAGCCGAGTAAACTCTTTGAAATTATTGATTTAATAAATCTTATACTGCAAAAAACAGTGGTGTTGTAAAAACAAACCGCCCTCGGGTTACAGAAAAATGGCATTAAATTGCATTTCATAGTTATATCAGTTCATATTATACCAATAGTAATGCAATTACCCGTTTTCCCATACCTCATGCCATTGCCAGAATTAATTTGAAGTGAAATAGTGGATAATGGAAACCGATCGCCTGTTATTCAACATCTAGGCTGAATGGCCGATGCCTTAATTAGTTTTCTACTCCACAAGACCGCTGTACCGTCCTCGCCGTCGAGGACCTCGTCGCGTTCCCCGTCACCCTGACCTCTCTTAGCAGTTCCGGCCCGCGTGCCGAAGACTACGAACACATGAATAGGATTAGGTTAAAACCATGTTTCCCCAAACGCTGATGTCTTATCCTCTCAGTGGCCGCCCTGAGCCGAGGTTCGTGACCCGTTAGTGGGTCGCCCTCAGCGTGGTCGCTTAATTTTAAGGGTTGCGAGCGCCTTCTGCACTCACCCAAAAGACCGGTGTTCTTTCATAAGCCGACCCTCGTCAGGCTAGAAAGAGTAAAGTCAGGGCCAAAAAAAAAAATTATTAGTTTTCTATTGCTGTTTTATATTCTGTCTATCTAATAACGTATCTCTTTTCGTTTAAATTTCAAATTTGAACCGAACATTAATTCTATAAGAGGTTATTATTGGTTTACATTACGTTTTTTTCCTTTCTTCATGTATGGTAGAATACTGTTCTCTGGTAAACATACTTTTATTAATATAGTAAACCTTTTATCTCCGAAAGGCACAACTATTGTCTATTTTGTCCCATGATGTGATAGGGACTTTAATAAGGCTCGTTACTAAAAGAATGCCTGTGGTTTTAACCATTAAATATTTAGTAAAATGTAACTTTTTTTTTTTTTTTTTTTTTTTTTTATTCGGGCACGGCAAAGTGACTGCACCTCACCTGATGGTAAGCGCGATGCAGTTCAGATAGAGTATCGAATGGCAGCAGATAGTTATCTCATGCCATTCGACACAATCATGCCGGCCTACTGAGCTGCTTCTTCACGCTACGGCGGAAGGACCCAGGATTATAGGAAGGAGGGAACACGTGCGCCGGCAAACTATTCCAAAGCTTGATGGTGCGGCAAATAAAAGAATTGGCGAACCTATTGGTTCGGGCCGAGATGGTTTTAACCATCAAGCTGTGGCTTCGGTTGCCGGCACGCGTGGTTCTGCTGAGGAAAAGAGAGGAGGGGATCAGATTAAACAACTCTTCAGAGCATTCGCCATGATACAGACGGTAGAACACGCTTAGAGAAGCGACATCCCTCCGCAATTGTAGCGACTCCAAGTTGCTCGTTACGTCTGCATCATCCACAATGCGGATGGCCCGCCGCTGCAATCCATCCAAGGCATCGAGCAAGTATTGGGCGGAACCGTCCCAGAGGTGCGAACAGTATTCCATACCCGGCCGTACCTGTGCTTTATACAAGCGGAAGATTTGACCGGGCGTGAAGAACCGACGCACCTTGTTCAGGATTCCAACCCTGCGTGATGTGGCAGATATAACGCCTTCGATGTGATTCCTTGGATTCAGATCACAGCGGATATCCATACCAAGGATATTCAGGTCATTCCGCATTAAGAGTGGAACACCCTGAAGATTGGGGAGAGGAGAAAACGGGGATCTTTTGCACGTGAACGCACACACCTGCGTTTTCTTGGCATTGAACTCAACCAGGTTCATGGAACCCCACGTGGAAAGAGATCCAGAGTCCGGTTGAGCTCAATGACAAGATCATTGCGCCTCCTCACAGTGTCCACCCGCAAACCAGGGGGCTCATGGTAGTATCGCCCATGAACCATGCTGTCGTCTGCATAACAATGAATGTTGCCAAGCGATAACAAATCATTGATATGCAGAAGAAACAGGGTGGGCGACAGCACCGAGCCCTGTGGAACCCCGGCA
The DNA here is from genome assembly GCA_949316025.1 of Lapara coniferarum. Taxonomy (NCBI): domain Eukaryota; kingdom Metazoa; phylum Arthropoda; class Insecta; order Lepidoptera; family Sphingidae; genus Lapara; species Lapara coniferarum. Next base: position 14,978,784 of record OX438934.1, on the reverse strand, counting down.
TTTACTGACATGAGCTTCGAAGCGTGCCCATCAACGACGACACGTATTCTACGCTCATGCAGAAAGCCAGAAATCCACGCACACAGGTTGTCGGGCAAACCATATGCCGGAAGCTTGGAAAGGAGACCACGGTGCCAGACCCTATCAAAAGCCTTAGCTATGTCGAGGCTCACAGCTAGAGCCTCGCCATGCCTATCAATCGCCTCCCCCCAGCGATGCATGACGTACGCTAGAAGGTCACCCGTTGATCGGTTCTGACGAAATCCGTATTGTCTGTCGCCGATCAACGAGTGATTCTCCAGGTAGCGGGTCAAGTGCGAGTTTATTAGCCGCTCCATGACTTTGCATAGCACTGAGGTTATAGCGATTGGGCGGTAATTGGTAGGGTCTGTCCGATCTCCTTTTTTGGGGATCGGTTGCACATTGGCCTCCCTCCAAGATTCAGGCACTATACCTGAGAGGTAGGACGCACGGTAGAGGCGTGTCAGTGCAGGAGACAACTCCGCTGCACATCTTCTCAATACCACCGCCGGTATACCGTCCGGACCACTGGCTTTCCGAACGTTGAGAGACCGCAGCTCACGCCGCACATCGCACTGTCTGATGCGAATATCAGGCATTGTGAATCCGCAATCAGACAGCGCCGGCGGCGGCTGTGAGCCACAGTCTTCGAGCCGGGAGTTAGCCGCAAAGAGATTTGCCAATAGAGTGGCTTTCTCCTGCGGCTTGTGTGCCAGCGATCCATCTGGATACCTTAGCGGCGGCAGTGAGGGACGGCAGAAGTTAGACTGGACGGCCTTGGCCAGACTCTAATAAGCACGGCTGCTCGTCGGATGGTTGGCCAAAGCACGCCCAATCCTACATATCCGCGCGGCATCCGATCTAACATAGGCCTTCTTGCAGGCCTTGGCGGCACGGTTATAAGCTGCTTTGAGGGAATGAATATTAGGATCCTTCATTGCGCGACCCCTGATCCAAGCGCGATACGCCGCCTGTTTTTGATCAACAGCATCGGCGCAAGCGCGATTAAACCAGGAGCGTCCACGGCCCTTACTAGCGACCTCAGAGGAAGGAATGTAATATTCCATTCCTAACCTGACCTCGCCAGCAATAGCGTCGGCACTCGCCGAAGGATCTTTTCCCTCGAAACAACGCTGCCGCCAAGGGATGGATGCGAAATATTCTCGCATACCATCCCAATCTGCCGACGAGTAATGCCAGACCCTTCGCTTAACCTGCACAGGACGTGGAGGTGAAGCGAAAGGTATTGACGTCCCAACCAGGCAGTGATCAGAAGTGCCCAGAGGGGCACTAACGGTCACTCGATACCCGGTCGGGTGACTCGTCAGCAGAAGGTCCAGCAGTGAAGGCGCATGACTCGCCACATCCGGGATCCTGATAGGCTGGCTCACCAGTTGTGTCAAGTCATGTGTCAGAGCGAATGCATGGGCAGCTCTGCCAGCATGATCAGTCTTGGAGGATCCCAGCCACAGCTCATGGTGCGCGTTGAAATCCCCCAAAACCACCATCTCCGCTGACGGAAACTGCACCTGCGCGTCATCCGCCGCCAGGCTGAGGTAAATTCAACTGTAATTAATGCAGGTAAAATCTTTTAATATCAGTAATGATGGCTTACATTCAGGCAACACATTGTTTTTAATAATCTGCCAATTTATATTACGTCCGTATCGGCTTTAGCGGTAAATTACTAATTAGTATTGAGATAAATAATCCACGTAGAGCAAATAAAATATGATCCTCGATTCATAGTATGATACTTTCTTGTTGAGTTCTTTATAATTTGACCTCCATTGTTTCCGGATTAACGTCATGTCAATCCATTGTACAGTTAGCAGCATAAATAGCTGAACAAAATCAAAATTTCCAATATATATACGTGTTAAGTTAAACTGAAACATTTTTTGCCTTCATTTGAAGTAAATTAAATCTCTTTTATTTTAAATTTCGAACGAAAGAAAAAGATTAGTAAGAGCACAAAAGTATTTAGGAAATTTTAAATTTAGAGTTTGTTCAGATACTTATGATGCTGACTGTACATGCGGTAAACTTTTATCAATGGTGATTAGTGAACTGTATAAATTTATAATTAACTAGTTTTCTATATGGTTACACTAGCTTCAGCCAGCGGCTCCACTCGCGTAAAAAACTTTTTCCGGTATAATAGTCCCGGTTTATATTTTACCGGGATAAAAAGTAGCCTATGTGTTAATCCAGAACATGATCTACCTGTGTGCTTAATTTCATCGAAATCCGATCAGTAGTTTTTGCGTGAAAGAGTAACAAACATCCATACATCCAAACATCCATACATTCTTACAAACTTTCGCCTTTATAATATTAGTAGGATTTGTTTTTTTGTTTAATATAAGTATTGTAATTAAATTCGGCCTCGGTGGCGTAGTTGTATTACGGTACATCTACAGAGCTGAGGTTGCGGGTTCGAACCCGGGTCGGGCAAAATGATATTGGGTTTTTCTATTCAGTATCAGCCCGGAGTCTGTGATTTGCGCCCGATGTGGCGATAGCCTCGCCCTCTATCACATCGTGGGACGGAATACCCACGGCGAAAGTGGGTGCACTAGTTTCTGCCATGTGTAGGTCTGTATGTATGTAAGTAAATCGAAATAATCTAGTGTTAGCTATCAATTTATTTGTTAGCTGTCGATTTATTTATTGAGGGTAGTAACCAAATTCCCACCGACCAAATCCCAAAAAAAGGAGTGGCAAGCTGTCTGACAGAGCATTCTGTTGGGAGACGTGCACGCGTGAACATCAACTTGGAAATTTAGTATTCTGGTAAGATTTTGAGACCTTCTCTTTGAAAGTTATTTTTATTAAGTGCAATTTATGGTTTTGGTTTACAATTTAGTATTTGTTAACCATTGCTGATTATTTTTTAAAGTAAAATTAATTAGAATCCTAACACTAGCATATGACTGTCTCGGTGGACGGTGGCGTAGTTCAATAGCGTGCGCGGTATGACTTTGCTCCGAGGTGCCGGGTTCGAATTCCGGCTCGGGCAGTGATATTGGGTTATTCTACGCACTATCAGCCCGGAGTCTAGCATTTGTACCCGGTATGGCGATAGTCTCCTCCCCTATCACATCATGGGACGGAACGCTTTGAGAAAAAAGGGTGCACTGGCTGCTACTCCTTCTACCTTTTACCCTGAAAGGTTTGATGTGTGTAGTATCACGTGATATTATTACAGAAAAGCGTTAATCTATTAATTAAACAACTTTTCAAATGTCGCGCAGTAGTTTCAGAGCTTTCCTAACACAAAAACTTCAAACTACAAACCTCTAAATACTATACTATAAAGTGAATTATTACTACCGCCCAGCGTTCAAGAGGAACGACTGAGCGGTTATGTTGGGTTCACCGTGCTTTACGACCGGGCGTTGAGCCGCCCGGAGAGATGGAAAACGTCGGGCGACCGCCGGGCCAAGTCCCTAACCTATGTACACCGCACGGAATACCAACCAAAACTCCGCGGTGGCCATCTTCAGCGCATTAGGGACGGCTGCGGGCTTCCTCCGACTCACGTCTAAGTTGTCCGCAACCGCCCCTACCCTTCTTATGATAAAAGCGTCATTAAAACATACATACCTGCATACATATACACTCACGCCCGTATCCCATAGGGGTAGGAGACTATTGAGTGCCACATGCTACGATCTTGATACACCTCTTCCACATTCATAGTTCTTCTCATACATTTTCACCGGTTAAGGGTACTCCTGACCTACCCTTTTCGGAGAAGATCATTTATTTCATCTGAGAAAAGCGTCATTAAAAGTATATATTTTTCGTATTAAAAACGCTGTGACTAACATATATATCCTATTCTAGTAAAATAATTTATATTTTATTCTTATTATAATACTTTTAATATCAATAATACGTTGTCACGTACCAAAAAAAAAACACCAAAATTTGTTGTTTATTGTTTTTTAAGACAAAACCATTGCTGTTTGCGTTCGAAACGTTGACAAACGATGATGTAAATCAAGTCACGAGGCGACAGGTTATGGCCGGGGCGCAGTTAACGCCCGCCAACGAAATCCCTATGAATTTATAGAGCATAGGTGTTCCAGACGAATGGGTTTCGTGAGACAACTACGAATTTTGGAGAGTCGACTGTACTTCGTTGAGCGCCAAGTTGGAGTAATTTTATTGGACTAATTCTGTGCTGGCGCCATCTATTGAAGCACAAGGAAAACTTTGGTATTATTTATTTAGTTGGATTTCTATAAAAACGTATTTCATTAGTTTAAAATATTGTATTGCCATCGGTCCTTGATAAGTTTGCCATATTTCGATTTAATTCGACGTTTTGAAGTGGGTCAAAATCATGTTCAAAGTGCAAGTTATTTACATAATATACATAGATACATACATTTCAAGCTAATAAAAGCGTGTAAAAAAATGAGAGTGACGATATGCGATTAAAACTGATTATAATCTGATATGGTTATTAAGTCAAACGAGGAATTCCAGTAATACGCTTGTTATCGATGGCTCGTAGGGTTCGGGGGTTAGCCCAAATGAAACGTCAGTCTTACGATGTGCTAAGTGGACTGTATGTTTATTTGTTATAGAAGCACAAGTACAGAGAGATGTTTACAGTATGGTAGCTTACACAGTAATGCAGGCATTTTATTTACAGTTTGTAACCTCTATTCCACCATCGTGACTTGTGAGTCTTTTCCGAGATTTAGTATCACCATTTTAAGTTGAGATCTGAAGTTCTGGACATCAAATGTATGTTTACGCTCTCCAGTAGTAAACAAGCAATATTGTGAGCTGTTGTTTTTTATAATAGAATTGGGATCATGAAACTTAACATTGCCATGGCCTGTCAGGTCAACGCCCACAGCGCACCACAGTGCAGTTTATAGTTCAAAGTATTGAGTGCTACTACCAAAGAATACTAAATAGTACTACGTAGTACTGCTACTATTTATTGCTTATTTTTTTTTCGCGGGGAAAAAACGTGTTATCGCTACCACCACTGGAGGGTGAGTGGATTGGTTATGTTGGTTTCACACAATCTTACAGCCCAATCTCGACACTCGGGAGTATAGCATCCTCCGAGCGAGCATTGGACCGAGTCCCTAACAGTATGTACACCCTACACTGGCATACCAACCAAAACCCGCGGTGGCGTTCTTCGGCGCATAGGAGACAACGCCGGGGTATCTTGTTGCACTAAGATAGCTGCACGGGACCGACCCTGCGCGATGCCGTTGCGGCCCTTGTCTATACAAGGGGGCTAAGATGCCCCGAACTCTAAAGGATGCCTTTGGCGTCTACGACAATGGGAGATCGACCACCCGCATTGTCGTCCACCTCGAAGTCGCTTAAATTGGACTGAGCAGCCCCCCGCTGCTCGCCCCGCGACTATCTTGAAGCCCCATTTAGTAGCCTCTTACGACAGGCAGGGGATATCGTGGCGGAACTCTCTAAATGCCCCCAAATGACTGGGCAGCTGCAAGACGTTTACTATCAGGCGCGTGTCTTGCTGATTAGGTTGATATTTAAATTTTGATACAAACAGCGTTCCGCTAACCTTACAAACTCTAGCAAACAATAAAACACAATTGTATAGAAAAAATGCTATATTCCTACTTATTTAGCGTACACTGGAAACATTGTAGTGGAGAATTAGTTATTATAAATCACGTGCTTGATAAAGATCAACCAGTAGGATTTCCGTCAAACTTTACTTCTATTGGATTTTATGGACAACAATGTATAACGAACTCTCTTAATTGTAAACTTATGAAGATCTAGATTTATAGATCAACAATAAAAAGTTCAAGGTGAGGTGTTTGGTAGTGCAAAATGAAGAATCTAATGAATTTGGTAGTGAATAATAAACTAGACGAGTTTATTATTTTAAGAGAATAGGAATGGAAATTAAGTGTTCTGTGTGTCATTAATTCAATTCCATAATTGGACCGTAAAATAAGGCAGCGATTGTTGTGAGGGAGCGGGGACGCATAGTGGCAACGTCTTGCTATTTCCTTCGCGTACACGCACGAAAACACAGTGATCTCACTTATTCATTAGTATATTCTGTTTCTCTTTCTGCTTAATTTGATCTGTCGTAAGATTTTAAAAGTTTGTTATATTTATATTAAAGAACATAAATAGATCATTGTATTGTATTTTAGATTCAAATAAAAGATTTAAAAATAAAATATCGATTTAAATGCCCTATTTTCTAATTTATTGTCTTTGCCATGTTAATTCCAATTCTTCTAAGTTATGTTTTAGTGATCTCTACTTTGCTGATTCAAATTGTGTCATTATTTTTAATCAATTCTATCGGAATTGGCATTCTTCATCGTTCGCATTCGCCCAGGGTGGAATGTAGCGGAAGGAGTCGACGAGCACGGTAGATCCCTCTGAGGCTGCTCCAAGAAGTATAAGCTGTAAAAAAACACATTAGTTATTATATTGTATTTATCCTTATCCCTTCCTAGCGGGTTTCGGCCACGGCGGCCAATCTCACTGGAGATCAGCCAGGTAAGTAGGATATATTATAGTGCATAAGTGTGTGCGCAATATATAAGTGCACTCGTTATTCTTTCACTCTCATAGTCCGGTAAGACGACAATCCAACACGACCGGAGAGACATCATGCGCAGGGCCAACAGCATTACGTGCTTTTCGAGGCACGGCGGTATCACATCGGCAACTTCCTGACTCTGAGTAACTTTTATGATGAAAAAACCCAGTCACAATGTTTTTGGCACGACCTAGGACTAGAATCCAGGACGTCAGCGCGCAAATCGTACTTGTAACGCGTAGGTAATACAACTACGCCACCGAGGCAGCGATGGTGTTATATTATATACTAACAATATCGCTTAAGCATTATCGAATAAAATATTTGATGTTGCTGTTGATTCCTGTTTTGAAGAAACAACCAGATCAAGATACATTTTTTTTAGATGGAGTTTGTGGATGCGCAACATCAAGAATTTTATTAATTGACAGCTGCCTTTATAATTAATTCGATTATATAGTTTAGTAATTAATTTGAAGAACTGTTAGCTTTCTAATTGTACAATTCAAGCTATATATTGACTCCTCAAGCCCCGTGACGGACACCGGTGTCCATATGTATAGGGTTTTCCCATACATCTATATATAAGCGGGGCTTGAAGGGTTAAACGGTTGATTGCCGCCATTTTGAAAAGTGTATCTTTTGCAATAGTTGACAGTAGCTCAGCGGTGTCTTGCAAGCTGTAGGTAACAATGATGACAAGAGTAATGTAAAGTTTTATCAACAAATAAAAAATTGATATTAATCGATAGCCATTACAGTGCATACAAGAAAAGGTAATAAACTCTTATCGGTTATGATCACCATGTCGGTGGATTCAACGGTGTTGATCGTAATGATGACCATCCGCGAATGGACCAGGGTATAGCAGGACCGTATGCGGTCACACCACTAGTGAAGACCCATCTCATAAAGTGAGAATACATTATATTATTGATTAAGTGTATACAGTACTCTTTGTTTCCGATAAGTACAGTACTCTTTGTTAGGGACTTGGCTTGGAGGGTGTTCGACGTTCTTATCTATTCAGATAGCTCAACGTCTGGTCGTATGTACGGCAAACCCAACATAACCTTCCAGTTGCTTCATAAAGGCTGGGCGACAGTGATAAATGACTTTCTCCGCGAAATAAAAAGAGATCATTTTTGAGAGTGTAAAGCTGCTACTGAACTCTGTACAGTTTCATCTTAGTAAGTCATGGATATATGTTATGGTTTTTAACTGCTTGTTTTATGGTTTCACTATATTTTGGAGATGTGCAGTAACAAACTAACAGAAAAACAGACAGACAGAAAATAATTAAAAAGTCGCTGTTTCATATTCCATTATTCTTCTTTAGTCACCCCTTTATTTTTTATCACATTTTTTTTACCCTTCATGGCCCGCTTATATATATAGATGTATGGGATAACCCTACATATATGGACACCGGTATCTGTCGCGGGGCTTGAGTAGTAAAATGTACTGACACACTAGTTCTACTGCTTTATTATATTATGTATAGATAGGTGTCAGTATGAAATATGTCAAGCGCAAGATACGCTATTTTACGACAAAAAGTTTATACATTTAAAGAAATTAGTTTTCAAGAGTGACTTGCAAACTAAAATACGACCTAAGATAAGAAAACGCATTGTCTTTTTACAGAATGAAAAGTTACTTGGATGGTTTGTAAATATAACAGAGATTTATTATACTAAACTTGTTAAATTGTAATTTTCACAATTAACTTAGACTTTCAAAGCGCTCTACTGAAAAGCTAACATTTTGCATATACGACTTTGTTCTATGGGACTGTCGATATATTTAATGCGATGACTTTTTTGGACACTTAACTGATGCAAATGAGTAACTTAAACAGATAATCAAGTTTACTTACGTATGCATTAAAACTCCTTAAGTGTACCACGTTAATGCGAATAACGTTCCATCCTTTGACAAACGAAGTGACTTCAGGTTCGTATATAAATGAACCAGCAACGGTATCTACGCTGCCGTCCACCACGTTCTTCACTAGAACGATGATGTAATCTAATTCGGAAGCGGGATCGATATAAACGTTCACTTCAACAAGGCCGTTAGGACTCATCCGAATTGGAAAAGCTGATATGCAACTCAAATCCTCACTTGGTGCTAAATATGAATTTCCCTTAGCATTGATCACGTCTATTCCATTTGAGGAATAGTTGCTAAGTGCCCATTTGTTAAAATCTCCACACAAATCGTGATCATGGGTAAATAACTTGTCGAAATCATTTTCAAAGTTGTACGTAACGCATTTTTCTGTTTCTACAAGTGGATTGTTTGTTGTTTGATAATTTGTTTCTGGTTCGGTAGTTGCGTCTGTTTCGGGGATATAGTAAGTCGTTAGTTCTTCTTCGGGAACGGAGAAATGTGTAGTCTCTTCCTGTGATGGAAGTGATGTACTTGTGTGTTCTTCAGGAAGAGGATAAGGCGTTGTCTCTTCCTTTGATGAAAGGGTTGTACTTACATATTCTTCAGGAACGGTATAAATCGTTGTTTCTAACTCTGGGACATGACTTGTACTTATATCTTCTACGGAAATAATATTAGTCGTTGACTCAATCCCTGAGGTAGGATATGTTGTATCAAATTCAGTAGTTGTTTCAATTTCTGGATCAAGACGTGGTGGCGATTCAGTTGTGGACTCTATAGTGTCATGATCTATATTATCATCATTATCTATATCCTCATATAATCCACAATCATCTTCATGATCTTTAGCAAAGTACCTGAATGAATCAATTAATACTATCGAATCTTCAGACTTCTCAGCCATGAATGATATCTGAAATACAATTTCAATTAACCTTTAATATGTTGCATATTTTATAAGTGGTTGATGTTTGAAAGCGACAAAAATTTCGAGTTTATCGTATTGCAGCTATTTAAAATGGAAATAAAAAAACATATTATTTTTTCATGTATTCTATTTAGTCGAACTTAACAACTTTATACATTTACTTATTGTGAAATTACTGCATACAATTTGGAACTCATTATGCTCAAAATTGTATTAGTATGTGTGTAGGTAATTTATCATCACAATGAAGGTAAACAATCATAATGTCTTTTACTGATAAGATTTAAATACCTAATCCATAGTTCGGAAATAATAGCGTGATTATATTGGACTTAAAAATTGTGACGGTTGCATTTAAGATTCTCATACACATTAGAACTTTCCAATGTAAGATAGAGTATAAATACAGAATAAAAAAATAATTATATAAGTAATGTAATAAAGTAAAACTTACAAAACCATTGAATGAACTGGATAAATCAAGTCGAAGTGTATTCCAACCATCCTTATAATTTGGTATTCTTCGCGAGAACGATTCATGACCACGATTTCTGTGCCCATCGCTTGTTACTTCACTCACAAGCACTGACAAGTAATCATCGTCATTCATTGCTTTCATATAAAAGTTGACTTCTAGAGTACCCTCATTTATGTCGAACCAGAAGGTTGATTCGCAAGTTAGAGATGACCGTGGCTCTATGAAACGGTTACTTCCTTCAGGGACGTCAGCTATATCGATTGAAGTGTAGTTTGCCAATCGCCATGGTTGTTCATCGATACATACATAAGAGTCACTCTTGAATAAATCCTCAAAATCACTTTCGAAATTGTTACTGACACATTCTTCACCCAAAACACTAGTCGAACTGAGTAAAAAAACGAACGCGACAAGGCGATACATGACGAGTGATGTGTTTGACCGCCGAGTCGTGAATGTTTTAATTGTTGAATTAACATTATCTTATAGGGATAAGATTACATTCATCGAAGCTGGTGGTTTCGATAACAGTTCTTAAGAACGGTTTATATCAATATTTATTTTCTTCCAATAAATGGACAAGGCCTGTTTATTTTTTGTATTAGAAATTTTAGAGATATGTGATATGGATATTTATAAGATTTCCTTGATAGCCAGACAGGAAAAAACACAATTTTTGAACAAACATGCATAAACAAAAAATGCGAAAAATCGTGGTGGCATATTAGAATGTAATAGAACAGGCCACAGCAAAATCACCTCTATACGCGGTTTTTTTGTGAAATAGTGACGCCATCTCGGCCGAGCCGGTACGCATAGGTACATGCGTACTAATTTACGTACACGCATGGTTTTAGGAAGATGTAGTCTCGTTTATGAAAGTCTATTAAAGGAGTCTTCGCTCGCCCAGATCAGTACTGAATTATTTCGAAAAAATCTGTGAACCGTGTTTTTTGAATTCAGTATTGATCTGGGCGTGCGACTTGTGGCATATCTGCCTACCTTTTTTTATTCTAAGGATGATTTTCAATAATCAGACAAAAGTTATTCATGGGATAAAAATACAAACAATTTAAGATTGCAGTTGTGTAAATAAAATACGTAATTTTGTTATTTATTTTGTGCAACACTTTTAACAGACGGTTGCATTTTTTTAAAACCCACCCTGTAAGAAATAAAAATTCATTCAATACATTATTAAACCTAGTTTAAAAATAGTTTCATAGTACAGATAAAAGCGGGAGTTCGCCGCCGGAAGGTGTCTGGTACGTGTCGTGCGTGCCGCCTACATCCGGCCCGTCGACGCTTTAGAAATCCATCGGATTACCTTCCAAACAAACCACATGGGGTTTTCCTGCGCCTATGCTGTCAATGCGAATAAAGCTTTAATACTGTACAATAGTGACGTTATTCGTTTATTTGTGTTTTAATTTTACCATCGTTAACTGGTCATCTATATAGTCATTTAAGTTTTAGTGAAAAACGTACAAGTACAATGACGAATCGATTACTCAATAATAAATATTAGGAAGTTAGGTACATTACCATGTTTGGCTATTATTTTTATGGTAATATGTGTATGAAACAATATTTTTACTATGCATATTTTAGTGTAATATATTAATTAGTTGTATAGAATGTAGCATGAAAATAGCAATAAAAAACAATATTTCGCTTCATTGTAATAGAGAGGTCAACTCATCCTGGTCAACTCTATATATGGTATATTTCAAACGACCAAGACTTCTAAGTAATAGGCAAGATAAAACGAAGTCACCTGAGCACATCGCAAAAACCTCTAAAACCATGCCGTAAGTGAGCAATACAAATAAATAGGATCATGAATAATGCGGTTGTCTTTACGGAGGTGTTTTGCGTTGTCGACGAACGTCGCTCAGTTTCGGTACTTGATTCATCTATCGTCAGTATGAACTAGTTGACTCGGTACTTTTTGTTCAGTTCACAAGTTAAGCGTGTCCGATGCGTATTATTTTGGCACGTGTGATGGAATAATACAATGTTTTAGAAATATGTTGGTATTTTGGTCGCCAATTACAAAATGTACTAGTCGGTCTGTAGTAAAATTTATCCTAATTGATTCTGTAACTTGCATGAAAAAGTGTTTTCTAATCTCACATCGAATTGATATAAATACAGATTTATGATGAAACACGGATAGCTGAAAAAGAACTACAAAAAGTACAAGTACAGTGGTATTGTTATGTAATTCGCAGACTAAAACTCTGGTTCACCATCATCAACCATATGAAGTCCAGAGCTGAACATAGACTTCGCCTAAAGATTTCCAGACGGACCTGTCAAAAGCGGCCTGCATTCAGCGTGTTCCTGCGACCTTTATCAAGTCGTCTGTGCATCTTGCAGGTGTACGCCCAACGCTGCACTTGCCAGTACGTGCTCTCTACTCGAGAACCTTTTTCACATTGGCCTATATGGCAAACTCAGAGCCATAAAATGGAAAATTTTATGTCTTGCACCTATACAGTTCTTAATAAATTTAAACACTTAAAATATGACCAGAACGTTCTATTATTCGAAATTCAAAATACTCATTCTTTAACGAACTATACTAGTGTACTGGATCGTCTCGTAAAAAATACGTTCCGTACCTATTTTCGGCACAGACTTAAACTCCCATTCCAGTAATGGAAGATAGTTTATATACCAAAGCAGTCCGGCCACCGTAATGTCTGATAATATTTCTTATGAATTGCCGTCGGTCCGTATGGGGATTTCGTAATATATTTCAAGATCTATATCACAGCTTGGTAAGTGTTTGCCAACATAAATTTCAAATTTAATATTTAAAGTGGCTTGTGTGATATTAAAAATATATGAAAAATGTTTGTGGTAGTGCCCAGTTGTAGATTTTTTCCTACAGTATTACGATGAGTGGTGTATTTAGGAAATATAAGTATATATACCGATTTGACTATAGGGAACCGTACTTCAACTGGTCTCTGTCAAGTTTCATACAATGCATGAGGTTTCCGAATGCCTACCTCTCCTTATAGCAAAAACATTTTTTTTGCGTGTAAGTGAAGGTTGTTATAGTATTTGTATGCCGTCTCAAGTGAGCGACATTTATTATAGCAGTCTTTTTGCGTCCACCCATTTCTACTAATATTTAATAGTCTTCAAAGTTACGGCTTGTATAGTACTTTAAAGTCCGTAAAGCTCTACATGCTTGTGTTACACGTTTATATACTATTCAGATTGGATTATAACCCGAGTATTAAACAAAAAAGGACGCGACATATTACGTGGTCAGTTTGGTACATGCATAAAATTTTTTTTATGGCATCGAATGACGAGACGAGCAAGCCGTCCGCCTGATGGTAAGCGATACGACCACCCATAAACAGTAGCAACACCATCCAGCACCTTGAGTTACAAAATTCTGTGTGGCATTCCACTGCGCTCGTCATCCTGAGACATAAGATGTTAAGTCTCATTATGTCCTGTAGTTACACTGGCTACAATGTCCTTCAAACCGAAACACAACAGTGTATGCACACTGCTGCTTGGCGGTAGAAATAAATATTGCGGTGATACCCACCCAGACGGACTCTTACATATGAGAGTCCTACCACCAGTAATTATTATAATATACATTATTCGAACACGAATAACCCACTGCGCCTTTTTTAATATGTGTAGGATTTCATACAGTTAATAGAATTAAAAAAAAACATATTTAAAATGGATCTATGCACTGTAATATTCGGCCCGTCGTCGTAACAAAGCAAAATCGAAGCCTTTTATTGCGCTAACCACATATTCAAATAACTTAAAAGTATGTAGCATCGTAATGATGATTTAGTATCAACACACACACACACACACTCACGCCTTTAATCCCCGAAGGGGTAGGCAGAGGCGCAACTAGTGCACCCACTTTTCGCCGTTATTCCGTCCCATGATGTGATAGGGGGCGAGCCTATCGCCATATCGGGCACAAATTCCGAACTCCGAGCTGATACTGAATAGAAAAACTCAATATCAGTATCAGATTTAATATCAAAGGAATAAAATTTACTATTTTATTAGTCATCAAAATGCCAAAGCTGATTCAGTAACCAAGCCATATTCCGAGCACAATGCGAACCAACTATTCGTATAAAACTGCAGTAAAAAATGAATGCAAAATTTATTTCCTAGCTTGATAAAGTTTTTGTGCGTTCCACTTGATATTCACGATAAAGTTGCTGTAGAGTCACCACATTGAAATTCTTCACAGCGTTTGGAGAACCACGACGATCCTTTATTTCTGATTTTACAATATCTTCAAATCTACCAATGGTATTGTAGTTAGTTAATTGTATTGTATTTAAGAGCTTTTGTTTCGTTGGTCAAATGCTTTAATACAGTTTATTAGTGCAATAGGTTGGACGTAAAATCGGAATTCTCCAGGTGTCCCTGACACCTGGAGAATTCCGACACGGCATCCTCTGCGAGTCGTAAGAGGCAACTAAACTGAGAGAGTCGCGGGGCGAGCGATGGGGGGCTGGTCGCTCGTCTACCCTAATTTAAGCGACTCCGAGGTGGACGACAATGCGTATAGTCGATCTCCTGCAGTCATAGACACCAAAGACGTGCTTTAGAGAGGGGCCGCAATGCATCATCACCCTGAGCCGGTTCTGTGCAGCTGTCTTCGTGCAACAAGATACCCTGGGACCGTTCCGTATGCGCCGAAGAAGGCCTACCGCAGGTTTTAGTTAATATGCTGGTATAGGATGTACGTAATTTTAGGGACTGGCTCTAATGCTCGCTCGGATAATGCTATACTCCCGAGTATCGACATTGGGCTGTAATATCAGTGAAGCTAATATAACTATTCCACTCACCCCCAGTGGTGGTAGCGATAACGTTTTTTCCCCGCGAAAAAAAAGTTTAGACGTAAGGTAATGATCATACTATCGTTGCAATGCTTTTTTTTTCTATATACGAGCCCGGCAACGTGATCTCACTGCACCTGGTAATAAGTGGAGGGGTCCCGATGGAGTGCCGACTATCGAGCGATGATTATTCCTCGCTAGTCGACAAAGTTATGCCGGCCTATTTAACTGTTAAATATATATTGAATTGGTATTGAAGGATATAGACCCAATTTCAGTATAATCGAATTAGAACGAGCGTTAAAATGTTGAGACTAACCCCCAAGAGTCTCAAGAACTACCCTTACAATAACCTATTTTGAACATCGAAATCAATACAACTACAATTCTTCGAACATAATGGACTTCATTGATCAATAAGGTGACTTTTTTTTAAGGAAACTAAAAAAACTTTAACGCAACGAAAATCTCAGGGATATATTAAACAATTATCTGAAAATATATCGCAATGAGATATCGATAAAGTTAAGTTGCAGCTGAATTTAGTGCTGATATGGATAAAAATTTACAACAATTGTCACCTGATGCTCTGATTAGGGCGATGCGACTTGCATATCATTTGGCAATTTTCCTTTATTTGCTAAATAAACTTTTACTCCTGCGTGAATGAGTTTTTCAAGGATAAAAGTCCTGTTTTACATTTTCCTGGGATAAAAAGTAGCCGTTATTGTTCGCTGATAATACATATACACTCACGCCTGTTATCCCCGAAGAGGTAGGCAGAGGCACAACTAGTGCGCCCACTTTTCGCCATTATTCCGTCCCATGATGTGATAGGGGGCGAGCCTATCGCCATATTGGGTACAAATTTCAGATTCCGAGCATCAGCTCGGAGTCTGAAATAACATTCGGGCAAAGTGATATTGAGGTTTTCTATTCAGTTGATACTGAATAGAAAACCTCAATATCACTTTGCCCGACCCGGGGATCGAACCCGAGACCTCAGCTTTGCAGTCGTACTGTCATACAACTACGCCACCGAGGCAGTCTTATTATATTATCATTTAATCTTAATTAATGTAAGGTTATACATGAAGTCATGCATATAATCTTTGGATAATACAATCAAATGCAATTTTTAAATTGGATAGCCGTAATTTATTGCATTAGGTTATGATCTAGTTTTGGGATATTATAAGAGGGAAAAATGAAATATCGCTTTATAATAATATATACCGTTTAAATAAATTCAAAAATTTTGTAAGTACCTAATTAAAAATGAAGCTGTGACACATTAACTTTTCGGACAAACAACAGCTCAGTTCGGCCCATGACCATGAAGGCTGTAAGTCTTCGAAACGTCAAAGGTAAAGATAAAGATATAGGTCGGTACTAATAAATCAATCTCAAGTTTGAGTTACATCTCAAGTAGACATAATTTATTGAATTATGTCTACGTCTCAAGTAGAGCCATATCGGGCACAAATTCCAGACTCCGGGCTGATACTAAATAGAAAAAATCAATATCACTTTGCCCGACCCGGGGATCGAACTCGAGACCTCAGCTTTACAGTTGTACGGTAATACGACTACGGCACCGAGGCAGTCTTATTAAAAAAAAATAAGTAACAATAAAGCCGAAAGCTTTAGAGTACGAAACTCTTTCTACGCACATCTCTGTTTGATCGATTTTTATCTTATCGCTAACCATTACAACATGCCTACGAGCAAATCAGGACGATAACACATAATTTCACCGGAAGACTAATGCACGATAATATCACTAATGAGAAATGTATTACTGCGAAAAAGAATACTAAGAAATAAAGCCTAGGTATGAGTATATTGTTTACATTTCATAAAACGTCTGTTTCCTTGAAAGAGTAAGCGCCGGTGCAATTGTCGAGTTACACATTAAGGTTTAATTATGATGTGATGAACAACTTGCATGTGCCCTCGCCACAAAAAAAAAAAATTAAAAACCATGCTGCATTTTTTTATTTAACATGGCAACCTTTATAATTCATTTTTAGGCATAGACTGCATAATAGTGAGGCCCTCTTCACAACTTCTGATCTGAATGGACGTTACATAATTAAAAGTAGGCCACAATCAAAAGTCACACTCTAATTTCTGCTTCTAAATGAATTGTACTAAAATGAGCACTATCTACATTAGCTGGTTAATACGATAACTGTCAAATAAAATTTACTTGAAACTTGTGAGCACTAATTTTGAAAATATTATGGTTTATAATATTGGGTTCTAAGTAATATCCTACTAATCCTACTAATATTATAAAGGCGAAAGTTTGTAAGAATGTATGGATGTTTGTTCCTCTTTCACGCAAAAACTACTGAACGGATTTCGATGAAATTTGGCACACGGGTAGATCATGTTCTGGATTAACACATAAGCTACTTTTTATCCCGGGAAAACATAAAGTGGGACTTTTATCCCGGAAAAACTTTTAACATGGGCGGAGCCGCGGGCAAAAGCTAGTATTCAATAATATTATTCATCTAGTAACAATATTTTTTATGTACAATAAAACACATTAATAAGTAATATCAACATACTTATATTACTTACTTAAATAAATAATGGTCAATGACGCAGTATTGAAAATTTATCTATATTATCAGTCTACGGGCTGCCGAGACGAATGTCCGCAGGTTCAAAATCCAAGGGCACGCACCTATGACTTTTTTAAAAAGTTATGGGTGTATTCTTTGTGAATTATCGTTTGTTTTAACAGTGAAGGATAACATCGTGAGGAAACCTGCATACCTGAGAAGTTATGTGAAGTCTGCCAACCCGCATTAGGCCAGCGTGGTGGACTAAGGCCTAACCCCTGTCAGTAGTAGAGGAGGCCCGTGCTCAGCAGTGGGCAGTATTTAATACAGGGCTGATATGGTATGATATATAGTGTTTGGTATAGTATTATCAGTTTACTAATGTATATTAATAATAATCCTCCTAACCAGTTTCGGCCACGGCGGCCAATCTCAACGGAGATCAGCCAGGTACGCAGGAGATATTATAGTGCACAAGTGTGTGCGCAATACACAAGTGCACTCGCTATTCCTTCACTCTCATAATCCGGTGAGACGGCAATCCGACATGACCGGAGAGAGATCAGGCGCAGGACCAACGGCTTTACGTGATTTCCGAGGCACGGGGGTATCACACCGCCAACTTCCTGACTCCGAGCTGCGACTGAGTAATTTTTTTAAGATGACCCAGTCACAAATTATTTTTGGCCCGACCCGGGATTCGAACCCAGGACCTCAGCGCGCAAATCGTACTCGTAACGCGTACGCAATACAATTACGCCACCGAGGCAGTCAGATGAGTTAAATCTATACTAATATTATAATGCTGAAGAGTTTGTTTGTTTGAACGCGCTAATCTCGGGAACTACTGAACCGATTTTGAAAATTCTTTCACTAATAGGAAGCTACTTTACTCCTGAGTGCTATAGGCTACTTTTTATCCCGGGGAAATATTTTTAACCCGGAAAATCTTTTTCACGCGGGCGGAGCCGCGAGCTCTACTATATAGTCAATGATAAGATGTGGATAAGGTTTAGATTTGAAATAGGCATTGTTTTTATTATAACGTCAAACGTATTTTTTATCGCCATTTATTAAGGCCGCTTTCTCAGTAATCTAATTATATTTATTAACGTATAATAAACGATATGTCAATGAATGTTAATAATTATTTCAACTCTAATGGAAATTAAATCGGAAATAAAGTGATTATATTCTGGTGGTAAGACTCTCATATGTAAGAATCCGTCTGGGTGGGTACCACCGCAATGTCTATTTCTTCAGCCAAGCAGCAGTGTGCACGCACTGTTGTGTTTCGGTTTGAAGGACACTGTAGCCAGTGTAACTACAGGACATAATGAGACAACATCTTATGTCTCAGGATGACGAGCGCAGTGGAATGCCACACAGAACTTTGTAACTCAAGGTGCTAGATGGTATTTCTGACGTTATGATTTCTAGAGAAATATTTGAGCAGTTTATTTTCAATCTGGTATTAACACCGCAGTATTGGTAAACCATTGGCTCCCAAAATTTGGGGATAATAATATACTTACAAAAGTCACCTGTAACACATAGGTTTGCTCAGTGCTTGGCTTACGTGAAAGTATTTTTTCAGATGAAAGTCCCAGAATACACTTTTGCACAAATAAAGTTATGCAAAAAACCCTAAGCGACTCCATTCGGTTTATTGTGATTGGTTAAGAGACTAACACGTGACTGACGTATTGGTCTCTTGACCAATCACATACATATACATATACACTCACGCCTGTTATCCCCGAAGGGGTAGGCAGAGGCGCAACTAGTGCACCCACTTTTCGCCGTTATTCCGTCCCATGATGTGATAGGGGGCGAGCCTATCGCCATATCGGGCACAAATTCCAGACTCCGAGCTGATACTGAATAGAAAAACTCAATATCACTTTGCCCGACCCGGGGATCGAACCCGAGACCTCAAGCTTTGCAGTCGTACTGTAATACAACTACGCCACCGAGGCACCAATCACAAACATCAAAATTAAACATCGACTTACAAGTTGCATTGCGGATATATTCTAAGGGGGCTGAACTTGTTCAATTTTGCGCCAAATGTTCTTTATTCATGTAACAGTTTCTGCTTACTTCTAATATTTTTGCTTTTGAATTTATAACATTAGTATTGTAAAGGTTAAAATGGTTCTAACATTCTTTCCATTTATACCCACAATATCTACTCAAATATCAAGATGTCAAGGAACCAACGGAATGAGACGTGATTTTTAAGTCTTATTAAAACTGCGGGCAGATAGCGGCTGGCGGCTGCTTCTGACAGGTGTCTGGTATTCAACGGACGCTGACAAGATGGCGAATACACCGCGATTCTTTTATCAGTATTCAGGGGAGTGCCGTATCTTTAATCGACACTGGAAATTTTGAGTGTTTCTTCCTCAAATGACAGTGTAATACAGAAAACGTAATTGGTCGTTTTGGGACGAAGTGAAAATTAAGTTATGTGTTTCATGATTGCCTATTTTTTTTTTGTAGTGTAGTGTTAAGTGAAGTCTAAAATATTGGTTCAACGAAGTAAAACAAATAATTTAGTTTCTCTCATATATAAGAGTCCGTCTGGGTGGGTACCACCGCAATATCTATTTCTACCGCCAAACAGCAGTGTACATCACTGTTGCCAACTCCAAGAAAGCAAAAAACATCAAATGACTTATAAAAAAACAGGAAAAAACATTAGGTCGGGGATTTTGACCGAGGAACTAGTAAGTCCATAGGGTGGCTACCAAAAAAAAGCTCCTGCACCATTTTATGTACCACTTATTTACAAACCTGTGCACAAAAACAGTGAAAAAGCATGTAAAAAGCAGTAAAAATCTTTAAATCAAAATAACAGTAAAAATTGGACTCTAAATAAAAAACAGGGATGAAAAACACACAGTTAAATTTAATAAAGATGGCAGATATTGATGCAGTAGGGTTTTTTGTTTGATTTTAATATTTCTTTTTATTTCCATCTTTTTAGTTTTCTTTTTTTATAAACTACCTGTGTGACAAATTTCAGCCAAATCCGTCAAGCCGTTTTACCTGGAAGAAGAGTAACAAACTAACACAGACGCATTTATATTATTAGTGTGAAGTGTGATGTGATTTATTAGCATTTCCTATTCCAAATTCCAATAAAACAAATAACTTGTACATACATATATTCGTAATCACCGTTAAAATTCTTTATTTTGATACCACACTCGATGTATTTTGAAAACATTATTTTTTTAGATTACCTACATTGCCGCCAAAAATCCTTAATTTTGATTTTATTTGATTTTGATGTACCTAGTGTCGCTTTCACGACTAAGACGAATCTATTGACACCACTTGCATTAAAATACGACAAGCCGTTTAGGCTCTAAGGCGTGCCAAAGAAATATACATACATACACCCGAAAAGCATAACCCTCCTTCTTTCGCAGTCGGGTAATAAAAGATACAATTTTAACAATTCTGTACTCAACTCCATTTTTGTGAGTGACGTACAACAAAACGGCAGACAGGCGCACCTTCAAGATGTACGGCTGCAATCAATCGCACTTGCGCCAGTAATTTCATTACTCGGCTAAGGAGAATATTATGCAATATTTCGCTGCAAAATTGTAAGGTAATGTACTGAGTAATCATACTGGGATATGCTATTATATCAAAATAAGCTTGACGTAACATGATGTTTTTGATAGGCGTTGGTATGATATATACTGCTGCCAATTTATTTATCATAAAAGTCATTCCACTAAGGCCTCGTTTTCGGAGGCGAGGCGTCGCGCGGCGCGTGTGGCGATTATACCTTTTATAGAGAGGCGGCGTGTGTAGCGGCCCGCATCATCGCACGTTCGATGCAATATTCAGTTCGAGGCAATGTACGATGTTGTTTATAAATATATGGGGCGTGAAGAGTGGCAGTGCCTGCCGCGGTACCTGCGGCGGGCACGGATTTGCGCTCAGTGGTGGGACGTTCGACACCGCGTGCGCCGCCGCAGGTGTCACTAGTACGGAGAATTGCCGCTGCGTGCGCCGCCGCGTGGAACGCGTTGTTACCATCCGCGGGCTTCGCCGCAAATATCGCGCAAACGCTTGTAAAATTGTTTCTCCGTAAACACACTCATACAACGCCATATGATTGAATTTAGTGCGTGCCGCCCCGCCTAACGCCACGCGCGGCGCCCCGCGTCTCCGTTAATGAGGCGTAACCCTTTCCATCATCAGCCAAGTGTGTCGCTTTTCGGGATCAGCCTAAATAAACGGTATAAACGGTTTCAAACAGGCATACTTGTGTTTACTGGCGAGGGATAGGTAATTATCTTTTATTAGCTGACACTTTACTCTGCTCCACTCACTCAGGTGCAGTGGGGACGTTTGGCCGTGTGCATATAAAAAAATAACATTTTAGGAGAGACCCATCTTCATAGTTGACATTTCGCACCTTTAGAACGAAAACGACACAATTCAAAAAATAGAAAATTGAGTTGTCATTTTTAAATGACTTAAAACTAGTCCCTTATTTATAAAAATATAATAAAAAATGGACCGATATAACAGTTTTGTTCTTTTCATGCTTGAATATGACTGTGTTTGAACTATTATTGTATTGAGAACTTCGTTTTAAGTAATTTTATGACTTAAACTCAATTGTCTGTCTTTTTGAATTGTGTCGTTTTCATCCTAAAAGTGCGATTTATTGATAAATCTCATATTTATTCGTTACTAGACTTGTGCTAGCGGCTCCGACCGCGTGAATGAGTTTTTTTCGGGATCTTCCGCTTTATATTTCTCTGGGATAAAAAGTAGCCTATGTTACTCGCTGGTAATGCAGCTTTATATTGGTGAAAGAATTTTTCAAATCGGTCCAGTAGGTGCGAAGCCTATTAAATGCAAAAAAAAACAAACAAATCGTTCCTCTTTATGACATTTTATTAATTCGTTATGACTAGCTTGCAACTTGAATGATCTATACGAATTTGGAAAGTTTTTCCAGTCATGGTCCTTGGCCAGTAATGGAACGCAATATAGGTCGAATTTAGCATCCCTGGCACACATTACAAATCGAATCCAACTTTGATGTGAACTCCCACTGCGCAATAAATAAAACCGAATATTTTCCACGGTACGTTTAATATTAGATTCAACAAATACTAGTTCGGAATTGTTTCTGCAAACTTCTCGAGTTATAATAGTCTGTTGTGAACTCTAACTACCAATGCAAACGTTTCGGTTTGTTGATTTTTATACGGTTTTGTTTTGGTTCAACAACTGTAATATATATTTTTTGTTAAATAATCTATATAGATACACAAAAGAGAGTTGTGTTAGTTACAACACTTATAACTTGAGAACGGCTGAACCGATTATAGTAATCTTCGAGTTTTTGGATTTCGAAAAAGTTCACGATCAAGGAATTATGAAGGAATTAACTTTCCCATACATTTTATTTGTAATTTTACAAAATGAACACGGTGATGTGTTTTTTCCTTTGACATCTGCTCCATTTGCACGCAGTCCCTGTGGCGGTCGCAAAAAGTATCTTTATTATAAAATAATATTACCTCCTTTCATTGCATACCGATGCGCTTAGCCGTTACAGGATTAATTAGCGTCATCTTTAGTTTTCACTAATTTTTATTCAGTTTCGACCGTATTTGTATTGGAATTCGTTTTAATTCAGTCTCTATCATACGTTTTTTTTTAAATTTCTGTTATTTACAATGCCTTCGTTTAAAAGAACAAGAAGACTAAGTCTTTTCCATAAGGTACATGGCAGAGAAACATTAGGCCAAATCAAAAAAACATTTTGTACCTTCGTAAACTTGGAAAAGGCCTATAATCGTGGGCCGAGGAATAAACTGTGGTTAACGTTGTCATTAATGTATGGGACTGAGGGCGGCCTGGTGACTAACACTAAAAGAAGTGTGCTGAGATAATTTGGGCACGTGGTAATTTGGGCAAGAAGAGGGCTGAAAGATGAGTTACGAAAGGTATTTATCGAGCGAATGTGGATGGTATGGATGGAGAGGATGCCCATGATCGGCCAAATGTGAAATCCTCCTAGCCAGTTTCGGCCACGGCGGCCAATCTCAACGGAGATCAGCCAGGTACGCAGGAGATATTATAGTGCACAAGTGTGTGCGCAATACACAAGTGCACTCGCTATTCCTTCACTCTCATAGTCCGGTGAGACGGCAATCCGACATGACCGGAGAGAGATCAGGCGCAGGACCAACGGCTTTACGTGCTTTCCGAGGCACGGGGGTATCACACCGCCAACTTCCTGACTCCGAGCTGCGACTGAGTAAATTTTAAGATGGAAAAACCCAGTCACAATTTTTTTTTGGCTCGACCCGGGATTCGAACCCAGGACCTCAGCGCGCAAATCGTACTCGTAATGCGTACGCAATACCACTACGCCACCGAGGCCAAATGTATGATGAGAACTATCAATGTGGAAGAGGTAAAAGAGATATGTCATTACCGTGGCATGTCGTGCTCAATAGTCTCTGCATCTCTCTGTCTCTATGTATGAATATCCAATTAATATTATAAATGCGAAAGTTTGTAAAAATGTATGAATGTTTGTTACTCTTTCACGCAAAAACTACTGAACGGATTTCGTTGAAATTTGATAGGCAGATAGTTTAAGATCCTGGGAAGACTCTAGGGTACTTCTTATCCCGAGAAAATATAAACCGGGACTTTTAGCCCGGAAAATCATTTTCTGCGAGTGGAATTGCAAGAAAACCAGTATAGAGATAGTTTGAGATCCAGAGAACGACACAGGCTATTTTTATCCAAGGAAAAACACACCGGGAATTGTATCACAAACATTTTAATCTCGCCTTTGGAGCCGTAATGACCAAACCAATGAATCTATTTCAATGAAATTTAGTAAGGAGATAGTTTAAGTCCCTGGGAAGGGCCTAGGCTACTTCATTTCCCGGGGAAATATAACCCGGGACTTTTATCCTGGAAAAACTGTTTAACGCGGGCGGAGCCGCGGGCAAAACCTAGTAAATAATAAAAATAAAATAATACCACCCCTGCATTATATATTGCCCACTGCTCGGCACGGGCTTTCTCTACTGAGAGGGTTTAGGCCTTAATCCAACACGCTGGCCTAGTGCGGGTTGGTAGACTTCACATACCTTCGAAATTCTTATAAAGAACTTATCAGGTATGCAGGTTTCCTTACGATGTTTTCCTTTTCCCGTTAAAGTAACGATAATTCACAAAGAATACACACAACTTTTTAGAAAAGTCAGAGGTGTGTGCCCTTGGGTTTTGAACCTGCGGACATTCGTCTCGGCAGTCTGTTCCACTCTCAACTAGGCCTTCGCCGCTTATGTATGGATTATTATTAATGTATGAATATATATACTCCATTCGATCGCGCCCTCCATTCGACCGCGCCAAATGGAGACGGCCGCATTCCGTATTAACCGATCCAGAGGACGAAATCACTCTGGCCATCCGCCGTCAGAACGAGTTCTTGAAACTCCAACACTCCACAAGACCGCAGTTCCGTCCTCGCCGTCGAGGACCTCGCCGCGTTCCCCGTCGCCCCCCCCGACCCTCCTAGCAGTTCCGGCCCGTGTGCCGATGACAACACAATCTAATAGGATTAGGCCTAAAAACCAATCTTTCCGTAATCGTTGATGTCTCATCCTCTCTCAGTGGCCGTCCTGAGCCGAGGTTCGTAGCCCGTTAGTGGGTTGCCCTCAGCATGGTCACTTAATTCAAAGGGTTGCGAACGCCTTCCGCGTTCACCCTAAAGACCGGTGTGGCCAGAAAAGCCGACTCGCGTCAGGCTACTGGCAGTAAGGCCATTAACAAAAAAAAAATAATGAATATGTGACTTTTTAATTTTGATTTTTATACATATGTTGAGCTTAATTTATTTTGATAATTCATTTAACGTTAATAATAATCAAAATTCTGAAGCGATACGAAGTTCGCGCGGCCATCTTGTTTAATAGGAAGACAGTAAAAAGCTATGTGTAGTAATTTTTGGACCCTATAGTGCCAAGACCGTGATGGTTAGCGATCACTTGGTGAGACCTACGTTCAGCAATGGACGGCGACAGGCTGATTGAATCAAATTCAATAGTGTTCGTCAAAGACTCTTCAATAATAGGTTTTTTAAATACAGGGTCATTTTGACATTGCGTTAATAAATGAAACCACATACTTATCTCATTGAAAATAACGTTTTCCATTAAGTTATTTTAACCATAGATGTAAAATAAAAAAGTGCAAGTTTCGAACATAATAAATATCAATAAAAAGTAACTATAAGTTTACATGCCCTAATGCCACTACTACTAGTCTAAGAGGATGAGTCGCAGCTGCAACATCATACTTTCAGTCAGAAAAATACTTACGCACACGCCATATTCACACTAAACTTAAAAATGATAAAAAAATCAGGAAAGTAAATTTGAGATTTCTGGTGAAAATATTCGTTTCTCATGAATGATTTTTGGCATAATGTTAGCAGAGGCAAAGACGAGTATGTGGTTTCATTTATTAACGCAATGTCAAAATGACCCTGTATACGAGATAGACTCTTTTTCTGCGAGAATACATTGGGTATCACAATAAAACAATATACAATGAATATTTAAGCATTTTGTTACTCGCAATATGTTCTAGGCTTTCTAGGTTAATGGTCATTCAGTTCTTATTTCTGCGTCCTAAAAAATAAGGTAAAGAAAAGACGAAGTACTACTGTTTAGACCATTAAATCGATTTGTCACGTACCACGGGGAAGCTGAGAAAATGTTGTTACAATAAAATGGATTTATTATCTTTCTAGGTAGAGTTGAAAAATGAGTGGCACAGATGTTTATCGAAAGACGTCATAAGACGCAATTCAAAGATTTTTGTAATGACTTCTTATATTTACGCGAATGTTAGACAATGAAATAAAACTATTCTGCGGATTTTATCGCGGTTTTTTATATTTTCTCCCGACCTTTCGAAGGCTTTGCAACACTTCATGGTCGCGGGGCGGACTGAGGTGTTGGTGGTCCGAAAAGTTAATGTGACAATATCTACCTTCATTTTTAAATTATAAATTTTTTAAAAAGATTAGTTGTTATTGAATCTCATCACCATCCAAAACAGTTAGCTAACTTACTAAATCTTCGTTTCAGAGAGCACAAGGAATCTGTGAGAAACACCTACGCGCTGAGCTGCAACACGACAGGCAACTACTGCAAGACCATAAGCTCCGAATTCCATGCCGCCGTGCTTTTCAGCATGCAAAGCCTGGGAAACGTCGGGAGAAAATATAAATTAAAAACCGCCATAAAACACGCAAAATGGTTTTATTTCAATGATTTTTTTTGGGCTTGTATCTCCAAAATATCTAGCAAAGTTACGCTTTTGTTACTTAGAGACTTTTTCACCCTCATATGCAACTCCTGTAGGCCAGGATTGTCGGTAGCGCACATTTCAACGTTACCAAGTTTATCAAGGATTTGTTCTATATCTGGCTTTTCAAAATCTGGACAGACATCTTCACAGTCTTTAGCATTTATTCGTGAGATGACCGTTAAAATCTAAAAAACCAGAATATCTTAAAAAAATTAACCCTAAAATACGGAATGTGTCCAAACTTCTTTTCTTTTTTAGACCTGGACAATTTGTATCAAAGTGTATCTAATGTCACCTACAGAGAAAAAGAGTTATAGTGCTACGTGTAGCAATTAGAAGGGAGTGAAAAACACCGAGACCCCTCGGAGTACAGACCTCACAATAAATTATTAAGGAGACAAAGTTTGGTTGAACGTTTTTTCTTATATTACCGTGGCCATGTTTTGTTTAAGGTTATGTAATAAGTGCACATTTGCGCTTATATTTTAGTATGGTTATTTTGAATTAACGCTGTAGAGATAATGTTGAAATTGTCAAGTTCGATCGTGGTAATGTAATTGTCTCATAGAACTGAAAAAGCAGCTTTCGAATGATAAAAGAGACTGTTAGGAGCTCATTAATCTTTCTTCTACTTCCTAATCCGCGCAGCTCTTTAAAAATGGCAGCATAGCGATTTCTTGTATTGGATAAGTTTATAGATCGTAGAGAAAGAAGAAAGAAAGAAAGAAGTTTATTATTGGTACAATATTGCACACGGACAACAAAAACTCATCTCATATTATAAAATAAAAAAATAAAATAAAAAAGCAATAATTGCACCAACAATGGGCCTCCCATCCAGCTAAATGCCACGATACCACTACGGTAGAGGTCACCTTACTTCAGTTTCATTCACCTCATTTTACTAACCTATACCTTTGCTCACTAGTAATAAAAAATCGGCCCCTTAGAAATCTCGCTGTTTTATTTATTTAGACTTTACAGTATATAAAATATATCGGTCGACCTAATGCCAGAGACTTTTTGTTACAGCTAAACTTTGAGCGATGCACATATTTGACCATATATACATACCTACATAAATACAAATACATATACTAATATTGTCACGCTTAATCGATACAAATATTATAAAGGGGAAAGATTTGATTGTTTGTAATAGATAAACTCAAAAAGTACTGGACCGATTTTTAAAATTATTTCACTAATAGCATGCTATATTAATCCTGAGTGCTACAGGCTGCTTTTTATCCCGGTAAAATACTCATATCCCGGGAAAACTTTCCACACCAACGTCTGTAAGATCTATTTTTAAATTATTCTTTGAATTAATTTTTATAAAACGATTTAGAAAAACTTATTTATGCACACCGTAGCTTATTAAATAACTTAGCTCACTATTAATACTGTGGCAAGCGTATTAAACGGAATAACTCGTTTTTATTGCCCCTTTCTTACATAGTCGATTTAAAACTATCTTCACTCACGTCTCCATTACTTGTAATAAAGTATACTTACTGTCTATCTATATTTATATGGCTTGATTTTGCTTACGAATATTTATGTCAATTATTATTTTAGCTTTTTATTTATTTATTTATACTTCATACATGGCGGACTTAATGGCATAGCCATTATCTACCACACACACACACGCCTTTTATCCCCGAAGGGGTAGGCAGAAGCGTAACTAGGGCACTCCTACGATGTGATAGGGGGCGAGCCTGTTGCCATATCGGGCACACATTCCAGACTTTGAGCTGATACTGAGGAGAAAAACTCAATATCACTTTGCCCGACCCGGGGATCGAACCCGAGACTTCAGCATTGCAGTCGTACCATAATACAACTACGCCACCGAGGTAGTCCTATCAAATACTATCCATCACATTTTAATTAGTTTAATGACAATTAATAGATATAATGTAAACCTTACCTATATATTTTTTAAAAACCCTATTAAAATAGTTTTAGTAGTGATTATTCATGTCAAACAATTAACATACTAATATCTTTTTAAAGTTTTGCTTAATGCCACTGTATTTTTCATCAGCACACAGTTTTATAGCCAGAGTCAGGTGAAAATAGTTTAAGCGCACGCATTCTCTCGTATAGACGAGGCGAGGCGTCTCATTGACGCGAAACTAATGACGAACGGACTGACGTAAAACGGTGTGTTTAAAGAAATGTTTTTATCTTGTCTCATAAAAAATCCTTGATTGTGCGTTGAAAGTATTTAGGTCATAATGATTGCGATTGACGAGTTTCTAGCAGTTATAATGGAGCATTGACTAATGATTTAGGCAAAAAACATGTCTAAAGTGGACTTAAAATTCTAACGAAGATACTTTATATCTATTTGGATAGATCTACCAAAAACTAGGTCATTGCAATAAATCGTATAATTTTAAAGTCCTCCGATTTTGAGATTTATATAATTTTATTTAGCTTAAAAACTGCTCTTTAGTTATTAATGGAGGGTCTAAAAATATTTTTTTAAACGATTCAAGATTTTTTCCCCATTAATATCCAAAAAGTTTGAGCTGAGATAGATTTTGAGGCCCGGCACTAGTACAAAACCAGACATTTCTATTCTTCTTAAAAATTCGAACATTTTTGATTTGTTTGAAAATGGCTACAGCTATTCTTGTCAACTAAAAACTTCTGAATATTCGTAAAAATTTGCTTAGTACTTATACCGAAAATAAGCTAACAAACATTATGAAAAATTTAACGTAAGTATAGCGATATTTAATAAGTACCAACAGCAATTCAAAAGAATCTCTAGAGAAACATATTACAGACTTATATCCTACTAATATTATAAAGGCGAAAGTTTGTAAGAATGTATGGATGTTTGGATGTATGGATGTTTGTTACTCTTTCACTTAAAACTGCTGAACGGATTTCGATGAAATTTGGCACACGGGTAGATCATGTCCTGGATTAACACATAGCCTACTTTTTATCCCGGGAAAATATAAAGCGGGACTTATATCCCGGAAAAACTTTTTAAAGCGGGCGGAGCCGCGGGCAAAAGCTAGTATAGGATACTTAGCTTGAAGTACTTTTTAATTATCTAGTCTCCTATCATTGATGTATTAAAAAACCCTCTCCTATGTAATAAGATATCTAAAATTTTAGGTTATCAACATATTTGCTTACTATCCATGTCTAATATCTTGTATCATGCTTGAGCTCTCCCTACTTTATCAACTATGTCAGAAGCTCCTTGTTAATTATAACATATTTCAACGTCATAAATTATGTCATTAGTTATAAGTTGTAAGATGTTCGTTATCAGATAAACTGAATAAGCGTCCAATCAATGGTTAGATACAATGAAATTTATAGAATTATAACGCGTTACATTGGTATGGGTGTAGGAAAAAACGTAGGAAACCATTTGACAGACTAGCAGCCATTGGGCGTTGAACCAAGTTATCTTGGCGACTATGTGCATTGTAGACAGGCAGTACCTAGTTTGAATTTAATTTCTATCGGTATTGCTATGAGTTTATGTGACAATTATCTTAATAAAATCAGCCATTAATCGTGAACAAAATACCAATAAAATCATGCATTTTTCGGGATAAAAGGTATGATTATGTCAATCCAGACATTGTTTTTCTACGGGCCACATTTCATCTAAATTTTTCCGTGAGTTTATGTACGATTGGCTTACAAAGATTCAAAAATGTACACTATCTTTACCATTTTTATTTAGGAAGTAGGGTGTCTATTTTTGCATCTTCCAGTACTGGACGGAGAGCAGCTCGGCGTAAGTTTTTCGTTTCCTGACGGCAACTCTCATAAGCTCGTACATCGCTAACTTGCAGCGTACATCGCGTTACACACTAACGATTTTGCATATCTTTTTGTGTTTTTTCTGGGCCATCCTCTGTCTAAAAGCATCCTGTATATGCTGACAAACAGATCCAGATTTATTTGAGGTTAAGAAAATTTAAACATGGTTTCAGCAAAGACACTTACTGGGAGTGCAATAATATTAAAGAGCGGTAGGACTTTAAGCCATATTTGATTACATAGTAGATGACACCTAGAATGGTATGATACTGTTTCGTAATAAAAACCATAATGTTACAAAACCATAGAAAATAGATTACAATTATGTCCCAAAGTGAACGATGAAGAGTTGGCAAATGGCAATCGTGGATAAAGGCATTGCCAACGTCTACATTTCCGATCTACACACCGGAACACTTGATGCTGTCTTAAATCATACTTCTCGCGTTAGTATTTTGCTATCTTCCACATTTTAAAATATACTTGAAAATTATTTATATTTTCATAGTTCAATAGCCTTAGACAAATAATATTGTGATAATAATTAAAACAGACTTGATGCCCCGAATTTGTGTGATTTTAAGAATAAGAATAAGTTTAAGAATATTTTTTTTTTCACAAAAAACAAAATACAGGTTAATTTATGCACTATAAAGACAGATTTATAGATAGACGTAATTAATATAGGTAGTATAGGTATCAATGACTACAGGAGACAGATAAGTATTGAATGCCTCTACCCTCGCCTTGTAAGCGTAATATTAATAACTAGCTTTTGCCCACGGCTTCGCCCCCGTTAATAAGTTTTTCCGGGCTAAAAGTACATAAAAACCTTCCCGTTGAATCACTCTATCCAACACATTTATTTGGATAAAGATTAATATTATGACGTTGATACAATTCTTAACAAATAATGCATTAATTTCGACCAAATTTGATTACCATTAAAACGGTTCTAGTGAGTTAATCTTAAAAGATAGATATATACTGTCGCGGACATTTTTTAGATCATTTCAAGAGGAATAATTCTTTCATACATATATTTTTGGTATCTGGAACCACTTTCGCAGCGCACGCAATGGAAGCCCTCAAGAATGAATAATTTTCCCCGTATTTTTTACATTTTTCATTATTTCTTCGCTCCTAATAGTTGTATCCTGATGTTATATAGCCTAAAGCATTCCTCGATAGATGGTCTATTCAACACAAAAAAAAATTCAATTCGAACCAGTAGTTTCTGAGATTAGCGCGTTCAAACAAACAAACAAACTCTTCAGCTTTATAATATTAGTATAGATTTTGTTTAAACGCAGGTAAAAAAAATAATTTTAAAAATCTACGTGTGTTCGACATATATTTTATACAACATAAAATTATGGAAATAATTAATTATATTCAAACAATAATGAAGTCGGTTAGAGTATGGCACTTCATCTTGTAGTTTCTTATGTACCCAGGGGGGTAATCAAAAGAAAAGTTAACGCATAGATTGCTGTACTAAAACGATTCGCGTAGAATCTTACTTCGTATCTTATACTTTTTTTTTTTTTTTTTTTTTACGCGTAGAAAGTGAATTATTACTACCGCCCAGTGTTCCCGCCGGGCCGAGTCCCTAACCTATGTACACCGCACGGCATACCAACTAAAACTCCGCGGTGGCCATCTTCGGCGCATTAGGGACGGCTGCGGGCTTCCTCCGACTCACGTCTAAGTTGTCCGCAACCGCCCCTGTATCCTATACTTATAAAATGCAAAAGTTTGTGAGAATGTTTGGATATTTGTTAGAAGTAAACATAGAAACAACTGAACATATTCGGATGAAATTTAGCACACGGGTGGATCATGTCCTGGATTAAAACATAGGCTACTTTGTATCCCGGTAATTTGCTCCCCTGGTGAAATAATGGATATTTTTAATCAGATTCTTTATGTAGACGACCCTGATGTATTGTGTAGACCTTTGTAGCAGAAAAGGCCTTTCACATAGGCGAAGTCGCGAGTAACGGCTAGAATGTTGTACTTTACCTACTTAGTTTCTGTTACTTTTAACTTGGTGAGTGGTACACAGCACATCTGCGGCAAGTAAAATGAAACAGTTCGGCAACAGTAAAAACGTTAAATGAACTTGTCCATTTAGTACAGCCCACTTAGGAATATGGTAGCGCAAAACTAATATCAGGGCTGTCACGACACGTGGTCACGACTCATGATACTGTTGAATTTTCGATTTAAATGTGGCAAGTAGCTATAACTTGCAAAGGGTAAGCCAATTTGATGTAAAGGAAAGTCATCACTGTCCAACACCTATTGCTAAAGATATGAAGCTTATCTTGAACAAGAATGCAACTTGTCTAGGGGGGTATAAAGTTGCTACTTGCTCTCAACAATTTTACTATTACACAATATAATAACTGACTGCCTTGAGGGCGTAGTTGTAGTACGGTACGACTGCAATGCTGAGGTCTTTGGTTTGTTTTCCGGGTCGAGCAAAGTGATATTGGGTTATTCTATTCAGTATCAGCCCGGAGTCTGTGTGCCCGATATGGCGATAGGCTCGCCCCCTATCACAACATGGGTTCGGATATCAGAAAAGTGAGTGCACTAGTTTAACTGCCTACCCTTTCAGGGATAAAAGGCGTGATTGTGTATGTACTATGTATGTATGCAATATACCAATTCAGCCATAATAAAACATGAACCCAAACATCTCCAGCGTTAAAAAATGTCTACTGTAAATTCTTAAAGATCAACAATGTAGCACCCTTAACTCGGCTTTCGTCGTCGTGTGAGTTACGAACAAATAAAATACCGGCGACAGGGCACAAAAGTTACAGGCTGTAAAGGGGCCAGGGGACACTGGCCGAGGCGACGTCACACCAGATTTTATTACACAGCACAAAGGGCAGACGCCTGTCACGATATTCTTTTGGGACGGACACACAAAAAATTGCAGTGTTGCGGGAACCGTCTGTGGAATAGCATAAATATTCGCTGTGATCTCATTTTCTTTTAGAATAGTTGTATGTCGGTGTTATATTTTTCTGTGTTAAGTTTATGTAACAGTTTTTAGTGTCTTAATACAGTAAGGATCACCAGGATGCTTCACTATTCATTATTTCCTATCATGTACTGAAATGGATCTGATATTAATCAGTTTAAACACAATATAGACCAATGAGATACATTGCATAGCTCGACAGTCCACAGGATTATGTTAGCCTGTCTTCTGGATTTGCTCCGAATAACTCTGCACGAAGCATCATTCAAATAAATAAATAAAATTAAATACTTTATTCATCACGTAGGCGAACATAGTTGCACTTATGATATGTCAAGATACATTCAATTAATAATTATTATTACAGTTGTTGTGTCTCGGGCAGGTGTGAACTAAAAGCCGGTTACTAGCACACTGATTTATTAGCGCTGTGTCTCAACGCAGCGTGTACGCATACCCCTATAGCTACGCACGTATACATATATAACAACAGTCACTTATATAACTAAAGACATATTTAAAGGGAGCAAAATCAATGTAAACTAAATATAAAGAAGCCAAGCTCGGGCTGTCAGGAAAGAGATAAAAAAAGAATATTTTTTATTAAAATTAATGGGAGGCACGCGTCGCGATCCTCACTGGTGAGGACACTACAGGCTCTAGCCTAGCTAACCTACCAGCCTTTCACTAGCTACCTAAGCGATGACTACCCGAAGAAGAAAGGCAGAAAGAAACTCCGGGCTTCATTTTTTGTCATCAATTGTCCATTGAATCTTTATATAATATTTTTTTTCTTTTTTTTTTCCCAGGTCTTGCATTCAGAGTCAGATAGTTATATAAGCTAATGCACACACATCACCGTTAAATAAGGATAAAATACAATTGAAGGAAATTTACAAACACAAAACACTACTTATACCTTCACTATAAAATGAGAGACCACAAATAAATAATTATAATTAAACGGTGTACAACGTGCATACGCCTAAATTTACAAACATTACATACTTTCAAATACGGTATTATCTTATTACGCTATCTTTATATTCATAATGACCAGCATATCTAGTTATATGCATATATTACACACTCCCTGGAATACTAGAAGTTCGATCCAATTGTCGGTCGCTAATTCGCTCAGGTCCCAGTGGCCATCAACGGAAACCGCCATATCGTAGCTGACAGCGCATACGATTATTAGTAGCGCTGAGTTGAGTGTGTTAGCACTCTCGTGAGGTCGCAGAGTGCTATTGGACTCTATTGGAATTAAGTTTTATTAATATCTAAAATAGGGACTTTAAATGATAGTAAATTACTTAAATTAATCTACAAAAATGTTACTTATCATAGTGATATTATAAACGCAAAAGTTTGTAAGAATGTATGTATAGATGTATGTTTGTTACTCTTTCACGCATAAACTACATAAAGGATTTCGATGAAATTTGGCATACGGGTAGATCATTTCCAGGATTAACACATAGTCTACTTTTTATCCCGGGAAAATATAAAGCGGGACTTTTATCCCGGAAAACTTTTTAACACATGCGGAGCCGCGGGCAAAAGCTAGTAGGTATTATAAATGTGAGCGTTTGGATTTTTGTATGTTTGTTAGAAGTAAATACAGAAACCGCATTACGTATTTGGTTTAATATTGGCATACCGATAGACATATATTGGATTAGCATATAAAATATTTTTTGTATATAAAATATTGACTGCCTCGGTGGCGTAGTTGTATTATGGTACGACTGTAATGCTGAGGTCTCGGGTTCGATCCCCGGGTCGGGCAAAGTGATATTGAGTTTTCTATTAATTATCAGCTCGGAGTCTGGAATTTGTACCCGATATGGCGATAGGCTCGCCCCTATCACATCATGGGACAGAATAACGGCGAAAAGTGGGTGCACTAGTTGCGCCTCTGCCTACCCCTTCGGGGATAAAAGGCGTGAGTGTGTGTATGTATATTTTTTGTGGCGCTAACTTACTCTCGTAGGAAGTATTTGAAATTTTAATTAGATGTTAAATAGATAACGCTGTAGTCGTTCAGATGGCTTGGCAATGATTAATGTTTTAGGGAGAAATGTAGTGGGAAAGGATCTCTATGCGGGCGAAGTCGC
This sequence comes from Lapara coniferarum, assembly GCA_949316025.1. NCBI lineage: Eukaryota > Metazoa > Arthropoda > Insecta > Lepidoptera > Sphingidae > Lapara > Lapara coniferarum. The sequence goes on along the minus strand of OX438934.1, from coordinate 14,943,137 downwards.
GACCAACACCTAGTACAAATTTAGTAAAGGAAATGTCCGAAAATGGGCCTGAAAATCTAAACAAGACAGTTTATATATTGGATAGAACTTCTGAAAACTGCCTTTTGCAATTAATCGCTTAATTTTTTTGGCCTGAAAACTACACTTGATATGAATGTTATCAAAAAGTTGGTTATGAATGGAGGGATCTAAAAATATTTTTTAATAGATCTAAGATAAGTCTAGCCGCTGGTTACCGAGAGCCGAAAACTCTTTTATTAAGCCTCGTTTTCAAATCAGGCTAAAAATTTCTTTTTTATATTAGCCTGGAAATCGAAATGAAAACACCGTACACAACTCAAACACGCTGCTACTAAGCTAATGAAGCGATTGAATTTAGTTGCTTCCAGAGGCTCGCGAAGTTTCAGTATTCGATCTCATTAAAATCACTGTCGATCCTTGTTGACAACAATTATGGGGGCGTACAAGGGGCGTATGTGTAAGCAAAATAAATTTAAATACGAGGGAATGTTGCTTTTAAGATATACAGTAACATCATCTCGACGGCTCCGTAGAACAAAGTCGTATATGCAAAATGAATCTTTTCAGTAGAGCGCTTTGAAAGACTAAGTTAATTGTGAAAATCACAAGTTATAGTGAACAAAACATTATATTTTATAGGGTTCAGTAACAACTTTGAACTTAATGTGTGAAAATAGCACTAATTCGCACATGAATACAAACTAACGACTTTCAAAGCGCTCTACTGAAAAGCTAACATTTTGCATATACGACTTTGTTCTACGGAGCCGTCGATCTGGAGGTTCATAATACAAACTCTACATCTAACAACGTAGGTCTCGGAACTCATCTTGGCTTCATAATAGATCCAAACGCATTTTAGTAAAGACAAAGCATTATTCATAATAGACCACATCCATCCCTTGACATGTGTGCACAACATATTTCCCGCGGGATAGATGGTAGATTGAAATGGTTTTCGAACGGTCCTGAGTGCAGAGGATTCGATGCAATCAGGATTTTCAACATTGATTTGTGTTTGCATTTGATTTAGTCAACTAATAAAATTCAAATTCGGAATGTTTGGAGTTTCGTGATAAATGGCGCTTAAATTTTAACTATATTTATTTTGTTTTTCATCTCATTATTTTTGTTTTAATTGGACATTTAGTAAACATTCTGTTTTTTCTGAAACACTCCATTATTTTACATATTTTACGAGTATATATAATCTTTTTTGAATATCAATTTCATATATAGGTACAAAATTATATTATAATATCCTCTTAGTAAAAATAATTGGAAATATTTCATTTGCCGTTATTACAACCTCCCACTCATTACTAAGTTAGCGATTTTATAGTAATAACAAGTAATTTACATACAAGTGTAAACACAGAAAATGTATTATGTTTTGAACAAATAACAAGGGTAATTACCGTAACATAAATGATTGGAACGAAGCCGGTTTCGTGACAAATTTAATTTCGCCCACGTCGGTAGTATGCCGGAGTCAATTTGGCGTGCGGGATTACTTTGATGACGTCACTGGCAATTGTTCGCTGAATGTTGAACGTTCAAAAGAAACTCCACTTTGATTGCTGTCAGAGCTTCAGAAATGTAACTTGAGTTTTGCGAGAAGTGATGTTTGAAATTAGAATTTATTCCGAAAGGAATTGTGCCTGACATGGCGATAAGTTCACTCCAAATCACATCATGGGAGTGGATACACATGGCGAAAAGTGGGTGCACTAGCTGCTCCTTTGTCTACCCTTCCGGAAATAAAGGACGCTATCGCTTATACCCCGGATATAATAGTTTCATTGGAGGTAGGTCTCTCGTATGCGAGAGGCCGTCTGAGTACCACCGCAACGTCTATTTCTACCGGCAAGCAGTCATGTGTTCCGGCTTTAAGGACATTGTAACCAGTACTGACCATTATGAGAATTAACATGTAATGTCTCAGGATGACGAGCGCAATGAAGTGCCACGCAGTACTTTTTAATTCAAGGTGCTTGCGGTGCTTCAGTCGAGCGGCTTGCTCGTCTCGTCATTCAGAAGCAATAAAAAGTACTTAAATGCTTTTTTTTACAGCAACGAATGAAGAGACGGGCATGCCGTTCGCCTGATGGTAAGCGATACGACCACCCATAAACAGTAGAAACACCATCCAGCACTTTGAGTTACAAAGTACTGTGTGGCATTCCACTGCGTTCGTCATCCTGAGACAGGCAGATGTGAAATCTCATTATGTCCTTATTCCATATGTATATTTGCGCATGTCAAATGTTGGCTAGTCGTTGGTAAGCGATATATAAACAGTGTACAAATAGCTAGTGGTTTTATTGCCTGTTTTTCCCTTATTTACTACTAATAAAAGCATATATAACAGTCTGGTACTTGCACTGGCTACAATGTCCTTCAAACCACACAATAGTGCATGCACACTGCTGCTTGGCGGTAGAAACAGTCATAGCGGTGGTACCCACCCAGATGGACTTTCACATATGCGACTTCTACCACCAGTAGAATGTGTTTCCTACTTGTAATTTTGATTTGAATCCTGAAACAAAAAAAACAAAAAAACTATATATACACTCACACTCACGCCTGTTATCCCCGAAGGGGTAGGCAGAGGCGCAACTAGTACACCCACTTTTCGCCATTATTCCGTCCCATGATGTGATAGGGGGCGAGCCTATCGCCATATCGGGCACAAATTCCAGACTCCGAGCTGATACTGAATAGAAAAACTCAATATCACTTTGCCCGACCCGGGAATCGAACCCGAGACCTGAGCATTGCAGTCGTACCATAATACAACTACGCCACCGAGGCAGTCAACTAAATGTTGCTAATGTCATCGATATTAAATAGCGATATATGTACAGATAGCACCAATTAGTATTAGCAACTATTTTATTAAAATACCTTGTACCTATAAGAATCCTTTAAGTGAGCTTACTCAAAGGACTCATCACAACAATCGGAATTCAAACGCAAGTATTCGATCTTTAGTTTCAACTTAAATCTTAGACCTGACTCGAGCTCAGAATATCTTACGTAAATTTAATATCTGTTAAACTTAGCTCTATTCTTATTCAAACTATTTGGAGACGCAGACTTCTAGTTATGATTTATGTGGAACTAGTTTTTGCCTTTGGCTCCACCCACTTTAAACAGGTTTACTGGGATAAAAAGTAGCCTATGTGCATCCAGGACATGATCTACCCGTGTGCCAAATTTCATTAGTTTTTGCGTGCAAGAGTAACAAACATCCATACATCTATACTTATATACTTTCGCGTTTATAATATTAGTAGGATATTATTTTTGTTTGACTTGGTCAGTATAATTATTTTAGTGACGCTAATTGTTTGTATTGGATAAACAGGTTTTGTAATATTTGATTATCTTTTATTTCTCATCTGAGAATGATGTACCTATATTGATGTATATCTGTCCCTGACCTGATAAAGGGAAAATTTGGGAGATTATGATGACTGCGGGATTCTCTATCCCTAACTTTCAAACTTATTGCGATCTGTGTCAATTTTTTGTAAGGTATCCCTGCATAATTCTGGTTATGGCCAAGGGATTCAACGCCTCTCCTCACTTCATATAATAATAGGTATTATTATTGTTTTATTTTGTACATTATTATAAACAGTAAATAGTACGAAAAAAGAAGCCCTTTTCTGAAAACCGCATTAAACTTGCTTTAGAAATGAGCCATTAATTCATATTTCAAATATTGCAATGTCCAGGAGTGAGCGTGTACTGGGGATATCGCTCCATCTTGTTCTTTTGCATCCTTATCCCTGATGACGTCACGTGTGCGTATTGCGCCTCTTTTCTCGTTTCTTGACACTTAATCCTTCTACCTATATTCAAATACTTATAACTTGTTGATTCTTCACTGGATTTTAATCAATCTTTCAACATTAGAATTTACTAGTAGTGCTCGCGGCTCCGTCCGCGTGAAAAAGTTTTTCCGGGACAAAAATATTTTCCCGGGATAAAAAGTAGCCTATAGCACTCAGGAGTTATGTAGCTTCCTATTAGTGAAAGAATTTTCAAAATCATTTCAGTAGTTCCTGAGATTAGCGCGTTCAAACAAACAAACAAACTCTTCAGCTTTATAGATATGAGTTAAATATTTGATAAACGTAAAGAACAAACATTTGTCAAATACCCTATTGAACTACACTACATTTACCTTCAGGTCCAGCTTCGCACTTCGCTATGCCGTTAAAAATACACATTCTGCAAAGGACTGAGACATGAAATTTCCACAGATCCAAAATATGTATTCACGAGCGAGAATTTTAGTTCAACTCAAAATCACATTTGGGTGTTTACTTATTTCGATCGCCAAGTACTGGACGCAAACGTGTCTTTGATGGAATCCACATCGTTATAGATGAACCATTATATAAAGTGACTTAAATGTTGGTAATTGTCATAACTTGACCCAAATTCTAAGTGGAATGCACTTAGAATTCATACTAATATTAGTACTATTCAGTATTTTTTAATAAATGCGCAAAGAACATAATATTAATTTAGGTTTTGTTTAAATATACAACGGAATGATGAACAGTGTTTCGCAAATGGAAAAAGGAAGAAAAAATTTGTAAAAAGAAAGAAAAAATAGTACTAGTATCATTGATATATAAAAAACCGTATACATCAATTTGAAGTACTGAAAATTGGCTGGTGTCGTTCCTAAGTTTCGTTCCTGACACACTCGGTGTACATCCAGTAAGACAGTCATTATTTTAGAGAATAAATGTATCCTGCTAGAAATTTTATTCTAAAGTGTACTTTCATTATTTTGGCAATTCCAAGTAAAGTGAAATAAAATATTCATCGATAGATGGCAAAACTAAAAAAAAATATGAAAGACGGGCTCAATGGACTAGTATCCAGAGCCATAATATTTAAATAAAAACCTCTTTGAACAGATATAAAATAAAAACTTTTTAAAAATTCAAACTTAGAATCACGTCATCCCGCCGCGTTTGACATTTCGACACGTTTCACTTCCCGTAGTATTATAATGCTCTTTGCGTTTCACTGACTGGAACAATTTTTAAATACACGGTATAACATTCGTAAGCATTTATTACAAAAATATATAGGCAATTACAAATTGTTAATGAAAAGATGCAACGTGCGTTGTGCAACGTGCATAATACACTCCGCGTCGCTGTCGGGCGAAGACTCCCTGCCGGCGCGCACGCTCCCTCGGGCTTTGCGGACGGGGTTGCCATGCGCCATTCCCGCCCGCCCGCAGTCTCATACCCCCGTGGCCCTAGGCCTGGAAGACATGCCCATAAAAGGCAAGTCCCAAGTGACGCGCGCAAACATCTGCTTACAAGATGTTTGGCGCGTTATACACCAAGGAGATGTTTGGCGCGTTATAACGGTAATTTCGACCTTTTATCATTTAACATTCAGCTCATATCCTCTTACATATTGTATTCTTACAAGACTGCGATATTAAATTTACTTATGGAATTTTAGACTCTACATGTTTATGATAGAGTTGAAAATAAAATATCACCGCTGTGCCGGTCGGAGTGAAGGGTGACGGTTTTTTTTGTTACGGAATTTCTGGATTCGGTCTCCACGCTCAAGGCCCGCGATAGAAGCTATGCAATAGCTTAAAAATAAAAAGTAGTAAGTACCGTAAATCGGTTAGAATGCAGAAGAATGATGAAAGTTGAACCAGGAGAAGTGTGCCTTAATCGAGTAAAGTGGCTATCCAGTCTCTGCCTACGCCCTATGAGATAGAGGCATGACAATGTGAGTACATACCTGTTTATAAACACATGTATGCGATTAAAAGTTTCCCACGAGCGGTATTAACAGGAACGAAACCATCGGTCTCGCAACACCGAAGTTTGTTTTTAACTCGGTATCGCGAAATTTCGCAAAATGCCTAATGGCGTGAACTGTACACGCTCGATTGCCCACAACACTGTACGCAATACAAAATTACGATGGTGAAATTAATTCGACACAGACGATAAGAACGTTGAGGATTTTGAATTTTTAGGTATTTGACATCGTTTAGATTTATGAAAAAAAATAAAATCCTCCTAGCTAGTTTCGGCCACAGCGGCCAATCTCAACGGAGATCCGCCAGGTACGCAGGAGATATTATAGTGCACAAGTGTGTGCACTATAATATCTCCTAATTATATTTTTTAAATTTATAAAGGTCGCAGGAACACGCTGGGTGCAGATCGCTTTTGATAGTTCCGTGTAGAAATCTTTATGAGGCCTATGTTCAGCAGTAGCCATCATATGCCTGATGATGATGAAATGGTTTCGTTTGTACGTTGATACACGCTTCTTATATAGACTGCTTTTTTTATTGCATCGAATGACGAGACGAGCATGCCGTTCGCCTGATGGTAAGCGATACAACTACCCATAAACAGTAGAAACACCATCCAGCACCTTGAGTTACAAAGTACTGAGTGGAATTCCACTGCGCTCGTCATCCTGAGACATAAGATGTTAAGTCTCATTATGTCCAGTAGTTACACTGGCTACAATGTCCTTCAAACCTACACACAACAGTGCATGCACACTGCTGCTTGGCGGTAGACATAGACAATTCGGTGATACCTACCCAGACGGACTCTTACATATGAGAGTCCTACCACCAGTGGTTATGTTATGTTACTATAATCTATTAAAATTACTATGAAATTCCCAATTATATTGTAATTTATTTGTGAATATGTGTTAAACATAGAAACCTCTTAATGGATATTTAAAGTTTTCAACCAGTGCGTCCTACCGGTCATGACCTACGGTGCTGAGACGTGGACACTCACAGTACGACTAATGCATCAGTTCAAGGTTGCTCAGCGAGCTATGGAACGTGCTAAGCTCGGAGTTTCTCTGAAGGACAAACTTCGCAACGAGTTTATCCGACAGAGAACCAAAGTCACCGACATAGCACACAGGATTAGTAAGCTGAAGTGGCAGTGGGCTGGTCATATCTGTCGAAGAACCGATAACCGCTGGGGTAAACGAGTTCTTGAGTGGAGACCGCGAGTCGGTAAGCGTAGTGTGGGACGCCCTCCAGCTAGGTGGAGTGACGATTTGCGAAAGGTCGCTGGCAGGAGCTGGATGCGCCAGGCCGAAGACCGGGTGAAATGGCACGTATTGGAGGAGGCCTATGTCCAGCAGTGGACTAAAGTATAGGCTGATGATGATGAATGGATATGCCTTTTTATTTATGTAATTACTAGGTGTTGCAGGCGGCTTTCCCCGCGTGAAAACCTTTTCAGCTAAAAAATGTCAACCACTCTAGCGATACATATCGCCATGTGGCCGACACCAGCGCAATCTACTAAAAAACAGACAAAAAATTCAAACTTTTTCAACGGGAGTAAATTACCGGTATAAAGGCTACAGTGTTTACTTCTAACAAATATCGAAACTATCAAACATTTGCACAAGCAGTGCAATGCAATCAGTCCTGTATTATATATTTCCCGCTGCTGAGCACGGGCCTCCTCTACTACTGAGAGGGTTCAGGCCTTAGTCCACCACGCTGGCCTAGTACGGATTGGCAGGCTTCACACACCCTCGAAATTCTTGTAGAGAATTCTCAGGTATGTAGTGTCCTGACGATGTTTTCCTTCGCCGTAAAAGCGAACGATAATTTATAAACAATACACACATAACTTCGATAAATCAGAGGTGTGTGCCTTCAGTTTGAACCTCCGGACATTGTCTCGGCAGACCGTTCGAGTCCCAACTACGCTATCGTCCACTTGTACAAACAGTACCATTTATAATATTAGTAAGATAAGATAGACTAACCGAAATATTTAATGATAAGTGATTACCACCACTTTTGAACGGCCAGACTACTACCACAATTAATATTGGGTATATATTCGCGCTGGATGCGTTCGGCTTTTGACAAGTCCATCTGGAAATCTTTGGGGGAGGCCTATGTTCAGCAGTGGACGTCGTGTGGCTGATGATGATGATGATGATATATTCCCGACTTCTAATAGCAACAACGAGCTGGTAGGGATAGGGAAATTTGCTTAGTTTAATTTTAAAAAAAAAAAAGAGAACTTTTGTTACTTCAGTTTTTTTAGTACACAAACAGAGCTGCTGGTGTACTAAAAAAACTGAAGTAACACAAGTCGAACCAGCCCGTTCGTACTATTACATAAAAACAAAACAAAAAGCATACATGACGCCTTTATCTTCGGAAGGGTAAGCAGAGGTTGCAACCACAGCACCTACTCTGGCCATGTATGTTCCAGCCCATGATGTTATAGAGAGCGAGTCTATGGCCATGTTAGGCACAAATTTCGACCCGAGGCTGATATTGAGCAGAAAACCCAATACATACATACATATACATATACACTCACGCCTGTTATCCCCGAAGGGGTAGGCAGAGGCGCAACTAGTGCCCCCGCTTTTCGCCATTATTCCGTCCCATGATGTGATAGGGGGCGAGCCTATCGCCATATCGGGCACAAATGTCAGACTCCGGGCTGATACTGAATTGAAAAACTCAATATCACTTTGCCCGACCCGGGGATCGAACCCGAGACCTCAGCTTTGCAGTAGTACTGTAATACAACTACGCCACCGAGGCAGTCGCCCGTTCGTACTATTACATAAAAACCAAACAAAAAGCATACATGACGCCTTTATCTTCGGAAGGGTAAGCAAAGGTTGCAACCACAGCACCTACTCTGGCCATGTATGTTCCAGCCCATGATGTGATAGGGAGCGAGTTTATTGCCATGTTAGGCACAAATTTCGACTAGAGGCTGATACTGACCAGAAAAACCCAATATCACTTTGCAAAATCCGGAATAACCCTACAACTAACAATGCCATACCATAATCCTCTTAAAACTATTGTTTCAAGTGTCAGTAATTTGTGCCGAGATACCTACGGACCGAGCTTCCGCCATTAGTCATAACAAGGAACTATGGTATTAATCGAGCTAACAGTTATGGAGGTATAGTTTCATCTTAATTGGGGATCTTGTGAGCTTAATTATAAGCATATTAGGCCACTGTGGTTAGGCTAGCAGTTGGTAAGGTGAGGTTTTTAATGACTTACTGGTTATAGGTCTCTCATATTTAAGATTGTGTCTGGGTGGGTACCACCACAATGTCTGTTTCTACCGCTAAGCAGCAGTGTGCATGCACTGTTGTGTGTAGGTTTGAAGGGCATTGTAGCCAGTGTAACTACAGGACATAATGAGACTTGACATCTTATGTCTCAGGATGACGAGCGCAGTGGAAAGCCACACAGTACTTTGTAAGTGGAGGTGCTGGATGGTGTTTCTACTGTTTATGGGTGGTCGTATCGTTTACCATCAGGCGAACGGCATGCTCGTCTCGACATTCAATGCCATAAAAAAAAAACCCTACAAGCATGTTACAGAATTTTGATTGCTTTTTACTACGGGCTGCTTGACATTAAACTTTACAGGCTCCAGTTCTAAGTAAAATAAAGAAGTATTTGGATTAAAAAAAAGGTAAATTTTAATCTGTTGATTTTTCTCTAGATCATTATCAAAGAGTTCTAAGATAATATTTAGAGCGGACATTGCGAAAATTGACATACAAAAATTTTGAGCATGTTCTTCAGTAACTCAATCTACCGTGAAATAGATTGACACCTATGTAAAATACATTAGAACATACTTCGACATAATCGTAATGCGCAAATAAGCATCTTTCCTTCCGAAATATTGTTTTCTTTACAAAATTTAAGTATACTAAGTCTTCTTGTCACACGGACGCGTCAGACAAGACAGACTTGTTACCAATTGGTAATAACTTTTGTATAAAAAAATTGGTCCTGATGTCCGGTCTATAACTAACTATACTGTGTAATGGCTTTGTTCACTATCAAACAGCACAGTCACATATATAACTTAGCTTACAATAAACCACGCTACGACACTGACCGTTCACATTTTGGACCCCTACCCCTTAGCTTCTAAAATACGGTGTCATGTAAGGCAAGACACTAAAATGTTTATATCGTAGGACCCCCATGTGAAACCTGTAGCTACGCCCATTAGCACAGACATGCCCTAACTGGCATGTAGACCTTAAAAAATCCACACCACCTACAAAGGCAACCAAGAGACTTCGAAACCACAGCCATCAATAATAAAAAATATACGTAAGTAAGCCGAATCTACTTATCTGGAATTGAAATCATTCGTTGCGTCGGAGGCGGGATTCAGACGTTGCAAGGGGAAGCCGCGATCCGATTTTAACTAAATTGAGTTTTATAAGATTTCTACCCTCGAATACGACCTTACAATATTGCCTGTGATATTAAAATGTTTGTTGTAACTGTTGTAATGGTCGATATTGAAGCCGAGGAATTTAACAGTGTTTATTATGGTCTAATATTTACGGTACTCTAGGAATTATAATCATCATCATTGGACTATTACATCTATTATAGATGACTTAAACAACGTCAATTGCTGGATGTTGTTCTGAGACACTTTCTTGATTTGTGGAACCTTCCTGATTATCCCGACAAAGTCAGTATCCCCGAGTAGAAGCAACCAGATCACCCACTCTTCACCTTGTGTGTTCCGTCCCATGATGTTATACGGAGAGTCCGTCGACGTATCAGACGCATGTTTCAAACTCGGGGCTGATACTGATCAGATAAGCCCAATATGACTTTGTCGGATTAGGTTATCGCATTTTACATTTCAGATTTGTGAGCTTCTTCTATCTGCCCTTCTTTAACTTCATTGTGGGATAAACGTAACAATTTCTTTAAATTTATGCAAAATATATAAACGCGTATTACCCTAGAGAGCGATAATCCACAAACATTCATTCATGGACAACATTTTTAAGCACGTAAATTATTGAGAAAAAAAATTACGGTTGACTTAAATAAGATTATTTATTAATTTTGAATCACTTTATATTAAAATTAGTCGATTTGACAGCAATGGCATAGCAAGGTTACCAAACATTAAACGATATTAATGACCCAGCATTAACCGATACGAGGTCCCGGGAGCGAGCAAAAAGAAAACCTCCTAAATTTAACTTTTAGCAGGTCCGTACTTTGTTGGTCTTCTCAATTTAGTGAGGCCTATGGTAGCTACGCACTTGCTTGAGTACCTCCTTCTCCTACTTTTGGAAGTCCACTGCTGAACATAGGTCTCCATCTAAGATGTTAGAGAACTAACAGATTGGTAAGGAAATCTTTGAAGAGAGAGAGGACGTTCTCCTCCTACTTTAAAAGACTATATTTATTGCAGACCAACTGTCAAGAAATGGTTTGGTTTCAATGGAACTTCAAAACACCAAAACAATTCGCCATAACTAACATACTCCATCTGCAGAGTAATCCAGCTTAATATGCTTGCAAATATCGCAAATTATACCTGGACCACGCTAGCCCATGGGGCAATAACACTAATTGATTTTCATTCAATGCACCTGCCGCCCGCAGTACATTACTCTGGATAAATTTATAATATACCTTTAATTACAATCGGCCGGTTTAAATGGCTTTCATTTAATTAATCAAATCATTTTGTATCTGAAGTATGGCGGTTTTATTGATTTCGAGTAATATAATTGTTTGAAGCTTTGTCATATTTGTTAAGATTTTAACAGTGATACCACCAACGGATTTTTTTAGAAATCATTTTTCGAACTGTATAAAAATCGTTTTATGTTACGTATAATTGTAATTAATATAAGTACAAAGCTACCAATAGACAGTTTTGGATTAACATACCTAGAAGGTAATTTTTATCCCGAAAAAGGGCATTGCGATTTTTGTTCTGGGACGGTGTCAGTCAAAGCCGCGAGCAAAAACTGACTAACATAAATGTTGCTGACACACTGACAATGCAGCAGGGTAAAGGATTTATAGTATGCTTAATTTAGCATTCAAATTTGTTAACTGTCCTAAACAAACATGCAAGCATTAGGTACCTAATTCATTTAATATAATTATAATAATGGGTCGGGCAAAGTGATATTGAATTTTTCTATTCAGTATCAGCTCGGAGTCTGGAATTTGTGCCCGATATGTCGATAGGCTCGCCCCCTATCACATCATTGGACGGAGTAACGGCGAAAAGTGGGTGCACTAGTTCCGCCTCTGCCTACCCCTTCGGGGATAACAGGCGTGAGTGTATATGTATATGTATGTATAATTATAATAACACGAACATAAATAGAACTTGGAAATTACTGCTACTGCTCGCCTCAGGGTGTTAAACAAGTGCCCTGTGGTCCGGGGGCATATAGAGAGTTCCACCACGGCATCCCCTACCTGTCGTAAGAGACGACTAAATGGGGCTTCGAGAGAGTCACGGGGCGAACCGCGGGGGGCTGCTCAGTCCAATTTAAGTGACTCCGAGGTGGACTATAATGCGGTGGTCGGTCTTCCGTTGTCGTAGACGCCAAAGGCGTCCTTTAGAGTATGGGGGCATCCTAAGCCCCTTGTATAGAGAGGGGCAGCAATGACATCGCGCAGGGACGGTCCCATGCAGCTATCTTAGTGCAACAAGACACCCCGGGGCCGCCTCGTATGCGCCGAAGAAGGCCACCGCGGGTTTCGGTTGGTATGCCGGTGTAGGGTGTAGATAGGGTTAGGGACTCGGTCCAATGCTGACTCGGATGATGCTATACTCTCGAGTGTCGACATTGGGCTGTAAGACTGTGTGAAACCAACATAACCGTTTTACTCACCCCTCAGTGGTGGTAGCGATAATGCGTATTCCCCGCGATAAAAAAAGGGGTGTTAAACAAAACCATGCGGTGGCCTTCTTTATTCTTCCTCCGCTGGTGATATAATAAGCATATTTGGCCACCACGCTTGCCATTGTTTGACGCTACCTATTGCCCATTCGCGGCTGGTGACCATCTTGTTCTATACGATATGGCAAAGTAACAAATTTTTTTTCGCGAGGTAAATCGCGTTGTTGCTACCATTACTTTGGTGCGTGGAACAGTTATATTGATTTTACCGGTCTTATGACCTAATATCGAGACTTAGGATTCGAGCTAGCGTTGAGTCGAGTCCCTAAGGCTATGTACCTATACTCTACACTGGCATTCTGAACAAAATCCGTGACTCTTCGGCGCATATGAAAAGTGAAACGCCCCGAGGTATCTTGTTGCACAGCTACGCGGGACGAAGTATCTACCCATAATAATTCTATAATTTCATTCGACTCTATAAGAATATAAAAAAAATAAAATACATAATTTATTCAATAATTTCTTACATACAGCATTTAACCATGATTCTCAAAACAGAGCTTGTATCTTGAGAAACTAAATATTATGTACCTGTTGGAGTAATTGTTAGTATGCAAATTTTCTTTACTGCTTTTCTTTTATATAGGTTAATATGGTTGTATGAGTGGGATTTATGAGTTTGTGAGTGTGTATGTATGTCAGTGTTTTTATTTGTGCATGTGGAGGCGAGTTTAATTACATAGATTTTCTGTTTCTGCGTAAGTCAGTGTAAGAAGTAATTGTTTCAGTTTTATTTTAAGTGTGCTTGTTGTAATCATGGCTAATGTAGTGATGTACCTACATAGATATATTATAGATACTATGTAGATAAAATAAATAAAATGAGACCTAATTTTTTACCCGACTATTTTTAAATTAAATAAATGTCAAAAATTTCAAATAATTTGCTCTCAACCGAAATTTTGCGGTTTAATTAAGCTATTAAGTTTCGTGGTGTTTCAATTGCTATATGTTTGCTAATAAAGAATTTGAAACTTTAAATAATGGTCGGTCTTCATACAAGCCGGTCAGTGAGTTCATTGAATGGTTCAATATTAAGTTTAGCTATTTATTAGTACGGTCGGTCTTTATACAAGTCGGTCCGTGGGTTCATTGAATGGTTCAATATTAAGTTTAGCGTTTTATAAATATATGAATATTAACAGCTTGTTGGGACCATTTTGTAAAGTGAGTTATGAATTACTTGGCTTATCATAAAAGGTTTTAACAACCTTAGATTTTTGCACATGAGGTAAAAATTAAGGCAAATCCTGTCTTTATTTTTATGGCATTGAATGACGAGATGAGCAAGCCGTTCGCCTGATGGTAAGCGATACGACCACCCATAAACGGTAGCCATACCATTCAGCACCGTCAGTTACAAAGTACTGTGTGGCATTCCACTGCGCTCGTCATCCTGAGATGTGCATGCACACTGCTGCTTGGCGGTAGAAATATACATTGCGGTGGTACCCACCCAGACGGACTCTTACATATGAGAGACCTACCACCAGTAAAACCTGTCTGTGAACCTATCGCCATATTTTGAACAAATTCCAGACTCCGCCCTGACACTGATTAGAAAAACCCAGCATTGCAGTTGTACCGTAATACATACAACTACGCCACCGAGGCAGGCAGAGGATTAAGATACCTATAGCATTATATTTAGTGGATCGTTGTGCAAGCTAGCCATAGATTTCAAACAGATTGCTATCAAGCTATAAGTTTCGCTAGTTTATAGCGGCTGGCAGTTAACTAAGGTTAATTAAACAAGCCCTTACCTTAACGATGCATTGTTGTGGCTCGTACCGTCTCCAAATATGTTCTTAATGAGGTATATGTATAGCCCTTAGCGGACACACGGACGTAGCCGAAGTCGAACAAATGACTGTACGAAAAACATTCGTATTAATTTTCTTGTTACATACGCAAAATGAATGGCTCTTCTAATAAAGGAATTAAAAAGACTTAATAAACTCAAGTATTGAAATAAAAAAAATTGAATGTAGTAACATAGATAGTAACTTAGGCTCCATGGTTGAGTGGCAGCGTGATTTGGGAAAGACTTTGTCTAATTCTCCGTTCTATTTGTGTAGGTTTTCCTACATGATTTGTTTCATGATTGATATGAAACCACCTGAGAAAGTTGATGGCAAGCAGGTCTCTGATCATAAACTAAACTTACTAAGTCTTACGCCTGCTAGATTTTGGTGTAGGATATGACAAGTAAAAATCATCATCAATTCACTAGATAAAATATTTCACTGATTACCTTTACTATAATCTTTGATTAATTATATACCTAGATATACACTGAACGGTTCAAACGCGTCGAAAAAAATAGAGACGAAACGACGAAATGCTCCCCACTAAGTGAGTTCGATTGAATTATTTATTGTTGTTTTTCATGGATATAATTTTCTCCCCGTTTTAATAGAAGCCATGTGTTCAGTGACATTAGATAGATCGTTGGAGCAGTGGTGTATGTAGGTGTTGCGAGTCCCGGGGTGCAATGGAAGTAAACTTGTAGTAGTAAAATCACCAGTTTATTGTTAAATCACAACTGTTATAGTTTAGCGATTATTACTCTGGTGCGAGACAAGTGTTCGGGTCGACGTTTGGTATGGCACAAGTACGTATCAGAAACGTTCGATAGAAGTAAATTGTCGCGTTAGCAAAAAATGCTTATTAATGCAGGTCATAGCGAGGCGTCGCCCTCACGCGAATTGTTAGAAATGTTTGTTGTGCAGAAAAGTCGTATCAGCACTAACGGTTGGTAATAAAGTTCAATGTACGAAACCGTACACCATGTAATAACTGGTATCATTATGCTCGCATACAAGTATACGCAGAATGATGCAGCGATAGCGTATGACACAGCTGTCACGCATACTAGCTTAAGAAAAATTGGCCCGTTTTAGTTTCATTAGATCACATCACTCTATCGAGGTATATAATTAATCAAAGACTATAATATTCAATACTGACTTGTTACATTGGACATCATTGCTCAAATGTCACAACCATGTGTCCGTGTATTGTTATTAAAATTTCGCGATAACGGTGTTGGTTACCTATTAAAGAAGATATGTCGACACTTGCGTAAATTTATTTTCAGGTGTAAAGAGGATCCCTAAAGATTGCCTTTAATTAAATTTTGAATGTGCCTATTGTTGTTATAATGGGGTGCCGGGATAGTTTTTGTCCGAAACAAAGGACGGTTTCTAGTTCTGTTTTGTTATGGGCTTACTAATGATTTTATGTGTAGTTAGCGATCTTGAATATTGATGGGGCTTAGAATGTGAAAAAAAAACCATGCGTCTCCACTTGGTTTTATTGTGATTGGTTGAGAGACTGACGTATCGGTATCTCGATCAATCACAAACATCAAAATAGCGATACGTCAGTCTCTCAACCACCACAATAAAACGAAGCGGAGACGCATCGTGTTTTTTTCACTACTGAACGGATTTCGATGAAATTTAGCACACGAGTAGATCATGTCTCGGATTAACACATAGGCTACATTTTATCCTGGGAAAATAAAAAGCGGGACTTTTATCTCGGAAAAACTTTTTAAACTCGGGCGGAGCCGCTGGCAAAAGCTAGTATTTAAATAATGAATAAATTTAAATTCAATGTTTGAATTTATTAATTTACTTTTAAAATATTAAATAATCAATAATGAATCTTATAATATTTAGTACAAATTACGTCATACATATTTATTATTCTCTAAATTATATTTTTAATAATTATATGTATATCTATTTAATATTTCAAATTTAAACTGAACTTTATTGACTGCGTTAACTATCCTTTTCTAGTGCTTTTATCATTTTATTGTAATTAATTATACGCATGCAATCAAAAATTATTTTTTAATGATGCCAAAGAAGTATAACTTCTCACGCGCGTATATACGTATATGCACCGATTTTTTGGATATTTAAAACATTAACATTCGTAGCCACGAATCGTATTTATGGATTTTAATATATAGCACTTGTAGTGAAGCTTACCATAAGGTGACACTCATATTGTATAAAAAAGAACAACCCGATATCTAGCGGCAAGCGTTTGAACTAACATCATGGGTCTTTGTAATAAATCATAGACTATTCTCACGCAGTATATAAACCAAGAAGTTTATAATATTATCTAAATATAAACATAACAAATCTATGTACAATATTATCCTTCGTGACACAAGACACACATCAAATTTCAAATTGAATACTCAAGTGGAGTTGTTAAGTTAATTTTCATGTATATTTGTGATTGTTAGATGCAAATTTACATACGTGAGTTCACGTGGCAATCAAGGGTGTGTTAGGGCACGAAGTTGAAGGTCCCGAGTCGTGGCGTACCAACTTCGCATGTTCGAAGTACAAATAAGACGAGATTTACTTAAGCTTGGTACGGACTGTCGAGTTACATCACTGCTTTTTGTTCCGAAGATGATGAAGGTTAATGTGATTTTAATTCTTTGGATCATTGTGAACTATTTTAGAAACCTGTTAATACAATGGTTTAAGGCAGTGCAAGAAGTTTTTTCAAATAACTTAAATAATTAGGCTTATTTTTATAGTACCTACAAAGGTGTCCTAGGTAACTACGAAAATGGCTCACCGGTTTCTTAATTACTTAATCACTCCTGACATTTAAAGTACGTTGAACAAAGGAAATTAAATTGGAAAGGGACTAAATCTTTAGCCAACACGCGATGTAACTATTCGAAACAACAGAAAATCCCACCGGGGAATTCAAAACAACCAGTAAATGAAATTAGCTTCATCAAATACAAACTCATCAGAAACCACTCATGTATCCCTACCCTTAAATAGAAAATACGTTATCATTAAAACATAATAGAGATACAAAGCGAGTGTTTAGCGTGAAGCGACATAGGCGACGTGTCAGCTGACACGGCTAGCGTTTAAGATAAAACTTTTAGAAAGCGGTATGATAATAAATCGCCAAGTTTCCCTCCTAGTTGGCAAGTCTTGAGGACTGGAATAAGATTTTCTGGATGCGGCAAATAAAATTTTGTGCATAGATTAAAACTGTTATATGCTTCATCATCATCATCAGCCACATGACGTCCACTGGTGTGACCTGACAAAAGCAGCCTGCATCCAGCGTGTTCCTTTGATGTTTATCAAGTCGTCCGTCCACCTCGCAGGTGGACGGCTGACGCTGCGCTTGTATATATACCTGCTGCAATATTTAACAAACACGGAATACTTTCGATAGGATTATAATAAGTAATATATAATAATGTCGAATTCACCTCTTGGGTGAACTAATAGCGTATTTAGGCTCGATTCTATATTTAGTTACTAAAACTTGTGCAAGTTTTTCGATTCTAAACTGAATTTACTGAGATTGAAAACTATGATCCATATCGAGCTAGAAATCCAGTGTTTTAATCACTTTGTCACAAAAATAATTTCAATGTCACATTAACTAAGGCGTATTTTCGTCTTCATTTATCTATTCTATAAAATCCTATCTAGAATTTGAGTTCTTTCACGTAAATGAAAACCATTGCAAATTTAATTCGTACTATTGCATAAGAAATAGCTCATCTAGAAGTTGGATATCTACGATACTGCCTTGTCCTACCTTATGACTTAGCAACGGCATAAATTAAGCCAACGGACATAATGGGGTAATATTACAGACAAGCCTGTTTTATTACCACACTTCGGCTAAGTTCTATACGCGAGTGTTTCTCCCCGCTTCCTTCAGTTTTAAAATAGTTTCGTGTACAAGAAAGTACTTTAAGAGCGTAATAGCTTGGTAGAGAATCTGGAAAAATTTAATATTTTTTTAGTTTTATGATGGACGGGAATGTTTGTTTTAAGATTGATTAACAAATACGTAAGTTACAGAAGATTATTGCGTTTCAATGTTCTTTGGTAATAGAAAAAGTCTACATAGTTTATGTTCTAATTTTATAGTATACTAGCTTTTGCCCGCGGCTCCGCCTGCGTTAAAAAGTTTTTCCGGGATAAAAGTCCCGGTTTATATTTGCCCGGGATAAAAAGTAGCCTATGTGTTAATCCAGGATATGTTCTACCCGTGTGCCAATTTTCATCGAAATCCGTTCAGTAGTTTTTGCGTGAAAGAGTAACAAACATCCATACATCCAAACATCCATACATTCTTACAAACTTTCGCCTTTATAATATTAGTAAGATAGTTGGAGGATTTTGCTTTTGTCAATGTAATTAGAAGTGCTGCTGATAGCTTTTGTAACAAAGCTTATGCTAAGAGAGCTACATAGTTGCCCTGGTATTGGTGTGCAACTCAGTTAATACCTACTACTTCCTTGTTATTATATATCTTGTTATAGATCTACACGTAATATCGTTTCTTTCTGTTCTCTATGTACTTTTATTATGGGTACCTATTTATTGCATGTTGCTACATCTGGGGATATAAAGTTTTTCTTTTTCTTTATGTCTAGACTGCCTCGGTGGCGTAGTTGTATTATGGTACGACTGCAATGCTGAGGTCTCGGGTTCGATTCCCGGGTCGGGCAAAGTGATATTGAGTTTTTCTATTCAGTATCAGCTCGGAGTCTGGAAGTTGTGCCCGATATGGCGATAGGCTCGCCCCCTATCACATCATGAGACGGAATAACGGCGAAAAGTTGGTGCACTAGTTGCGCCTCTGCCTACCCCTTCGGGGATAACAGGCGTGAGTGTATATGTATATGTTTATGTCTTTCAACATTTTCATCATCATCATCATCATCAGCCACACGACGTCAACTGGTGAGCCTATGTTCAGTCTGGAAATCTTTGGGAGAGACCTATGCCTCGCCCAAAGATTTCCAGACGGACCTGCAAAAGCGGCCCGCATCCAGCATGTTCCTGCGACCTCTATCAAGTCGTCGTCTTTTAACTTATAACATACATGGCGTGGCGTCATTATACTATATATGCCAAAGGTGGTTGCCCTTATTATCTCGTATTTTACTTGGAAGAGGAAAAAAAAGTAAAAATATAATAGGTAAGTTTACTCAAAAATATAAATCGTTTATAATAATACATCATAATATCAGCACTGTATTATACTGCCCCGCTGCTAGGCACGGACCTTCTCTACTGAGAGGGTTTATGTTTTAGTTCACCACCCTGGCTTAGTGCGGGTTGGTAGACTTCACATATCTAAATGGAATGATAGATGGATGGATGGAGTTCACATACCTACTATGTACAAAATATAAATAATTTTAGCAATTTTTGAGACTGGCTCGGTGGCGTAGTTGTATTATGGGACGACTGCAATGCTGAGGTCTCGGGTTCGATTCCCGGGTCGGGCAAAGTGATATTGAGTTTTTCTATTTAGTATCAGCTCGGAGTCTGGAATTTGTGCCCGATATGGCGATAGGCTCGCCCCCTATCACATCATGGGACGGAATAACGGCGAAAAGTGGGTGCACTAGTTGCGCCTCTGCCTACCCCTTCGGGGATAACAGGCGTGAGTGTATATGTAGATGTATGTATATATGTTTATCAATTTTTATATGGCAAGACTGTATAATTTAACATTTTACTCAAAATAAGTAACTCCGTCCGCTCTATAAACTTGCATGATTGAACCAGATCATGTTGTGAAGCGTAATGATGTGCTTCGTTCGTTCCGAAGCATTGAACGGATGATTCAATGTCTTTCCTTAAGTTTGCCCTTGTATAAGGAAAATACAAGGGTAACATTGAGGTCAATGAATATAGATTAGGAAAAAAGTATTTTGCTTCCATAGTGTTTAAATGGAACAAAAATATGAAATAATGATCTTCGTGGATTTTATAATTTTTTTAGCTATAAACAGGATGATGAGAAAATGTCGCCTTATCTGACGGTAAGTACACAGCATCCCTATTCCAATGTGGGGTCGATGCAACACGCTTTTACAGAAATGTTGCAGAGACGATTTGGTAAATTGCATTCGAAAATATTTTATTATCCGACCAGGAATCGAATACCCTACTACAGTAATAGCTTGGACAGTAATATCTAGAGCAAATGGACCAAATTAATAATAGTTTAGCTGTAACCCATGCATAATTAAGGCGCTTGGAATACTATCGAGCATCTGTGCTCTTATATAATTACACCTGGTTTGGTATATTTCCTTACAATATTAATAAATTAGGAAAGGAGGAATTCAAGAAGCTGACGACTGACTCGCAACATTGAAGAGGTACCTACTTGAAGAAGAATAATAAATAGGTGCAGTGCCTAGTTGGGAATGGAACGGTCTACCGAGACGGATATCCGTAGTTTCGAATTCCAAGGCACACTCCTCCGACTTTTAGAAGTTATGTGTGTGTTATTTATTCATTATTTCATTTATGGGGAAGGAAAACATCGTGAGCAAAACCTACTTACCTGAGAATTCTCCACAAAAAGGAATAGTGAGAGTGGTTGGTATTGTTATAATATATTGCCATTATGCACTGTGCATTGTCTGTATTATGCTAAATACGCAACTCCTTTTCCCTACCCTATCCACTCAAGCTTGATGTGTCAGTGCCCTGTGGTCCGGGGGCATATAGAGAGTTCCACCACGGCATCCCCTGCCTGTCGTAAGAGGCGACTAAAGGGGGCTTTCAGAGTCGCGGGGCGAGCAGCGGGGGGCTGCTCAGCCCAATCTAAGCGACTCCGAGGTGGTTGACAATGCGGGTGGTCGGTCTCCCGCTGTCGTAGACGCCAAAGGCGTCCTTTAGAGTGTGGGGGCATCTTAGCCCCCTTGTATAGAGAGGGGCCGTAACGGCATTGCGCAGGGACGGTCCCGTGCAGCTATCTTAGTGCAACAAGATACCCCGGGGCCGTCACGTATGCGCCGAAGAAGGCCACCGCGGGTTTTGGTTGGTATGCCAGTGAAGGGGGAACATAGTGTTAGGGACTCGGCCCAATGCTCGCTCGGATGATGCTATACTCCCGAGTGTCGACATTGGGCTGTAAGACTGTGCGAAACCAACATAACCGTTCCACTTACCCCCCCAGTGGCGGTAGCGATAAAGCGTTTTTTTTCCCCGCGAAAAAAAAAAAAAAAAAAAAAAAAAAAAAAAAAAAAAAAAAGCTTGATGTGTCAAGTTTGGGTACGGAACGCGCTGGCACCAAAATTAAAAATATAACAAGGACGTAAATAATTTCTATTGTTCTTTGTTAATTATCAGCCGTCATAACAACTACTTCTGAAGACCGCAAGAACCGAGATCCCGGGGAAGCATCCAGAACAGGTAGGTCACCGCGCCGCAGTAAGTCCTTTATTTTTATCCCGTGCCCCTTGTCTATTGTTTGTGCATATACATAGAACACTACCTGTGCATAAAAACGGCCTATTTATAAAGTCCACTTTAACCGTTAAATTAAAATTTTGGGGTTTTAACAACCACCAGAGTGTATGTGACGTCTGACCAGCTCCGCGGTCAGCGTGGGTGACTAAGGCCTAAAACCTTCTCAGTAGTAGAGGAGGCCAGCTCAGCAGTGGGCAGTATATAATACAATACATAATTATATCCTCCTTAATCCTTATAATATCCTACTAATATTATAAACGCGAAAGTTTGTAAGTATGTATGGATGTATGGGTGTTTGTTACTCTTTCACGCAAAAACTACTGAACTGATTTCGATGAAATTTGGCACACGGGTAGATCATGTCCTGGAATAACACATAGGCTACATTTTATCCCCGGAAAATAAAAAGCGTGACTTTTATCCCGAAAAACTTTATAACGCGGGCGGAGCCGCGGGCAAAATCTAGTTATTAATATATTATATTTTCAAACTTATTATTACATAGCGGAAGGTGATGGGCTGAGTAAATATAAAAATTTGTTCGTAGAATTAAATTATGCGTCGCGTTCATTTGCTTGTGTAAAATTAATCTCAGTGTCGGATACAGGGTTTTTAATGTGTTTACATGGTTCGCTTAATGAGGCACAATGGGTACATGTTCTTTTTTTTAAATACAATAGCCAACAACAATAAGGCTTAATAAGGTAACACTCGTGATTGACAATTTATTGGCTTGTGAAATTTATTTTTTTTATTTTTATTTATTTATTTATTTATTTATTTCAAGTAAAATACACAGTTTATATACAATAGTTGCCAGTGGCACCCAAACTAAGCTGCGCTTGTATCTTGGGCTGCCTTAATACAGATTACAACTTGAATAATGAGCCGCATGAGGATTTTTCTTTTATTTTTGTTGTTGGTTCACCTTAGTTTATAAAAAATGTGTGAGAGATGAACATGACAAATTTATTAAAAAAAAATAAAATAAAAATAAAATAATAAATAATAAAATAAGATATTAAAAAGGACAATGATGGATGTGTGTTTGTGTTTGGTGAAAAGACTAATGATTAGCATTATCGTTTACCTAGTTATCAAGTTTTCTGTTGCAGTGTAGTCAAGACTTAGTAGAAAGTTGGTCAATTTTCTTTTGGCTATGTACATGGTGGAATCCTTAAGGGAACATTTGAAGGAGACAATATTGTATGTGGATGGATGGCTGTACATTGGAAATCGTTTTGCGAATGAGGATTTAATAGAAGGGAGTGGAATCCTAAAGGTGCGTTTTAATTTCATTACGTCATATAGTGGAGAGATTGAGATTGCTTTATGAGCGGACAGGCAAGCATGGAGAATAAATAGTTGCCGGACTCGCAGAACCTTTGCTTCAGCATAAAGAGCATCAGTGGAGTATCGGAAGGGTTTTCTTAGCATCACCTTTAGTAATGCTCGCTGCGCCCTTTCTAGTTTTATTATAGAGGTTCTGGCTGCAGAGCCCCATGTTCCTATGCAGTAGCTGATGATTGATTGGCATAAGGCGAAGTAAATTACTCTTTGAGTCTTCCAGTTAGCAGCGTTTCTTAGTAGGCGCATAATGCCAATCAGCTTCCTTACTCTACCAGCGATGAGATTTATGTGAGGTTGAAACGTAAGGCGTTCATCTAAAGTAACTCCAAGGTATTTAATGCTCTGGGTACGTTTAAGAGCTACACAGTTACATGGAAGTGTAGGTGGGGACGGTGTGCAGGAGTGTATATAAAGATGAGTGGGATTCTTAGGCTGAGAGGCTGCTGTTTTATGAAACCAGATGTAGTTGGTCTTGCTAGCATTTAGAGTGAGTAGGTTCCTTTCCAGCCAGTCCTTTATATGGATCATTCCTCTATCAGCGTATCTTGTGACGGTTTCCCAATTTCGGGCTGTGAAAACGACGACGGTGTCGTCAGCATAACAAAGGAGCTCAGCCGATGGAATGCGCAGGTTATGTATATCATTCATATATATAAGGAACAGGGTCGGGCCTAATAAACTGCCCTGTGGTACACCAAAGTTTATAGGAAGCTGGTTACTTGTGAGACCTTGAATTTGAACAATTTGTTTTCGTTCCGTGAGGTAGTTTCTAAACCAGTCTAATGTCACTCCGCGTATTCCTATATTTTCAAGCTTTTGGAGGAGTATGGGTATGGAAACTGTATCGAAGGCTTTTGCAAGATCTAGAGAGACTGCTATACAACTAAGCCCATTGTCGAGGCGAGAAGAGATAAGATCTGTGAGTAATTTCACGGCGTCATTGGTACATTTTTGTCTCCTAAAACCGAATTGCCTATCGGATAGTAGGTGGTGAGTTTCCAGGTAGTCTACCAACCTCCTGTTAACAACTTTCTCCAGAATCTTGGAGAACGTTGTTAACAGGGATATTGGCCGGTAGTTTTTGGGGTCGTCTGTTGAGCCAGACTTGTGAATGGGCGTGATAGCGGCAGTTTTCCAAATAGACGGGAAAGCTCCAGTAGAGAGACTGAAATTAAAAAGGTGGGTCAAAGGGGCAACTATATGTGTTCTTATTTCTTTTAATATGCCGTTTGTTATACCATCCAAGCCTGGTGCACTATCAACTTTTAGCTGCCTGATTATGGCGTCTATTTCAGTGGCATCAGTAGGAGCAAAAAATAATGAGTTTACGGGGTTTTTGTTGGAGACTGATTGGGAAGCTAAAGTACTCTCTGTAGTATTAGATTTGGTTAAAATTGATTCAGCTAATTTTGATCCTACAGTAGAAAAGTATTCGTTGCAAAGATTAATCGAATCAGATGGGTCACTCCCGAAAGTTAGGAGATCCGAGTTATCCTTATTGCTTTTCTTGAGGTGGCAAACAGTTTTAATAGTTTTCCATAATTGTCCGGTGTTGGAATAAGCTTCTTCGAGTTTCTTAGAGTCATACTCCGTTTTGACTTTTTCGACGATAGAATAGCAGAAATTTCTATATCTTTTATAGATTGTTTGAGCGATCTCGTCTTTGGGAGCCTTGAGAGCTTTAGAGTGAAGCCTATCACGGTGTTGAATACATCGTAGGAGACCTGGAGTACACCAAGGATTTAGAGTATACTTTGATCTGCTTATTCGTACTTGTTTCGAGTTCTCCTTAATGGCAGAGTGAATGCGGTTGACGAAAGTTTCGAATATGTCGACATGATTTTGTTCGATGATTGACTTCCAATCTTCTTTTTCTAGAGTGTTGTTTAGGCCAGTGTAGTCAATAACGGTTTTATAACGATTGGTTTTGACACGTTTATAAGTGAGTGGGGCTAGTTTAAGAAGCACCGGGAAGTGGTCAGTGATATCAGTCTCGCAGACGACGCCTAACGCTGTCGATGTTGATGTTGATCTTACAAAAATATGATCGAGACAGGCATTTGATCTGGTAGGTTTGTTAATGGCGGGAACAAGGCCATGTTGGTTTAAAAGGTCAAGATATTCTGTAGGATCGTGTCTATTGTGATCTACTGAAAGTATATCAATGTTAAGGTCGCCTGCAATGATGAGTGATGTTTTAGTTGATAGACTAGTTAAAATGTAATCAAGGGAAAATATGAAACCTGAATGGTAGTTGAAGGAAGGGGATCTGTAAATGCCCAGGATGGAAAAGGATTGTGTAATATTAATTATTAGTCCGCTAGCCTCAGTCATGTCTAGCTCGGAGGCGGACGCGTTTAAGGTGTCTTTTACATAAGCGACTACACCACCATTTTGGTTGAAGTTTTTAGTTGTGAAGTGAGTTGTATAGCCGGGAATTTGACCAATTACAGTAGTTTCAGTCAATCTGCATTCAGTGAGGATAATGACATCTATATCAATTTTCAGTCGTTGTATCAAGATACTGAAAGCGTTGAAATTTTTATTAATACTTCTTATGTTGAGGGTGAGAAGTCTAAAGCCGTTGTCGAGGATGAATTCGCAGTTTTCAGGAAGAGTAGTGAGGCACCTTATAGTTAAATCAGCATCGATATTATTTCCGAGGTCAATAGTATTCATAATTGGAGATATTGGTCATACAGTTAAGGTTATAATTCAGTGTTTTGGGATATAAGTAAAACGGCATTTTTAAGTAAAGGATGTCGTAAAAATAACAATATAGTGTGAGGGCCTCTTGGTATGTTTGTTTTAGTGGTGGATGTGTGTGTTTATGTGTTTTGGAGTGTAGTTTACTATGTTGGGTAGATTTTATTGTATCGATGAATGTAATATATGTTCTATGAGATGTTTTGGGAGGGATCACAGCGAGAAAAGGAGTGAACTGTATGAGACATTCCAAAATAACAGTGTTTACCCAATATGGTGAATGATTCCGGTACATAAGAGATGACCAATAACACTTAAACAGAAAATGTACACTAGTGGTAATAAATTCAATACAAGTTATGTAACATAATATTAATTTTAAAACAATTGCAAAATGGTGCGCGATAGACAATAACCAATAGAATGTAACAAATTTTAAACTAAAAATAATTAAACTTAATCCATAAATTAACAATAATAAAACAGCTAACTTATACAAATAATAGGAACTAAAGGTAACAAACATTTGTGACAATAACAAAATAATTTTTATGACGGTAGACAGGTTTAGACATGTAACCACAAAATAAGTAGACAAAGTAATAAGTCGGAATGAAATATAAGAATAATGACTCCAGCGAGTTGCGGTCCTGTTAGGAGCGCTGCGGGGTAGAAGGAGTACCACGGCCATCACGATCTCCCAGGAGTTTGTTTAGGATCTCTTCTGAGGTGATACGAACTACTGAGCTAGTCTCAGACCTTCTCATGAAGATGTTTCCATTGGATGTCCAAACGTATTTAAACTTTAGTTCTTTTCCAGTAGCACGAGCCTTACTGAATAGAATTCTGTTTCCCTTCGTGAGATGTTCATTTATATAGACTTGTCTTGGGTTTCCTGGGATTTCGATTTTATCGGTAGTTATGCCACGGCGAACACGCGCAGCGCGCAGCAGCTGGTCCCGAGGCGCGCGCCGCGTTAGCGTCACTACCACGGGGCGCGGGGCCCGCGTGGCATTCACAGCTCCCCCGCTGTTGTCGTGCTTGCCGACCCGTCTGACGTCGTCAATATCCTCAGGCCCCAGCTGCACTCCTAGTTTTGCTGATAGTATAGACATAGTATGCATGAGGTTTTCTTGTTTATGTTCGGTTACGCCTGTTATTTCGATGTCCCGCAAGTATTGACGTTGTTGCTGTGATGAAAGTTCAAGGCGCAAATCGGCGACTTCGAGTCGGAGGTCAATGGCTTCCTTTTTGTAGCGCTCGAGTTCTTTAACCTGGTTTTTTAGGTCATTGATCTCTTTACGAAACTCATGGATGTCCTCGGATGTTGAATTAAGGGAGCGTGTAAACTCAAACATTTCTTTTTTCATTACCGTGAAAGCTGCTTGCATTTCCTTTAGTATTCCGCTACATGATGTGAACGCTGCGACATCAGAGCGCCCTTCAGTAATAGAGGGATGGTCATTCTCCGCCGTAGGTGAGGTCGCACCACGGATCGGGGTTGAGTCTGTGATGTAACGGCGGTTGGTTGTCTTACAGGATGGGCAAACCTGAATGTTTCCCGAGCTGCGGACCTGACGTAGATCTTCTCTGGGGAGATTTAGGCATTTAATATGGTACTTCGTTGAGCAACTGGCACAGGAGGTGAATGCGTCTCTTGAGTCGCCTTTGGGATTATTACAGACTCCGCACAGCATTTTATATAATATTAATTAGTTTTTGATGACAGATGGCGTAAGTAAAATTGATTATAATAGCTCAAAGTGAAAGTGTATCTGCTATTGGCTACTAGATGGCGCTAGTGTGTAGAACGGCGTCGGCGCGTAAGTTTCCAAATCTTTTTATTTACGAATGAATTTAAAATGTCCGAGAATAGAATCATCAAAAACTCTTAACACACGTTGATTGACAGTAAGTTCACTTAGTACTTAGTCCGCTGATCACTAAATAGTTCCCACTTTTGCACAATCAGTCACTTGAAGGTAAGTAGAAAGTAAACAGTCACAAACTTCTTATTGAATCTTCAAAACGATATTTTTAATTTAATAACGGATGATTTGGTGAGATAACGTTTGTAGTGGTGGAGTATACGATAACACACTGAATTTAATACTTCTGGACCGAATATAAGGTCGATAAACAATTAAAAACACTTAAATGAACACAGTCGCAAAAAACTGAACTACTCCTGAGCGCGCCCTCTAGCGGAAAAAACAATGGGTTACATAATTAATGTGCTGCATGAAGATTCCAATAATTAAAATGAGTACTTAACATTGTTATTATTAGCTAAAGTAAAAGTCATGACGACGAAGTTGTAGAAGAGCTGATTGACTTAGCATTTTTTTTTGAGATGTTGAGTTTTGTACGCAATATTTGGAATCAGCATTATAGGTATTTTGGAACTGGCTTAAATTTTTCGCAATGAA
The DNA here is from genome assembly GCA_949316025.1 of Lapara coniferarum. Lineage (NCBI taxonomy): Eukaryota > Metazoa > Arthropoda > Insecta > Lepidoptera > Sphingidae > Lapara > Lapara coniferarum. The sequence goes on along the minus strand of OX438934.1, from coordinate 14,914,513 downwards.
ATGTCGCTTAACTCAATTAGCCATTCAACAGTCTAGTCGACTAGAGCTACCATAAACGCCATTATTGAGGCAAAAGTTACCGTAACTTGACTATTACTATCAACGAAGAACTGGCCGTAAATTTTGAAAACTAGACGACAAACAGCACCAATTGCCATTGACTAAATCAGAACATAATTTCGAAATCTCTGGTCGCCGAAAAGCGATCGTCAGCGTTCGAAATAAAACACACAATAAATCAAAATGTAAAAACCCTTTCTCCGTAAATATTGTTAAAATTAGAATCACAAACATCAACGATATCGAGAGAGTCTCAAAGCGGTTCGAAGAATAAATCCGACTCTCAGCTTTCGTTATAAAAGTGAACTTAAAAGATAACGATGTCTTTTTCTCAGCCCCAGGGCTTTGATATCCGCTTGTTACAAGTTTCTTCTTGTTAAACTAACTGGAGGAAAAACTCTGTTACTGGATATGTCTGGTCGGCGCGCGATTTGATCTATTCTTTGTTTATTGGCCGCTCTGGCTCGTTTTTTAATCTGTGCGTAAAAGCGTTGTCGTTTGAACAAAATGTATAAATGTTTTTAATATCATTTTTAAGTTGGAAAGACTAAGGGGGTAAGACTAAGGTCGACAGGTTCCAGTAAAGGACATATCAGAAAACGGATAAAAATTTCTAACCAAGATAGTTTATATTTGCGTAGTACTCTCAAACACTAGACCTTTGCAATAAATCATATAATTTTAAAGTCCTCCGATTTCGAGTTTTATGTAATTTTATTTTGCATAAAAATAACACTCAAAGTGAACGTTTTAAAAAAAAAGTAAGCTAAAAATAGAGGGATCTAAACTTTTTTTCATGGATCAAAGATACAAATTTTACCCCTTTGATATCCACAAAGTTCACTCTGGTTAAATTTTGAGGCCCAGCACCCATACAGAAAGATGACATGTCTTTTAATAAATAGTTATCGTAAACAGACAATGTATAATATACTGCCTCGGTGGCGTAGTTGTATTACAGTACGACTGCAAAGCTGAGGTCTCGGGTTCGATCCCCGGGAAAGTGATATTGAGTTTTTCTATTCAGTATCAGCTCGGAGTCTGGAATTTGTGCCCGATATGGCGATAGGCTCGCCCCCTATCACATCATGGGACGGAATAACGGCGAAAAGTGGATGCACTAGTTGCGCCTCTGCCTACCCCTTCAGGGATAACAGTCGTGAGTGTGTGTGTGTGACAATGTATATAGTCCTGACTTTATTACCACTTATTTTGAAGTATAGATTAGAGTTGACTTTTAAATTTAGTCGGCTTATACATGTATGTGTCAAATAGCATTTATCAGCAAGCGGTGAAATTAGCCCTGATACTCGTGAGAATTATAAATATGATACTTAACGGTCCTACTGTATTTGTTAGTGATCCGATTTTAGCCGCAATTTCATCGTATAAGGCGACACTAAATCTTAGCGTCAATTGTCATATGGCGTGGATATTTAAAAGTAGTTTATTCCTGGAAATTCGTGTGTGCACCAAAATAGAGAAAAGAAGCGTCGTTATTATATTCTTAACTAGTAGTGCTCGCGCCTCCGCCCGCGTGAAAAAGCTTTATAATATTAGTATTTATTTATTTATTTTTATTTTATTTTAATTGGTTCACAAACAGTTGCTACACCGAATTTTAACACTAAAACATGCAGTACATAATTAACTTAAACTAAGTGCACAACATAAAAAAGTGAACACTTAATACAAAAAATATAAAGAGCAGATATATTGGCTTTTGTTCGTCACTTTGGCTGCGTAAATTTCGTTTTCAGGACTAAAGTGCTTAGTCTATTAGGTAGTGAATACTGCATCGGTTTCGTAATTGTATTTTTTTTTTGTTGACGCGGAGAAAGTGACTTATTACTACCGCCCAGTGTTCAAGGGGAACGACTGAGCGGTTATGTTGGGTTCACCGTGGCTTACGACCCGACGTTGAGCCGCCCAGAAAAATGGAAAACGTCGGGCGACCGCCGGGCCGAGTCCCTAACCTATGTACACCGCACGGCATACCAACTAAAACTCAGCGGTGGCCATCTTTGGCGCATTAGGGACGGCTGCGGGCTTCCTCCGACTCACGTCTAAGTTGTCGTCCGCAACCGCCCCTGCGCGTACTGCTGTTGCGGTCCTTCTCCTGTTGTTGCGGGGGCTCAGAAGCCCCCGTACACCGAAGGACGCCCTTGGGGTCCGAGGCAGCGTGTAGACACGCTGCCGTCCATCACGGGGGTTTCGTAATTGTATAACGGTATGACTCCAATGCTGAGGTCTTGGTTCGAGTACCGGGTTGGGAAAAGTGATATTGGGATTTGAATTCAGTATCAGCCCGGAGTCCGGAATTTGTCCGCGAGAGGACCGCCTCGCAGAAGTGGGCCACCGCCTGCCAGGCCTCCCGGCTGCCGACCATGGAAGCGACCACGGCCGGCAGCAAGCGGTCTTCCCCGACGACTGTTCTGAGAGCGCTGCGCTCCTCATCCCAGGCTGGACAACACTCCAACGTATTTTGGGCCGTGTCCATTGGGCAGTTGTCACAATAGTGACACACGGCCGACTCCTCTATCCCTACCACCCGAAACAGGAACTCACCGAAGCAGCCATGCCCGGTGAGCACCTGCGTCAGGCGGTATGTTGCCGCTCCGTGGCGCCTGTCCAGCCATTCGGCAAAGACAGGACGCACTGCCTCTACGACCCTGTGCCCCCACGACGGGGCCTCCAGCCTGAGACGCCACTCCTCCACGGCGGCTCGCCGTAAGGAGGCCCTCTTGGCCTCCACCTCCTTCAGGGGTGTATACAAGTATGGAATTTGCTAGATTAGAATAAAACCAGAAGTCCGCAATCCATTGGAGATCAATTACTTTTTGTCAAACTGACTTATTTTAGCCACCCTTTTTTTAACACTTTTTCTCGTCGACAATTTTCTTAAGACTTCATGGCCACTTTTCGGACTAGAATAAAAGAGTATTTAAAAAGATGTAAAAAATTTCAATTCGTACATTTTTAAAGAAATGAAATTAAATATTGTGAATGGCGATCGAAAAATCATGGCATTAAGGTTGCGAATTGTCCCAAAAGGACATTAGATAAATCAAGTTCGTCGTAATATGTATCGCGTGGATGTATGGGAATCGATTGTCTAAGCCACCGACCCGTAAGAAGGATCGACTGTTTTGTTTAGCATCCCTTTACGCCGTAAGGAGTCCATTTTTTTGCTAAATAGAAATCTGTGTACCCAGTAAATATTTTTTACCCGAATCATCCGGGCTTTGTGGAAACCTTTGACTTATTTATGGTTGGGGAATCGGGATGTGCTGGCACAACGGTCTGCAATTTATGTTTATGTCTTAATAGATATTGTGTTTGAAGGATTGTTGAACTAACCGGTTCCGAGGTTGAGGATTGTTTTTGGTGAGTGTCGTGGTTGGTTACGTGTTTACTCCATTGACAAAACTGGTTTGAAACGGTTTGAGTAAATCGTATAGGTATGGTATAACATATTATATATGAATAACAACCTAGATAGAAAGAAAGAAATGTACTTAATATAGATAGAATAGAAATATTAATATGTAAGTATATTGTGCACAAACTTTGCCACATTTAATTCTGTCCATTTGATGCTATGCTTTATAACCAAATCCAAGTTATTCAAGCACAAATCGAATCAATAAATGATAAATATAATTGCCCAAACAGCATCTCATATCTCCACCAACAAATTATTAAATAAGGAGAAAAATTCAGATCTAAACACATTAACAGACATGCAACAGCAGTATCGTTTGCACCGCATCGGAAACCTGTCATGCAAAACCAATTCCAAAGCACTGACGTGACAACACTCTTGTGTAGTGTTGCCAACTTAACGGATTTCCCGTCATATGTAACGGATTGGAATTCTAACGGCTGACAAAATGTTTACCGGGACAAAACCTACCTTCAGCGAAATATGCGTTTTACATTGTTTCAAATGTACAGGAAGGGAGGGGGTTGTTATACGTGACTTATTTGTTGAAAAGCAGCTTATTTAGGTGGCAAGAACCACACTCCGCCATACGACAGATTTTTAAAAATCTTGTTGGCAACACTGCTCTTGTGTCACTCACATAGCCCGGTGAAATATGCAAGGTGAGCCGAAGGGCGTCGTCGGTACGAAATTTGCATAATGGCCAATCACTCTGCGAAGCGTTTCGCCCCCGCGATTTTGATGGTATATTAGTTTGACGCGCTTTGACGCGCCACTGGTGCCGTATTGAAGGGGATTACGAGGGATCACGGAATTAGTGATATTTGATAAGATTGACTGGTTAATTACTAGTACGGCTTGTATGCGGTTGATGGCAATTAGGTTCGTAGTATAAATTAAGTAATTTTAGTTTAGTCGTATGGGCGTTTAGCTTTAGATGTCGATTGGAAAGTTTTGTATTGATGTGTGTAGTCCATAATGACATTATTAAGACCAGCAAGAAACTTCAGTCAACTGAAAGTGTTTGAATGCCGTGTCTTGCTGGCCGACAAACCGGCCTACCACCGGTTTTTACTGGTGGTAGGTCTCTCATATGTGAGAGTCCGTCGGGGTGGGTACCACCGCAATGTCTATTTCTACCGCCAAGCAGCAGTGTGCATGCACTGTTGTGGTTCAGTTTGAAGGACATTGTAGCCAGTGTAACTAGTGGACATAATGATACTTAACATCTTATGCCTCAGGATGACGAGAGCAGTGGAATGCCGCCTCATAGCACTTTGTATCTCAAGGTGATGCTAGATGGTGTTGCTACTGTGTATGGATGGTCGTATCGCTTACCATTAGGCGCACGGCATGCTCGTCTCGACATTCAATGCTATAAAAAAAAAGATAAAGTAGTCATGCCCTTTTTGATTTTTTTAAATCCCGCAGTAAAAATCCTTCTTATGGATACTTATTCTAAGCCTGGGGAGGGGAAGAATAGTTATGTCGGACTCACCGGCCTTCCGAACCAGGTGCCACCTAAGTGACCTCTGGAACGGGTTCCTCAAATCATGCCGGCATACCGACTAAAACCCGCGGTAGCCTGCTTCTGCGCATGTGAGACGGTTCCGGGGGGTCGGGTCGTGAATACATCCGAATTCGCCAGCCCCGTCTACGCGTAATACTGCTTTGCGGCTCATCTCTTTGGGCTCAGAGGTCCCTTTCTGTAATGGCAGCACGATGATTCCGTGCTGCCGTGGACTTGTGACTGCGTATTCCCCGCTGCGCAGCCGCAATTCCCAATAGCCCCCTTTTAGTCGCGTCTTACGACAGGCAAGGAGTACCATGCCCAAACGAATTCTTTCCTACGCTGATCTTTCACATAAATTTAATATGTAATTCCGGAATAGGTAATCATTTTTAATATATTTAGGACCTGTTTCATAATTTTCGAATAAATTCTATCCCTCATATAAATGTAAAAGTCGATTAAATACAAAAGTCCCTATCCTACTAATATTATTAAAAAGGCGAAAGTTTGTAAGAATGTCTGGATGTATGGATATTTGTTCCTCTTTCACGCAAAAACTACTGAACGGATTTTGATGAAATTTGGCACACTGGTAGATCATGTCCTGGATTAACACATAGGCTCCTTTTTATCTCGGGAAAACATAAAGCGGGACTTTTATTCCAGAAAAACTTTTTAACGCGGGCGGAGCCGCGGGCAAAACTAGTACTCTATACTTCAAAATAAGTAGTAATAAAATGAGTTCTATCTACATACACTGTTTAAAACTATAACTATCATGAAAAAATACTGTAAACTTATGAAACAGGCCCTAACACTTCAACTCTGTAAAAAATGTTATCAACAAAGTATATTATGCAAAAGCAGTTGTCCAAATTGCGTGGCAATTTCATATTCAATATAAAACACGAAGAAATTAGATTTATTCCTATCAACCTCATAACAGATGGAGCGTGATATTGTTTGTAGGTTTATCCAAGCGCAAACACGGGGGTTAGAAAATTTGCGGTTAATAAAATTTAAATGTATATAAGGGTGGATGGTGAATCTTCTAACATGATATGAACTAAATACGCAATTTTCCCTATATTTGTATAGTAATGGACTGATTTTATTCAGTTGCTATTTTTCATTTTTTTAAATGTGTTTAAGACTATTTCTGTATCATTATCTGATGAGACGAAATCAGAAATGAAATTATCCGCCAGAGAACCAGAATAATTGACGTCGTTCGCAAAATCATCTACTGAAATGGAAATGGGCCGGCCATGTCTGCAGACGGACAGAGGGTCGATGGAGCAGAGAAGTGCTGGAGTGGAGACCGCGATTAGGTAAACGAAGTGTAGGACTCCCTGCTGCACGATGAACCGACGACTTGAAAAAGGCAGCGGGTAGAGGATGGATGCGGGCTTCTCAAGACCGGGATGGTTAGCGCTCACTTGGGGAGGCCTACGTGCAGTACTGGACGGCGACAGGCAAATTAATTGATTGAATCTGATGAGATGAAAACACTGACATATGTGGCTCAGAAATGACAAACATAATCAGATTTATATATTTATCTAAAAAGAAAATCGATCTCAATTGTACGAGATAAAGTTAAATCTAACTGTGGAATAAAACATTGAAACTGCTACTTCATTTCATTCTAAGGTATAGTAGACCACCATAGTCGGCTCATATAACAGTCAAAACTCTATAAAGCATAGTCGCTACTTTCATAAACAACGTTCCATGAATTTCTAAAACGAAGCTACATTGCACCCTATCTTTAATTTACATTTTATTACGTGAACTGAATGTTATAAGCCAAAGTTATTCCGCAAAGTTTATTGCCCAGGTAAGCAGATGCATTGCACTATAAACCGGACTTATTGGTCCGCCGAAGCGTTTAGTTTAGTTAAATTTGCCCTAACTGTAATTATGTGGGACGTTTACTTCTCTAATTGCCTTTGTATGGTGTTTGTTGGATTTATTAGATTAAAAATTATTATAATGATTCCTTACGCTTACGCGAATGTTAGGCATTGAAATTACACTATTATTACGGATTTTATCGCGATTTTTATTTTATTTTCTCCCGACGTTTCAAAAACTTTGCAGCCCTTGTCCGCCCCGTGACCACGAAGTGCTGCAAAGCCTTCGAAACGTTGGGAGAAAATAAAATAAAAAAACCACGATAAAATCCGTAATAATAGTTTAATTTCAATGTCAAAAGTATTATTTTATGGTGTCCAGGTTAGCTTAGGAACGATTTTACCGCTTGCTGATAATATGTATTCGTCATATAAATATGAGCTGACTAAATACAAAAGTCATCGCATTGTAGCCAGCGTAATTACTGGGTATTATGAGACTTAACATCTTATGTCTCAGGTCGACGAGCGCAGTGGAGTGTCACGCAGTACTTTGTAGTTCAAAGTTACGTGCGGCGTTGCTACTGTTTATGGGCGGTCGTATCGCTTACCATCAGGCGAACGGCATGCTCGTCAAGTCATTTGAGTGCAAGAAAAAAATTTGCTACTAAGAGTGTTCGGGGCCTTAGTCTTAAATGCTAACCAAATTTTTAAGCAGAGCGTGTTTGACAATTAGTTTTCTTTCATGTAAACTTAAGTCTTATTTGCACAAACCTAGGCGACGACTAAAGTACAACATTATACCAGGCTCGTTGAGATTAATGGCCCGTCAGTCAGAATACAAGTCCAAGTTATTTCCCGCTAATGGTGGTTCTTCGAAACTTGTTCCATTACTTAATATCATGTACCAGGTGTGGAAGTTTGAATTCAAATCAAATTACTATTGATTCTCGTTGGGCGAAGTTTTTGTTTGTATATAAAAAGTTTGTTACTCAATGTGGTTTATGTTAGATTTTGATTTGATTTTAAATTTAGAAATTATAGTGATGTGGGATTGTCTGAGTTAAAAGTACTGAGTTAATTAGGGATTTATGGTAAGTAAGCGATGATAGCCGGAAGTGGAACGAATGAAAGTCGGCACGTTCAAAACCCAAGGGCAAACGCACTTCTGACTTTTTTGAAGTTAAGTGTCAAAGACATTTAGACAATTATAAACTGGACATCAGGATCAATTTTTCATCCAAAAGTTATTACCAACTACTTTTTGCCTGCGTTAAAAAAATTTTGGAGGATAAAAATCTCGCTTTATATTTTCCCGGGATAAAAAGGAGCCTATGTGTTAAACCAGGACATGATCTACCCGTGTGCTAAATTTCATCATAATCTGTTGAGTAGTTTTTGCGTGAAAGAGTAATAAACATCCATACATTCTTACAAACATTTGCGTTTAAAAATGAATAGGATTGATAATCAGTCTCAGACTTATCTGACATGTCCGTGTGACGAGACGTCTCAATATGTTTAAATTTTGTAATGACAATATTTTGGAAGGAAATATGCCCGTTTATACATTAAGATCATGACAATGTTCTAACACATTTTACATATGTGTTTGTCTATTTCACGGTAGAGTGAGTTACTGACGAACGTGCTTAAAATTGTTGTATATGAAAAATTTCAGAATATCCGTTCTAAATAATCTTAGAACGCTTTGTTGAGTGTGTATTGATTGGGGATTATCGTTTGCTTTATCGGTGAGGGAAACATCGTGAGGAAACCTACATACTTAGGAATTCTTCAAAAAGAATTTCGTGGCTTTGTGAAGTCCGCCAACCCGCACTAGGCCAGCATGGACTATAGCCCAAACTTTCTCAGTAGAGGCCCGTGCTCAGCATATAACATAGGGCTATCATTTCATATTTGGACTGCTTTGGTGGCGTAGTTTAGTACGGTACGACTGCAATGTCAAGATCTCGGGTTCGATCCCTAGGTCGGGCAGCCTATCGCCATATCGGGCACAAATTCCAGACTCCGGGCTGATACTGAATAGAAAAACTCAATATCACTTTGCCCGACCCGGGGATCGAACCCGAGACCTCAGCTTTGCAGTCGTACTGTAGTACTACCATTACAGAAAAACAAAATGAAAGGAGTAGTTAAAATGTTGTCACAAATGATTACATTCAGCCGAGAAGCGCAATAACATTAAGACGGCACGAAACTTTACACAACACTGAGACGCCAGTAAACAAATTTTGTTTTGGGAAATAATAAGCGAGACAGTTATCATTGTAATATCGCTAAAATGTTTGTATCTCGGTTCAAATTGACGAAATACTTTGTTTTCCTTAAGGCAGCTTGCAGTGGCTTGTCGGGTACTGAAATATTTTACGTCGAATTATGGATGTTTACTCAAATGTTTTTTTATGGCATTGAATGACGAGACAAGCATGCCGTTCGCCTGATGGTAAGCGATACGACCACCCATAAACAGTACCAACACCATTCAGCACCTTGAGTTACAAAGTATTGTGTGGCATGTCACTGCGCTCGTCATCCTAAGACATAAGATGTAAAGTCTCATTATGTCCAGTAGTTACACTGGCTACAATGTCCTGCAAACCAAAACACAACAGTGCACGCTGCTGCTTGGCGGTAGAAATAGACATTGCGGTGGTACCCACCCAGACGGACTCTTACATATGAGAGTCCTACCACCAGTAGAATAGAATAGTGTTTGCCCCTATGTGGGTAATTATCATTATAGGTTTAAATACTGTTAAAGTAGATATGTCCAAATAATTTATGTGTTTTATATGCGTATTTGACGTTTGAATGGAAATACAATAAGTGTAGTAATCTATACTCATTACTCACATTATAAACGCCAAAGCTTGGATGAATGTTTGTTGCTCAATTACACCATAAGGGCGGAACGAATCTGGAGGAAATTTAGCACATTGATAGACAATAATACATAGGCTACTTTTTATCCCGGAAAAAATATATAGCTGGACATTTGACACGCGGGCGGAGCCACAAGCAATACCTGCTAACTATAACGCCGTATCACAAGTCTCTACATGATACAAAACAATACTTATTCAGAAACGTTGGAAAATAATTATCATATTGTGCAGTACTAATGCAAGTTATGAATTCACGCACATACAAAAATTGCTTGCACACTTTCCGTCTACAGAAATGAAAATGAACCGCCGAGAACAAACAAATTCAACTACTATCGTTGCATCAAAAAACAATAATTATTACAATACAAGAGATCAAAGAGCCATCCAAAAAGTTGGTGTATTTAAGAGTTATTAAAAGTTACTTAGAATGGATCAAGTTTGCTGTATTTTATTACAGTTTTCACCTTTTCACGGTGTGTAAGTTTGTTTATTTGAATTGTAAAACACGTTTGCAGGCGATTTAAATTTGAAACGAGGCTGGATTGATGTGCTGTTGGGAAGTTAAACGGTGGGTTCCAGGTAACTTTATTTTGTTTGATCCGTCGCTCATAATGTGATAAGAGTATTGCACGATATTAATATCATGTGTAGGTAAGTATATAAACAGTTCAAAAGTTAACATGTTTCATGAATTGAATAAAGGTAAAGACGACTTGATTAAGGTCGCAAGAACACGCTGGATCCAGGCCGCTTCTGACAGGTCCATCTGGAAACCTTTAGGGAGGCCAATGTTCAGCAGTGGACGTCATGTGGATGTGATGATGAATTGAATCCACATCGGATTTTTTATTAAAAAATGGTTGTGTTTTTTAAGCGTATAGCGAGTTCAAGCTTCACGTATCAATGACATTTATTGAGAGGCTTGTTGGTGAAAAACCGATGTACAAAAAATACAACACTCATAAAAAACGCCGAATCAGGTAAATAATAGTGATTTTCGTACAAAAATTCCATTTACGGAATACCGAATGATAGTCACGGAACCACTGTACCGTGAACATTCATTATTTTATTTTACACACCAGTAACTTCAAGCGACAAAAATCCGTAGTCGATTCAAATAGTTAACTAAGTCAACATGAGTGTACAAACTGCAGGCAAATTCAGAACACTTGACGAGAAAAACTAAATAAACCCTATATTTACTCGGGACTGGTTTTCGAACGGGAAATAAAAAAAATATAATTGAATCCGCGAGGGGTCGCCCTAGCGTCAAGAGTCGCGCGTTGATTGGCCGATATTCAAATTTGGAGCTAACGAGACATCGCACGGCATGTGCGCAAAATCGCGTTTCACGCGGCGGCTAATATTTTCCCTTTGCCCTGAGGGCCACGTTAGGGTTAATGGGCCGAAAAATGGAGGGAGTGCCTTAAAAATTTGAATCATTCGGTTGGATTTTGTTGACAGTAGGTATAAATGTAGTTGTTTTTGTAACGAGCATCGCGGCGGCGCGGCGCGACGGTTTTTATTTTGTTTGACATGTGTTTTAATTGACGGTTTTAGGGATTATTCTATCCACACAACTTTTTGCAATGTACGTTATAATTACGAGTGATATCATAACACACTTCGACACGTGTCATGTTAAGTGGAGATCGATGACCTCATGTCAAGGGACTCGTCAAAATTGATGCCAAAATAAATGTCCCAACCATCAAACAAGTTATTGTCCCTTAAAAAGTTTATTGAATTGTTTTTTAAGTGTTGTTTTTCAACTGTTATCTACGTTTGGCGAGTAATATGTTAACGGAGGGTTTAGCAGAGGGAGAAGTGTATATTAATATTTTGTCACACACACACACACACACACACACGCGCACACACACACACACACACACACACGCGCGCGCCTTTTATCAGTAAGTCCACCCATTTTTCGCTATATCAGGAACAAATTCCAAATCCGGGCTGATACTGATTAGAAAAACCCAATGTTATTTTGCCCGCCCGACCCCGGGATCGAATCCGAGGCGTCAACATTGCAGTCGTACCATATATGATATATACAACTACGCCACGGAGGCAGACAGTGTTTTGTAAACAAAAAAAAACACTAAATTTGTAAGTCCAACCCGGGTATCGAACCGGTAATCTCATCAACTCAATACATGCGCTGCAGCGAACCAAAAAGGAGTTCATATTTTCAATATGACAACAAAAAAGAAAAATAAATTTATTTGTAACGCATGAAATAAATTATCCAATAATCAAACCCGACAGTCTGTTTCGCAGAATTGCTTTAAATTATTCTGAGTGTTCCCGGAAGATTAACAGCATTTCCATCTTTTTTATTTACTTACCACCTTTTGCTCGTGGCTCCACCCGCGTGAAAAAGATTTTCCGATATTAAAGTCCCGCTTTACTTTTTCTGGGAATAAAAAGTAGCCTATGTGTTGATCCAGGATATGATCTACCCGTGTGCCAAATATCATCGAAACTCGTTCAGAAGTTACGGAGATGTGCAGTAACAAACAGAAAAACAGACAGACAGACAAAAAATAATTATAAAAATCGCTGATTTATTTTCCATTACCCTTCTTTAGTCGCCCCCTTTCTTTTTATCACATTTCCTTAAATGTACAGACATACCGGTTCTACTGCTTTATATGTATAGATATTTATTTTCTATCATTCATATATATGTATACATATACACTCACGCCTTTTATCTCCGAAGGTGAAGGCAGAGGCGCAACTAGTGTACCCACTTTTCGCCATTATTCCGTCCCATGATGTGATAGGGGGCGAGCCTATCGCCATATCGGGCACAAATTCCAGACTCCGAGCTGATACTAACTAGAAAAAATCAATATCACTTTGCCCGACCCGGGGATCGAACCCGAGACCGCAGCGTTGCAGTCGTACCATAATACAACTACGCCACCGAGGCAGTCTATCATTCATGTTTATGGATAATGGTTATGGATTTTAACTATATCATAATAGCGGTAAGCCACAGATTTTTCAAAAACATCACTGTATTTATTCCCTACCCCATCATGGTATGGAACACACGGCGAAAAGCGGGTGCCTGGTTGCACCTCTGCCTACCCCTTCGAAGATAAAAGGCATGAGTGTGTATGTGTGTGTGTATAATGTGAACATAATGATTTCTCACTGTTGCGTGGCGGTAGAAATAGTGAAAGCAGTAGTTAAAATTAACATAGTAAGTGCTACGTCTAGTGCCATAAAACATATCGTATTTCATTCATGCATAAATAATTTAAATAATAGAAATAACATAGCATTGATTCCTAAAAAAGTGATTAAAAATCTATACCGCACGGGTTCATCTCGCGGCACGACGGTGTCAGATTTGTTTCTGGTTAATTTAAAGTAAGTATAACAGTTTAATGGCGAATTTTATGGACCGTTTTTTATGTCTCAATAAAGTCTTCGTACAGCGAGCAACATCGTTAATCTAGATTTCTAATAAACCGTCCAAGACTTGTCTCGAATGTTTTTTGGAAATTAAGCAATGCTACAGCGACTTGGAATGAATGTTGGTTTGACTGCAATTTATATTTATAGCTAATTATACTAATCATTTTTTAAAAGTAGCTCTAAATTTTTTGGGATCAAAAGTGGCTTATTATCTTTAATCCAGAAATTGATTTATGTTTCTTATTGCATTTGAATGACGAGACGAGCATGCTGTTCGCCTGGGAAGCGATAAGATCGCTCATAAACATTAGCAACACTATACAAGACTTTGAATTACAAAGTACTGCGTGGTACTTCACTGCGCTCGTCACCACCACCACCATCATACCGGCCTTGTATTATACAGTGTCATTTCAACATTGCGTTACTAAATGAAACCACATATTCAGCGTGACCTCTGCTAACATCGTGCAAAATATTATCCATGGGTAACGCATACTTTCGCCAATAATCCCGATTATAGTTTTATAGTTTTTTGATCACGCTGTGTTTTAGCGCGCTTGACTTTATTCAGTGAATCACGTCACAGCTGACGATGTTATTACAAAACCTATAGGATTAAGAAGGGCAACTCACAAATTCACTTGCAATACATTCACTCACATAGCTGCAGCAGTACCGCTTGAGACGTGGAATTTGAAATAAAATAATTAAATTGCTACTAGAGCAGTCCCTACTCCCTAACTAATACGTTATAAATATCAACATGAAATAAAAAATTGTCATGTTATTGTATGAAAAGGAACTAATTACTTTTTAAGTGTAATGCTGTAAAGAAAAGTATTAATTCTTTAATAATAAACTTTGTTTTCGTTAATAAATAAGTTTACCTACCGAAATAGGTAGGTACTAAACAACTCGCAGTTGGGTTATTAAAAAAGTTACAGGATTTTAATCTATTGATATCATATTTTTTAGATTCCGTATGATATTTCAAAGTTCGTTTTAATTTTAACATCAATATTTCTGGACGTCATGCCTAAAATAGGTTTACGTAAATACTTTATACTACCAAACGCCTTATTATGCCTTCTGTACCTTCTAATTTCTAGCTACATTTTGTATCGCGTCAGAGTCGTTGATCTTGTTACTAACACATTGAAACTAACGTGCAGATACCAACATGTTATGTCTCTTTCGCACGCCATTCATTACAAACACGCACTCAAACACGCTGTGTTGCCAGTATAAACATTTTAACCGACAAGTTTGCTAAAATGACACAGCTTTTCAAAGAATCGGATATTAGTTTATTTATCACATGGATTTCTAACACACTTAAATAAGTGTATTAAATAATAAAATAACTAGGGCAATTATGCTAATGAAAAGTCTACTTAAACGAATACGCAGCAATGTCTTTGTATTGTAAAAATAACATTACTTTAAGCAATAAAACATACCAGAGCTCTAACATCATTTAATTTCAATATGCATTGTGGTACGGTTTAAATAGCATAGAACAATGTAAAACTAAAATTGCAAGATATTGCAGAATAAGGTAATAGTACCAAAGCTTGGTATCCCTGTGGGAGCACGTGTAACACGAACATCAGCTGGCGGGGCCAACGATCGCGCGCGCCAGCGGGCGCACGGCGCACTTGTCGGCATGTTCTTTGTATAGGGCTGCCATTACCTAAATTGCCGACGCCGGACAAACACGGCAAGAATCCCGGACATTTGGGCGAAATATGGGTTTATTCCCGGACACCTCTGACAGAGTACCCCAGTATCTCCGCACCGCAATAACAATCGTAATTTTTTATAGTTCCTGCCTGAGTAATAATACCTAAAACTGGCGTTGTTTACTAACCACTTATAAAGTGACTCGACCACCCGCCCTGTGGATTGGGGGCGTTTGGAGAATTCCACCACGGTATCCCCTGCCTGTCGTAAACGGCGACTAATAGGGGCCTCCGGGGGTCACGGGTGGGCGGGACGTGCCGCCCACCCATTAGTCTAGCCAACTTCTGTGACCCCCGTGATGGACATGTCCGAGGCAGCGTGTCTCACGCTGCCTCGGACACCAAAAGGTGGACACGGTACGGTGTATCGGGGGCTTCTGAGCCCCCGCAACAGGGAAAAGGACCGCAACAGCGGTACGCGCAGGGGCGGTTGCGGACGACAACTTAGACGTGAGTCAGAGGAAGCCCGCAGCCGTCCCTAATGAGCCGAAGATGGCCATTAAAAAAAAAAAAAAAGTGACTCGACCAAGTGCACAAAAATCCTTCTAAATACATATGTTTTACCTACTTACAATAATATTGGTCATTAGTCAATTGAATATCCTGGTTATCTTAAATTAAGTTCAGTCATTACTCACTATTGGAAGCTTTAGTTAAATACTAAAGCTTCCAATACGTACGTAAATGTTACTTATTCTTGACAAAAGTGTGCGTGTATTCTATGAAGTGGTAAAAATTAAACGTTTTTTACTCTACTCGTAAATTACGACAATTCCAGGTAATAGCAATAAGTACAAATGATATTTATCAAAATGTGTAACGTGTCGAAATACATCGAGATTCGCGGTCCGGGATTCGTGGACTTTATGCCTATCCCGCGCGGCCTAAAATATGGCCCCGCACTGGCTCCTCCAGGCGCATGCGCCGTGGGGCGCGGGGGCCTGCGCGCGCGTTGCCCGCCAGTCGCCACTCGGCACTCACCAGTTCAACATCGGCCACTCGTCCGGCAGCAACACGACGTGGCGTATGTCGATTTACGTACTAAATGTTAGGCGGATGCTCCCTATGTACTTACCGGTACCTATTGTAATTTTATTATTAAATCGTTTTGTATTGATCCGAGTGACCTTGCCTATGACATCGCTTTGGGAGACGCGAGCCATAGTTTTTAGTTTAGGTTTCATAGGTTTTTAGTTTAATTATTATTCTATTGTGTTAATTTTTATGTTTCTGTTGTGGTAAACTATGAATTACATTTACAAAGCTCGTGAATAAAGTGTTAATGTTTCCGAGAAGGTCGTTGAAATGTCTTTTGTACTTTTAGGGATTACTGAGTAAATGTTCAAAATTCCAATCTTCCAGAACCTCGCTGACACTCGTATCATAACGGTAGCATCATAGTCGGTTTCACGAAATCGATCGACGAATTTGACGGCTTGAGCGTGCGATTCTTGCTGATGTATCGTGTGATAGTTGATAGAATCTTAGGGTTGTGAGGCTTTTTGATAAGCTACGTGCGGTGTACGGACTGTGACCATTATCGAAGATGCCACAATGATTTCAGTCTTCTAAAGGAGATATAACTGGCTCTGACAGAATCTAGTAAGTGACTGTTGTTTAGATTGACCTATGTGACCTGACACAGAAGCATTGGTAATAATAGCGACCTCATCTTTTCGGTTTGGAATAAAGCTTCTTGGTTACGATGGCGCGATGTGACAGCTTATCGTTGCGCTCCGTGTGTGCATCTCTTGTTCGCGTGTGCGTGAGCATATTATCAATGAAACACACAGACCTCAGTGCGATGTTGACGCTCCGACGATTTCTCGTATACTAGTAGTGGCAATAGGATGTCTAAAATTAAAAGACCTTTTTTGTTATTTATTTTGTTTGAAAAATGTACTTCTTTATTTTACACTTATGGTTAAATTAATTAACTGCATGGTGTTTCTTTCAAATTGATTTTATCGCAGTTAAATTTATGTATTCGGTTACAAAATGACCCTGTATACTGCCCACTGCTGAGCACAAACCTCCTCTACCACTGAGAGGGTTAAGGCTAACTCGCGCTGGCCTAGTGCGGGTTGGTAGACTTCACGTACCTTCGAAATTCAGAGAACTTCTCGGGTATGCAGAGAACTTCTGGTATCGAGTGAACGGTTGTCATCTATCAATATAGGCAGAGACACACACACGGACTCACTCACGCCTTTTATCCCCGAAGGGGTAGGCAGAGGTGCAACTAGTGCAAGCACTTTTCGCCGTTATTCCGTCCCATGATGTGATAGGGGGCGAGCCTATTGCCATATCGGGCATAAATTTCAGGCTCCAAGCTGATACTGAATAGAAAAACCCAATATCACTTTGCCCGACCCGGGGATCGAACCCGAGACCTCAGCATTACAGTCATAATACAGCTACACCACTGAGGCAGCCTATAGACAGTTATATCGGCAAGGTAATTCAATAAGGTATTCCGGAATGGGAATGACGTATTTTTGCGAAAGGTCTATTTACAGGATATGTCATTTGCGTACATTATTGTTGTTTTCCATTAGCATTACCTATTTCAGGAAAGACTGCCTCGGTGGCGTAGTTGTATTACGGTACGACTGCAAAGCTGAGGTCTCGGGTTGGAACGCGGGTTGGGTAATTTGATATTGGGTTTTTCTATTCAAGATCAGCCCGGAGTCTGGAATCTGTGCCCGATATGGTGATAGGCTCGCCCCTATTACATTATGGGACAGAATACGCATGGTGAAAGGTAGGTGCACTAGTTGCGCCTCTGCCTACCCCTTCGGGGATAAATGGCGTGAGTGTGTGTGTGATTTCCGAAGAGTATCTAGGCTACGGCATATTGTCCAGAGATTTGTAATCCTCTGATGTATCCAATAGACTTGAGTGCCCTCTAGGCTTCAGTCATTAGTACGAACAGCTTCTGCAGTCAAATAAGCAGTTAAATTACACACGTAATAATATACCAAAGTTAGTTTATTTGTTTGTTACCCGTTAACTCCGTAACCGACCAACTAATCCTGCAGTATGTGGTTTTGAAAGTCTGAATACTACCAGCATAGAAGCAAAGTTAAAAAAAACAAATGAAGTTATGTAATATAGTGGGAACAAGCAAACTTTTTTAATAACCGCATCAAGGCATTACAATACGAGTTTTTAAGCGAATTCGCAAATGGTTCTATCGAAGTATTACGAAGTTTCACGTTTTTGCTCACTAACATAGAATTTCCGTGTTACACAAAAGGCTGTTATTTTATCGTTCTCCGTAGGATGCAGTTATATGACTCGACATCTATATCTATTAGGGTAGTGTGTATATATAGTGTATCTTATCAATAATACAAATCCGATTTTTTGGTTATTTGTTAGACGTAGGTACCTAAACGCAGATATAGCTGAAAGGACTTGGATGTAATTTCTTAAACGTATAGACCATGGCATGGTTTTATATGTATATTTATAAATAGTTCCCACACATACTCACGCTTTTTATCCCCGAAGGGGTAGGCAGAGGCGCAACTAGTGCACCCATTTTTCGCCATTATTCCGTCCCATGATGTGATTGGGGACGAGCCTATCGCCATATTTGGCACAAATTCCATACTCCGAGCTGATACTGAATAGAAAAACTCAATATCACTTTGCCCGACCCGGGAATCGAACCCAAGACCTTAGTATTGCAGTCGTACCACAATACAACTACGCCACCGAGGCAGAATAGTATATATAAATAGTTCCCTTGAGAAATAAATAATGTTTAATCAGACTTTTGAACAGATGTCACTGGCGTCGTCCTCGATATAGCGCTATAGATCGCTACAGTGATTTAGGGACTTCTGTAGCGGGAAAACAGCTTTACACTTTATTTATTTATTTATTTACACTTTATACCTACATGGAGTAAAGGCGGACTTAATGCCATAGGCATTCTCTACCAGTCAACCTAAAGTGGTGCAGAGATACAAGAGGGCAGGTGCGTCAATAATGAAAAATTAAATGAGGATTGAGGAAGCAAATGTCTTCAAAGTATACATCCTACTGAATAAACCTATAAATAAAAATGAAAAATACTAATAAAACAATACAATAAAATAGCTTTACACGCATGCAAAGCTGTGAACAACACTAGTGTTATATATCTAAAGGTATTTACACATCATCTAGCCCGCCGGCACTAACCCGACATGTTAGTGACGACGGACCGGTAGCTTTAGTGTATAGACGCATTTACAGAGCTAATTTTGAGCCTAATCTGCCAAATGAAACAATAGATTTAATTCAATATACTGTGGACGTATTTTTCGGTACTAAAGGATATTTCGCGAGCGTTACTGTGGGCTGATACTAATGGTAGAACTGACAACAGATGGGGAAAAGTTTTTCGAGTGGAGACCACGTAGGCAAGCACAGTGTTGGACGTCCTTCTACGAGCTACAAGGTAGACAGATGACCTCGTAAAAGTCAGAAAAAACCGCTGGATGCAGGCCACTTCTAACAAATTGGTCTGGAAGTCTTTGGGGGAGGCAGTGAACTTCCAAGGTTGAAGAATAATGATAATCGCAAGTAAAAAAGATATCCTCATAGCCATCCTACTAATATTATAAAGGCGAAAGTTTGTAAGAATGTATGGATGTTTGGATGTATGGATGTTTGTTCCTCTTTCACGAAAATACTGCTGATCCGATTTCGATGAAATTTGGCACACGGGTAGATCATGTCCTGGATTAACACATAGGCTACTTTTTATCCCGGTAAAATATAAACTGGGACTTTTATACCGAAAAAACTTTTGAACGCGGGCGGAGCCGCGGGCAAAAGCTAGTATTAAATAAATTTCATCGTTTACATATTTAATTTATTGTATAACTTTCTTCAAAAAGATTTTGACATCATGAATTCTCGCAATCACTTGGTGTTTAAGCTATAAGTCATACAACACATAACGTAAAATGAAAGACAAGCAACCTCGTACAAAATCTCATAATCAGCATTTTGTTTCATTTACCTTAAAGTTGATGTCATTTTGTGTATTGCTATCTCCATAATTGTACCTGTGTTTATTTTTCGTATTTGTCTGCTGCGTTAGTTGTATTATAACGTCGTTGGGTCCGTCTATAATTAGGTGATTAATATCATAAGACTTGTTAGCACGATAACAAGATGACATGACAACACGATGTGTTAACTAACTATTGTATCATTTATTGGTGGATCAAATAAAATGATAAATAAATACATTTACAGAACCAAAAACAAAATTATACAAGGAAGACAATTACAACCAATCACAATCATAAACAGATCGCATATCGAAATAAACAGACGGACAAAAATCAACAAGCCCTAATTGAAAACGGCCCCGGGGCGTTGTAATTCTCAGTGGTGTCGCACCGCGAGAATGTCCAAACTGGGAGCCAGTTATTTTGCTTAAACAACAATGTATTCACGCTTGGGAATAGGAAACTACACATTTTTCACGTTAACTTTTTCGTTAATGTGCATTTGATTTATTTTGTTTATCTGTGCCTAAAAGGGGAATTTATTGGTGTTTTGTGTTTTACAGAAGTTCAAAATGTTCATCGCAAAGGCCGGCAGACTTTCACAATTCTTCTAGCACTGTAGATGTTTACAAGTGCTACATTAGTTTATATTATGTTACCCTCTGGTACGTTTGCCGACCTGTAGTCTAAAGAGAAAAATAAACACTTTTGACTTGAAAACCTTCCTCAGTTTTTGTCGTCGGTTAAAAAGGTCAGGATAGATGATAATCAACAACGGTATCGTTTGGATATGTTATACTCATTTATTTATATCTACTAGTATAGTGGTCCTCCACTGGTCGAAATTCTACCACAATTCTCAATTTTTTGCATTCCTTATGTGAATTTTAATTATGCCAACTTTCATACTCCGTGGGCATTAGGCTCAACAAGGAGTACAAAGTTTTTTCTTCAGGTATTAAATAGAAGATTTATAGTAATGAATAAGACCTCACCTTGCAAAATAATTAAATACGAAAAATTAAAGAAGTGGATCAATCTTATAGCCTTATTAAGCGACATCAAATCGTATGATATCAATTATAATAAACACATCATACACAATAAATATAATAAACTGTATCCCACTTTATCAACTACTCGTCATAAAGTTTCAAATTAATTATGACGACGACGACCATTAATATTCCACATCCTGGGTTTTTGTCATACCTCCACACTATTAATCTAGAGAAAATTAAAAGAAAATGGAATCAACCACACTGTTCTTACAAAAGGATTTCAAAATGAATAAGCTTACTGTTAAAATTAATGATAGTCAACTCTTAAAACATATTATAATAATAAAGTGTGTTTGTTTGTTGAAGATAATTTCAGAAACTACTGACTATTCTATGCTCAAAACTATTTTACACATTAAAATTTTCACCGTATTTGAATAACTCAAGATAAATTTTATTTTATTTAATTTCCAAGGTAAGATAGATACGCGCGGGGTTGCGAGCAAAATGCTTGTTTATATATAATTGACGACATCAAGCAAAAGGAAGAGGTTATGAGGCTGAAACCCATCGTGTTAAGCCTCTTGGAGTAAATGGAGATAGAGTATATAATGTTAGTATACTAGACTACCATACCATACCAGCCCTATATTATATACTGCCCACTTGACTGCCTCGGTGGCGTAGTGGTATTGCGTACGCATTACGAGTACGATTTGCGCGCTGAGGTCCTGGGTACGAATCCCGGGTCGAGCCAAAAAAAAAAAATTGTGACTGGGTTTTTCCATCTTAAAATTTACTCAGTCGCAGCTCGGAGTCAGGAAGTTGGCGGTGTGATATCCCCGTGCCTCGGAAAGCACGTAAAGCCGTTGGTCCTGCGCCTGATCTCTCTCCGGTCATGTCGGATTGCCGTCTCACCGGACTATGAGAGTGAAGGAGTAGCGAGTGCACCTGTGTATTGCGTGCACACTTGTGCACTATAATATCTCCTGCGTACCTGGCTGATCTCCGTTGAGATTGGCCGCCGTGGCCGAAAACTGGCTAGGAGGATTTCATTTTTTTCACGGCCAACTCCTGAGCACGGGCCTCCTCTACAACTGAGAGGGTTTAGGCCTTAGTCCACCACGCTGGCCTAGTGCGGGTTGGCAGACTTCACATACCTATAGAAGACTGCTCATTATACATTTACAGCAAATCAATTCGTTATTATAAAACAAATTAACCATTTAGTAATGTAAGTGCAGCTGCACATTGCATGCAGTGATTTTTTATTCAAAGCTTAATAATTGATCTACTATTTTTGGGCAACTTGCTCATCTTATAGTACCATAACTTACCTGGATGTAGGTATAAGAGGTGACCAAATTGCAGCAACCCGACTTGAACTCAAACCCTATACAATTGTCTTACCAACAGAACTACGCGAAATCAATCGAAACATTCGCCGCCATAAACATTATGCACAGAATATAAATCAAAGCTGAGAATCGCTGTAATGACGCCGCGAAGCATTTTATTGCTTCTATGACGCAAAGCGAAATTCCGCCTTTCGGTAACCAAAGCGAATTCGCTCTAGTTTTATGGCAGCGTTTAGGGGTTAAGTGCGAAATGGAATGTAGATAGGACGTGGAAATACTTTTGAGATGCCAGAGGGTCGTTCAGACCTTTATGTGCCACGGATCGTTGTCGCATTATTGTGTTACGAATATGGCCGTTTGTTTTATAAAGCTGTAAAATATAGTTTCGGCGTATGTATGCAAATCCGTTGTAGGGTTGTAAGTTGTAACTTAGTATATGTTCATCATAGTAGGGTTTGAATTTGGGTTCAGAGAACGAAACCGCGGTTTATGATGAATATAGAACAACATTTTAGTATTTTTTGTATCGTATTGGACTATTCGAGATAATATTACATTTGATATTGCTAGAAATAACCATCTCCAATAAAGTAACTGGCATTCCCATTTACATTCCCTGGACAAAGAGTTCTCATAAACGCCCTGTTATTAGCAAATATACTGAAATTCCAACTTTATCACGTAGTTATATTACTGATATTGCGTTTAATATATTTTCTAAATAAAATTATATTAAAAAAAATCTAATAAAGCTGCAGCAGTCAATTGATATAATATCGTAGCATACGTTACGGGCTCTACGGCGTAGCGTATGGCGGTCGTAGCGAAGCCGTAGATGTTTCGTAGACTTTCCGTAACCTATTAGTTGTTCCCCTACATCTTTATACATTAAATCACTCGCTCGTTTTGTATGGCTTTCGTGTAAAAGAGTTGAAAATAATATTTCTTTAGTGGCAGTGTATTTTTATATTTTCACTGTTCCCGTATCCTTAAAAATGTATTAAGTGCAAAGTGTTGTTATGTCATGATATATTTACACATACTTTATATCATAAAAGCTCTAAAGATACTTTAATATCGTGTCTGGTATGTAATATAAGTATACCTAAGTAATATGTATATCAATATGGAGTAGGTTATTGATTAAATCTCAAGACCCCGATGCTTCAGAGAGCGCGATAAGGTATCGGTTCCGATATCCGGCGGTTATCAAATGGCAGCTGTCGTTAGAGCGAAAACTCCATTAAAGGCAAAAATAAATTTACAATATGGTAGCTTTGGACTAAAACCTAAATCTACATCTCATCCCACAACGATTAACATAAAAGCGTATCAAAATATCGCAATCCCCACTTTATCCCACCATTGTTGAATGCTTTTGATGAGTGAATTTGAGAAGCGGAATAGCGAAAAATAAAATTATTCAAACACAAACTCTTCAGTGGATATCTTTCGATAATGACTGCTATTCATCCCGACAATACAGCTCGGTGGATCTAAAGTCTCCCATTCACAAGACGTAGGTGCTTTATTCACGAAGATTTCTTGGACTGAAATGAGCGGTTCTCTATAACAATTCATTATAATGCTATTGAGAGATCTTCATTGTGTGCGAGCCATTATAGTCTCATTTACAGTAACAATAACTGCAGAGGTCACTGTTTATAACGTCAGTCAGTTTAATTTTTTTATGATTTGATAATTTCCAATTTTAATTGGGGGAGATGTGAATCTTTTTGCTGCAATAGACTGTATTATTGAATTAACAGATTTAACTGATGGCTTACGTTACACATCGATCGAAAGTTTGTCAGTGGTATGAAAGGATTATAGGTTCAATTCATGCATTGATATAATGATTTTTTTTTGTGACCCTCAATTTCATTTATAGAGCGGGCGTTTCTTTAAATATTGTTTTTTACGTCGTTTCTTAAACAAGGATTACATTATTCCGGGCGGTAATAGTCCTTTGCCGAATTAAATTATTCTTCACTAAACAAAACGTTTTAATAAAAAAGATATTTGTGATTGTGGTTACAACTTTATAGTCAAGCACAATTTTGACTGACACCTAAACTTCAAACTTAATTATCCTAAGAATCTAAATAAACGAGGCAATAGAAAACTCAATAAGAAACGATGCCCAAAAGTGGGAAGACGCAAAAAATAACGTAAACTCTGAACGTAACACTACTTGGTTCTTTCACAACTTTGTTCCTAATGACACTAAGTCACATTTCAATTAAACTTGAATTATATAAACAATTAATATTATGTATATTAGTTTTGTTATAAAATACCGTAATTCGATTCAATTTTGACCTTTGAATAACCTGTAACTGCGAGATGCCCTTCGAGCTTTAGTCGCTCTGATGTAGTAGAGTTTACAGTTTGAAAATTGATAGTTGTTTTTGTAGGGTTGAAATAATTTTGTTTATTATTTTGAAGTTAGAGGCTAAGGAAAGGTAGTTTAAAGAGCCCAATGTGCTTAGTTTGTCGCCTTAAAGTGATTTTAGGTTCTCCTGCTCGACGTCACCTTGGAGCCTGAAGTTTGTGCCGTAATATCATGAGACGAAACACATATGGCGTAAAGTGGGTGCCTTAGTTGAACCGCTGCCTTCTTTCGGCGATAAAAGGCGTGAGTCTGTATTTGTTTTGTTTGTGTATCGCCTTCTTGGTGTACTGGCAGCGGGCTTTCGACTGAGAGGCCTTGGGTTGGATCTAGATCGAGCAATACTTTGCGTGGTTTTCTTAAGCTGTCATTCCGCAGAACGCGGCAGACGGCAGACGGCAACAGCTTGTGTCGCGACGGCAGACGGCATTACTATGCAGTATTAAATTGACTTTTGCAACTGATTGGCAAGTGACTTCCTAGCGAGCGTCATTTGCCGTCGTGTGCGGAATCGGTCTCATACAATTAGTAGTGCCGTCTGCCGTCACACAACACATGCATGCACAAAAAAGACAGATGGTTGAAATTAGAGGCATCAAGCTCCTCGAAAATCTTACTAATATTATAGAGGCGAGAGTTTGTAAGAATGTATGGATGTCTAGATGTTTGTTACTCTTTCACGTAAAAACTACTGAACGGATTTCGATGAAATTTGGCACACAGGTAGATCATGTCCTGGATTAACACATAGGCTACTTTTTATCCCGGGAAAACATAAAGCGGGACTTTTATCCCGGAAAAACTTTTTAATGCGAGTGGAGCTGGGGGCAAAAGCTTGTACTAAATACATATCCTTCACCACCACCTAAAATTATACTGATTTATACTCATTATGTATCTATGTCTATGATATTACTGATTAAGCTCTAACCAAAACCTGCTAAATACAATACTCTATTTCGCTGCTAACACATTCTTTACGGGTATCAGGTAAAACCGGCTTTGTTATTCAACGCCGCTCCCAGGATTTAGCCCTTTTAGCTGATCAGATATATGATTTATTGCGCAGAACATATTTCCGCTTTATTTATTTGTGAGTAAATATATTTTTTTAAATTTAGAACCCTGTTTCTTTTTTTAGTTGCTTTTAGGTGTTTATGTCTGTGGCAGTGTCTACTTTAATGCTGGTCACATTTATGTGTATCTAAATATTTTTTTTATTTCAATTAAAGGCGCGATGCCATTAGGCAAGTTACTTTTATGCAAGTTGTAAATTGCATGCAACTTGAACAAACCTGCATACAAGCTACAACATGCATGTGGGTAGTTTGAACTTGTAAATTTTCATTTAAGTGACGCACAATTTGTACGGGCACAGGTAAGTTGCATGTTTTGAATTGCAAATGAGTGACGGTGTCTTTTGCTGTACAAATTATAGAAACATAATAGCTGTTGAGTGGAGGCATAAGAAAATAATTATCTTTATTGAGGAGTATCACAGAAACGAGTGCCTTCCACACATGATTTCCTACTCAATTTTGAACGTCTCCACTTGCATTCAAGTAAAACTTCCATGCAATTTGCACACTCTCGAGAACATGTTTCCAATGTAAGCAACTTATACGCATATGTGACGTCACACTTGCATGCTAGACTTGCCTAATGGAATTGCGCCTTAAATGAAAAAAGTATGCCACTCGCCTAATGGCAAGCAAGACAACCGGCCTAAGCAGTAGCAACACCATACAAAACTTTGAATTACAAATACTAGGTGGCACTCCACTGCACTTATCATCCTGAGACACAACATGTCTCAGTAGTTACGCTGGCTACATTGTCCCAAGGCACACACCTCTGACTTTTCGAAGTTACGTGTGTATTGTTTAATTATCGTTCACATTAACGGTGAAGGAAAATGTCGTGAGGAAACCTACATACCTGAGAATTCTCCATAAGAATTTCGAGGGTATGTGAAGTCTGCCAACCCGCACTAGGCCAGCGTGGTGGACTAAGGCCTAACCCCTCTCAATAGTAGAGGAGGCCCGTGCTCAGCACTGAGGAGTATATAATACAGGGCATTTTTTATTGCATCGAATGACGAGACGAGCATGCCGTTAACCTAATGGTAAGCGATACGACCACCCATAAACAGTAGAAACACCATCCAGCACCTTGAGTTACAAAGTACTGTATGGCATTCTACTGCGCTCGTCATCCTGAGACATGAAATGTTAAGTCTCATTATGTCCTATAGTTATACTGGATACAATGCTCTTCAAACCGAAACACAGTGCATGCACACTGCTGCTTGGCGGTAGAAATAGACATTCCGGTGGTACCCATCCAGACATTACATATGAGAGTCCTACCACCAGTATAGGGCTGATTGCATTGCATTGCACAATGTCCTGCACACCGGAATATAAGCGTGCATGCACATTGCTTGACAGTAGAGACATTGCGATGATACCTACGCAGAGGTCCCTCGCATATGAAAGACCTACTACTGGTAGTAGGTCTTTCATAAGACTGGTCTTATTGCACTAAATTGACAGCGACATGAGGCATCACGAATTTCTTTGAACGAATTTGGCATTTGATGTAACGCAGTATTTTACGCCTTATTTACTGCAGTCAAATAGAAGAGGCCTGTGATCAGCAGTGGGCAGTATTAACACATGGCTGGTATTATTTATGCCCGGTACAACAGCGATGCTGAGGTCTTGGGTGCGATCCCCGGGTCGAGCAAAATGATATTGGATGTTTCTATATAAGAAAGTAAGACAAAGATATACATGACGAGGGCATTTCTATTATGTAACGGTGTCATGAGTATTGCATATAAAAGTTGCACAGCAGTTATTTATTCCGCTGCGGAGCCAGTTCATCTGCAAACTTCATCGGCTCACTTAAAGTTGCCGAGTTCTTTGTAAAACAAATAAGGTATTTGAATTTTCCCAGCCCACTTTGAATTGAATACTCACTGGCTCCGTACTCAGCTTTTAAAACTCATGTTTTAAAGAGTTTAAGACTATAGTTTTTGTCGAAGTTCCGCGGTGAAATTTATTTTGTGAATTAATTTTGTCGTAATCAGCGCGTTGTTTACTAATCTATACTGATATTGTAAATGCGAAATTTTGTAAATGTTTGTTAAGTAAACTCAGACAAAGCTTGATTTGGATGATATTTGGCACTCGCATAGACCATGTCCTGGATTAGCACATAATTTCCTGGTAATTTTCTCTCGTAGGATATAAAATAACTTTTTAATTTGATTATGAACGAGATGGCGCTGGCTTTTTTACATGGCTCTATGGATCGATAAAATGATTTAGGGTCTTCTATACCGAGAAAGGTTTTAGCGTGGACGAAACCGCGCGCAATATCTAGTTAATCATAAATCTCGGGATGAAAGTATTTAACTCAGAAAAGAGTTTGAGCCAAACACAGTTACTAATAAATATCTTATTTACTAGGAAGGAGCGCTAGAAGAATTTTTAATCACTGTTTGATTAGAAGTTATTACACATACTAAGATATTACGTAGTATTTCAGCAACTTCCAAGTATCTATTGATTCTCGTTTCACGGAAAATTTGTGTTAAGTTTTCAAACGGATTTCCTGCTGCGTTATTCACTACATTATGCAAAGAGGATTTTGAGGCGACATAATATTATAAATTACATCGGGCACAAAAGTGAATACCGACAAGATATGTCTGGATGATTGCTGCTTTTGATAGGTCCGTCTGGAAATCTTTAGGGAGGCCTATGTTCAGCAGTAGACGTCATGTGACTGATGATGATTCATACATGTACATACATATACACTCACGCCTTTTATGCCCGAAGGGTTAGGCAGAGGCGCAACTAGTGCACCCACTTTTCGCCATTATTCCGTCCCATGATGTGATAGGGGGTGTGCCTATCGCCACATCTGGCACAAATTTCAGACTCCATCCTGATAGTTAATAGAAAAATCCAATACCACTATGCCCGACTCGAGGATCGAACCCGAGACCCCGGCATTGCAGTCTTGCGGTAATTAACTACGCCACCGAGGCAGTCAATTTGTATAATTCAATAATAATTAAATCTATAGTTATAAGGGAATATATGTTATAAGGGACGCCCTCTAGCCAGATGGCGGGATGACTTGCACAAGAGGGCCGGCAGCAACTGGATGCATAAAGCAGCAGACCGGGCTCTGTGGCGTATCTTGGGAGAGACCTATGTCCAGCAGTGGACTGCAACGGGCTGATGATGATGATGATGAAGGGAATATAGAATTCCTTTTTTTGACTTGACTCTGCCTCCCTTCATTTGGTACTCTAGCTGCGCCTATGTTAATAAGCGAATAATTATATTATATGGGTCGTATTTAAGCCTTCCACTTCATGTAGATATACAAAGTTTGCCTTATCCACTTTCTGTCAGTTGTCTTTTGAACTTAGTCGGCTTATCGTGTGGAAACTTGCTCACTGTAACTCAAACAACGTCGCCAAGGCGAGGAAGATAACTCTTTAGGTCAAGTTTTATTCAAAACCGTACTCTGAGTTTTAGCGAAAACACATGGAAAACAGTTAAGATATTTCGAAATGTGCAATTTTTTGCTAAGAGGTTTCCAATACTTTTAATCGATGTCCCGTATGTACTATGAACACCCCAAAATTCAATTAAAAATCGTGAACAAAAAGATAACATCGAAAAAAACACTTATTAAAGTTAACAATAAGTTAACATCGGTGCAATCCAATTACGCATTCAAGTTGATTGCCGGCGAGTACAATACGGTTGCCGATCGCAACTACAGTGAAGAAAAGGCGCCAACTTTCACGCGTGCGCAAACTGAAACAGGCCCTAAACACCACTCATGTGGAGTCAGTCTTACCGGGGATTTCGGTTAGGACGGACGTCGCCTGGTCCCCGGCCGAATCGCGATCACAGCTGCGTACGTCAGGTTCATAAACGCAGATGGAAGTCCACGTTAGGTAGTAATGTGAAATGCGTG
The DNA here is from genome assembly GCA_949316025.1 of Lapara coniferarum. Lineage (NCBI taxonomy): Eukaryota > Metazoa > Arthropoda > Insecta > Lepidoptera > Sphingidae > Lapara > Lapara coniferarum. Next base: position 14,884,762 of record OX438934.1, on the reverse strand, counting down.
ATGTTTGCACTTGTGTTGGTGCTGTTGACAGTGCTTGAGCCGTGTGTGCTGTTATACCATCGGCAGTTCGCGGTATATGTTCCGGATGGACCGGAGAGAGCTCACGACGTAGCCCATAAGCATGGCTTCGTCAATCACGGGGAGGTAAGATGTCACCAATCACCATACACAAATTGCACATCGATGTCACTTGATGATGTTTGTCGAAGAATAAAGGAAGATGTCATATTTTCCGTTATTCCACTAAGGCTTTGATGTCGTATAAAAATGCCTTTTGCACTTGGTCAATGATGAGTTCTGATGAGACTTGTCATTTCAATAAAGAAGCAAACGTTTCATTGATGTTAATACTCAGTTTTAACATCTGTTTTTTTCTCCTTTTCATCTCTCTTTGTTCTGCTGAGATTTTCACTCAGTAATCCAGCTTTTTCTGCTGTTTTTAATCCGTCAGTACTAGGTACTTATTTCAGATGTTATCCTCAAATGCTTGTCAGAATCTTTGTATCACTGAATTCACATATTTGCTTATGTTTCTCTTCCAATAGACACAACTACCAGTGAATAAACTTCGGGAACTTGTTAACACTTAAACGATTACGGGGTGATTGTAGTCAGAGATCAGTGTTTTGGTCGCGATATCAAAATCTACATCACTAGCTAGCACTGTTGATTCGACGTATTATCTAGGTTTTAGATTAAGAAGCCACTTATAGCTCTAAGGGCCCTATGATTCTTCCTCTCAGTAGATTTTTTTAATATCAGTAGGTACTTCAAAACTAAACTTTATCTTTATAATGTTAAGCGTTAAAGTTATCCTTAACTTAGGAATGAAAAAAAATCCGTAAATACTTTCAGCCTTTTGGAACTCCCTTGTTTCCTCATATTAAGTCGCAACATGTGATGTATGTATCTTTGTGACGCAGCTTGGCTTAAATTCTAAATCACAGTTCGGATTAAGAGTTAATACTTGCCCCATTCTATGTCAATGCTAAACATACAATATTGTCATGTTTAGATTGATTAGAAGTAAATACAAGAACTCCCCCCGAATGGATTTGATTAGCACACAAATATACGTCTTCTTAATATTCTTCTTGTTCTTCTTTCTTAAGTATAAAACAAAGTCGCTTCCCGCTCTCTGTCCCTATGTATGCTTAGATCTTTAAAACTACGCAACGGATTTTGATGCGGTTTTTGCTAATAGAGAGAGTGATTCAAAAGGAAGGTTTATGTGTACTTTTATCCCAGAAAAACTTATTAACGCGGGCAGAGCCGCGGGCAAAAACTAGTTAATTAATATATTTATAAGATACATTTTTTCCTAGTAAATATCAAATTTCGTAAATAGCTAAGGCAAATTCTCTTCAATTTATTACGGTCAAATTTTATTACGGTTTTTAGCGCTAATTCGACATGACAGCAGATTCCTTGCGATTTCTGCTTCATTACTTCCAAACCTTGTGTATACCAGGATTCTCATACATCATTGAAAGCTATATTAATTGTCGTATAAGGAAATATATTGATACATTACTGTCATGGGATCGCACAATAATAATTGATAGCTCGAGTTTTCCTCGAATATATACGATACAATGGGGAAATGGATAAACACAAAATGATGGCTTATTATTATTTTATCTCACCTCGATAAAGCAGCTATAATGTACCTATATTTCCCTATCGTGTACAAATTCAGATTTAGGAAACCCACGTGTGTTTTTATTGGTAAAAGCACATTGTTTTTCTTTTCATTGTCTCTCTACCTGGGGATTTAACTCATTATCTGACCGTTTATAGCATAAATACACTGTTAGTCAATACATATTTTGTATCGAAATTTATATTTTTATTCGTTTTCACAATAATCTTTTTATCGCTGTTTTATACACCTTAATGATAAGATAACCAAGTTATTGGTGCTTGATGAGAAATGTTTCTCCTGCTCATAAATAGCACATAATATCACCCAGAACACATTTTTGGTATTCCTTTTTTTAAATAATATGTAAAATTTGTCAGCTGTGCAGGACCAATAATTAAATAAATAACACTGCCCACACTCTTAGTTTTAGATTATTTGTTGGTCCGTTTCGTAGGTATTTGAATGTTATTATTTTCCATTTAAATTTTAAATATTATAGAATTAAATCTTCTTTTACAACAATTACGTCTTTCTGTGAATTTTCAGTAAAGTTTTTTTTTATATGGAACAATGTTCTACCACGCTATTCAGTAACACTCGTTCTTAAGAATATTATTCACGATAACGCGAATATTCAATAAAGACGTTTATGGGTTCAATAATTTGATTTTTTTCATGAAACATATAAGCTTTCGATTCTCTTGGACTTTTTGCAGTTTACACACACACACTCACGCGTTTTTATCCCCGAAGGGATAGGCATAGGCGCAACTAAGTGCACCCACTTTTCGCTGTGCATATTCCGTCCCATGATGTGATAGGGACGAGCCTATCACCATATCGGGCACAGATTCCAGACTCCGGGCTGATACTGAATAGAAAAACTCAATATCACTATGCCCGACCCGGGGATCGAACCTGAGACCTCAGGATCAGTTTTTGCAGTTTAGATTAGTTCAATACTAGTCCGCGGTTTATCGATGTACAAAATAACTTTAACGGAATGAGAGTCAATAAAATTATTTTTCATTAAGTGCAAAAACATACTTCTTATCTTACTATCTTGTCTTATTGACTAATCCTACTAATATTATAAATTTGGCACACGGGTAGATCATGTCCTGGATTAACACATTTTATCCCGGGAAAATAAAAAGCGCGACTTTTATCCCGGAAAAAAATTGTAACGCGTGCGGGAGCCGCGGGCAAAAACTAGTATTATAAATAGGAATGTTTATGACAATGTTTGGATATTGGCATGTTCTGATATTTATTAAATTAAAGCCATACCTACTAAACATAGTATACGTAGTAACGGTGTATCTATGAATATGTTTTGAAACCAATAAACCCACAAAGTTGCCAAAAAATTATCTGTTACACTTATTAGTGAAAATAAAAACTATCTTTCTACATGTAACCATGTTTAAAATTAATTGTGCCATGTTTTGCTTTCGCGCGTAACAGATGGCGTTAGTTGTCATATTCAAGCAGTTATGTCTACGTCTAGTGTGTCTAAGTACGTGATTAGATCCCTTAGAATGGGCTTGACGATAAGCCGGCGGGTAGTCGTAAATCATGTTTGAAAAGTGTGATGCGCCGACCCCACATTAGAATGCGATAGAGGGAGATAGAAGTATAACGCCGGTATCCCCAAAGAGAGAGAGCTAATTTTAGTTTTAATAATATGGAAAAAACCTTAAAAAGTAAGCTAAAGACATTTTTAGACAGTCTCAGATCCGAATGTTTCCGTAAATTTCCCCACTCAGAGTGTTTAGCTCTGATCGCGATAAGCTTTTAGCTTAATTGTATGTATTCGTAAATACAGATTTTTCGTGCACAAAACTTTTCTAGGTCGTGATATTTCAAACTTATGCAAACTTTCCTCATTACGTATGAGTTATATAGTTTACATATAAATTGACTTCTGTTATATGTTTTGTCAATACTTTATTCAGAATTAGGGATGGAATTTTGCACTAAATTTTTTTGCTCTATAATAAATCTATTTTTTGTCTCCTTTTTCTCTTTCTAGTGCTATGTTCCACATGATATTCAGTCGCCGTAGATATTTCAACACTCCGCTCAGTCATCGAAAGTGCTAATGAATATGCTACAATATACATAAATAATAGAATACTTGATAAAAAAAGTATTTGACTAGATTTCCAGCCCACTCAAGTACACTCAGCTAAACATTTATTACTATTATATGCCGCGTCGGTGTCCTTTGCTGGTAAATGATAGGTCTACCCTTAAATAGATTACCTTACGCATACTCACGCCTTTTATCCCCGAAGGGGTAGGCAGATGCGCAACTAGTGCACCCACTTTACGTCGTGCGTATTCCGTCCATGATGTCATAGGGGGCGAGCCTATCGCCATATCGGGCACCAATTCCAGACTCCGGGCTGTTAATGAATAGAAAAAATCCAATAGCACTTTGCCCGACCCGGGGATCGAACCCCAGACCTCAGCATTGCAGCCGTACCGTAATACAAATACGCCACCGAGGCATACAAATAAATTGATTACCTTTAAGTCTCATAATAAGAAGCAATTACGATGCATGCAATGTCCTTCACAACGAAACACAACCCTATTGCTGATAGCGGTGACACGTGTCTATCCGAGGAAACTCTCCCATACCACCCTTCCAATAAACTCACTCATAGATAAAAGACTTAAGAACCCGATATTTGATTAAAAAGAGCAAGAATTGAAGTTAACGACCCAAAGAGCAGCTAACCACAGATTAATCTCTAGATTAATTCAACGAATTTATTTTCAGGAGTTTTTTCAGTGGGAAAGGTTTCGAGATACTCGAGCCGGCGGAAATTAATATATCTTTCGGATTTTAGACGCTAAAAGAAATTAAAATACAAGAGAACGATATTTATGGTTATTTTTTTAATTTAACTTTTCTTCGCGTTCGCCGATAATAGCCTTTAGAAATATATTTTTGTTAAATGATTTAAATTATACCTACACTCGATAAAAAGAATTTGATCGAAAGTAAATAAAAAAATGAAATGGAATATTTAAATGAATAAAAGTTTGATTACGTTTGTCAAAGTCAAATCTTTGATTGGTGGGTCATTCGCATCCTTATCGCTTTAAAATTAAATACATTTTCGCGCGTCTTCTTTTAAGTCTTTCAACTGAATGACTGTTATGATCTTTCTAATTGATTTTCCTGTCAAGTGAAAGAAAGAAAGAAGAAAGAAAGAAATAATAATTTATTGTCACGGTACATGTGATACATAAAAAAGCAAACAAACAAAGAACAACATAATATTTACCGCGACAACTAGTGGACTAGTGTATACTTCTTTTCGTGCTTCTATCATGTTAGTGAACATGTCGCTTGTCTAATCTATACTAATATTATAAAGCTGAAGAGTTTGTTTGTTTGTTTGAACGCGCTAATCTCAGGAACTACTGGTTCGAATTGAAAAATTCTTTTTGTGTTGAGTAGACCATTTATCGAGGAAGGCTTTAGGCTATATAACATCACGATGCAACTATTAAGAGCGAAGATATAATGGAAAATGGGAAAAAAACGGGGAAAATAATTCATCCTTGAGGGCTTCCATTGCGTGCGCTTCGAAAACGGTTCAAGATACCAAAAAATATATCTATGAAAGAATTATTCCTCTTGAAATGATCTAAAAAAATGTCCGCAACAGTATATGTCTATCTTTTAAGATTAACTCTCTAGAACCGTTTTTATGATAATCAAATTTGGTCGAAATTAATGCATTATTTGTTAAGAGTTGTATCAACGTCATAATATTAATCTTTATCCAAATAAATGTGTTGGATAGAGTGATTCAACGGGAAGGTTTTTATGTACTTTTAGCCCGGAAAAACTTATTAATTATATATAAAACCTGTAGTGCTCGCGGCTCCGCCCGCGTGAAAAAGTTTTTCCGGGATAAAAATATTTTCCCGGGATAAAAAGTAGCCTATAGCACTCAGGAATAAAGTAGCTTCCTATTAGTGAAAGAATTTTCAAAATCGGTTCAGTAGTTCTTGAGATTAGCGCGTTCAAACAAACAAACTCTTCAGTTTTATAATATCAGTATAGATATTTAAGATAAAAATCCTAAACTAGGATTGTAAAATATACGGTACTTAGTTTGTTTGGGTCCTGCTGTGTATCCAAACAATAGTGTACAAATAAGTACTGTATATCAAAATTTGACATTACAACTAAAACTTGCCACAATGGATTAGTGTCACCGATAAAGAGAGATGCAATGTAATCAGCCCTGTTTTATATAAAGATGAATAAAGATATATGCTTTACTAGCTTTTGCCCGCGGCTCCGCCCGTGTTAAAAAGTTTTTCCGGGATAAAAGTCCCAATTTATATTTTCCCGGGATAAAAGTAACCTATGTGTTAATCCAGGACATGATATACCTGTGTGCCAAATTTCATCGAAATCCGATCAGTAGTTTTTGCGTGAAAGAGGAACAAACATCCATACATCCATACATCGAAACATCCATACATTCTTACAAACTTTTGCCTTTATAATATTAGTAGGATAAAGAGAAATGGACTAGGTACAATTGTAAGCACAATTACCCTGGAGTTGAACCTATTACTCAATCGTGATCCTCTTATTATCCTACTAACATTATAAACGCGAAAGTTCGTAAGTATGTATGGATGTTTGTTACTTTTTCACACAAAACTACTGAACGGATTTCGATGAAATTTGGCACACGGGTAGATCATGTCCTGGATAAACATATAGGCTAGATTTTGTCCCGGGGAAATAAAAAGCGGGACTTTTATCCCGGAAAAACTTTTTAACGCGGCCGGAGCCGCGGGCAAAATTTAGTAATTTGATAATTCTGTTGTTTTCAATAGTTACATAATGAAAACATTCCTTCCCATCATATTTTTTGATTTTCATAACCATGTAACTGGATTTTCCCTTAACAGAACAGCGAAAACTTCAATAAAATACGTTCAGCCACTTCTCTCTTACGAATGTTGGTAAATTCACAATCTTCAACGAGAAAAGTAATTTAAACTCAGTTTTTTATTTCAACCAATCTTAGAGTATTTATAATTCAGGGATTCTGTTTATCTCCTACAAAAGCACTAAATCCAATCTCTAGGGAATTAAAGAGGGAACTACGAACGATTTAATAATTCACCTACGGTAAACTGGTGAATAAGACCCAGTTCTTGTAAGTTACGTGTAGTAGTTTTTTATATATAGTTCCCTTCTTCTTGATTGTGAAACGAAATATAACTATACTGCCTCGGTGGCGTAGTTGTATTACAGTACGACTGCAATGCTGAGGTCTCGGGTTCGATCCCCGGGTCGAGCAAAGTGATATTGAGTTTTTCTATTCAGTATCAGCTCGGAGTCTGGAATTTGTGCCCGATATGGCGATAGGCTCGCCCCCTATCACATCATGGGACGGAATGACGGCGAAAAGTGGGTGCACCAGTTGCGCCTCTGCCTACCTCTTCGGGGATAACAGGCGTGAGTGTATATGTATATGTATGTATGGAGATAGGCTCGCTCTCCATAACATTATGGGACGGAAGTTAGGAACACACATGACGAAAAGTGAATGCATTAGATGCCTACCCCTTCTTCTTTTAAAGGCGGTGTGTGTGCCTTTTTGGTCTGGTAGCAGAGCATAATACTACTCCTTATTATATTATTATTTAATCACCTGTCTAATAATGTGGATAATGCAGTCAGTTATTACCTTTATATGTACCTGTAATTGTTAATATTTTGTGATCTATTGTATTTTCGTATTGTCAGCATGAGCTTTAACGGTGTAGGAAAACATCGTGAGGAAACTTGCATACTGAGAAGTTCTTTGAATTTCGAAGGTATGTGAAGTCTGCCAACCCACACTAGGCCAGTGTGGTGGACTAAGGCCTTAACCCGCTCAGTTGTAGAGGAGGCCCGTGCTCTGCAGTGGGCAGTATATAATAATACAGGGCTGGTATAGTATAAAGATAAACAACAAGATTATGGGCACAGGATGTCTTCCTGTGCCGATTTTGTAACGATTTTAGTAAAATGATGTACAAAAATGTGTATAGATATGGAGTAAATCACATCCTTGTAGATTAAACTGTGCATTATAGATGCCGAATTATCTATGATAAAAAATAAATGAAAAAAAAAAGACATTGTCTACATATTATATATTATACCTATATACACAACACAAGAGCACACAATAGCGAAGGAACTAAGCTCTCCGAATGTCACCGTTTCATACAACGCTTTAGTTTTCCGCTTACTGGATTAATAAACTGGGAACAAACAAAAAACCGTTCTTTTAAAGAGTATTGTTATGTTTTTCGTAACAAAACCTTTATGGCAATATTGTAGCCTTTCTTTGTGTTTACTGGAATACATCGCTAAGTACTTTTTTGAACTGCTTTTGACTTGAATATAAAAAAAAATGTAAGGTATTGTATTTCCTAGATGATATTGCGTGACACGTGGCAATCTAAATGTTTCTTGATGTTACACAAGACCCAATTTAATTTCTGATACAGAGAAAGTGGGGAGGGGTCTTACGCCAGGGGAGGACATCTGCTCCCTTGGATTTTGTATACCTACGCTGTATGCACGTGTAGCGAATTGAAGGAAAATCCTAGATTTGATCCCTCTTAAACCATCCGGCAAGCGCAGCATTGAATATCCACCAGTAAGTGGGCGGACGAATTGATAAAGGTCGCAGAAACAGGATGGATGCAGGCAGCTTCTGACAGATCCCTCTGGAATTATTTAGGGCCTCCATTTCAACAGTGAACTTTGTGATGATGATAATGAGCTCAAAACTTGTTCTAATAGTTCATTAGCTGTTTCCTTGTAAATAAGAAGAAGGTAGAAAGATACTTATTAACAAATGAACTATATTCACCCCGAAATCACTGAATGAGCGTTGATGGCTTATCATCAATTTAATGCGAGATACTAGGGAGTGAACTATTTGATTGCAATCGCGTAAGTGATGCGACATATAGAGAGAGAATCCGTTTTATAGTTCTATCATTAATACTTAGTTCACTGCGCTCGTGACTGTACGGTGTTTAACTCGTACGGTGTGAAATAGTATTATGCATTACTACTATCGCGTTGAGGTCTCGGGTTCGAATACCGGGTCAGGCAGTGTTATTGTTTTTTTTTTACTCAGTATCAGTCTGGAGTATGGGAATGTGCCCGGTGCATGGCAATAGGCCCACCCTCTTTTAAATGGAACCTGACATCTGGTGAAATTTAATACAAAATAGTTTCATTAAATCCATATTTATAAATGTCAAATTAACTCTGTCTGTCGTCAGTCTGTTAAGCTTTCACGGCTGGACCAATTTCGATGGATTTTCGCATGGAGTAAGTTTGAGACCCTGGGGAGTACATGAGCTACTTTTTATTCCGAGAAAAAATATAGCGGGGCTTTTATTCAAAAAAAAAATTTCACGCGAGCGGAGCCGCCAGCAAAAGCTAGTACAACAATAAATCTTAATTTTGGGCATAATATTTACATCATAGCAAAAGAAAAAACCATAAACAGGACAACGTCAACCGAGATTTGTCAAAAAAACGTCCACGACACGTTCTGACTCCCAAATACGAATAGAAAAGTTTCCCCCACAGTTCGTAAGTAGCGAATTACTTACAGCCGTCTGAAGTTTGGTGACAATTTATGACTATTTAGATGAAATACACTTGATAAGGAAGTCGGGGCAGGAAAATCTGATTTCTAGGTCGACCTTCTTGCTCGTGAGATATTATAGCGTATGTATGTATTAAGGTTTATAATTTTACTTACATATACATACATACACACTCACGCCCTTACCCCATAGGGGTAGGCAGAGACTATTGAGCGCCACATGCTACGATCTTGACAAACCTCTTTCGCCTCTTCCACATTCATAGTTCTTTTCATACATTTTCGTCTGCTAAGGGTACTCTGACCTGCCCTTTTCTGAGAAGATCATTTATCTGGTCAGAGAATGTTCTCCTCGGGCGTCCTTCGATAGTTTTACTTATTATAGGTATATCGTATTTTGGGCTCATGCGAGAATCTTTGGGTTTCTGGGTTTGATGATTTTTAGGAGCACGTCAGTACCTCCACTGCACTCGATGCTAAGCGGAGTCGGGTCCAGACAGAATGAAAAGTGACGATGGTGGTTATCCCTCCAGTCGACTTAATTATGTTTTTTATGACATTAAATGATGAGACGAGCATACCATTCACCAGATGGTAAGCGATACGACCACGATTAAATTAAATTCATCCAAACTGGTATCAACAAAGCCATTTAACAGCAATGTCTTCACGCAGACATCCTAGATAATCCCGGAAACAAGAAAAGCTAGACGTTTTACCTAGACGTCAAACTTTAACTAGATCTGAGTGCTCTGTAGAACTTTATACCCGTCACTGTTCAATTAAATAAATTAAATGAACCAAGAAATGTTATGTAGATTAAAAATGGTTTATTAAAATGAACAATGTATCGTTATGTTATCCTGATTTATTACTTTTATTATTCACTTGTACTATATACTATGAAATTAAAAGTTCTCGGTTCAATTCCGACAGCAGATTTGTTTTAATGAATTTTCGATTCTATATAACAAAACCGGATTACGGTTTAAAAAATGTGTACCCAATATGACGATATGCTTGACCCCTATCACAAGATAGGGCAGATACAGCCAGTACAGCTACTCGCCGAAGTATTGGTGCATTCGCCGAGCCTCTGCCTAGCTCTTTGTACATAAACATCAGAAGAAAATAGAGATTTCGGCCACGGCGGCTAATCTCAGGTAGATAGATCAGCCAGTTACGCAGAGACCGGAGAGAGATCAGGCGCAGGACCCACTGTTTTACGTGCTTTCCGAGGCATGGGGGTATCACGCTGACAATTTCCTGACTCCGAGCTGCGACTGAGTAATTATAAAAGATTGAAAAATGTTTTTAGCCCGACTCGGGACTCGAGCCCTGGACCTAAGCGCGCAAATCGTACTCGTAACGCGTACGCAATACAAAGATGCTACCGAAGCAGCAAATCCTGCAAATGTATGTGTAATGTATACATATTATATTTTTAATATTTTTTTATTAATCCATTTTTGTTTCAACTCGTTCGTCTTTCTACCTAATGCTCTGATTTTAAAATTCTTTTACCTTTACAGCAACATTATCCGTGTATGGTCGGGAACTTTTTGTCTCATAAAAACATACGCGGGCGAAACCGCGAGCAAAAGTTAGTCTTTTCAAAGGATTGAGTCACGCAAGACCATCCGGAAATGGGACTTGTTTTCTATTTGTCTAAAGGTCTTGTTACAAACAAAGCAAGTCAATAAAATTAGCATACCTACAACGAATTCCAACAGTATAACAAACTGGTCTCGGGTACATGGATCAGAGAAGTAACCTAATATTAAGGGATGAAATGATATTTGTTTTAAGCGACAATAGTATATGTAGATTAATCGACCTTGAACGCAAAAATTGTGTTTGCGAATTGGAGGAGCTTTTTTTTTTGTTAATGGCCCTACTGTTAGTAGCCTGACGCGATTCGGCTTTTCTGGCCACACCAGTCTTTAGGGTGAACGCAGAAGGCGCTCGCAACCCTTTGAATTAAGTGACCATGCTGAGGGCAACCCACTAACGGGTTACGAACCTCGGCTCAGGACGGCCACTGAGAGAGGATGAGACATCAACGATTAGGGAAAGATTGTTTTTTAGGCCTAATCCTATTAGATTGTGTTGTCATCGGCACACATGAGGGGCCGGGGGGGCGACGGGTGGAGACCGATGGAGGAGCATTTCCTACAAAATGTATGGCCAAAGTTGTTTTTTCAATTTCTGACCTCAATAGTAACCAAACCTCTAATGGTCTCGTAGAGTCTTTTGGTACTTGTAAGCAACAGGATCGAATGGCATCAAAAAAATACATCAATTGATAATTTGATTATTTTACTACTACATTGCTGAGGTGTCGGGTTCGATCCCAGAGTCGGGCAAAGTGATATTGGAATTTTCTACTCAATATCATTCTCTCTCATTTTATAGCATGAAAGGTTTAGACGCGAGCGAAGCCGCGAGCATGGCCTAGTCTATTATATAAAAATGAATCCCATTTTCCTTGGTCACGGCATCACGCGTGAACGGCTGGACTGATTTCGTTATTTCTTTTTTTGATGTGTTTATTATTGTCAGGAGAAGGTTCTTATGGAAGAAAAAATTAAGAAAATTGCGCGGAAAAACGGCTGGACCGATTTTAATGAAATTTTTTTGTGTGTCTCCAAGAGGATTCGAGAATGTTTTAGATTAACAATTGGATCCGGTGGGTAGCGCTGTACTCGGGTTCTAGGATTTTATTTCCTTTTTAGGGCAGGACAATGTCTGTCGGGGCTTACAATTCTATCCGGTAGGTAGCGCTGTACTCGGGTTCTAGGATTTTATTTCCTTTTTAGGGCAGGACAACGTCTGTCGGGGCCGCTAGTATAATATATAATTTAGTATTGCAAAAAATGTCACTTAAAGCAAATTATCTTTTAACCTGTCTATATTATTTAAATACCTACTGATAAATATCTTTTATCTATGAAGGAGTCTTGAGTATATAATTTTTCAGAACTATTATTATGCAATCAACTTTTAATGTTATTCCTCGTTGACGCAGATTATAACTGAAAGTTCATTAACCCTGATTGCATGATAGGTATCGTTATTAAAGCTCAAAGATATATAAAAAACGTGCATTTTAACGCTAAGCACCGTGAACCTGGCACGGTTAATGAACAAGTTCATTTCAGAAATAATGAGCTTTTTCAGGCAATTCACGTAGTGACGGTGAGCTTACACCGGACTGCGAAAAAAGCTCGCCTACAGTGAAATTTGATTGATTACTCCGAACCGAGGAATACAACGATAAAGGAATTACTGTTATTCTAAATTGCTCATTTATTTGTTTTACGATAGGCGAGCAATTTTTTTGTGAATTATTTTTTGCTTGCCTGGTAGTACCTAAGTGACAGAACTACACCTAGCACTTTGAATCATAAAGTACTAATTTTTGCCCGCGGCTCCGCCCGCGTTAAAAAGTTATTCCGGGATAAAAGACCCGTTTTATATTTTCCCGGGATAAAAAGCAGCCTATGTGTTAATCCAAGACATGGTCTACCCGTGTGCCAAATTTCATCGAAATCCGTTTAGTAGTTTTTACATCGATACTTACAAACTTTTGCGTTTATAATATTAGTAGGACTAAGTGTTGCCCGCGGCTTAATCCGTGAGAAAAGCTTTTCCCGCTCCCAAAAATATAGTACGACGCCAGCGCCATCTACTTAAATAATTAGATTAAAAATATCCATTATTTCGCATAGGAGAAAATTACGGGTATAAAAAGAAGCCTAGATTGATCCAGGACATGATTTACCTGTATCCCAAATTTCATCCAAATCCGTTTAGTTGTTTATGCCTTTACTTCGAACAAAATCCAAACATTTTTTAAAACTTTCGCATCCTACTAATATTATAAAGGCGAAAGTTTGTAAGAATGTATGGATGTTTGGATGTATGGATGTTTGTTCCTCTTTCACGCAAAAACTACTGAACGGATTTCGATGAAATTTGGCACACCGGTAGATCATGTCCTGGATTAACACATAGGTTACTTTTTATCCCGGGAAAACATAAAGCGGGACTTTTATCCCGGAAAAACTTTTTAACGCGGGCGGAGCCGCGGGCAAAAGCTAGTATAAAATACAGGCGATTAACTTTACTTCCCGCAAAGAAAAAATTGTTGAATTTATTTGTTCAGCTACTTACGGAGCTGACTGTACCTACTACCAGCTTAACGTAATAGGTAATTTTCGAGGTCTAACTAACATAGATAACGTCTTTATTCTTTTTACCCTTTGTAAGTATTACGGCCTTAGCGTTTTGTTGTTGACAACAGCCAGCTCAGCGGCTTTCGCGTCCCGTGACGTATGAAGCTCCCAGATTTACCTCAAAATATATGTGTAAGTTTTTGTAATTGATATATGATTTGATCGTAGTTTGGCAAACTTTGATGTCTTTCGGTGCGTGTAAATAAAATATTGTATATCCGACAGACATATTTCATGGAAATAGAATATGGTATGCGTGCTGAGCCCCGCTGCGGCGTGAAGAGCCAAAAACGAAGCGGGAAGTAGCGGGTTACCTCACCGAACATAGGATATGTCATCTATAGATACTTAATAGCTTAGAATAATAACACATAGAACTCGCGAACATGCACGCTTAGTGAGGCAAGTAATACTAAGCCATTTGGCCTAGTTTCCGAACAGCCCGCGTCAGTGCACAAAGTCGAATCATAGCGCCAACAGCTCTCGATATTTTATTTTAATATGACGGTTTGTGCAACAAACAAATGTCACAGTACCTCGGATAATCATAAGAAACATTGTAACATAACATTTCCCATGTAAATATTACGTTTAATCTAATATTTTGACACAAAATAATCAACAAAGCAAATCCTCCTCCTCCTCCTCCTTTAGGTTATGGCTCCACCGTTGCAGCGGTGATATTGCCAATGTCTTTATGTAAATAGAGTTACACGGAAGCCAAAAAGCATAACTTCAGATTTGACTGTTTCCTAACAGGATCAATAACAAAACAAAGCAAACCAACATTCATAATTTTTACAGACGACATTATATCAAAATGTTGCAAACAAAAGGAAAATTGTTACCCCAAAGTTTGATGTCCGTGTTCCAAAATTAATTTATGTCTAAAATTAACTTATTTAATTGGTACTTCTGCATGCTTTGATATTGTGTTGCCAGTATTAGGAATATATTATTTTCTATTGATCTGATTTGTATTGACAATATTTCAAAATTTTTACATGCTTATATTATTATTTTAGATGAAAATAGATCTAAAGTAAGGACTTATACGCCCGTATTTTTTCTCGTTCAAAAATGTTTCGTTTTCATTAATAATTTTTACTTTTAATTTCGTCTTATCCTCAATAGACGTAAGCACTAAGCGTAAAATGACGTCAATTATACGATTGAATAGTGATGTCTTTGTTTTACTATAATCCGGCAAAACTTCTAATAAAATAAAAGCGGTGACGTATTTTGACATTGTTGACTTAAATTAAAAAAAAATATCACCTTCATAAAATCACTACCGAGGCAAAGGTAAGAACCTCATTCAGCCGTTAAATAACGTCGGCACGTGTTTTCTTGTTTTATTTTTTTTCTCCCTAACGAAGTAATAATGAAATTTTAAAAATATGTCATTGAACTCAAGATAAGATCGTAAAGAAAAGGTATTTTATTATTTGGTGTCACTTTGATCCTTTTCAGGGTTTCCCCACTTAAAACCATTCGTTTCTTAAGAAGAATAAAAAAAAAGTAATTTCTTATTGTGGACAATAATAATAATTCTATAAGTATATAATACTTAAATAATGGCTCAAGGTAGAAGCAATTCCACCTACCCCAAGTTTGGAGAAAATCTCATACCACTAGCAATATTATTTGCACGCTTGTATGCGTGTGGCAGAACGTCACTACGAGTGACTTAGGCCTACATCAATGAGTTTTATGCCTCACATTCGACAGTTTTTTTGATATGAAACAATCATTCTTGGCGTTATTGTTCTATGCTTAATAGGGTGTTGTGACTGCAAACTCTTTGTATTCAATACTAATCATACAATATCTTAGTATGTGACAAGAAAGACTGCCTCGGTGGCGTATTTGTATTATAGTACGACTGCAAAGCTGAGGTCTCGGGTTCGATCCCCGGGTCGGGCAAAGTGATATTGAGTTTTTCTATTCAGTATCAGCCTGGAGTCTGGAATTTGAGCCCGATATGGCGATAGGCTCGCCCCCTATCACATCATGGGACGGAATAACGGCGAAAAGTGGGTGCACTAGTTGCGCCTCTGCCTACCCCTTCGGGGATAACAGGCGTGAGTGTGTGTGTGTATGACAAGAATATTATGTACCTATGTAAATATTGCCGAACAAAAGTGACTTGTACGGAACATTTATTATGGTAGACCCAGTACGGTCAATTATGTCTGTAGGTGAAGTGCACTAGTCCTACAAGACATTACTGTTAACAACATTGAGTAATATCTGTAAATCAGTGTTTTGTTAAGGGTAAGAAGAGGGTGTACCCTATTCTTACCATACCAATCAAAACTAAGGTCGTGGGTATGTTACCTACGACTAGGGCTGCCATCCGTCCGGATTTGTCCTAGTTTGAAGGGCGTCCGGGGGCCGACCGGCAGGGGTTTTAAAAAGTGTCTTTTGTTGGCAGGGGACATCCATTTTTTTTATAGATGAGCAACAAATTGAAATAAATCTTAGAAATCTATTCATTTCCTCGCATTCAAGAAGTAATGGCAAAATATTTTTTCAAAGGTGTCCGGGGAAAGAACCATATTTCGCCCAAATGTCCGGGATTTTTGCCGTGTTTATCCGGCGTCGGCAATTTAGATGATGGCAGCCCTATCTACGACCGCACTAAGGTACTGTGCACCAGTTACCCGTTACTGCAGTAATGAAAATGTAACTACATTAGACGGAAACGTTAGCATTGAACTACCACATGTCATAATATAAATAATAAAATACTTTGAGGCACACACACGCTCTCGCCTCTTTTATCCCCGAAGAGGTAGACAGAGGCGCAACTAGTGCACCCACTTTTCGCCGTGCGTGTACATCCGTCTCATGATGTGATAGAGGGCGCGCCTATCGCCATATCGGGCACAAATTCTAGACATCGAGCTGTTAATGAAGAGAAAAATCCAATATCACTATGCCCGACCCGGGGATCAAACCCGAGTCCTCAGAATTGTAGTTGTACTATAACACAACTACGCCACCGAGGCAGACAGACTTTTGACACGGGAGTAAAAAAATTCATCCAACAATATTTAAAATACAAAACAGTCGTCGCTTAAAAAAACGGCGTTCATCAAAAGGTTTTACCTTGTCCCTTAAAAAATAAAAATCATTTGATTAGGGAAACGCGCGACGCGTCCTTAAATTCATTACGAAAACCGCTCATTTGCCCAAATGCAAATATAATGTAAAGGCACGAAAGAATGGGTCCTTACTCAGTTAAGTTTAACCATAATTTTCCTCATGACGGAACAGATGGCGCTACTACCTTCAATGCTGATGGTTTGTAACTGCTATAGTATGATGGGTATTCATTTTTCTAGATTTTGTTGAAGTCTAAATCAATTTTAGTCTAGTTATTATTGGGATTATAGGTAAGTTGTATAGAGAATTATTCTTTAAGATTTGGAATCTAATTTATAAATTTGACATTTTGAGTCGAAGCATTTCATATTATGTTTTTGTGATTCGATCTTAATATAATATTAAGTCAATAGGTGAGATTAAAACAATTATAGTGCATTCAGTAAAGTAGATTATTTTTTTAAACCGAATTCAGTAATATGCGTTATATGAATAATAACAAGAAAAAAATACAATATTAAAATAACGTAGGTAGTTACACGATACTTTAAAATTTTCTATCAACAGAATATACTAGAGGCGCTTCGCTGATCGAGCCATAGTGGCGAAATTTTCAGTATATCGCGTACAATGATTGTCACCCTGCCGGGTGTAAAACACGAAAAAACATTCGAAGCACCGACTCAAAAACAAAAACAACTATTTTGAGTAAATATAAAGTCTCGTTCAGTCTAATAAACACGTACATGTTACGTGCTCGTAATTGTCGAGCGTAAAGAATTCAGTAATTCTCCAGACATGAGTATCGATCTTAGTTATATTCTTAAAATGAGGTTGTTGTAATATCTAAAACTAGCATTATAGAATATAATTGTCTTGTTTCAAAGCCTTTTTTGCGATTAATATAACCAGATCAAAATATAATCTGCCTTACTCAAGGATAATATTGACAGGTGAAGGTTAAAATAACTTAAGCGACATTATTATTATTATATAGCATCCTGCAGGCAGTAGGGATAATTTTTGCTGTCCTATCGTAAAGCATCTCGTGGAGAGGGTGATCAACTAAACAACGCCATTGCTTGGTTGTTTACTCTCCCACTTGTTTTTTAGCATACACGTTTTCTTTTTTTTAGTTTTTTAGTTAAGTTGTAGTCAGTGTTTTTATATAGTTATTTAAAAAATATGGATCTTGTTGTCTGATTTAAATAAAAAAATAAAAAAATATATTATTAGAAACAAATTAACTACATTTAAAACCAAAGAAAAGTGTACTGATTCAAAAATATGAAATAAATGTTGCAAAATAATTTCGCTAAGTCATTAGCGACAACCTACAATGTAGCTTTTTAATAGCATAAGAATATTCAGAATACCTTCATCTATACTAATATTATAAAGCTGAAGAGTTTGTTTGTTTGAACGCGCTAATCTCAGGAACTACTGAACCGATTTTGAAAATTATTTCACTAATAGAAAGCTACATAACTCCTGAGTGCTATAGGCTACTTTATATCCCAGTAAAATATGTTTGTCCCGGAAAAACTTTTTCACGCGGGCGGAGCCGCGAGCACTTCTAGTTTGTTATAAAGATTTTTCGCTATTATATTCAACTTCACATTTTTATACTACATACATACATATACACTCACGCTTGTTATCCCCGAAGGGGTAGGCAGAGGCGCAACTAGTGCGCCCACTTTTCGCCGTCATTCCGTCCCATGATGTGATAGGGGGCGAGCCTATCGCCATATCGGGCACAAATTCCAGACTCCGGGCTGATACTGAATAGAAAAACTCAATATCACTTTGCTCGACCCGGGGATCGAACCCGAGACCTCAGCTTTGCAGTCAGTAAAAGGCGTGAGTGTATACGAATATGTATATATTGTAACGAATAAACTCAAATCTATTAGACCTATTTTCAAAATTCATTCACCAATATAAAGCTACGTTATCAGCAAAACTCATTCACGCGGGCGGAGTCACGAGCAAAATCTAGTCTTACAATATTTTCCTTCCCATTTAAAACCAGCAATAAACGACACTGAACTGAATAAACGAATTTCAAACTCAGAAAACACTCATTTAAACATTCAAAGAACTGTAATTGATATAAATTTTCAATTACACATTAACAAAAGAAACAAATAAGGCTCATTAGCGTGCTTACAGAGCGTGCAGGAATCAAAATCACACCGTTCGTGTTAAATGGTTTCTCAAATAAAATCCGCATTGAATATCTAAGCGCTTCGAAATTAATTAAATATGCCGCAAATGAGAGAAAAGATTTATCGAGATTGTGAATATGAGGGTGGGAGGGGAAGGGTGGACCAAAGCTATGGATAATTGAAACCGCCCTCGAACGCAATGTGCGTTAGGCTGGTCGGCTTTTGTTGGTGACATCTTATTTTTGTCACGAACTAATCCGCCAGTGTCTTACCGGCCTGACGCGAGTCGGCTTTTCTGGCTATACCGGACTTTCGGGTGAGCATTTAAGCGCTCGCAACCCTTTAGTATGGTATAGTAGTATATAATACTAGTTTATCCACTTTAAATTTAATACACATTATGTACATATTATGTATGTGATAAATATAATCCTACTAATATTATAAAGGCGAAAGTTTGTAAGAATGTATGGATGTTTGGATGTTTCGATGTATGGATATTTGTTACTCTTGCACGCAAAAACTACGGAACGGATTTCGATGAAATTTGGCACACGAGTAGATCATGTCCTGGATTAACACATAGGTTACTTTTTATCCCGGGAAAATATAAAGCGGGACTTTTATCCCGGAAAAACTTTTTAAAGCGGGCGGAACCGCGGGCAAAGGCTAGTTATTATATAAGTAGGAAAAAATATTTTCAGAGTTTGTAGTTTTACTCTTCTGTATTGTATTGCATTAGCCTATAATGTCCCAATTTCGGGCAAAGGCCTCCCCAAGATCCTTCCATGTATTGCGGTGCTCCGCTACAGCTTACTATGCTTGACTCTTCTGAGTTATCTAAATCATTTTAACGCATTCTTAATTTACATTTATCCTTACAATTTTGCATTTTAATCTTACTAATATTATAAACGCGAAAGTTTGTAAGAATGTATGGATGTTTGGATGTATGGATGTTTGTTACTCTTTCACGCAAAAACTACTGAACGGATTTTGATGAAATTTGGCACTCGGGTAGATCATGTTCTGGATTAACTCATAAGCTACTTTTTATCCCGGAAAAATATAAAGCGGGACTTTTATCCCGGAAAAACTTTTTAAAGCAGGCGGGGTGGAGCCGCGGGCAAAAGCTAGTATTTAATAAATGATTCGTATACTTTTAAAAACTTTTTTAGTTGTAAAAGCGGGCACATTCGAATCATATTTATTTATTTGCACTTTATACACTAATGTCCGGCGTAATTAATGCCGTAGGCATTCTTTATCAGTCAAACTGAAGGCAGAGATAATTATGATAGGTGCATTAAAGGTAATAAGATAATAATATGAATCTCACAATAAAAAGCCACGGGTCCGGGCTAGCATGACACACTCAATGCGCGCTGAATAGCGATGCATAGCGCTGTGAATGTCCACATGAGTACTTTGATGTTGTCTATTAGCTAGGATCGATGTGCATAGTTGCGTGCAACATGTTCGGAAACATTAATAAATAGCGCGCGCCACGATTACACTTACCACGTCGCGTTATTGGCGAAGTTTTTTGATGCTTGGTAGAACAAAACACACACACATACTCACGCCTTTTATACCCCAAGGGGGAGGTAGGCAGAGCCGCATATGTTGCACTCACTTTACGACACACGCACTCTGTCCAATGATGTTATAACGAGCCTATGGCCATATCGGGAACACGGGATGTTTATTAGAAGCAAACTCAGCAATAGCTTTACAGATTTCGATGAAATCAGGCTCACGGATAGACCATGACCCGGATAAACACATAGGTTAGGCCGGCAATTGGCTCCTATAGGAAGTTATATTCTTTTTTACAATTTTTAAATAGGCGACGCTGGTGTCGTACACATGGAGCTATGTTATTAGTGATCACGGTAGTAGTATCACGAAGTAGACCACGGGCAATGCCCCAGGTATTGCCTTACCCATTACCCTAGGTACCCTTTTACTAGTAAAAGATATCAATTATACCAAGTTTATTAATAAATTAAACGCATTTACAAAGTAATCCTATCTTTTCCATAGCATAGTACGGTGATGTAAAGTTATCATCAATAAAATGGTGGATCTATTTTTATTTTTTTTGGACCTGATTATCGATAGCAGGGCCACACGTCTAACGTCAACTAACTCTATAACAACGAGGCACGTTTTTCTCTTTGCCATTAATAATTCAAGAAATAATAGGCATGTATCAGAAATAGAACAACTGTTTGACAAAAGCCTACAATGGAAATAACGGGTATTCAAACTCATATTAAAGTTTCGAGTACAGTTAGCAGCATAAGTATCCGAATAAAATCAAAATTTCAAATCATTACATAGTATAAAACAAAGTCGCTTCCCGCTGTCTGTCCATATGTATGCTTAGATCTTTAAAACTACGCAACGGATTTTGGTGCGGTTTTTTTTAATAGATAGAGTGATTCAAGAGGAAGGTTTATATGTATAATATATCCCGGGGAAATATAAAACGGGACTTTTATCCCGAAACAACTCATTCAAGAAGCCGCGAGCAGAAGTCTTGTCGCCTATATACGCGTTAAGTTAAATTGAAATATTTGTTTCTTAGTTTGAAGTGAAGTTAATCTCTATTATTTTATTTTTGTGAAGAGAAAAAAGATTAGTACGAACACAAAAGTTTGTAGGGAATTTGAAGTTTTGAATTTGTGAATGCTTATGCTGCTGACTGTATAAAGTTTGAAATTAAGTTTCAATTATACTACCCTCTGCTACCGATATGTCCATATGAAAAAGGTTTTTCGGTGAGTTTCACTGTATTTTCTGGGATAAAAAAGGAGCCTATGTCTTTCATCATTATCATCATCAGCCACATGACGTCCACTGCTGAACAGCTCCCCCAAAGATTTCCAGATGGACCTGTCAAAAGCGGCCCGCATCCAGCGCGTTCCTGCGGCCTTTACCAAGTCATCGGTCCACCTTGCAGGTGGACGGCCGACGCTGCGCTTGCCAGTACGTGGTCTTCACTCGAGAAATTTTTGGCCCGTCTGCCGTCAGTTCTTCGAACTATGTGCCCAGCCCATTGCCACTTCAGCTTGCTTATCTCTTGGGCCATGTCAGCTACTTTCGTTCTTCTACGGACCTCTTCATTTCTGATTCGATCGCGTAGAGAAACACCTAGCATAGCCCTTTCCATAGTTCGCCGAGTGACCGTGAGCCGTCTTAGGCGACCCATAGTCAGAGGCCACGTTTCAGTGCCGTATGTCATCACTGGTAACACACCTTTGCCTTTACCGTGTCTCAAACTACCTCAATACTAAAGTTCACCGCAATCCGTTAGGTATTTTTTGTGTGCATCGCGTTGATAGAGAGACGCGGCAGAGGACTTTGTTTTTAATGTAGGGATACTAGCTTTTGCTCGCGACTTCGCCTGCGTGATAGATTTTCCGGGATACAATTCCGCCACATATTTACCGGGATAAAAACTGCCTGCATGCATTACAGAGCTTCAAACTTCTTAGGCATTTTTTTTCGAAATCCATTTGTTTTTAAACTTATAGCATTCCCACAGACACGCAGACGCGGTACACACTTCCAGAGACTACCTTCTATAAACAAATTCACTTAAAAACTTTACCTCTTTATAACAGTGCCTTGAAAGAATTATGTATTTTAGGTATGTATTTATTTGTATAGAATTTTCTTAAAACCCGCGGAAGAAATGACGTCACAGTCTAAGCCCTTAAAAGAATATAACGTCTGTTAATTTCACTCGTCACGGCGTTAAACAATGGTTCAAATTCTTTTATTTCATTTTCCTTTTATACCACTCAGTTTTATGTTGGAGAGCCTTTTGAATTTTCAAATAAAAACATATTTTGCGAACAAACTCATTAAATTAATCTTAAATAAACACGAGAGTATAATTGTACTTTTATAAATACGTTTTTTAAATAATTGAATTTCTTTCGTAAGAGATTTCGAACTGTCGGTTCTTTATCGGATCAGAACTACGTAAATTAAAAATAGGTTCAGGCGTCGTCACTCTTGTTAATAGAATAATGTATAATTTAGTTAATCATATTTGATAGAGTAGAGCGAGTTCTTCTTAATAGAGAAATTGCGATTGACAGAATTTAAATACTGATAAAGATTAATATATTATATAATAACTAGCTTTTGCCCGCAGTTACACCCGCATTAGAGTTTTACCTGTATAAAAGCCACTTTGTATACAAACTATATATTCCCGGACCGAGTTGTAAATCTGAACCATTTTCAAATCCACCTAAATACACACAAAAACGTAAAGTGCGGTAGGACGAAGCGCGGCTATCGACGCGCTATTTGTAGGCACGCGCCGCTGGCCCCCCGGCCGGTACCGCCGCAACCACTATGTCCCTGCATTTTAAATTTGTAATATCTTCGAAAATATTTATGTAAATTTCATGCTGTAAAGATGCACGATGTATTTAAGGTACTTAATTGGATACATATAAACCTTCCCCTTCAATCACTCTATCTATTAAAAAAAAACGCATTAAAATCCGTAGCGTAGTTTTAAAGATTTAAGCATACCTACATAGGGACATGAGGACATGGGGACAGACGGCAGAAAGCGACTTTGTTCCATGCTATGTTAAGATTAAAATGGTAAGATTATAATTATGAATTTAATCTTCATAATCAAAAATACGTAGTACAAGTAAAAAATTGGCGACTTTATAGGTCTACTGTATCTTTGTAATATTTTTCCTTAATTTTTAATAGTCTCATTCATAGCTTCTGCGTAAGTGCCCCTTAGCATCAGGTAAATATATAAACCAACAAAATACAAAAGTCAGCTTATAATCATGCTTTAAAAAATCTATACATATAAATAAAATTGGAGTCTCTGTTTGTAATATTGAAATAACCGTTTTATACTACATGAATGTATATGGATATATATGAGGTACATACACCAAAATATTTTTTTTTTATTTTGTCTGTCGTTCTGTTTTTTCCGGCTAATCTTTGAAATGGCTTGATCGATTTTGACGGGACTTTTATTGGCAGGTAGCTCATGTAATAAGGAGTAACTTAGGCTACGTTTTATTCCGGGAAAATGTAAAGCGGGAATTTTAACCCGGAAAAACTTTTTAACGCAGGCGGAGCCGCGGGCAACAGCTAGTATCAACTATCAAATAAAATTTGTAAAACAAGGAGTCCAAAAATAGCCCCAATTTTTCGTGACTGTACAGAATTTTGTTTCAAATCGACAAATATCTAAATAAGTTCCGCAATTTCTATGAACACAAACAGCAAACATACATTTAAAAAGATAACCTCGTTTTCTATACAGAACTAAAAATGTTTCTTTGCTTACAGATTGGAAACTTGAAACATTTCTACTTATTCTCACACCCGCAAATCAGTAAGAGATCGCCGAACGCGAGCGTTGACTACGTGAACAAACTCAAAAATGATCCTCAGGTGAGTTTGCAATTTTCGTCATCTATTTTAGCACACTCAACTCGACTGCCTCGGTGGCGTTGTTGTATAACGGTACGATTGCAATGCTGAGGTTTCGAGTTCGATCCCCGGGTCGAGCAGCGATATTAGATTTTGCTATTCAGTATCAGCCCGGAGTTTAAAATTTGTGTCAGATATGGCGACAGGCTGGCCCCCTATCACATCATGGGAAGGAATACGCACGGCGAAATGTGGGTACATTAGTTGCGCCTCTGCTTACCTCTTCGGGGATAATAGGCGTGAGTGTGTGTCGACTTAAATTAAAATAATAGTAAGTTATACCGATGCAGCAATACGCCAAGTTACCCCTGATTTAAGAACTTGCCGAGGAGAGACAAATACTATGTAAACAGCTCATTCGAGTATATTCGTTGCTCATAATTCATACTCATATTTTTCCAAGTAATTCAGCGAATTATTCGCTAATAATCTAAATGAGATAGATTATTCTTAAAATTTATATGTCTTGATTCAAGAGGTAGAATTATTTTTATATTAAATTTTAAGTTTTTGTTGGGTGCACTTATGATATATTATATCCGTTTTTAAGGAATGCATGCTGTGTCTCCTTAATGTAAGATGCACCTTGTTCTTTGTCATATTTTTAATGTTAGCTAGTAAGTCATTCATGTGTTATCTTTTTTGGAGAACCTATATTAAATTAGTAAATAAATAAGTATGTTGACATTGGCAAGATTTTACGATCGTTAAGTCATGACAAGACTCGAGACTATTGGCACTTTCTTGTCGGATCAAAACATGTTATCGCTTCCATGAATGGGAAGATCAGTAGTACAGTTATTGGTTTCACTAGTGTTACGACCCAAATTGAGCTGGAGCAACCATTGGACCGAGTCCCTAACACCATGTTCATCCTACACCGGCATACCGATCAAAACCCTCGGTGATCTCTGGCACATTCTTGTATTAATACATATATAACATGATTATCGAGTTGTGCGAATAAATGTTTTGTATTTGTAATTATTTATTTCTATTTATTATGCGGATAATAAAATTATGTGGGTCGGGAGGTCCGTCGTTCGATTCGCAGGTTAGACAAGACTTTTTAATATGATTTAATGTAGCTTGGATCTCCAAATTATGGTTTATGGCCAATTAAACTAACCCTGTTATCCTACTTATTTTATAATAGAACATTTTTGAATTTTTGTATAGTGTAAATTAACAATTTATAAATTAATGAAAGTAAAGTTTTCTACTTATATACGCTACGTTTTCTCTTGTTTAATTTAGTATGTCTGGAAAAAGTGCTGAAAAGTTAATTAAGATCTGACTATCGAATAACTTTGGACGGTTAATAATCTTGAATTTATCTTTCCCTTCACTTTTCTACAACATATTTGAATGATTAAGGTAACTAATATGTATAAGATTTTTTTTACTAATGTACAAGTATATGGG
Organism: Lapara coniferarum; assembly: GCA_949316025.1. NCBI lineage: Eukaryota > Metazoa > Arthropoda > Insecta > Lepidoptera > Sphingidae > Lapara > Lapara coniferarum. Next base: position 14,859,003 of record OX438934.1, on the reverse strand, counting down.
AATTTATGAATCGTGATGAGGTTTAATTAATACCCACAATGCAGCTCTGTAATATTTTTTTTATTGCATTGAACGACGAGACGAGCATGCCGTTCGCCTGGTGGTAAGCGATATAACAACCCATAAACAGTAGCAACGCTATTCAGAGACGCATCGTGTTTTTTTTCACGTCCTAGCCCCACAGCACCATGAGTTAAAAAGTACTTTGTAAGGATCTTTATATGTTATCATTTTATATATGAATCGGATTGCTTTTTACCAGACTATGGCGAAACAATACATACATACATACATAAACTCATGCCTTTCTCCCATTGGGGTAGGCAGAGACTATGGAGCGCCAAGTGCTACGATCCAAGCATACCTCTTTCGCTTCTTCCACAGTCATCAGTCTCTTGATACACGCTCGTCGGTTGCGAGAACTCCTTATTTAACCCTTCCTCAAGAGGTCGTCAATTTGGTCCATAAAGGTACGTCTAGGACGTCCCCGTCCGACACTACCACTCACCTTCGCGACATAAATTTCTTTCGTTACTCTCCTTTCATCCATCCTTTCAATGTGGCCAAACCACCGAAGCATTCCTTTCTCAATCTTAGTCACTACATCTTCTTTCAATCCACATTTTTCTTTTATCACGCTATTCCTCACTCTATCACTTACTTTCAGCCCACACATACTTCTCAAAGCTCTCATCTCCACTGCATTTATCTTACTTTCATGCTTGTTCTGCCACAAGGCAGAGTATATTCAAATATTACGGAATGCTCCAGGAGACTAAACGTCAATGATTGATATCAGCTATTAAATTATTCATTGCGATTATCCCTTAAGCTTTCCGATAGGATTGACTTAGGGAGATTTTGAATAATTGATTCGTGCTTTATTGATACGATCTACTTTGGGGATGAGCCGGCTAGTTAATTCCTAAGGATTTCTGATTCATATCTAAGCCTTGTTCAACTTAAGTTCCGAAGTTTGCAGATATAATATCATCCTACAAAGTGACTTCCAGAAAGCGATGCGAAGTCGATGTTGGTGGCGTAGTTATTACGCCATATCTTGCTAAGGTCTCAGGTTCGAATCCTGGGTCGCGCAGATATATTGGGTTTTTCTGTTTAACATTAGCCTTGAGTCTGGTCTTGTGCACGGCAAATGGTAAAATGCTTGCTCTAAATGTTTGTGGTAACGCAACTGCCTACCTTTGAAAAGAAAACAGAGCGTAGTGGTATGTAAATACACGTACAAATATGTATGAAAACGATAATCTTAGATAACATAATACGTCAAATATTGGGCCTTAATTTTATGTGAATAAGTTTTCATATTATGCAAATCCAGAAATGATTCATTTAATCTTAATACTGTTAGGTGAGATGGGTGATGCAGCAGAAAGAGCTGAGGAGGACGAAAAGGGACCACCAGTGGATCCCGCGCCATGTCATGAGGCAGTCGAGTGCGCCCGCCTTCCCGGACCCGCTGTTCAAGGAACAGTGGTATTTGGTAAGATTATTTTTAATATCGGTATAATGATTATAATAGAAAATAAGGTTAAATAAATGAAATGATATGTGATATATTTCAGATTCATACAAAACGTCGTATAAAATGAGTAATTTTTATGTTGGCTTCCCTATGTGTATTTATAGGTACAATATTTATAATAGACAGTAAGGTACGATAAATGAGATGTGATTTATTTCAGATTCATCAAGTTGAAATTAGTGATTTTATTTGGTTGGCTTCCCTGTTTGTATTCTATTGTATGAATTTATGTTTAGTTTTATATTGAAGTATACATATATTGGAACATCTGTGTCAATAATATATTTACAGATCATACGAATATACCAGTACTGTATAATAAACAACTTCATGCACGAATGTAAAAATAGTAAAATATTTTATATCATGTTGAAAATATATTTCTTTGTGCACCACATTCATTGAGGTCTTTTCAAATAAAATCCCCTAACTAAATAAAACTGCTACTGCCGTTGTAAACATTTTTGGAACAAAAAGGTCCGTGGTGAATAAATGGAAAGTCAAAGCTCTATTATACGTGGCAGCAGCTTAACAATTCTGTTAGTATTTATTTTGATGTGGAATATGGTTATAAAGCTGGATACTGAGATTATAAATTAAATATGTAAGATCTGGGGTTATGATTATGTAACATTTTTATACAATAGTGGAAAAGATTTATTAACTGATGCTCTTTTGAGGTTAATACCGTTTGTAATCTACTAGTAATTTATAATATGAAAATACGAAGTCAAAAAGGAGCTATATAATACAATGATGCAAGGATTAAAACATTGTTTATAGCTGAAGTGACCTTTCTTCAAATGATGCATAGTCACACCAAGGACGATCAAGACTTTCGAATCATTAACAGGAATGAGCAATGAGCAACTCCATGCGTGTACATGGTTTGATTTCATGTCCTAACTTTTATTTCCAATTACAATTTCCTGTTTTATCCTTTTTTTTTTCACTATAAGTTATGACAATGCTTATCAATTATAAAGTAATGGTCCTTTGAAGTAACCGGAGCTCGAAATACTTTTGACGTTTGCTACAGAACTTTACAGAAATATTTTTATGAATTACTAGCTTTTGCCCGCGGCTCCGCCCGCATTAAAAAGTTTTTCCGGGATAAAAGTCCCGGTTTATATTTTCCCGGGATAAAAAGTAGCCTATGTATTAATCCAGGACATGATCTACCCGTGTGCCAAATTTCATCGAAATCCGTTCAGTAGTTTTTGCGTGAAAGAGGAACAAACATCCATACATCCAAACATTCATACATTCATACATTCTTACAAACTTTCGCCTTTATAATATTAGTAGGATAATAAAACATTCTAATGTGTTGCCCCGTAACAAATCCACGTTGAATAGATGCTCTCATTCTCCTTTCTTCTTCAGCCTTTGAAAGTAAACTGCTGAACATAGGTCTCCCCTAAAGATTTCCAGACTAACCTGTAGAAGCTGCCTGAATCCATAAATGTTAATAAAAGTTTTTATTTTCATCATACAAAGATAGTCGCAAACAATACTTAATACAAAACGTTTGATATTTTCACTTTAGAACTGCAACAGATGAGCTAGATGATGTAGCAGGCCAGCTGGCGACTAAGAACAATGTACTTGTAAACTACGAATGTAAATTACAGAGTCACTGAACTTTGAAACAACGAATGCAGCCAACCAAAAGATTTAAGCAATTTTAGTAAAGTTTACTAGCGAAGAATAGTGAGTGAGATCGCTAATTCAATAGTTTGTTTTATGAGGAGTGGCGTTATAAATTTGTGAATACAGAAATTGTTTAAAAGACTTGTGATCTTAGTATCTGCGAGTGATTTTCGGCCTGACGTCGCTCCAAAGGCTAGTAACGTGAATTCAACAATTATCTTCAACAGGTATATGTATTATGTCGAGTGGGGGGATGTTGGGCAAAGGAAAAAACTTCACTTTGCATATCTTATAGTAGGAAGAGACTATTTCTGTCATATACGACATGTTGAGAGTAAAGCAAAAGGTTTTTCTAATAGAGTTTCTGCGACCTGCTTACACAGAACCTTAGAGTACTTTAGATATTTCGCCAGATGCGAACCAGACAACCTGAAAAAGGTGTTCATGGTCGGTAAATTGCAAGGGAGAAGATCACGAGGACGCAACCCCAAAATATAGGTAGATCAGGTTTCCAATTCGCTGAAGGTCCCCATTAATGCAGCACTTCATCAAGTTTAAAACATTCTTCGACACAGACAAGGCTTACCAAATGGTAAAAGATACCAATTTTACAATTTTACAAACGTGTAATGACCCTAATATTTTTGCATATACCCTCATGGATATTATTGCGACTGCCGTTGTCACAAACACAAAAGTTAAAACGATTACGAGTAATATGCGGATTCTAAAACCATGGATAACCACTGGAGCTTTACGATGTATACGACTTAGAAATACTATGCAGATAAAGTTGAAAAGAGATCCCCATAATGTTATTTTAAAGATTACTTATAAACGTTTTCGTAATTTCTGCACTAATTTAATAAAAAAACTTAAAAAACATTACAACAAAGAGAAAATAAATAAATCGATGATTCACCCTAAAAATCTCTGGTCCACAATTAACGAAATTACCCAGTTTAAAAAACCTTTCGCCTCGAATATATATCTTCTTAACATTGACACTCAGCCCTTGCTTTCGGTAAATACAGTAAACCAATACTTTGTAAACATTGGAAAAACTTTAGCTGAAGACATTTTAAAACAGCCTTCTTACCGTCAGTGTATCTCCAGTGGTAATAGTAATATGCATGTTTCCTCGTTTGTACTACTAGAAACGGACCCACAAGAGGTAAACAGTATTATACTGGGTCTTGACTCAGGGAAAGCCCCAGGATATGACGGGATATCTATTAGGTTTTTAAAACGGACCAGAGAATTCTTAGTACCACTAATTAGTCAACTAGCTAACCTATGTTTCAATTCTGGAGTGTTTCCTAGAGCTCTGAAAAGATCTATCATTACCCCAGTGCATAAGAGTGGTAACAAAGAAGACGTGAATAATTATAGACCCATTTCTGTTTTACCTTCACTCTCAAAAATTATTGAAAAATTAATAAACACTAGATTGGTCGACTATCTGACTAAATACAAAATTTTATCTAACTCTCAATATGGTTTCCGGAAAGGTTTATCTACTCAAGACGCCATCACTGCATTAACATCTGCGATTGTAGACGAGGTAGATAAGGGCAACAAATGCATCACAGTCTTTCTAGACCTGAAGAAAGCATTTGACACGGTTTCCATTCCGATACTAATACAAAGACTTGAAATGATAGGTATCAGGGGAAATGCTCTTTCTCTTCTTACAAATTATTTACAAGGGAGAACGCAATTGGTAAAAATAGACAAATATTGTAGTGAAGAAGAAAATGTTACATTTGGCGTTCCTCAGGGCAGTGTTCTCGGTCCAACGCTGTTCTTAGTGTATATAAATGAACTGTGTGAGCTAAGGGACACTAATGGGAGAATTTTCTCTTATGCGGATGATACTGCGGTCGTATTTAGTGGAACGTCCTGGGAAGCCGTCAAGATTGCTACAGAAAAAGGTCTTGCTAGAATATCTGAATGGCTCAATTCTAATCTCTTAACTCTGAACACTTCTAAAACCAATTACATCTGTTTCTCTCCATACCAGAGTAGCCAACCAGAGGATGATATTGAAATAAGTATTCATAATTGTATTAATACCTCAAAAGGTGATTGTAACTGTCCATGTATACAAAAAGTTACTTGTATAAAATACCTCGGAGTTATGGTGGACCAGAGATTATCATGGCATATGCATCTTGAAATGGTTGCGAGTAGAGTAAGGAAGTTAATCTTTATTTTCAAAAAACTTAGGTACGTTATGCCAATAGATGCCCTAAAGAAAATCTATATCGCTTTGTCTCAATCTGTGATAACTTACTGCATTTCAGTGTGGGGTGGAGCAACAAAGACAAAATTTCTAGACCTCGAAATAGCCCAAAGATCTTTGATAAAGGTTCTATATTTTAAACCCTATAGATTTTCTACTGAATCTTTGTACCAAATGAGTAATCTTTTGTCTGTAAGAAAGCTATATATCCTGCATCTGATTCTGAATTTACATAAATCATTACCATTTTCCCAAGAAAGGCAGAATAAAAGAAGGAAAGACACTGTGGCTCTTGCTGTACCAGTTCGCACCACTTTCGCTAGCCGACAATTTGCCACACAATCAACATATTTATACAATATGATAAACAGGAAGCTAAATATATATCCTATGCAATTCTATGATTGTAAAAGATCTGTAATTGAGTGGTTATTATCCCAATCTTATCTAGAAGTGGAATCTCTTTTGAATAGGGTCTCATGAATAGCACATACAAGTACGCACACACTCACACACACACACACACACACACACACGCGCGCGCACGCATACACATACACACACACACACACACACACACACACACACACACACACACACACACACATACAAACATGTTTAGACTGTTGCTTAATTTAAGTTAAAGTTATTACTATAATATGTTGTCTTGAACTTTTGATTTAATTTAATTGTACTCAGAATATTGTAATTACGGGAAGAGCGAGGCTCACCCAACACAAGCATTCTTTAATTGCTTTATGGGTGGACCTCATAAAAAATTTGTTAAGATTGAGTGAAATAAAAACTTATTATTATTATTATTATTATTATTATTATTATTACTTCATCAGGAGGAGACCGAAGCCGATGGAGAAATACCATCATCAAAATAATTGAAAGTCATGATCCTCAATAATGAGGGACCAACTGGGGAGAGAGAGACGTTATTTTATTTCGACAGATGTCTATTAACATAAATGCTCACTTCGCGAGAATTATCCCGAACTGAAACTTGAATGTTTGCGGAGTGTAAATATTTTTTTTACAGCGTGCTCATAAATGTTAAATTTATACGCCCCGCACAAATTATAAGCATTCTTCTACCTCTTCACCAAATTTCGAAAAGCTGTTTTAATACCGTGATTTAACATTAATTATTAATTGCGTACAAATGTTTACGTGAGTCATTTTCCCGCATCATTTCAGTCAAAAATGCCGTAACGCAAACGCAAAAGTTTTCGTATAAGTAGATCGTAATAAAGTTCCCCAATCCAGCCCGAAACTCCGACGGTATGGGATAATTTTATTAGTATTACGTAAAGTTTCGATAGCTATAGCAATTTACGCAAACAAATACGTAATTTGGTAAGTTACTGTGTGGTTTACCGTCCGCCGAGTGTATAAAATGTTTAGGCGACTTTAGTTGCTGAATTTATTTTGCATGTGTTAGAACAAAGGTTGGGAGAACACAAGTTTTATGATTTGTTATGTTTGCAACTGTTGTAAATGTCTTGGTGTTACATTTGAATTTAGTTTTTCAAATTTTATTCATCTCCCTTGATGTAATAATTTATGAGTTCTAACTATTGTAAGTAAAAAGCGCGTATAACGACACTAATATTTCTTAATTGATCACATTTGATATGTCAATTAATTATGTCCTTCGTTAGGAATACGATGAAAGAAATATTTGTCGTGTTTCGGTTTGAAGGACATTGTAGCTAGTGTAACTACTGGACTTAATGAGACTTAATATCTTAGGTAAGTCAAGGTGCTGAATGGTGTTACTACTGTTTATGGGTACTCACCATCAGCCGAACGGTATGCTCGTCTCGTCATTCGATGCAATAAAAAAATGGGGCTATGAACCACGAAGTTCTGAGTTTGACAACACTAGGAAAATAATTTGTATGAGTTTTTTAATTTGAAAACACACCTGGGTTGTTCAACTTGAAAACACACCTGGGTTGTTCGCAATTGGAATTCGTGATATGACAATAGGTTATCCCTAAAAGCACAGTGAAATGTGAATGCAAGAACTGAATTTCTATCTAACCCCTCAGCGGTAAAGGCATGTACAAAGAGAGTCGCTTGTAAGAGAACAATTGTAATTGTAAAAAGATTTGAAAGACTGCCTCGGTGGTGTAGTTGTATTACGGTGCGACTGCAATGCTGATCGGGTTCGGTCCCCGGGTCGATTAACTGATATTGGTTTTTGTATTCAGCATTCATTCATTCAGTTTGGAGTCTGGAATTTTTGCCCGATATGGCGATAGGCTCGCCCTTATCACATCATGGAACGAAATACGAATGGTGAAAACTGAATGCACTATTTGCGCCTCTGCCTACCTCTGTGGGGATAAAAGGAAGGAAGAAGATTGTTTTAGTTCTACACTATTTGTATAGAATACGAACTTATGCATCATCATGTCTCAGAAAAACCTCTGGAACATAATGCAATGATAGTGCAAGATTTATTCAATCCTAATTCTGTATGTGCATATATTACGGGCGTCTTTAGCTCTTGTGCTTGTGCCAACATGTAACGCCGCACCGTCTGGTGGAGACCGCCATTTGTATTTTTAGAGAATGTTACGCTTTTGTAAGGATCGGCTCTAAGTTTCAATCGGTTCTGAATAAAAATAAGTAGAATTATTGGATAAAGTAAAGCAATGCAGGTAGACATTTATAGAAAAATTATTAATTGTGTCAGCGAAATATTCTTTGTTATCTTTGCAAAGCGATGTAGGTATTTGATGAAAAATCATTAATTGTGTCATAGAGATATTTGCTTTCCTCATTGATTTATAAAAATCCATATAAATTGATTGCTTTCGTATATTTAAGGCATTTTTACAATAAATGATCCTATCAAACAAAGATCCAATAGTATTTACCATAACACCGTTTTCGAGATCTTGCCCAATCTATTGACAATAAAAATACCCCTCCCTATTCATCTATTGCTCTCTCAGAAGTGGTGGAACTGGTGGTAGGTCTCTCATATGTAAGAGTCCGCCTGGGTGGGTACCACCGCAATGTCTATTTCTATCGCCTAGCAGCAGTGTGCAAGCACTGTTGTGTTTCGGTTTGAAGGACATTGTAGCCAGTGTAACTACTGGACATAATGAGACTTAACATTAAGATGTTCCTGAGATCCTGAGACATAAGTGTCTCAGGATGACGAGCGCAGTGGCAACCCACACACTACACATGTAACTCGAGGTGCTTCATGGTGTTGCTACTGTTTATGGGTGGTCGTCTCGTCATTCAATGCGAAAAAACGTACCCTAACATATTCACCGTGGTGTTACATCATTGTAGTGATTATTTCAGTATTTAACATTGTAGACACATTCATATTAATAAGAAAATGAGGAAAATCATTTTACATTATAAAATTATTTCATACACAAAAGTTAGAATTAGCAGGTATCAGATACAATTTAATGTTTCAGAATCTCAGTATAGTATAACTAACACTATTATGAATTAAGTTGTACGTTATGTAAGCGTGTTTAGTCGCATTATGTTATTAAACCGTGACTTAAGATACATTATTTAAACACGTTTTTTTTACAAAGGTTTAATTTTGGATACTCACGCAAACCTTTGGTTCTGAACTTGCATTCCTTTGCCGAAATTAAAGGATCTAATTTTATTATTAACGAACTCGTAAATTGCTCGTAAACGCTGTAAAGGCCTTTAAACCATAACGAAATTACTTCGTGTATTTCTTGAATATGTATAAAAATCGAAACGATTATTAATTACAATATTCATACTTTTTAAGAATAAGTCTATAGTACTTTGAATGAAATTAAATAATTCAATTTTGGTTTTTACTTAACTTTATCAAAATTTGATTTTATTAGACATCGTACTTTAAGGTCCATGTTTTCAGAATGGCGGGGCAGCCGACGGTCTAGATATGAACGTGGGCTACGCGTGGAGGAAAGGTTACACGGGGAAAGGAGTGGTCATCACAATCCTTGATGACGGGATACAGCCTAACCATCCAGATCTGTCCCAGAACTATGTAAATATTTTCACATATCTTTCATGTGGTAATTTAAAATAAATACATTTATTTTGTAATATACAGTAGTATTTAGAAATTTTCTAATATGGATTTATTCGAATAATTTCGATCAAGCATTATTATTAAAAAAATATTCTTGAACTATCAAACAGCATCGATTTATCATTAAAGAAAAATAAACGTAACAAAAACATCAAAACGTGCAATCCACGGGCAAAATAACTCAAACAATCAAATAATGAGAAACTTTAAATCGTAGGATCCAGCCGCGTCGACCGACATAAACGGAAACGACACGGACCCGACGCCGCAGGACAATGGTGACAATAAACATGGCACCCGGTGCGCCGGGGAAGTGGCCGCGGTCGCCTACAATCGATACTGCGGAGTCGGCATCGCGTACAATGCCAGCATCGGCGGAGTCAGAATGCTAGACGGCCTTGTCAACGACGCAGTGGAAGCGCAAGCACTCAGTTTCAACACTCATCATATTGATATTTACAGTGCCTCGTGGGGCCCTGAAGATGACGGGAAAACTGTAGATGGACCCGGGCCTTTAGCGAGAAGGTATTATTTAATTTCTTGAAAGACCCTCGAATTGCTATCTCTTTGTATATTGTTTATTCGAAATTTTCTTTTGAATCTATAAGGTTTGTTGTTCGAAACTTTAACCGCCGGCAACTTACTTGTAGACGGAGTAAACATTTAAATATTATGGTAGCAAATAATACCTTTTAAACAATAATAAATTATATTCATAAAAAGTTAGGTATTATGCTACGTACTAAATATGTCAGCGGTTTTCAGAGGAATTTTAGAACCTTTAGTCGAGTTAGAGGCAAACTCATTAAAACTGTTTTGTTCCAGAGCGTTTATAAATGGGGTGACAAACGGAAGAGGTGGGAAGGGATCCATATTCATATGGGCCTCAGGAAATGGAGGGCGCCACACTGACTCTTGCAATTGCGATGGATATGCAAATAGTATATTTACCATATCTATATCTAGCGCAACGCAGGGAGGTTACAAGCCCTGGTACTTAGAAGAGTGCTCCTCAACGATAGCTTCTACGTATAGTTCGGGGACTCCGGGGCGGGATAAAAGCGTAGCCACAGTAGATATGGATGTACAGTTAAGGCCAGATCATATTTGTACCGTAGATCATACAGGGACCTCGGCTTCAGCGCCGTTAGCGGCTGGGATATGTGCTTTAGCATTAGAAGCAAATTCTTTATTAACTTGGAGAGATATGCAACATTTAGTAGTAATGACGTCAAGATCACAACCCCTAGAAAAAGAGGAAGGATGGATAGTCAACGGCGTCAAAAGAAAAGTTAGTCATAAATTCGGTTATGGGCTGATGGATGCGGCCCAGATGATCACATTAGCAGAACAGTGGACCAATGTGCCGCCTCAACATATTTGCAAATCGCAGGAAATAAATGAAGACAAAACTATAGAAACATCTTTCGGTTACACGATATCAGTTCATATGGATGTGAATGGATGCAGCGGAACTATGAATGAGGTCAGGTTTTTGGAACACGTTCAATGTAAAATTTCACTTAGCTTTTTCCCAAGAGGAAATTTACGGATACTGCTTACGTCGCCGATGGGGACTACTTCCACTCTTTTATTCGAGAGAACACATGACGCGACGAGTTCTAACTTCGATGATTGGCCCTTTTTGAGTGTTCACTTTTGGGGTGAAAGCGCGGAGGGTCGATGGACCCTGCAGATAATAAACGCAGGAAACAATCACGTTACTCAACCGGGGATATTGAAAAAGTGGCAATTGATATTTTATGGCACGGCTACGAATCCCATACGTCTCCGTAATAACGGCTATTTTAACTCAAAAAACACTTACCAGGAGGAGAAAACTTACCACATAAACGACGTTTACGATGCTTCCGAATACTCGCAGTTTCTTAATGAAATCGAACTTGGAATTTCGGACAGACGAAATTATCCGAAGAACATACCTTCAGCACAAAGGAAAAATGTGCTCGCAGATGCCAATGATAAGCAAGTTCAGAGATTGTGCGACCCGGAATGCGACTCGCAAGGCTGTTATGGAAAAGGGCCGACGCAATGCGTGGCGTGTAAACATTATAGATTGGACAATTCTTGCGTTTCGAGATGTCCACCTAGGAGTTTTGTTAATCAAGGAGGTGTATGCTGGCCTTGTCACGAGTCTTGTGAAACTTGTGCCGGCGCTGGCCAAGACTCGTGTCTCACGTGTGCTCCTGCTCATCTCCTAGTTATAGATTTAGCAGTGTGCCTTCAGCAATGCCCTGACGGATACTATGAGGATCCTGATGCCAACGCATGTTTCCCTTGTGCCGAGCACTGCGATACTTGTTCAGAAAAGGCAGACATGTGTGCATCCTGCGCTCACAGTTATGTATTGTATAATGGTTCATGCCTCGCGGCTTGTCCGTCAGGGACTTATCAAAAAGACGATTTTGGATGCATGACTTGCCACGAATCATGTGAGTCATGCCACGGACCCAACGAGACGGCGTGTGTATCGTGTCGAATAGGGGATTACGCGTTTAAAGATAGATGCGTTCCGAAATGTCCTGAAGGATATTACACAGATATGCAGAGGCGGGAATGCTTGCCGTGAGTTTTTTGTGATATATTTTATTTTTCTTTTATTACGTTTTTTTACGGCTTTCTTGTTCTGACAACTTTTGTGAGGTGTAGTGAATAAATAAATATCTAAGGTCCGTGCATGCTACATGGTCTGAAATAAGACTAGGTACCTATAAAATATCGACTTGCATAATGTAAATCAATTATAATATGTTGATATCATACAATATGTTTTAGTACTTTAATAAAGACGTATTTTAATGATTATTAGTAAAACTTATCAAATATTTACAAGTAATTAAGTTATGTGCACTCATTAAATGCTCACCAATTCCTAGAACATCAAATTATATCCAGAAGTTTAAATAAGCTTTTCCCTGGTTTCGAACGTCTTTTGTTCTTTGAAAAGTATTCAATCTCATAATGCATTTACGTAAATTCATAAAATGAACAGCATTTTTCTTTTAAAGTCAAAACCGAAGCCAATGTTTGCAATGACAATAAACAAACAAAAGCCTAAACATTTCAAAGAGAATTCAGTGTAGCTAAATCGGGCAAGATAAATATTTACATTGGCTGGCAATTAATGGTTTTACGTATTTAATTCGACGTGTATACAAGGATATCTGTGTTGTTTTAGGTGTCCGATTGGATGTACGTATTGCACGTATGCCATTTGTTCTGTGTGTAATGAGAAATGGTTCCTGACGAAGGCGGGAAATTGTCTTCCGCATGGCAATGATAAATGTGATACCAGTAAGTAATCTCATACATTTGGGAGTGAAGGCACAGTATAAATATAACTATATAGTAGATTATCTTCATACAAACGGTCGGAACGCGAGTGATACTTTCGCGCCTCGAGTTTGGTAGGCATTAAGTACACAAACAGTCGCGAGTGCGCCGCAGTGACGAACGAACGCTGTGATGGTTTTATAAGTAGTAAGCGTGCATTTTGTGAATATTTGAATGAAATAAGAACAATTACTTACTTAATATGGCAAAGAGCAATTATAGACTACATATATTGTGCTGTTATTGGTTGCTCGAAGTCTTGTCCATGTTTTCCAAAAGTATATTTAATTAAACTTTTTATCCAAATGCGGATATTTTATTCCATTAAATTTAACAATAAAGCTTTTCGCACGCCTTAGTCGAAGCGCAAATATTTTGCAGTCCCAAATTTATAAAGGTGTTTTTTTCAATTAAATCTACTAATAAAAAAACACGAGATGTATTTTAATTGAACACTTCTTATTTCATCGCAAAACTAGAGAGAAACTAAACTATCTTAGATTAACCCGTCAAGTCCCGCTTATATATATAGATGTATGGGGAAACCCTATATATATGGACGCCGGCGTCCGTCGCGGGGCTTGACAATCTTGCCAATCATTTCGCGTGTTTACGTACCGCGCGGCTGTAGGTGATTATTTCAAGGACACGGCCGAGTCAGAGTACTTTTAGATAGTTTTACCTAGGTGACGGTAAAGGAGTGATTGATGGGGAACGATGTAGTGAATGGTATTTTTACTATGTTTTTAGCACTCTCAGCATAATGGAATGTAGTTATGTGATATATCTGAGATATTTAGGAATTCAGAAAAATAAAACAGTACATTCATAAATGGGTTTAGATGGCTTCAAGACGTTTTCTATATTGTAATCCGTATCATATTGTAATTTTAATCCGTTGTTTATCATATTTCAAGAACTCAGTACAAATAGAATTAAATAAACACATATTGAGCCTTTAAAATATAAAAAAAGCAATAAGGTTTAGATTAACCTGAAATATTACATTGCAAAGTAAATATGAAATATTACATTTTATACTCATTTAAAACCTCAAACGTACATGATTGCCATACGTTTCACTCGAATTCTAAAAGAAGTTATTATCCACAGACGAATATTACGAGGAAGGCCGTTGTAAACACTGCCATTCAACGTGCGAGAAATGCAGCGGATCTAATGAATGGGACTGTTTGTCTTGCACAAGTCCGCTCCTTTTGCAGGGACCCAGGTAATGATCATACTCACTGTTCAACCTACGTTAAGACTGCCTTCTTAAGATATTAATTGAAACGTGCAATTTGCTTGGTAGGTCTCTCATATGTAAGAGTCCGTCTGGGTGGGTACCACCGCAATGTCTATTTCTATCGTCAAGCAGCAGTGTGCATACTCTGTGGTGTTTCGGTTTGAAGGACATTGTAGCCAGTGTAACTACTGGATACAATGAGACTTAATATCTTATGTCTCAGGATGACGAGCGCTGTAGAATGCCACACACTACTTTGGAACTCAAGGTGCTGAATCGTGTTGCTACTGTTTATGGGTGTTGTATCGCTTACCATCAGGCGAACGGCATGCTCGTATCCGCATTCGATGCAATAAAAAAAAATGTCCATTGGAGTTTCGTCCAATAATTAATATTAAATATTAATGGCACTGTCACTTTGATACGCTTAGTTTCTACCTTGAAAATAATATAACGTAGTCGCGTGAAACTACTCCTTATCATAGTTGTTATTTCAATGAAACAATTGTTGCTAAGGTTTGAAAATACTCACTAATTCAATGTTGTTAAAACTGATTTTCCATTCTCTAGATGCGTTGCCGAATGCGGTCAAGGGTTCTATCAAACAGCTGGACACTGCTCCAAATGTCCTCACACATGCTCAAGCTGCGTATCCAGGTTAAACTGCACCTCATGTTCGGGAGCCTTACGATTACAATCCGGGACATGCAGAGCTACTTGCGCTCCCGGCTACTACCCAGACGAAGGCACTTGCTCCAAATGCTACCTATCCTGTGAAACGTGCACCGGTCCAAGACGAGATCAGTGTGCATCTTGCCCCCCTGATTGGAGACTTGCGGCTGGAGAATGCAGGCCTGAGTGTCCTCAGAACTTCTTCCCCTGGGAGGATAGTTGCCGCCGTTGCCATCATTACTGCCAGGATTGTCATGGGGCAGGGCCGCAGCAATGCACCTCATGCCCCCCACATTTCTCTCTAGAAAATGGTTTGTGTGTGGAGTGCCTTAGTTCTCAGTATTATGAAGCGAGGACGCGTAGCTGTCGCCCGTGTCATGACTCTTGCAGGTCTTGTTCAGGGCCTGGCTCAACAAGTTGTGTTACGTGTGCTCATCCGCTGAGATTAGATAGGTGAGTGAATTTAACCCATCAATCCTCGCTCGGTTACATTGGCCCGGGACGTCATCTGTCAACAAGCGAAAATCGACCTTATACGCACCCACATACATTTATGTGGGTGTGTATAAGGTCGATTTTCTCTTGTTGACAGATGACGTCAATGTATGTGGGTGCGTATTAGGTCGATTTTCGCTTGTTGACAGATGACGTCCCGGGCCAATGTAACCGAGCGAGAATTGATGAGTTAATTAATAAATGCCATGGTAATTCTTTTTGTACATAATTCTGGTTTTAAATTTCTTTCGAAATGATTATTTTTCAAAAGACTGAAGTTTATTTTAGTGAAGAAAAAACTATTATTGATACGGAAACAAAAGTTAAAAGGCGCTACTTTTGTGGCTGATTGTCCGTATGTTTGATCACGTTAAAAGAAATTCGTCATTGTATCACTAGGAAATTGTTTCTGTATGAATTTTATTTGCATTTAGGGTCAACCACAAATGCCTGCCATGCTGCACGGAAAGCATGGCGTCTTTCTATTTGTACGCGAATCAAACCACAGATTGCTGTCATTGCGACAAGGATATTGGTAAGTGATACCATTTTCCTCTGATTTTACTTACGGTAAATGGTTTTTTTCTTTTTTTTGGGGCCATCTTCGGAGCATTAGGGACGGCTGCGGGCTTCCTCTGACTCACGTCTAAGTTGTCGTCCGCAACCGCCCCTGGCGGTAAATGGTTAGTGTTGCAGTATCAAATAATGACAGTTATCAAATGTATTATAAAAGAAAAAAACTGATTTTATGAATATGTGCAACAAAACTAACCTACTACGCAAATACTGTATTTCATGAAACAATGATTTTGGGACATTCAAATGATTAAAAAAGCTTTTGAAATATACTAAACCTGGATTATAAGAACATAGATATCAAATATCAATCTATGAAAGAATGATATGAATGAATGAATGATAACACTTTATTGTACACCACATACAGCAAAATGAATGCAATTACGATATTTTAGAGTGAATGCAAAAAGGGGGTCTTATCGCTAAAAGCAATCTCTTTCAGGCAACCCTCATTTATAGTGAGACCAAATATAACGACCTGAGGAAGGGGGCTTACCTACAGGCTACACTTGAACACTTAATAAGACTATGAAGCAACCACAACCGATTTTTATGACATAAATCTGATACCATCCAGTAATTAAAAGATCCATAAAGCAAAACATAATCAACCCATTCTCCTATAGGTGGTTGTTTAAACGGCTCCTCAGCAGGCAAACGCCGGATAGCCGAAAACGTTGGTCACATAACAGCCTCATTCTTCGTTGACGATCCAAAGGGACCCACCACTGGATTTGATAGAAACTGGCTGGCGTTGTGGACTGCTGTCGGTGTCTTGCTTGTTGCTGCTTGCGTTTTAGTAGCCGTGAAGGTAAGATTTAAGTGTGTTAATTTTTTTTTAAGGCATTGAATGACGAGGCGAGCATGCCGTTCGCTTGATGGTAAGCGATACGACATAAACAGTAGTAACACCGTACAGCACCTTGAGTTACAAAGTACTGTGTGGCATTTCACTGCCCTCGTCATCCTGAGACATAAGATGTTAAGTCGTATTATGTCCAGTAGTTACACTGGCTACAATGTCTTTCAACCCGTAATTAGAACGGAACAGTTTTTTTTTGTATTGATTCCAAGAATCTATAATATTATTCCTGAAATTGAAACTCAAAATTTAGAATATAATATTTATTTCAGGGGTATTAGCAGCAACCTTAATATGGCTACTATAAAGTTTATTTTCTTATAAAACGTGCCTATCTCAGATTATACTCTTAACTTTAACTGGTACTCACATTGATCGTGTCTAGAATTTTACAGAGAATATTAAGTAGACCTTCTTTAGATTTTAGCTGTGACCATTGAGAATACAAAATTGCATACATATACACTCACGCTTTTTATCCCCGAAGGGGTAGGCAGAGGCACAACTAGTGCACCCACTTTCGCTATGCATGTTCCGTCCCAGGATGTGATAGAAGGCGAGCCTATTGTTTGAAAACAAAATTGTTTTCCATCTATACATAATTTTTTGTCTTCATTTTGTTGGAGTGTCTTCTGTCTGTTTGTCCCGGCTAATCTCTGAAATAGTAGGACCGATTTTGATAGAACTTATATTGGCAGGTAGCTGATGTAATAAAAAGTAACTTAGGTTACGTTTTATCCCGGGAAAATATAAAGCGGGACTTTTATCCCGGAAAAACGTTTTAACGCGGGCGGAGCCGCGGACAACAGCTAGTACTAAATATTTTTAAATTTTGTGGATTGTATTTGCCAGTATGCTTCCGTTTATGTCACGCTGTGAACTTTAATATTATTAAAAAATATTTCATTCAACATTCCATTTGTTCACAACATTCAAACATGCACCAAACCTCTCTAAGACCAATACTGAATTCCATTGGGTAGAATAATTAGGAACCGCTCTAGTAATTAAGTGGGGAGAGACTTATACTATTTATACTCTGATTAATGGAAATTGTGCAGGATTGAAGGCAATGTCAACTTCTTACATTGGAGCTTAACATTGTTGGCTGGTTTCTTAATTGGTTATTAAAATATTTGAGTACCCTATGATATTTTCTTGTTACCAGTTACTGGTGGAATATGGAAAAGATGTTATTATTTTTCATTTAATTACACTTAGTCAATATATTGGGAAAAATATGTAGTACGTACTTGAGATTGAAAGGATTATCTCACATTAACCAAACCTGTAAAGTTATTATGTTGACCAGAGTAGTCCACAGCCAGAATTGACAATCTTGTAATCAAGGATGAGAAAGAAAGCACTGCAGCAGATTTAGCAAGAATTATATAGAAATGACAACCATACTTTGTATATTTTTTTGTTTATCTTGAATAGACAATTCATGCATTTGTTTATTTACAGCTTAGAGCAAGAAGACGAAAACACAGAACCTTGTATCCGAAGACACAATACTCACAATTGACAACAATCGACGAAGATTTAGTAGTTCTGACGTCATCGACAATGTTAAAAACAAATAGTGACGATTCAAATCCAGATAAAAATATTTTAGAGGAGCCCACATAGCAATGTTAACTGTAATGCTAATGCAATTAGAGTAATTTTACAATGCAGACTGATACGTAGAGGTTTCAATATTCTGTATATAATGGTGAAATTTGATGATGGTTTTTTGATAATCATCGTCAGGTTGTAAGGATGGTTAAGTTCGACATATATGTCAACGGATTGGTGAATAAATAAAATGATCTATAAATGTTAATAAATTACGATACAATTTTTAATGGCGTTTGTATACAAAATTATACAAAGCAATCATTGGCGAACTACGTTACACAAAGAGAATATGAAATAAGCCAATTAGGTAATAAAAATGATTTGCTTGAATGATTTATCAAGCTCCTGACAGAACCTTGGCATTCGTATTCTGGCAACATCCATTGATTTCGTTAAATATTTAAAGAACACAATCATTCGTCCACCTGCAAGAGGGACAGACGATTGGTAAAGGTCGCAGGAAGTCGTTGGATACAGGTCACTTTTGACAAGTCCGTTAGGAAATCTTTAGGGGAGGCCTATGTTCAGCAGTAGACGTCATGTGACTGATTATGAATCAATTAGAATCAGAGGGTATATTGATCCCTCTTCGATCGCGTCTTTTATAAAGTAGTTAGTCCACCTATGTACCGCTGCAAAAGTCGCTACAAAACCTTTAATTTCTTTGGCATTGTGAGAGTATTCAAAGTGTCATATTGTTCGCTCCATCTCTTTAATGATGAGGCCATAGTGATGTTAATAACGAAATCATTGCAGTATGTAGGGCTTAAATACGAACTTTAAATCAAACCACATGGTAAAATAAATATCAAATAGATTGCTAATGTTATTTTCAAATGCTTAATTCCATTTTCAATGCTAATACGATTATAATTTATGTCATTAGACGATAGTGTGGCCTAGCCTTCGCATAAAACGAAAAAGCCATAATTCTGTCAGGATTCTTGGCCTAGCAACCTTATCGGCGAGCTTTTAAATATAATTTATGATGTCGCTACTTGATATTTTACTGTAATTATCGGTTGGTAATACGTAAAGAGACGATACTGTTCCCATTGTAATCAATACAATTGTTGGATTGAATGCGTTCATGATCTGTGACGTGAGGTAATTATTAAAATACATTATGAATGACACACAAATTAAGTATTTAATGCTGGGGTCAACGCCTATTGAATTGAAATAAATAAGGAGCAAATTAAAATATAAAATGTCAAAGGAACAATAAAATTTCAAATGAGAGTAAATAATATTTAATGTAGTTACTCACTGGGAACATATAATTTTTGTCGAATAAAGACACATTTAGAAGTTTTAGGCCTCGTCCAGAGTAAATAGACTATAGTAAAGTTACTGGCATGATAGTACGAAGCAAAATGACGCGTAAAGATAGAGCCAAGAGTCTTGAGCACACTCGTGATTGGTCGGTTTGACACGCCGATATTTCGAATTATTGGTTCCCCAGTCAGTACTCTGTCTATTGGCTTACATACGCAGGCTCGCCCCACCACTGTTCATCTGTGCTGATAACTTGTGCCGTTTACCGTAGTTTCAAACAAGCATGTCCATTTGAAAAAAAACATACTGTTTACCCTAATTATCTAGCGTTGTAACTTTTAAAAGACGTTCTACTTGCTGCAACTCGTGATCATTGGAGCTCTCTGCGCCCATAGTAGCTAGTCACCGCGCCACGCGAGTATTCTGGACAAGCCCTTTTAAGAAAGCACTTTTATAAATGGACATAAGTCACATCAAGTTTTTATACCTGCGAGATAAGTGACCATTGTGTTGAAAGACAATCCGGTAAGGATAGCATAACAATTAAAGGAAGTGTATTCCATCGTTCATTTTCCGTTGTACTTTTCATTAGCTGCACATTGAAAAGCACTTTAGGCAAACTTGCAAATGAATGTGACCATTTCAGTCGGCGTACTGTATTTTTAATTAGTCCACCGTAGCCGTTTGATGTCTGAATTAAATTATTCGTAAATGTTTAATCTCTTTACGGGAATTGTGAATTAGCTATTGTTTTCCGTTCGCTAAATATATTTGATTGTTAAACTCCAGCTTGCTAATTAATGGGATATTAGATTTTTTGTTGTGCTTTTAGAGTATGAGAGGAGCAAGCAGCAGGGCTCTTTATTACAATGGCAGACAGAACTTTGAATTACAAAGAACTGTGTTTAATATATGAACTATATATTAAATAGTTTATATAAAGGTTTAGAGCCATACTACACTGTAGACGAAATGTGCCTACAGATGACCACAGAATTAATTGACCAGCTCTTTGTTGTACTACAGTCTCACAGGAAATCAACGTAAAGTGTCTGTACACTTGCGTTTTGTTGTGATATTACCTGAGATCAGAACACTCTTCTCCCTTCTCTTATATAATAATATATTTTCTTTAAAGCCGGCAACGCCTTGTTTTGATACGCAGGGCCGCGCCGACCTAAGACAGCGCCTGTGTGCGAAATCTATGGAGCGCCTATGATTTTTGTCGTCCTGTAACCTGTTTCATAAGTTTTAATTTAGATAATGAGCTTTTGTAAGACGTTTGTTATAATATATGTAAGACTTGTACATGTAACTACTGTCTTACCTACTCACCTATAAAGAATACTTATAGTGGTAGTGTAACAAATATAAAATGTCATCCTGATTCCGGCGCCCCTATTGCCTAGGCGCCTGTGTGCGCCGCACATTTCGCACATATGGCATCAATGAATAAATCCATTGCAAATGCACCGGTTCAAAGAGCCTAGCATAATTTTTTCAACTGGTGAAGAAGAATCATCTCTCGTCGACTTTACCTGGACCGTAATCTGCTTACCGCCGCGCCGTCACTTTAAGTTAAATTTCTACGTATAAAGGAACGGAGATATCGTCTTGTATTAAAATAATTTTGTATTGAGTACCAATACAAGAATTAGATAGGTGTTAAAAGCTTGTGTTTAATTAATGTAAAATACATTTACGTAGATCTATATATAGTATTGGGTCCAAGGGACCGGCAAAAGTATTTTTATGGGACCTAAAATAGCTTCGTGTTATCCATTTCACATTAACTGGAGTCATTGAAGTATTCATACAAAATGAATTATTAAGATTTATAAATGTATTTCAAATAAATTGAAAATATATTGACGAGGCTAACAATCGAAATGTTATCAGACGGCTTCCATTAATGAAGGAAAAGGAAAATTGACGTTCTTTTTATGTTTTGTAAATAAATTATCGCTGTTTGATATAATAATTATTGAATTCTCAGATACTTCAAAAACTCCAGTGTGTTTAGAATGTGGCAAAAAACACGACACGACTCCGTTTCGTTTTATTGTGATTGGTTGAGAGACTAACACGTGACTGAAGTATTGGTCTCTCGACCAATCACAAACGTCAAAATTAAACATCGTCTGACGAGTTGCGTTTTTTTGCCACGTTCTAAGCACACAGCATTATTTTATTTACGTGTAGTGTTATTAACATATCTAAATGTTTTTATTTTTAACCAAAGAACGCGTCTAGTCAAATATATGTAAATACCGTTCAATTATTAATGTAATTTACATTATGTAAATATGTATATAAATGTAAATAAATTGATCGTTTTTATGACGGATAACAATTTGTTTTATTTAAAAAACATCGATATAATAGTGTGGTGACATCGAAATTCATGTTGCATTTCCGAAACCGCAAAATACGTTGAATTTAAATTTCATTGATGGGAATAAAGGCAATCTGTGGAGGGAACGAAATTTTGGTTTCGGACGCTAATTACGTGGGATGAATGAACTCGCTGCATACATCGCATCGTTATGTAGCCTTACTCATGCATTTTCAGAGGTAGGCATAGGTGCATAATATAATCAAGAGAGTACGTTTTGTTACGATACCACTACATGCAAATATAGCACCTTAATGTTGTTTGGAGTTGGTTTTTCAAAGAAAATTTATTCGTTGTATAAAGTACATACAAAGGAACTAATGAAAAATGACACTTGTATGTGTAAAGTTGTCAATCTGCCTCGCTTTTGTATTTGGTCGGGCTATAATTTATTTAATGGATATTTTTTATATGACGAAAAAAAAATCAGTCCTTGGTGAATTTCTCTATCATTTTCACTACCAATGATTGAAGTAAATTGATTAGAGCAATAAAAAATCGTGTTATAATATAAATGAATTTCAATTCAAGGCCAAAGTATATAGTGAGGAGCGTAAACTATCTCACGACCTACGTGACATGGTTACATACAGATGTTCGCTCAATGCGCACACAGGTGCGCAGAGAGCCGGGATAAAAATTAAAATATGTCCTTTTTCAGGCTCTGAACTATCTCTGTACCAAATTTCATTTATATCGGTTCAGTAGTTTTGGCGTGAAAGTGCGACATACAGAGTTACTTTCATATCCTACTAATATTATAAAGGCGAAAGTTTGTAAGAATATATGGATGTTTGGATGCTTGGATGTTTGTTCCTCTTTCACGCAAAAACTACTGAACGGATTTCGATGAAATTTGGCACACGGGTCCTGGATTAACACATAGGCTACTTTTTATCCCGGGACAACATAAAGCGGGACTTTTATCCCGGAAAAACCTTATAACGCGGGCGGAGCCGCGGGCAAAAGCTAGTTTGTAGTATTAGTAAGGTTTTCAACAAAATTACGAAATATGTATATGAAATCGGAATAGAAAACTTTTTTTGTTGACTACAAACTCAGTAAAACTAGTATAAAGGCGTGAAAAACTTTATCTCAAAATATCACAACAAACTTGTATACAAGAAAAAGTGTTTTAATACATTTGACTGCCTCGGTGGCGTAGTTGTATTGCGTACGCGTTACGAGTACAATTTGCGCGCTGAGGTCCTGGGTTCGAATCCCGGGTCGGGCCAAAAAACATTGTGACTGGGTTTTTCCATCTTAAAAAAAATATTCAGTCGCAGCTCGGAGTCAGGAAGTTGGCGGTGTGATACCCCTGTGCCTCGGAAAGCACGTAAAGCCGTTGGTCCTGCGCCTGATCTCTCTCCGGTCATGTCGGATTGCCGTCTCACCGGACTATGAGAGTGAAGGAATAGCGAGTGCACATGTGTATTGCGCACACACTTGTGCACTATAATATCTCCTGCCTTCCTGGCTGTTCGTTAAGATTGGCCGCCGTGGCCGATACTGGCTAGGAGGATTTCATGTATGCAAGATGGTGTAATGCAGGCAGTTTTGACATACACGCAAGTATGATCCATGAATCTACTTGCATCACGAAAACAAAGCATTAAACGATACGAATGACACGTCTCTTTATGACATTATTGAAAATTTGCAAGCTGTTTTATGTAAAAAGATTTTATGACCAAATGACGTTGACGAGCTTTTATTATTTTATATTTATTACAAAAGCTCACACCATGGCGCCATCAACGGGGCTATAAAAATAGATTACTTTTTATCCAAATGACTAAAGTACCACCGACACACTGTCGGGAAGAATGTGTAGCAATTTGTTAGTTCAAACATGTTATGTTAATTTATATTTTTTACTAGCTTTTGCTCGCCGCTCCGCCCGCGTTAAAAAGTTTTTCCGTGATAAAAGTCCCGCTTTATTTTTTCTCGGGATAAAAAATATCCTATATTTTAATCCAGGACATGATCTATCCGTGTGCCAAATTTCATCTAAAATCCGTTCAGTAGTTTTTGAGTGAAAGAGTAACAAACATACAAACATCCATTGCTACAATCTTTTGCGTTTATAATATTAGTAAGATAGCAAGTGCTGATTTTTTATAATAATAGGCCTTTATCTCTGAAGGCTTAGAGACATAACTAAGAGACTCTTCTACCCTGTCACCCACCACTAGCCCAGATCGACAGTGGTACGCACTTCATGAAACCAAGCACTGAAGCTTGGGGAATCTTTGAAGCACTAATTAGTCTTAACTAATGCGCTCACAATTTTTTTATGGCATTGAATGACAGGCAAGCATGCCATTTGCTTGATAGTAAGCGATACGACCACCCATAAACAGTAGCAACACCAACCTGCATCTTGACATATAAAGTACTGTGTGGTATTCCACTGTGCTCGTCATCCTGAGACACAAGATGTTAAGTCTCATTATGTCCTGTAGTTACTCTGGCTACAATTTCCTTCAAACCGAAACACAACAGTGCATGCACACTGCTGCTTGGCGGTAGAAATAGACATTGCGGTGGTACCCAGCCAGACGGACTCTTACATGTGAGAGTCCTACCACCAGTATTGAATATTAGCATGTATGTATGTGTAATAATGTACTATGTATAAAAATACTTATTTAAAGGATTGATAGGCTATTCATTATTTCATTTAAAAGGAAATGAGTTTTATTTCTACAGAGACAACGTGCTAAATGACTATCTTGGGCCAGCTAAATCTGAAATTAGATTCAGTCTTATCTTTTTCTAGTAGAAGTTTCAGTAAATGCCTGCAGCGTGCTTTATTTATGACTACACTATATTACCGCTGAAAAGAATAAATTTATCCAGTTCAGTATTCCTGGAAAGTGGATTCAGTTTCCCGTTTGAGCCTGTTCAATATTAGGATCGGTAAACTATCTTGGAATCTATTTACCTGATACAGATAGAAATATTGTCGATAAATATCTAAGTTTGAATGTATCCTAGGCCTATTAACTATTAGGACAGGAGCTTTACGCTTTTTATTTTTTTAAGAGTTTTAAGACATGAGTTATGTAGTCCACTTTTATGCTATCAGTTGTATGTGCAAATAAAAAAGAGCGGCTTAAATGGAACATAATTTAATATACCTAATATTGCAAGGTAAACTAATGTTGTCGATATAAACACGTTTGTGATGTATTTTTAACTTCAAATTTAGTTTGTCGTAGGTAATAAGAGTCTTATGGGTCAACAACCTCAACTTACCTATATAAAAGCCCACGTAAAAAGCACATAGGACCTTGAAATAAAGCCTATTCAACACGAAATTCGTTCTGGCAAACAATGCCGCCGATTCCTTTAACGAAATTCAAGGCAATACGAAACAAAAAGCGCGAAAACAAATGAAACCTCCAAGAGATTTATTCTAAGCGGCCGCTAAATTAACTTCAGAGATGTTATATCCCGCTAGGTTTTTATTATTTAACGCTCGGACCTTGTTTTTTATGGGCGAGGGCAGGTAAAGGTACATGTAGGGTGGCCATGTTTTGGGGGAAATTCAAATAATTTAGACAACGTTAAACTTTTCATATAATTTGTAATGTTATAATGATTGATGACAGTTTAATGTTTATGCAACACAGTAAAACGATCACTACCAGGAACATACCAGACAATTTACGTGTGAAATTTATCTCTGATAGGTCCGCCAAAATGTACACACTCAAATGTAAAACACGCATAGATTTATTAGGAAAATTGGCAAAACTGCAATGTCTATCTAGTGATACAGAGTTTCTCGCTGATGTTTTCTTTAAGTGCACTGAACTATCAACACCAGGCAATATAGTTGACATTTTAAAGATGTTTTGGATAGATCAGGGTTCGGGCCAGTGACAATAAGCTTCCAATTATGATAGTTAACAGGCTAGACAGTAAATACATTAGTCACTGAATTAAACTTCACACATCCATGTGATAGATGTATTGTCTTACTAATATAGTTCTGTGATTGGTAACTAACCTTATGGACTATTACATATTTCGGTCTGAAATAAAGAAATTGTTATATTATTATTCTGTCTTGCCTCTGAAAAATCACGGGACGAAGGCTGGTCCTTTCGAAAGGAATGCGTGGAGATACAGATCCAACACCTAGAAGCCCCTTAAAGATACTTTAATATAGTTGGGATATTTACACCTTGCAGGTAGGTACTATCTGTCTGCATTTATATTATTAAGTAGTGCTTGCGGCTCCGCCCGCGTGAAATAGTTTTTCCGGGATAAAAAGTAGCCTATAGCACTCAGGAGTAAAGTAGCTTCCTATTAGTGAAAGAATTTTCAAAATCGGTTCAGTAGTTCCTGAGATTAGCGCGTTCAAACAAACTCTTCACCTTTATAATATTAGTATAGATTAAGATAATGTAGGTAATAATTTTTTTTTGTTCCAACAATAAACTTCTTTCTTTCTTTCTGGTCACTGTACAGGACATACACATGATACTAACAAAACCATAACCGGAAAGTCCGGCGGTAATCCAAACGTATGGTCCCCACAGACGTGAAATAAAATTTGTGTGCCCACCTTTTGGTTAAGCCGCAAAGATTTTTCTTTGGGAACAAAGGAAGCTCTGAGTGAAATTTAAATTATATATTATGATTAGTATACAGGGTGCGTAATTATGAGTCCTACACACTTTGTTATTGTCCGCATAATTACATTTAACATGATAGACTTTAGGGTTATGTTTTATAAAAAAAATACAATACTTTTATACCTAAAGATTGATAAAAGAGTAATGGTAATGGTTTTACCAACCACGAATATTTCTATTTGAGAGCATTTCCAAGAAATTCAATATACTAACGCAAAAAAAAATATCAAAATCTACGGCATGTAAAGTATTTTTTTTTTTGCTTGGCTTGGCACGCTGCGGCGTGTCTAGCCTAACTAGCATCAGGTTAGCATGGTACGAAAGACCTACTCCACTTGCTAGTAGATGAGGTCCTTGTCCATCAGTGGAATAGTATAAATACAGCGCTAATAGTATAAATAGCCGGAAGGTGTATCATAAGATGCATGAAACTCAAACACAGCATAACTATATGATTATGTCGACTATTATATGGTATTACGCTTTACGTTGAAATAAAAAAAAAAAACTTTTTAACCAAAAATAGCACCGACTTCAAAAACCACTACAAGGAAAAAATAACTTGTGCTTTACTTATGGGTTATAAGGAAATTTGAATAATACCAATATTATATACACTGACATTTGTGTGATTATATTAATGTACAGTGAATAATTATTTGGAGTCTTATTGAATGAATTATTAGGCGTGGAATGGTCTTATGACTCTGAACGTAAATCTATAGGATCGTCGGGGGAGTGCCACTCTAAGACAATCGTCAAAGTAGTATTACGTTAGGACAACAGCTCAGGTTTATATTAAGTATAATATAAATAAAAGACTCCATCATTTGGGTAGAGCAGCCTGATGGTCACTGTTGAGCGGTTAATCTAATCTCTAGAAAAAACATCCTGCTCGTCATTATAATATATTCGTTCTCAAGACTAAACAGTTTATATTCATCATATTCTGAGGTCCATTAGAAGTCTATACATAGATATTATGGTTAGATACTAACCACATTCTATCGAATCTGTCGAAAAGCGCCTACTCATTTTATGATAGCAATATGACAAATCTACGTTTCCGCGATTTATGACTTTTTTATAAATAAATGTTTTCATATACCTTTTTATCCCTTACCATGTAGTGAAAGTCCCTGTTATTCGTATAAAGGGCCACCATGGATATGTATTATCTTTTATTTAATAAAAAATAGCTCCAATTTATGCATTGCTAATAGACTTTCTTAAGGGCACTTCTAAGTCGTCGAATGAAATTACTCGTATGATTCAGGTCTATTCGGTCTGTTCTATAAAATGATGAACTCTAAACCAAGATACATTGAAATGGGACCACTTCGCGACCCTTTTTTACTAAATGAAGAAGGAATCAAGGAAATATGCTCACAATTTTCAGAGAAATCAATGTACATACATACAAAAAAAAAAAATACAAACACACGAATTGAGAACATCCTCCTTTTGGAAGTCGGTTAAAAATATTGTAGATATGTTATGAAAGCTTTAAATTGCGCTGACGTCAAATGACGGACATAATAGAGAAGGCTGCGATGGTGTAATATTTTATTGTACAATAATTGCATATAAGACGTTAAATACAAAATGAAAATCACCAATTTACCATATTATAGAGTTTATATTATATTAAGGGTGTCTCGGTGGCGTAGTTGTATTGCGTACGCGTTACGAGTACTATTTGCGCGCTGAGGTCCTGTTTTCGAATCCCGGGTCGAGCCCAAAACATTGTGAGTGGGTTTTCCATCTTAAAAATTACTCAATCGCAGCTCGGAGTCAGGAAGTTAGCGGTGTGATACTCCCGAGCCTCGGAAAGCACGTAAAACCGTTGGTCTTGCGCCTGATCTCTCTCCGGTAATGTCGGATTGCCGTCTCACCGGGCTATGAGAGTGAAGGTATAGCGAGTGCACCTGTGTATTGCGCATACACATGTGCACTATAATAGGCTATGTAATATGTATGCGTATATAATGATAATACTGCATTCTAGAGAGCGTTCTAATATAATTTATAGAAAAGTGCACATCGCGTTCTAACAAAATACTGTTAATATACAAAAATAGTAATCTTTTAGCAGAATATTTCTTCTCTTACAAACTGGCAACATTCACCAATGGAAAATTCATCTGAAACACTTTTGGCACGAGTGTACATAATTTAGATCAAGTACAGGTGAAACCACAGGTTTTTCGGGGCAAAACATATCTGTTACGTTTTCCTCTTGGACGAAGGAAAGTGATATATATTTGTTTCGAAACTTGAAAAATTCAGAAGTAAAATGTCAAGGATGAAGGCCAATCGAGCCTACTTTCTGCGTCAACGTATGTGTTGGCTAGATTTATTTATATCTATCGTTTGTTTGCGGCTTTGCCCACGTGTAAAATTTGTTCCGGAATAAAAGTTCCACTATGTAATTTCCTGGGATGAAGTTGCTCATGTTCTTCCTCGATCTCAAAGTATCTCCATACCAAATTTCATCGAATTCGGTTGATTGGTTCAGTCGTGAAAGCGTAAGAGACAGATATATAGATGGAGTTACTTTCGCATTTATAAGTAGGTAGTAGGAATGGATCGATGTAATATTGTAAGAATTAAATAATATTAATTGATTTATCCAAATAGGGGAGATTGAATCAAAGTAGCGTAAACGACCTGTCGAATTTCATTTCATATAATTACTATGAAACTGACAGTTGTTTTTGCCAAATTAATCATCGGTATCTTTGATGAGACTCTGTGCATCATTTTATGTCGTATGTAAAACGCAGCAGTGTAGAGTCAGCAGCGTAAGTAGAAAAATCAAAATTTCAAATTGCCTACATACTTTTGTGTTCTTACTAATCTTTTTTTTCTCTTCACAAAAATAAAATAAAAGAGATTTGCTTTACTTCCCACGAAGAATTTTTTTTTCAGTTTAACTTGACGCGTATATAGGCGATTAGAAATTTTGATTTTGTATAGATATTTATGCTGCTAAGTGTACACTGCTGTGTATTAACGTACGCTGAAGCTTTGAAATACAAACTTATAGAGTTTTTTTTTTTTTTTGTTTACGCGGAGAAAGTGACTTATTACTACCGCCCAGTGTTCAAGGGGAACGACTGAGCGGTTATGTTGGGTTCACCGTGCCTTACGAACCGACGTTGAGCCGCCCGGAGAGATGGAAAACGTCGGGCGACCGCCGGGCCGAGTCCCTAACCTATGTACACCGCACGGCATACCAACTAAAACTCCGCGGTGGCCATCTTCGGCGCATTAGGGACGGCTGCGGGCTTCCTCCGACTCACGTCTAAGTTGTCGTCCGCAACCGCCCCTGCGCGTACCGCTGTTGCGGTCCTTCTCCTGTTGTTGCGGGGGCTCAGAAGCCCCCGTACACCGAAGGACGCCCTTGGCGTCCGAGGCAGCGTGAGACACGCTGCCGTCCATCACGGGGGTCACAGAAGTTGGCTAGACTAATAGGTGGACGGCCCCTCCCGCCCACCCGTGACCCCCGGAGGCCCCTATTAGTCGCCTTTTACGACAGGCAGGGGATACCGTGGTGGAATTCTCCAAACGCCCCCAATCCACAGGGCGGAAACTTATACAGTGCCATCTTTGGAGTTTCATTATGACAAGTTAGAGCTCAGACTCCCAACACAAGTTTTACACATTCAGTTATTCAGATTCCATCTCGAATAAATTACTTGGAAACATTAGTAGCCAGATTAACAAAAAAATAGTTCTAATTTAGCACCCAGTAATAAAATGTGCGTAAAAACGTGAAACGTTATTAAATTTTTTATAGACGCCTATATTATTTCTCGTTTTTACCGTGTGGAAATATTTTGGGGCAATTAAAATTTTACCCTCGTAACCCCGCCCTGCTATTTCAGTGATAACGTGGATTTATGTTTATTTCAGGCAGTTACGTTTAAGTATTTCCTTTGCCTAAACACTTTTATTTTTAAGTATTAAAGTTTTATTTCCTTTCTCGATCTTAAGTGTGATCTCATCTGATAAACCCGAAGTGTGGGTGGTCGCCGCTTTTAGATGTCTGCTCCAATTTGTTTGAGCTCAGTTCCAACGGTTTCACTTGGTTTTAAATCTAAAACTTTTCTGCTTACTGCGATGCGTATACTGTATACCGTACGTCTCAATTAATTCGATGTTCATTTGACTAATCTTTTCGGATTATACAATAGCTGATTGGTTGAATCGAATAATGCTCATCTTTTATTTATTATAATGATTGTAGTGGTGTTGTTGACTGCCTCAGTGGAGTAGTTGTTTTACAGTACGACTGCCAGAGGTCTCGGCTTCGATCCCCGAGTCGGGTAAAGTGATATTGGGTTTTAAATTTAGTATCAGCCCGGAGTCTGGAATTCGTGCCCGATATGACGATAGGCCGCCCCCTATCACATCATGGGACGGAATACGCACGAAAAGTGGGCGCACTAGTTGCGTCTCTACCTACCCCTTTGGGGATAAAAAGCATGTTTGTGTGTGTTTAATTGTAGTGTTTCTAATATGATATTTTGGCACAGATCATGTATTTTTGAATCCATTAAATATAATATATTTGATGCTAAAGTTTATACTACTAAATGAGGAGTAGAGCAAGTTTATTGCCTGAGTGTTAAAAAATGAATGTGTGTTGATTTGCTTAATTTAATATATGTTAAGTTAGCAGTTTCAAAGCCAATAAACATCACATGTGTTAATCTCATATCTGGATTATGTCGCCCTATATTTTTGAATTTTGTTTAAAAAAGTGCTTAGAATTCAGGTTGCATCTGGTGATAAGGCTGATGCGCATCCTTTCAGAGACTTTTAGGAAACATACAAACAAGCTCACATTAATACGTGTTTATATTAAAAACTATGCTAAACAACCGACCTTGGCTCTCGGCGGATTTTCGTGAAAAATATTTTTGCCTATGTAAGGGTTTTTGAGAAGGCTGTTTATATATTTAGTAGTTTTTATTATTCATAAGGTCTGGCTATGACCTTGTTTATGAGCAAAGACATAAGACAAGATCATAAGAAACGCTGTGGGCTAGTTACAATATTCGGTTTAAAACGTAGAGGTAGGACGTCTTTGTAATTTTTTTTATGTATATACAATATGTTTTATTTTTCCATGACCATAAACATCACATACATACACGCGCACACGCACACCTTTGTATACCCAAAGGGGTAAGCTGAGACGTAACTGAGCAACCACTTTTCGCTATGTTTATTCTATCTCATAATGTGATAGTGCGAGCCTATCGCCACATCGGGCACAAATTGCAGACTTTGGGATAATATTGAAGAAAAAAACCCAATATCAAAATGCCTAACCCACGTTTCAAACCTGAGACCTCAGAGCGGAGTCGTACCGCATACGATACACCTAGACCAACGAGGCAGTCATGCTATATTGATAGCATAACCCTTAACATTTATAGTGAAAAACCTGATATAACGACATCGGTTATAACGATGAATTGCAAGGTTAGATAAAAGAGTATCGTTTAAAACGACTATCGGATATAGCGCCCAGATTAGGTCGCTTCAATGTCGTTATAACTGTTTTTACTGTAACTCTATATCACTATGTAGAAGTAACCTTATCTGCAGTCTATTTTAATAGCCCACTAAGCTTGACCGTTATCAGGAAACAATAATTGATATCCGAGCTTCGGTAAACTGACTATAATTATGTTTCCAATTTCCTCCGTCCTGTCATAATCACCCTTTATCTATAACTCCCTTCAAATTAACCCTTATCACTAAGTGTTCTCGTGTCGAATAATTGGCTTATTCCTTATTGGCATTACAACAGAAGTGGTCTCAGATTACCTTGAGAATTTTATATAACGATGTATTGATCCGCCCCGTCTTCACACGGGTAGCACTAATTATAATCTGTGGCCAGATGCCAACGAAATTCCATTAAAATACCTCTAGGTGTTTTGGCGTTTCTAGGGAACAAAATATTAGATACACTTGTTTACAACGCAGTGAGTTCTTTACGAGATAGGCGGATTCAATATTTGTCTAGCGGTCCCATTCGATCACTGATCATTATTATTGAAAGCTAGATCTTGTAGACCTCAGGTGACATTTCAATTGTCAAACTAGTTTGGCTAGTCCAGTGGCGACCTCACCCAAGCTTCTCGATTGACGTTTCCGTTAATAATTATCAATTCAGATGTGGTGCCATCTATATGACTTATAGATAATGCTATACAGCCCAGTACAATTGCTTGAGTGATACGGGCAAATATAAAACCATGGTAGATAGAGCGAACAAAAATTGGAAACGATCTTATCATATTTTTTGGTTAGGCATGACCAACCCATATTTTTTTAATGGCAGTAACTTAATTGCTTTACTAATCAATTTAGTTCCAAGTAATGTCTAGACTTGGGTAGACTGTCAACAGTCTATCCCTTCCCACTCAATTTGAACAGCTTTTATTTAATTTTGAACAGATTAATATGATTCTATCATTTAAATTTTTTACTACGCAACTTTTGTATTTTTAGTAATTTTAATTAAATTACTTTTTTTCATTTATAATCATCTTAAATTTTGATAGATTTAAAGAAATATTATTTTTTATTGCATATCACAAACACCTGAAATTTGACTGATCTCACATTTCAATAAAACTAACTCAATATGCTTTGTGAACAAACAAGGTACTGGCGTTGAATTTTCGATTTGTATTGTCGCAATAACCTGTTAAGATCATCTCAACTGACCTCTGGAGTGTTGATCCTAATGTTATATAACTCAAACAGGACCTTGGGACTGACGTGGAATTTCTCAGTATACTTTGAGATGGTGATAATCTAGGTGAAATTTGGATTCGACGAGTTTTTAATAATACTTTAGATTTTGAAGACTATTTTTGCATAATTCCTTCTTATATTTACGCGACTGTTAGACAACTATTGATATAAAACAATTTTTCGGATTTTATCGCGGTTTTGACCAGCCGCCAGACCTTAAGACACTGTGAGCTCTTTCTGCGTAGATCGGACCGTCAATGACGACGAATTAAAAAAAAAGTACAATAAAAAATGAAGATAGATATTGTAACATTAACTTTATGGACTACCAACACCTTAGTCCTCCCCGTGATCAAGAATTGCTGCAAAGCCAAAAGAAACGTCGGGACAAAAAATATAAACTAAAAAACAGTTATAAAATCCGCACAATCGTTTTATTTCATTTAAACACTTTGCGTAAATTAGACTTCGTATTTTTTTTCAATCAATCGTTCCATTTGATTTATATTTCTATTTTCTAGAACCACACATGTAAATTTTTGTATTTATATGTTAATATATCACCGATAAACACATCGAGATTACATTAAAGATATTCAACAAACGAGGTACAAACATTGTGCGTACTCCAAAATTATTAAACAGTTTTATCGCACAATAAATGTTCCACACATGATAAACGTGAATCGACGTTGTATCTCCAGCTTTAGATCAAGATTGGACAGCATCGTCACTAGGCAACCATAAGTAGATTCTCCGGGATCAAAGGCGAACCAAATTACAACAGATATTTCAAACGTTTTCTTTCCGATAAGGGAAACGAGAACAATCAACAAAAAATCGAAATATTCCAGAACCGAGTCTCCAAAGTGGAGTGGAGTATGCGCGTTTTAGTTCAAGATCTATTTGTAGTTAGTATTTGCATTTTGCCGGACATACTCTCACACACTCACTCACGCTTGTTATCCCCGAAGGGGTAGACAGAGGTGCAACTAGTGCACCCACTTTTCGCCGTTATTCCGCACCATGATGTGATAGGGGGCGAGCCTATCGCCATATCGGGCACAAATTCCAGACTCCGGGCTAATACTGAATAGAAAATCTCAATATCACTTTGCCCGACCCGGGGATCGAACCCGAGACCTGAGCACTGCAGTCGTACTGTAATACAATTTCGCCACCGAGGCAGTCACAGGACGTATTCTCATCTAGTTTTAACTTGATATTTGGGAATTTGAACGTTGGATGTTTAATTAAAGACACCAAAAAGTTTATTGTAAAGCAAACTGTCGTAGTTCTGACTCTTAATTTTCGTATGAGTGAAATTACGATCCATAAAATGAGACTGTAGAGCACCCAAATATTATTAGCTCATTAAACAAAATAATTGAAAATCAACGAAATATTTTAAACTGTATAGGTATCATTGGTGATAAAGAAAAAAATGTCTAAATTAAACTAACAACAAAATTGCAAAACAAAAGAAATATCTAAACTCAAACCTGTATCCACAGGCTCACCAACACATCTAACAGTATAAAATAATAAATCCCGTTACATAAAGCATCTTAACAAAAATTGTGCCGAATAGAATAGAGGAGAGATATTAAAAATTGTGAAAACATTGGCACAACAATTTGTCTTGATGACAAACACCAGAGGGCTCGTCCAATAAATACGAGATATTCGGCATTGTTTCCAGATTCCAGTCATTAATCATTTTTATGTGCGTAATTAATATAAAGATTCCAGTGACAATGGGCAAGTTATTACTTATCTTGGAAGAAACTTTGGTAACGTCTGACTTAATGTTCTAATATTTGGAAAAAATGTTATGAGAATTGGAAATGTTAGATGTGTGTTGAAAGGAGTATTTGTTGTTGAATTGAGGGATTTTGTGCTGAACGACGTAATTGCGTTAGTACATCGTTTGTCAGCCTATTTTGGTATTACTATTTGTTAAGAATTTAATTATAAATTGATTGATCGTCACTCTAATTTGCGTTTCACAAAAAATTACAAAGTATACCATATTATCTGTCACGAAACTGAACTAACTATAGTGTTTTATATTATGATTTTTTATACATGTCATGGCCATGTAGTGCCTGGTTAATGATTTTTTTATATTTTTATAGAATCCTGAAAAAGAAACAGTCGAAAGCGGGATTTGAACCCACGACCTCCGGCGTACCGTGCCGGTGCTCTTCCAATTGAGCTATTCCGACCCCGCTGTCGATTGCCAATTTCAGGATCCGTACTTAATTCTCTTAAAGGAGATGACCAGCGACATCTGTTAGCAGTTATTACAACTACTAACTCAGCATTACCCCTTTACAGGAGTAAATAACCGAAACGAGTCGCTAAATTTATTTCTAATTCCGCTTTCGGCTGTTTCTTTTTCAGGATTCTATAAAAATATCAAAAAATCACTAACTATAGTGATTTATTTATAGAAAACAACTGCTAAACCAATCAGTTGGGATGACTAGACTTCTAGCTGGCACAACACGCACGACGACTCGACCTTCAACGGGCTGATGCCGAAAAAGGAGCCCCTCAACAGAACAGAACCAATCAATTCCCCTGCAAACAAAGCTGTACCCAAAAAATACATTCTCTCAGCCAGACCTAATGCTTAAAAACTTCCAAATATAATTTCCATTAATCCTCACTGATGGCAATTTGATTAAGCAAAAGGCGGCCGAGGATTAGAATATTAATTTGAGCCATTAAAAATATGTCATAATTGCAACAAGGGTAGAGTGAGATAGTTAGTGTAGATCCCAAAGCCCAGTGGGTCGGAAAATTGAGAAGTGGATTAGCCAAATCACTTTTCATTCCATCCCGTAGCCGGCAAAGTTTGCCCTTTTAAATTTTATTATCTCTGAGGCACGTTGTCGCGGGGTGTGGTTTGCATACGGGCTGGTATTAGAGACTTGGATTTTTTTGCTTGTGGAAGCAGCGATAAATAGTATCTATTTAAAAATATGTTGTATATTTGTTAGAATTGATTTTAGGTAATTATAAAAAATGTGGTACAGGTGTATACAATGGTAATTTAAATCAAATTTTTAGGTTATCTTCAGATTAGCCCAGCGAGTTAACTTGGGAAGCTTAGTAGCGATCTGATCAATGTTTTTTTTGTCTATTTATCAATTTGTGTCATCATCGGTATCTGACTGCCTATTGATTAAAATCAGTGCTTCCCGTGGGAGTCAGAACGGGTCACTTGAAATTCATTTAAAAACTTTATAATGGATTCAGGGAGAAATATATGAATTAGATATAGTACATAATCTATTCAATCAATTATATTCAGTGTTTAAAAAAAATATCGACGGCGTTTTGAAAATAGCTTAGTAGCCGCGAACACTCGTTCCTCACATAATCTTGAGTGAAAATGAATTTCATCGCTATCGAGCGGGAATGCCAACTTACGGGCCTATAAAGAGTTTATTCGTCACAAATTTCACAATTTCTAATTCACTGTTTGATGTTGCAAAATGGCTGGCTTTGGGTTTGGGGAGATTTTCTTTGAATACAATTGGCTCGGTTTAAATTGTTTCACACTCGTAACGAGATTAATATTGAATTAGTCGCCAGTCCCAACGTCTTGTATTGGGCGAAGCGATGAGATAAATTGATTAGCAACAAAGAAGTTGAATTTATAATGTTAGTATTTTTTAATAATCACAACTTGCAACTGGCAGTGATAGATAATTCTAATTTCAAAGCTTTTGTTTACTCTATGGTTATGGTGAAAATCTTTTCGACGAAGAATTTTGAAATAAGAACGAATTTAAGTTTTATTGGCAATAATATGCTTGCTACTTTGAAGATGTTTTAAGTAGTCTTCGTCTTTATTATTGTTCTGAGAGACTTTGCCTAAAATTCTGACGATCGCAAAAATATCTTGTTAGCCTTCCACGAATATTAACATCCAAAACTTTCAAACACAGACATTGCGTGCAAAACAGTGGAAAAGGGCTCAACATAAATTTTAACTCAATACGTTTCCATCAGATTTAAATCTCGTTAATTACATTTACTCGACTTCCATGAAAATGTTTGATGAATTCCGAAAAGATTTGGAGTGAGCTAAATTAATTTGTTTGCCCCAGCAACGGGTGCTAATTTCCATTGTCATTGTTGATTTATACTTTAGAAGCTTTCCACGAGTTCTTAGAAGGGATGAAGGGCATTCTATTACGACACATTGTGTTCTATGATGCTTCAAAATTAAGTGCTTTAAACATGTTTTGATGGAAATCCATGTTAATGTTCGAAGACATTGTAGCCAGTGTAATTAATAAAAAGACCTAATAACCAACGCGTTGTAATGACGAACGCAGTCAAGTTCCATGTAGTATTCAATTAACAGTTATATGTGAAGAATTATTAATGATAGAAGACTTGAAACCGAAGATGGAACACGACATGCTAAAGAGTAGAGACTATAAAAAAATAACACGCAACGAACAACTAAAAAACGAACATAACACATACAATTATATTGAAAGCCCTTGCAAACTATGATTCGTTGTTGCAGGTAACTTTGAATGTAATTCGCGCCCGTGTTTACGCGTACCAGTTGTGCCATGATGTTATTTACATCGATCCCTTTGATGGTTGGCAGCTTTGATGGAAACCCACTTACGTGTTATGTTGGCAACACTTGCATGCGTTATGCCAACATTGCGAGCCGAGCTTTTATTTGTATTGGACTTTTAATTATGTTTTAGTACGTCGATTGTTGATGTTTTTTTTTATTTGACAATAGTCATATATTTGTTTATATTTTAAAAGCTTTTGGAATTTCAATGACTTTGATGTGTAATATTTTTATGCTTTGAAAAGATTTTTAAACAAATTTCTTATTAGATTGTCCCTTTTCAAATATGCTTCCTAGCTCCACATATCCAAAACCCATCTCCGTACTGACATACATTTTTGTTTGCAATTCATTTTCCCTTTTGAGGGGCACATTCAAAGAGTTCTGTATCCTGGACGACGAGTTTCGATGCAAATTAGGCGCCTATTTATTTTCAAATAACACCATTCGGACTCCACGTTTGACAAGGGTCGAATATATCATACGCTTATTCCATATTTCCACAAGTTTTTTTTCTGTCAAATCGACAGTTCGAGGCACAGGACCTCCATATATTACGACATTTGAATTCGTAACTGGTTCGGATAATGAAGAACATTCTGGTATATTCTTTTCGGTTTTAATGTTTGCAGAGGAAGGGTTGCGAATCGTAATTAATATTGATGAATATGTTTCGGCTGCGGATTTAATTACGGTTTTAAATTGTACTTTCGGTTTAAAAGGAATCTGTGTAATTACAATTTCAATGAAGGATGTTTTCGAACGAAATAACAACATTAATTAAAAGAACAATGCGAAATAAACAGGTAATAAAATACATGAACATATAGCAAAATTTTATAATTTTGTTATATTTTCATGTAAACAGAAAATTGTGTTCACCTTATTTTCACCATAAACTAGCCGTTCTGATATGTTTCCTGTCCCGTCCATTTATTACCTTACAGACAATAAAAATAATCGCTAAATGTACAAAAGAAAAAACGCCCATAAAAATAATCCGCAAGATCAGTACTTTGTGTACAAATGTCTCTTTAATAGGTTTCTCAAAGCAATAACAATAAATACAATTACTTGGGACAAAAACTAAACGGGTCAGAATGCGAAAGAGTGCTGCCACGAGATTCTGTGTAACGAGTGAGATAGCTGCATGAATCGAGGCGAGTGAAAAGGAGGGCGAATATGAGATGTTTGCGATCATCAAAAAAGGATTTCTTTCTATAAAATAATTCAAAAATTTTCTATAAAATTCCACGAGCAAAGCACAAAGCTGATGGCTTGGAAATTCATATCAAAGTGGTAATTTCTTCCTACATATAAAACGTATTTTAGTTTGTTCCTTGTATCAGTAGTATTAACCCGATGTCTGGAATTTGTTCCCGGTATGGCGATAGGCTCGTCCCTATAACATCATGGAACGGAAAACACAGACGAAAAGTGGGGGGGGGGGGCTTGGTTGCACCTCTGCCTATCCCTTCGGGAATAAAGTCCGCCTTTTCGCGCGGATGCGCGTGTTTGTGTGGGTATAAACACACAAATCCGTTTTGAATATATACGTGCCTTGAATTTGGTACACATAGGAATTTAAATAAGTATTGAAGAAGCATTTTTAACAGGTGGTAGGACTCTCATATGTAAGTGTCCGTCTGGGTGGGTACCACCGCAATGTCTATTTCTACCACCAAGCAGCAGTGTGCATGCACTGTTGTGTTTCGGTTTGAAGGGCATTGTAGCCAGTGGACATAATGAGACTTAACATCTTATGTCTCAGAATGACGAGCGCAGTGGAATGCCACACATGGTGTTTCTACTGTTTATGGGTGGTCGTATCGCTTACCATCAGGCAAACGGCACGCTCGTCTCGTCATTCGAAGAAATAAAAAAAAAAATAAACAAATATTAGATCCATTATTTGTTCAACACTTTATACAAGGCGTAAAAGCGGACGCAATCTTTACCAATCAACCGGCGGTAGTGCAGAGAGATGTGAAAGTAGATGCGTAGATTATAATTAACCAGACTATTACAGATTTTAATATGTAAAAAATATTGCTAGTTATCGTATACAAGTTAAGACAAATAAAATGGAACTAAACAGTCACTATATTGTCAGTAAAACTGTTGGTTTGTGTGTCGTGTTGCGCCACAATAACCACCGGCCAGGGCTCGTAAACATCCTCGTATTCGCTATAAAGATATTAGCGGCGGCACTTCCAGCGCTCCTGTTCGAACCTTTTTTATGTTTGTAATGAAAGAAGTATTTTTATTCAAATAAAATAGCAACGGAACGAGTGCTGTTAACGTTTTGTTTGGTATCAAATTGTCGTCCGGGCCATACTTGGATAGTAAAAACATTTTCAAATATAAATGTTTGTAACTCCCGAACGTGTTAAGTCACTGACGAAACTGCTCAGTTGACAGAGCACCGGCACGGTGCGCTGGAGGTCGCGGGTTCAAATCCTGCTTTCGACTGTTTCTTTTTCAATGTTTCCATAAAAATATAAAACTCTAGCTTTTGCCCGCGGCTCCGCCCGCTTTAAAAAGTTTTTCCGGGATAAAAGTCCCGCTTTATATTTTCCCGGGATAAAAAGTAGCCTATGTGTTAATCCAGGACATGATCTACCCGTGTGCCAAATTTCATCGAAATCCGTTCAGTAGTTTTTGCGTGAAAGAGTAACAAACATCCATACATCCAAACATCCATACATTCTTACAAACTTTCGCCTTTATAATATTAGTAGGATTGTCCAGGCACTACATGGCCATTAACATGTATATAAATCATAATATAGCACTGACGAAACTTCCACTTGTACGTCCAAATGTACGATTACGAAATAAATACTCAAGATTATGGCATAATTGAAGACGCCTCTATTAGAACATCGACACTCATTTAATGTTGCAGATAAGAGATCCCTACACAGTATTTTAAAGCCCTCGTCAGACAGAAAGGGTGTGATATCCACATCTCGTTTTGATCGCATGCGAGTAACTATGATATTGTATAGGAGATGCCACATAGAAATTGCTACACGGTCTATGCCTCGTGAGCCCTTTAGTGATATCCCTATTTAATGAATAAATTGTAAAATATATATATATAAAAAAAAAAATACAAAAGACCTACGCTGACTTTCTTGGTGCTTCTTCTCAGGTCAGTGGGCTTTTCTGAAGCACTGGTAGAATATTTAAGTAAAACAACATTGTGAAAAATGACGTGTAAAAGTGCCCTTAGGGGCCTAATTACTGAATAAATGACTTGAATTTGAATTTGAATTTGATTTTGCTCGACGGCAAAATATTGGTAATTACTTTAAGCATCTCATTATTTATACCAACATTCATAAACTCAACAGTGACAAAAATGTAAGTTAAAATTTTTAAATTTTTAATTTAATTTTATAGTTGCAATGCTAGTCGGGACTTGTTTTAGATCACACAAAAACCTTTAGTAGTTTTCGAATTCAGAACGCAGACATTGCAATTCTAGAAAACTCACAAACAGCAGAACTAATAAAAAAATAATGAGAAGTACGATTTCATTCGACCATCGATCACGGAGCCCCTCAAGTAACCGAAAAAAGGTTATCACGAAATTTATGGATCCTACATCAGCTTAGTTTTTCAGAATCACCGTAGAACTTAGATTTATGCGTTTTGTTGGCTGTGGCAGCTGCGATCAAATGTGGAAGCGATTTTTGAATACTCCTGTGACAGATTGGAGGCATTTGGTAGTCAATTCGATGACCTGCTGGATTTGTATAGATTTCAAGTTTGATCAAGAAAGGGAGATCTAGGGAATTAGTACTGCTACTTATTAGATCTTTGTTACAGAAAATATGGGTTATTGTTCTCTTGAAAAGCAAATAATGGGATGAGTAGGTAAGAGTAGGTAAGTAAGTAGCTACTCCGTGGATGGTAATCACGCCTTCTTAACTATGAAATCCTCCTAGCCAGTTTCGGCCACGGCAGCCAATCTCAACGGAGATCAGCCAGGTACGCAGGAGATATTATAGTGTACAAGTGTGTGCGCAATACACAGGTGCACTCGCTATTCCTTCACTCTCATAGTCCGGTGAGACGGCAATCCGACATGACCGGAGAGAGATCAGGCGCAGGATCAACAGCTTTACGTGCTTTCCGAGGCACGGGGGTATCACACCACCAATTTCCTGACTCCAAGCTGCGACTCAGTAATTTTTTTTAAGGTGAGAAAACCCAGTCACAATGTTTTTTGGCACGCAAATTGTACTCGTAATGCGTACGCAATACAACTACGCCACCGAGGCAGTATCTATACTAACGTTATAAAGACGAAAGATTTGATTGTTTTTTTGTTTGCATTGAATAGGCTCCGAAACTACTAGACCTATTTCAAAAATTCTTTCACCAATATAAAGTTATATTTATCAGCGAGTAACATAGCCTACCTTTTATCCCGGAGAAATATAAAGCGGGACTTTTATACGAAAAAAACTCTAGTGAGCAATAAAATTTGTTCGCGCTGGTCCACATAAATTCTAAGGCTACATATCGTATGGGTATGTATCAAATACCTGTTTACTGGCTAGTAACTATGTATTACTAAACTAAGTCGTAGTCTGTCAAGGCCCGCGACGGACACCGGTGTCCATATACATAGGGTTTTCTCATACATCTATATATATAAGCGGGACTTAAAAATAACTGTATTTAACTGTTACTAATGAAAAAAACGATAAAGCGAAGATCATCGTTGTACACAGAAGGATTATCGTATAATCGTCAATTATATCGCGCTGGTCTGGTTCTCTTCGTATTGAGTTCAAAACAAAAGTGCAAGGTATAATTGATCATCCTATAGTGCAAAATATTCGATAATATCTTGCTGCAATGTACAGTAATTACAAAAGGAATCTCTACGTCTATTGATAGGGAAGAGGCCACTCAAATACACGAGAGCCGGACTGACGCTAACTTGTAAGACTTCGGCATACAAAACATCATGGTTAAGAAGGTTGGATTCGTACACATCATGTATCGCTTTGGCGTCTAAAATATGGGGGAGAGAAAATGAGAAAGCGATACATAACGAAGTTTAATTTGACTGGCTGGTTAAGTT
Source organism: Lapara coniferarum (assembly GCA_949316025.1). Lineage (NCBI taxonomy): Eukaryota > Metazoa > Arthropoda > Insecta > Lepidoptera > Sphingidae > Lapara > Lapara coniferarum. The sequence continues at coordinate 14,815,823 of OX438934.1, read as the reverse complement.
CCATGTGATTCCGAAGATTTGTATGTAGGTATGTATATGAATTTCGACGTAGTCCAAAGGGTATATGAAGTAATTCAAACTTACCTTCAAATGCGAGCATTTCTTTTAAAAAATGTGATTGCGAGAGTACAAACAGACTTCCAGGGCTAGCATGTGGTCATCCGGCTTTTGAATACATAACCATTTTTTAGAAAATCGGGAGAGAAGGTCGTGTTCAGGATATATTTTTACGAGACATTTTTAATACAACGCCATCTCGCGGCACATTATGAAACTACTTTTATCATACCATGTTTATTCATCAGACGGGATCCAAAATAGAAAAAAGGTTTTTTTGCATCGCAATTATTTGTAGTTTGAGGGTATCTGCATACAATTGTACGTGTCGTTGGCCATGTAGTAAGGCTTAACGGCTCTTTTGAAACAACATTAAACATCAAAATTAGAGCTGTTATTGCGGAGGACAATATTGTTTGCCAAATGCGTAATGCGTTTTAAACAATATTCAAATTGCGTTTATTTAATGTTTTAAATTTTGTTTTCAGTTAGCTGTGCTGGTGTCGTTTCTGAGTTGTATGGCTTGAACACATTTTCATTATTGAAAAGACATCTCTTATACACAATAAAGTATTATTATTTGTAACCGTTCATAGATAAAATGTACACACGTGTAAGAGATGTATCGTGGACATTTAAATAGCGACTCGTGTAATAACAAAAGTAACGATATTTTAATACACAATATGTAAAAAGAGTAGATAAAGTCCATATAATGCATGAGCGTTTTGCGAAGTCTATTTTCATCCAAATCTAGCATAAAATCCTATTTTGGAAAAGCAAACACATACTTTGTGGATCCGATAACACAAATTTCAAATTTGTTACCTGGACAAACTAGTCTATTTCTAAACTTGTTTCACACAGTTAACACGTGACTATGATTACAATATTTATGAAAATGTAATTCATTTTTCCTTTCCTTCTTCTTAATGACAAGACCTTCTGTACATTATTTTATTGGCACCGAACTGCCTTTTGAGCGAAACGAAATAAATAATCCTTTCTACTCCGCTCTCCGGGCCAAACAATAGACCCTATCAAGAATAACGAAGGCATTAAACAAAATAGAGGCAAAGTTCCGTCGCCGGCATTTGTGACGAGATCTATCCAACGTTTCATGTCGAATTAATAACTTTAAGAGTGATTCGCTATAATCTTTTATACTTTGAAAGGCATTGTTGCTTTGTTTGATTCGAATTTTGTAATTTAAAGAGAAGGTGGTAGGGGTTCTTGTGAGTTGATAGAATTTCAGATATATTCCATAAAAGGACAAAGGAGATGTCCGCTTTTTGTATGGGTGCTAGGCCTCAGAATATAACCAGCCTCAAACTTTAGAGGTTCATTCAAATTCATTCAAATCATTTATTCAGTAATTAGGCCCCTAAGGGCACTTTTACACGTCATTTTTCACAATGTTGTTTTACTAAAAGATTCTACCAGTGCTTCGGAAAAGCCCACTGACCTGAGAAGAAGCATCAAGAAACTCAGCGTAGGTCTTTTATCATTTTGTTAAAATATATATTTTACAATTTGAAAATCACAATATTACTTCAATTTTAAAGATGGATATTAAATGCAAAAATGTATATTAAAGGTTTCATATTAAAGGGTCAAAATATGGATCTTTGATCCGTTAAAAATATTTTTAGACCCGTTCATTTGAAAGTAACTTTTCTAAAAACATTCATAAATTGTTAAGTGTAGTTTTCAAAATTGGTGGTCTTTAAAATTAAACGATTTATTGTAAAAGGGTAGATTTTAGGAGTTCTGTCCATATATATAAACCGTCTTCGAATTTTAGACCCACTTTTGGTCATGTCCTTTGATAATATGTCACGTTGTATTTTTAAGTACCTTCTACTTGGAGATCGTCTCGCGTGAAACTGTATTTCCACAACATAAGCAACACAATATTAATGACTAGTTTTTGCCCGCGACTCAGCCCGCCTGAAAAGTTTTTCCGGGACAAAAGTCCCGCTTTATATTTTCCCGGGATAAAAGTAGCCTATGGCACTCAGGAGTAATGTATCTTCTAATTACTGAAAGAATTTTCATAATCGGTGTCAGTAGTTCCAAAGATTTCTTCTTACAAACCTCCAAACATTTCCTATTTATAATATTAGTATAGACGTAATTCATAGGCGTAGCTAGTTATTTGCCAGAGAGGTTCGTGCCCCCCATGCTTAAAATAAAGTTTTTCATGTTTCATTATGGAATCTATCATTTTATGATACATAGATGTAGCTGAAGAATACTCTTAGAAGCTATGCAGATCTTGAAAACCAGTGACGTCATCACAATAAGATATTTAAGTATTTGTTCTAGATAATCTTACCTTACTCCCCTTTTAGGTTTACCCCGCCCCTAAACACAAGTGTAGAGAAATCATGACTTGACAATAAAAAGGAAATTTGGACAATGGGACGATGAATTTTTTGAGGGTGACCCTCTGATTTCGGACATTGATTAATGGGAGTGTACGCCCTCTCCCGAGAGACTTCACTGTGCTATGAGGAAAATGTGTGGTGTATTGATTGAAAAGCTGCCTTCACTACTCGATTAAAATGTATAGACGCTCTAGATAAATTGTTCATAAAGTTTGTACGTTGAGAGGTTTATTAGTGGTATTTAAAATCTAACAAGATGGATGCCATTTATGTAACGATGCAGCCGAGTAGTAGCAGTGTATGTATTTTGATGAAAATGAATTATTATTAAATGAAATATTATTAACTAGCTTTTGCCCGCGGCTCCGCCTGCATTAAAAAGTTTTTCCAGGATAAAAGTCCCGTTTTATATTTCCCCAAGATAAAAAGTAGCCTATGTGTTAATCCAGGACATGATCTACCCGTGTGCCAAATTTCATCGAAATCCGTTCAGTAGTTTTTGCGTGAAAGAGGAACAAACATCCAGACATCCATACACCCATACATTCTTACAAACTTCCGCCATTATAATATTAGTAGGATTATTATTAATTACTAAAATGAATTATTATTAGTGTGTTAATAAATCTTTGTATAATAGGCTGAATGTTGTTTTAATTACAAGTTGTCACAGCATGTACAGAATCTGGAAATATTACCTAACACCGACAGCGCAGACTGAAGTGTCATTTTGAAATGAATCATAACTCAGTGGCCTTTAAGTTTAAGTTCAGTTTAAGCAACAGTTTTGAATCAACGGTCTTTCTCCGAAGCGTTGAAAATTATGAAAGTAACTAATTGTTTCTTTCACGAAAATAACGGAAATATCGTTATTCTTCGTTCTGTGCATTAAAAATTTCAAACCGTGACTGGATGAAATATTTTTTCTTTGTTTGTTACTCATTGGTGAGCTTTATTGTTATCAATAAAAAGTGGTATTTGACCTTGGACTACCAAGATGCATTAGGAAATTCCTTAAAATCAAATAGGGTTACTGTGATTCTTTTTGTGTTGGGTTCAATGTAGATTTAACGTGTTTCTACACTGAGAATATTGCTGTTGGACCTTGGACTTTGAACACGAAGCAGGAAACTCCTCAAAATCAAATAGGATTACAGTGATTCTTTTTGTATTGGGTTCAATATACATTCAACGTGCTTCCACGTTGAGAATATTGCTGTTGGACCTAGGACTTTGAAGACGCAGAAGGGAACTCCTCAAAATCGAATAGGATTAGGAACAGTAATTATTTTTGTGTCGGGTTCCATTTAGACTGAGCTGGCAGTGTTGACTTATGTAAAAACATAAATAAATTACTCATAAATTTATATACTTATAAATAAATTATTGGTAACTTCCCATAAAAAACATGGTTTATTTTGGTCACTTACGATTTTTCCAAAAATAACTCGTTTTTTTCGAAACGGATTCATTTATTTCCCGATCAAACTTCTGTGAAATTTTCGTATGTTACACTGAAAACAACGATGGATTTTGAAAGAAACGGGACTATTCCCAGATTTTTCAACGCTATTCCTCCGTGACGGATCATTGAGTTCTGAACATACTTGTATACCTTACAAAGCGGCAATATCACTTGTCAGTACAAAATCGTAATTTATAGAATTATACATACATCGTATCACGCCTTTTCCCTTTTTAAGGGTAGGTAGAGGCACCTACATTTCGCTAGCTATTTTAGATCCCATGTAGTAAGGGGTGAACCTATTGTTGTTTGTCGGGCTCTTTTTTAAACTCAGGGCAACAGTCCTGAGTAACAATAGCCCTAACTAACTAACTAACGGCAACAGCCCTGAATCTATCAATTAGAGTAACAACTCTAATTCATAGGTTCAGTTAATCAATACCCATTATTAGGAGCTAGCGTATATAGATAGTATGAAACAACCTGAGCTTCACATAAGCCGTTGATACTTTTTTAACAGAGCATCATCGAATTATTAGTATGCCTAAAAGATTTTCTGGGAAAAAGCCTGACAAGCGCGCGTAAAGATTACAGTAACGGATTCAGTACTATATTAAGGCTTATAAAATAATATTAAAGCTAGAAGAATAAAAAATTTAAAATCTTTTACTAAAGGATTATAAGTGTTTTAGGTTTTATTTCATAGTTACAAACTTTATTGTTTTAAATTGTTAGAGGTTTAAAGGTTTACGAGTTTTTTGGAAAAATATGTATTCGATCTTTTTTCAAATCGAGAAGATAAATTGTTCTTTGTTTCAAATATTATATTCAGCTAAACTATTTTTTTTAAAACAATCAATATATTATGTACATGCATATCTTAATAATAGTTTGCCCCACAAAATTGCTTGCGCAGTTTATCTGTGGGAAGCTATGAGTCTCATAAACACATCGTGCGTTATACATTACAATTCTTATATTCATACTTTTAATATATCACATTTTGTCAAGTAAATGTTTCTTTAGTAATTTTACAAACTTAATGTATTTTTGTTCATTTCTGATACTTACAGGAAGCTTGTTAAGAAGGAAAGGAATCAGTTTTTAAAGAAGAAAGAAAGAAAGATTTGTTGTTGGAACTTACACATTAAAAATAAAGAATATAATAATTATAAAATTTTATACATGCCAACAACGGGAACCCTCATTCAGCTCCTTGCTGCAGTACAGCCTGAGCAATACCGCAGCGCTGATTTTCAATGAGGGACCCAATTTTCTAATGTTCTGTCTCCGTAGTAACTATTAACTCTTGGTACATTAAATTTACCTGTTGCTATTGAACTAGTTAATTGTTTTTCTAGGTCGTCTGAATAATTTATATACGTTACTCTATTTTGTACCAAATCAACTGTAGTCTTAGTTTCTGACAAAACCATCTGCTTCCAAGTTCCAGCACAAAGACTCACGGTTCCCTTTTCCCGGATTAGATAAGGAACCCTAAAAATGAGCGAAATTTACATTTTATCTAAAGTGACAGCCACTTTGTAGAAGCACAAAGAGGTTTTATACTGAATTATGAACACAATAGTCAGTTTTATCGCGTTTTGTCGAGAACATTGGAATACGTTGCTATATTTATACTTGTCTACAAGATTCATGTCTTTACGCTTAATTATCTTTTCCTGTTTATGCTCGTCTTTATTTATTGATTATTTTTTAAAATTACATATTTTATGACACTTACCCAACGACCATGATTCGTTTTAAGAGTTATGGTCCGGCCATTTACTATATCAGGCACATATTATAGTGTAAATACTGGACATAATGAGACTTAACATCTTATGTCTCAGGATGACGAGCGCAGTGGAATGGCACACAGTACTTTGTAACTCAAGGTGCTGAATGGTGTTACTACTGTTTCTTGGATGGTCGTATCGCTTACCATCAGGCAAACGGCATGCTCGTCTCGTTATTCAATGCAGTTAAAAAAATATTATCTTTATTACTAAAAAATTAAATAACGCTGTTTTCGATGTCGTACCTCTACTTTTTTTAGCAGCCATGTAAAGTACTCAATATAACCTTATTTGCATTATAAATTAATATCTTATAACTATCGTCACATTACATAAGTGCAACTAAGTTCGCTTGTGTCATCAATAATACTTTTTAAGCCATACAAACCAAGTAGATTATAATTACCATTTAGACACAAAGTATTCTTAGACTAATGAATCCGTATACCCAAGTTTCCTTACTGCAAGTATACTATACCATTATCAAACACCTAATCGTCAATAAATGTCCCTTCATATCCCCCCATAAGATTTATTAGGTCATACTTCATTTCCCTTCTTTAAAATCTTACGCGCCATTTAACAGAGGCTGTAAAAAACATTTGCGGCATAACTTTTCATTGCTTTCATTTCATTTGCAGTGCGATGTCTAAATTTATCAGGAGGCTCGAGAGATCTGGTTTGTAGTTGAGCGATGAGCAGTAAGGGAACTTTAATCTGATATCAGTTTAATTTACTGGTGGTAGGACTCTCATATGTAACAATCCGTCTGGGTGGGTACCACTGCAATGTCTACTTCTACCGCAAAGCAACAGTGTGCATGCACTGTTGTGTTTCGGTTTGAAGGACATTGTAGCTAGTGTAACTACAGGACATAATGAGACTTAACATGTTATGTCTCAGGATGACGAGCGTGATGGATTGCCACACAGTACTTTCGAAACTTACACTTTTTATTTTACAACTTAATAGCAAGAGTTATTTTCAAGGAGATAAGTATGTGGTTTATTAGTATCAAAATTACTCTGTATATGAACTGGCGTCGTGCAATTTTTCATTGTTTCCATAGCTGATTTTAAATGCATACATACATAATTTCACGTCTTTTTTTCTTTTCAAAGGTAGGCAGAGATGTAAAGTACCCACGTTTCGCCAGCTATGTTAGTTCCCATGTAATAAGGGGCGGGCCTTTTACCATTTAACATGCATTTCCGATTCCGTTCTAATACTGAGTAAAAAAAGCAATATCACTTCCCGACCCGGGAATCGAACTCGAGAACTCAGCTCTGCAATCGAATCGTAATACAACTACGCCACCGGAGGCAGACGGCACTGACGATAGCAGTTCATACCCTTATCGATATCAGCTGAGAAGAAAACATTATGCAAATTCATATCGCGTGTCATTTAGGTTTGGAGTGTTGAAGATCATTCACGAGCCGTTTAAACGAAATTTTGACTTCTGATAGTTTTCAACATGCAAATGCTTGTAAAGGCGAAACCCTTTCCCCCTCTTTAGCTAAAACAATAGCCCCTAGGCGTACAATGGTCGCTCAACAGGCCACTTCATTGTACTTCAACGGGCATCTTGTGTTGAATGAAACTTATGTAATAGTGTGACTTTATAAACGCCTTTAGCATATGCAAGATACCTGGGTTTCGTAGGCTTAGAGTTTTTTCGTATAACGTTCTGTGACATTTGCCTAATATTCCATAGAGTAAAATCTATAAAAGACCTAGGTTATTGAATTTAAAACTAAATGACACTCGACTGGTATAAATTACTCGACTGGTTTAATTAAATGTAAACTTCGCGTTTCGTCTAGATAGCTACAACGTTACTGTCTATGATTATGTCTGCCACCAAGCACTAATATGGAAGCCTGTGTTCCGGATGGAGTCAGATGGAAGACAGTTTGATAAGTAGGCACAATTACACTATACGCACCAGGTGCTCGGCCGCTCGATTGAGAAATATAAACTTAAATGCAAAATGTTAGATAGAACATACTACTACCCTACAATAAAATATTGATTTCAATAATTATTTTATTCGACAATGATTCAAGCATAACATAATTATAGTGATGCATATTTAAATAAAATACAAAATTGGAAGACTAAAAGTGTTAAGAAAATGCACCGTGCATTTATAAATAGATGGCTTTCTTGAAATAGAATAAATGCATACTTACTCTTACCGAATGTGAAATTGTGTAGGTACCTATATTTTTGTGCACTTTCGCAAAAGCGAATTTACAAAATAAACGTACTATTTTCGGGTTTTTCTAGCAAATGCTTTCAGCCATCTACTCTGAGTTGATAAAACAATGCGTCTAAAACGTAAAAAAAATGCTCATTTTCTCTGAAAACATTGCAGCTTTATTCAGTACGTGAACATCGAAAATGTAGGCAGATATCAGCAATTGTTTATTAATTAATAATGATAACTATTAGACTGGTGTAATTATACAATAACTAGGTAAAGCGCGTGACCCCGCCCGCATGAAAATGTTTTTCGGGATAAAAAGTATAGCACTAAAGAGTAATTAGGCTTCCTATTACAGAAAAAAATTTTAAAATCGGTTCCTGTTATTAGCGCGTTCAACCAAAAAAACAAAGAAACAAACTCTTCAGCTTGATAATAGTAGTACAGATTATTCAGGAGACAAAAACAAAATTACAATACTCTAACAATTTATCATTTATCTTCATTGTATTTGGTGTCATCGATAGATCTGTATAAAAGATAAATTAAAAAAAAATATGTGTTCTTCGTATAAAATGTAATTTTCCATCGCTGAATAATCTCTACCTCATTTAAAACATCTTCACATTGATAACAGAGTCATTCTAAACCCTCTCAGTAGAAGAAGAAGCCGAAGAGGGACCATTATATTACCATACCAGCCTTGTATTATATTATACTGCCCAGTGCTGAGCACGGCCCTACTCCACAACTAAGAGGTTTTAGGCCTACATCCACTTCACATACCTTTGAAATTATTTTTGAGAGAGAGGTAGACGGACAGTCAATAATAAAGAACTGATAATTGTATAGAAATAAAGTCTGTCAACCTGCATGGGTCAGCATAGCGTAAGTACATAATAATAAGACCGAACTATACTCACAGATAAGACCGTACATTACAACCGTCCCGATATCACACTACTCGATAAACGTAGTAGGACGGTCTATTTGATAGATATTGCGATTCCCAATACACATAATCTCACAGCCACGCATACTAACAAACTCTCAAAATACTCACATTTGACCATAGAATTGAAAACTCAATGGCGTGTGCAAACTGTCAAAACAGTCCCCATTATTTTATCCAGTACCGGCGTCATTCCCAAAACATTGCACACTAGTTTGAAAACCCTAAACATTCATCCACTCATATTCACACTGCTACAAAAGGCAGTCATATTAAACACATGTAGAATCGTCAGAAAGTTTCTGCCAATAGAATAAAATATCGACCATCAAAGTTGTTTGGCCAAAAGCCCGCAGCTTTGGTGTAATACCCCAGAAATGGGAGAAGTTTAAAATCTTAATTATAAATAATAATAATAATACCAGCCCTGTATTAAATGCTGTCCCACTGCTGGACACGGGCCTCCTCGACTACCGAGAGGGTTTAGGCCTTAGTTCACCACGCTGGCCTAGTGCGGTTGGAAGACTTCACATATCTTCGAAATTCTTGTGAAGAGCTTCTTAGGTATGCAGGTTTCCTCACGATGTTTTCCTTCACCGTTAAAGCGAACAATAATTGATAAACAATACATACATAACTTTGAAAATTCAGAGGTGTGCCTTGGGTTTTGAACCTCCGGACATTGTCTCGGCAGACCGTTTCATTCCCAATTAGGCTATCGTCCACTTAAGTAAGAGTCAACTAAAAACTTAAGCCACTTAAGTAAGTCCACTTTAGTAAGGCGTAAGCACATAATCTTTCTAAATTGGCAGAAACTGGTGTCGAGATAGACAGCTGATATTGCAATTAAGTTATTACAGCGACTAGATTAAGTTGCATTAAGAGTGCGTTGGCTACACGAATAAGCTGCTAAAGAATGATATGGCTTAATAAGCTCTTTATTAGTGCGGCATCTTGGTAACACGCCATGTTAAGATACTTGATACCAAATACATGCTGAGCCCATTTGACTCCCTACAACGACGGGCACTTCGCATCGTCGATGATCCCAATCTCACGGACAAGGTGGAGGCGCTGGGTATGCGGAGAGACATTGGTTCTCTTTGTATATTCTACCGCCTCTTCCATGGGGAGTGCTCTGAGGAACTGTTTAATATGGTGCCTGCCTCGCCTTTTTACCATCGCACCACTCGCCATCGCAGTGGAGTTCATCCGTACTACGTCGAATCCATCCGTAGTAGCACGGTGCGTTTTCAACGGTCTTTTTTGCCGCGCACGTGCAAACTGTGGAATGGACTCCCTGCATCGGTGTTTCCCGAGCGCTATGACCTGTCCTTCTTTAAACGAGGTATAAAAAGAGTACTCACCTCCCGGTAGGTAACGGCTTGGTTGTGCCTCTGGCATTGCTTTAGTCCATGGGCGGCGGATACCGCTTACCATCAGGCGGACCGCTTGCTCGTTTGCCTACTAAGGCATTAAAAAAAAAAACTTGAATTAAAAAAAAATCATGGAAAATGGTGACTTAGGTCTTATCCCGCCGAGGTATTAAACAAGTTTTTCAAAATTCAACCGCTCTGGGGTATAATTTCCCCTTGACCTTCGGTTTATATTTAGCAAACAAAAACGTCAAATTATTTTGAAGATACATTACAGCTATGTGAAGTAACATCGTTTACCGCTCTTCTGCGTTAGTTATAACAGTAACGAAATGTAGTATAGCGTGCTGTCAATATGTTTCATATAAAAACCCACCTCTTTTATTTCATTACATGATAAAAGCCGTACTTTTACATTGAACATTTAAAATATATTGATCAAATTATTTGCTTTATGGGTGGACCATTAACAGATTTATTTCGACAATCACTCGTCTGTCACATCCTACTAATATTATAAAGGCGAACGTTTGTAAGAATGTATGGATGTTTGGATGTATGGATGTAAGGATGTTTGTTCCTCTTTCACGCAAAAACTACTGAACGGATTTCGATGAAATTTGGCACACGGGTAGATCATGTCCTGGATTAACACATAGGCTACTTTTCATCCCGAGAAAATATAAACCGGGACTTTTATCACGGAAAAACTTTTTAATGCGGGCGGAGCCGCGGGCAAAAGCTAGTTTCAATATAATTCATTAAAAAGAGTTGGGTCACTTTTCACGAGGGTTTACCAGCGACTGTATTTTTAAATTGTTAAAGTTAAATAAAAGATAGCCATCGTGGTAGGCATTTGTTACATACCAAATTAAGCTAAAAAGGAATTTGTTATTAGTGTAGTATCAATTGAGCATGACATTCGGCTGATAGTCTATGGACGGTATTAATAAATCAGTCTCAAGTTTGAGTTACGTCTCAAGTAGACATAATTCAATACGTGATGCCTACTTGAGATGTAACTCAAACTTGAGATTGATTTATTAATGCGGCCTTAGGACTATTCATAGTCAGTATCAGCTATATCTTTCATTTATAAAGAACTGGCTGTAACCTGATATTACTATAGACGGTGTATCCCTTAGGCAAGCCGTTAGTTCATAAGTCTACTTATAGTAAATACTGTTTGGTTCTAAACTGCCATATCTTGCACACATGGCCATAGGCTCGGCCCATATCGCATCATAAGACGTACGACGTATGGCAAAAAGTTGTGCCCTGGTTGTAACTCTGTCTACCCCTTCAAGGCTAAAGGCGTGATGTGTGTATTTGTTTGTTCTGAACTGCGCTCATCAAAATGTCAAAGTATTAAATGGTTTATATGTTTTAGGATAGAACTCCGAAAAACTAACTTTTACAATAAATCATATAATTTTAAATTCCTCTGACTGAGATTTATGTATTTTAATTTTACATAAAAAGTACACTTAAAATGAACGTTATTAAAAAGTTAGATATAAATGTAGGGGTCTAATATTTGTTTTAATGGATCCAAGATCCATATTTTATTTTTGCCCCTTTAATTTCCATACAGTTTGAGCCTGTTTAGATTTTGAGGACCAGCACCCATACAAATAGCGGACATCTCCTTTAACTAAAATCCTTTCACTGTTTAATCGTAAATAATAGTTTAAATACCAAATGGTCTTTAAACTTTTACTTACAAACATAAGCCATTCGCTCTACACTGAGTGAAACTTAACCTAAGCTAGTGTTCGAAACAATCGGCCATCTTCAAGAATTCAATAGAACCCTGCTCTGTTAACTAACACCAGTTAAATTCTACGCTGTGTTTGTTCAGATATTGTTGCTATTTTTCGATTTCTAGCTTTTCTCTGTTGGTAGAGTTTGGGTTAAAATAGTGCGTTATAGCTAGTTTGGCATGGTCTGCTGAGATGAATGTCCCAAGGTAAAAACTTTGGACTTTTCGAAATCACGTTGTTTATCAATTATCGTTTGCTTTAACCGTTAGGAAACCTACATACCTGGGAATGATTCATAAAAATCGAGGGTATGTGAAGTCTGCCCCGCAGTAGGCCAGCCTGGAAGACTTGGCCTAAAACCCTCTCACTAGTAGAGGAGACTCGTGCTCAGCAGTGGGTAGAATATAATACAGAAGTAGTATTAGGTGCTGGGTATATTTTAACTGTACTAATAGACTTTAAACATTTAAAGATTGACATACATTGTAGACATAGCATGAAAAATGACATCACAATGATTTTTTTGCCAACAGCGTACGCCCAAACGCAGTCGTCCTTCCCAAAAGTGCGAAAGAGAGCGTAATATTATGTCTGCTCAGACTTTCAAGTAAAGTTACTTTTATACTGCACGGCATAAAGCAGAGTTTATACGAAGCCAGTAATGCTGGCGCCAGTCCTGCAGACAAGCCAGCGTTGGCTTGGCCCCTGTTGTTTAGACGAGGCCATTCATTTACGGGTTTTTCGACACATACACCATACGGACGTTCGTCAGTGACTGGCGAGATGCGTCTACATGTGTCCGCAGCGCTGGCGCGGTGGTTGAGCGGTATGCGGGCGGAGGTCACTGGCTAGAAAAATAGACGGGTGCTCTATTCCCGCCAGCGTTGGCAGCCAGCGCTGGCTTGGTTTGAAAAACTGTTCACACGAGGCAAATATCAAGCCAGCACTGGCTGCCAGTCGTATTGGCAGCCAGTGTTGGCTTCGTGTAAACTATGCTTTAAGCCTTTGGAATATAAAAATGACAATAAAATAAGCTTAACTTTAACTTTTGTGCATTGCGCCTGAGATGAATTCTAATTGTGACGAGTTGTTCACGGTGGATTATATTGGATGTTTAACATAAAGTGCTACAATATATTTGTGCTACATGAATACAGAAGTCCTAGGAAATTGTGTTATTTTATATTTATGGGGTATCAAAGGCTTTATTAGGGTTTAAGATATCTAATAGACATGATGCAAGGTTTCATTTCCCCTCCTATGAGAGAAATGAATAAGTATATTTTAATATAGTTATTTGTATCAGGATTTGACATTTTATATTTGTAATACACCATCGATTAGTTTTGACCACGTTTTCAAAAGAAGAGAGGGAACTTAATTTGTCATGAAATCTTAGAAGATCAGCACATCCAGGCTGATTCTGAATATTTTAAAGAAGGAGATAAATTTAGTAAGAGTAAGGGATTTTCTGCCCTTCGGCAATTCTGTTGATTGAAACGCAATAGCATACCTAATACGGCGTAAGACATAAAAAAATCTACATTAAAGCTCGTTAAAGAAATCTCACTGAAACCTAATTGCCTTGATTTAAAATAACTACCATTTAAAAATATTTAAGCATTCCTGAACGACCCTGCATTTTTCGCAAACATTTTACAAGCAAATTTAAATTCTATACCGCAGGACGAGACCACTGTACATCCAAACTCCTTTACGAAATTGGCTCTTCCATTTCCCTTTACGATAATGACTTAAATCTGCCGTCTGTAAAACGACCCAATTGCAACGCCTGTATTTCTTTAAATGTGATATAGTCTTTAAGATGGCCCGCATATTAAGTCAGTATTTTACTGCGTTGGAAAGCTAGCAATGGGGTACGTGGTGTGAAGCAATCTCCTATCATCACAGTTCCTTCTTTGATGCGTTATGCACAAAATCATAGGAATCAAGGATATGTTTGGCCTTAAAGATAAGGCAAATGAAAGGTTTTTTTTTGGTGTTAAGGTAACCTAGCTCACGATACCCAATGGCTGTCGTTATGAAACAGTGATATTTTGTGATGGGCTGGACGATTCGGACCGTCGACTATTTATTTCGGCAGTGAAGCTGTATGACTTCCATTTTATTAAATTTTGTATTTTAGTATAAATCTCATATTACTCTTGTAAGACTTTCTTATTGCTATTAAATAATGAGACGGAAATGCAGTTCGTCTGATAATAAACAAAAAAAAACTTTGAATTACAAAGTACCGTGTGGTACTCCACTGCGCTCGTAAGACGTAAGAAGTCTCATAATACCCAGTAATTACTCTGCATACAGTTTCCTTCAAATCAGAATACAACAGTGCATGCACACTGCTACTTGGCGGTAGAAATAAACAAAGCACCTACCTAGAAACATATTACCCAGATGACCCTCGCATAGTAGAAACTTACCACCGGTAAAGTAACCGTATTTATAAAACGTTATTATTATTCCAGCATTTAATATTTTGTCCTGATACAGGAGAAACCAATAATTGGATAAAATTTAGTGCTTTAACACTGCCAGGTTTGGCTTCTCTATATTATGCAATTTTCACGAAGCTTTATTCGTTAACGAAGTACTGGTGCTACTTTTTCTATGAATTTCTTTCTCAATATGTTTTCTCGTTTCTTTTGTATTTACAACACAGATTTTTTTATATTCACCATACCAAATAAAGGAAAAATTTAATTAAGTATGCATAATCTTTTTATTTCTAGTTTCAATGCGACTCAATAAGCCGATTTTATTAAGACATAGGCAGTGCTTCAAAGAATTCTTATAAAGAATGTGTACACAACAAAACCGAGCTAACGCCAGAGACAAAATGAAAACACTCTAGCATCTTGGCGTATAGCCAACAATGCAAATGCAGATAAAGTGATTCTGCCCCAAAACACTAAGGAACTTAAACTATCAGTGGAACGCGACATTAGCTCGCTTTTTCCACTGGCAGAGACAGCAAAAAATGGCGAAAATCGTCAAAAGTTAGATTAAATAAGTTTTCACGGAGGACTGTTGGCGGCTCCATTTGAAAGTCATTGTAGAAAGCAACTCGTTTTACGAGCTTGTAAAATAATTCAGGTATGCTAACTAAACTTGTGTACAATTTGCTTCCAAGTTTGCAGTAATGCAGGTTGTGTTTGAGATTTCGCAATGGAGAACGTTGTAGTTATTAATATAAGACTTTTGTCTCTAACCTCGCTTGGTCTAGAGATTAATGAAAAAGAAAGAAACTAAAGGAATGGCAGTAGGCATAGCCAACATGCCTTTCTAACGCTAGCATGATGTACGAGAATATCGTATCCTGATAGAATTTTCAATAGGATATGTCATTCCCATATATTTGTCTATATTCTATTAGCGTTAACGATTTTAGAAATGCATTTGGAGTAGAAAACCAGGTCTTGGAACATAATAAGAGCCCTGTATTATACACTACCCCACTGTTGGGTAAGGGTCTCCTTTGTCACTGGAGGGTTTAGATCCACCACGCTGGACTAGTTCAGGTTGGCAGACTTCACGTACCATCGAAATTTGTATAAAGAACTTTTTAGGTCTGCAGGTTTCCTCAAGATGTTTTCATTCACCGTTAAAGCAAGCGATAAGTCACCAAGAATTCACACACATTTCTGAAGCTAGGTACTGTATAAAATTATATGATTTAAGTCTCGGAAAGGTGTAAGCACTTAAGTCCTATAAAGAACTATCCGGACCCACTAACAAAACCTATTTCAACACCACGACATCTAAGTTTAAACATTCGTTTTGTGTTAATGAAGTGCCAGAGTTTAAGAACCAAGTTAAGATACCCTGAAAAGGATGCTAATATGAGGCCTTTGTAGTCTTTACATTTGGCTCGTACTTTAGATGCAAAGAAAGATCTGCAAATTAGGACATGCTAAGTGTTGCCATAACCTACACTGCTAACTTTTTTGCTGAGAAATAGTATGATGCATGGGCCGACGGTTGCTCTGGAATTTTTATCTTGTGTAATAATTTTGTCAGGGTACTGGTTAGGAAAAACTAGTATAATCAATTATGTTGTGTCTAGGGTTCAATAATTAAGCGATGATTTAAAATTAATACGTTATAATAATGTATACTGTCTTTGCGTTTCAAGTAAAAAATCGCGAGGATTTTAGCTACCAGGAACACCGAGAAGTGGCTATAGGCCAGTGTGGTGAATTAGAACTAATCTTCTCAGTAGTAGAAGACGCTCGGTCCCTACAGTGGGAAAGTATATGATAAGGGCGTAAGTGGTATTATTATATTATTATTAGTTATCCGTTGCTTAGAACCTCAGATACACAGTAGTGCGCTGTATGCTACAAAAATAACTGAAAATCAAAACAAACACACAGCACGTCTTTATCCCCGAAAGTGTAGGTAATGGAACAAGAGCATCCATTTATCGCCATATTTTCCATACCATTATGTCGAGCCTAGCGTTAAATCGGGCACAAATTCCAGTGAGGTGATACTAAGTAGAAATGCGTAATATCACTTTGCCCAACGTGGAATTCGAACCCAGAACCTCTGAGCGGTGTCGTACAACACTCGCAATACAACAAAGCCAAAGAGGCAATCCAGCTGAAATGTGTTATTTTTTCAATTTCACACAGCACACACGGTCAGTGTACTCCCTCTAGGGAAATCTGCGGGATGTTCTATGGATTTTTTACACATGATTCAACAGTAACCACAAGTAAAGCAATAAAATGTAATCACATATTTTATGTATCGTTTGGTGGTTTATAGGTTACTGTGTTTTTTTTTATGATTCGGGCACGGCATGTTATCCATCCTTTCAACGGCGAAGGAAAACATCGTGAGGAAACCTACATACCTGAAAATTTTCTATAAGAATTTCGAGGGTATGTGAAGTCTGCCAACCCGCATTAGGCCAGCGTGGTGGACTAAGGCCGGAACCCTCTCAGTAATAGAGGAGGCCCGTGCTCAGCAGTGGGCAATATATAATACAGGGCTGATTGCATTGCATTGCATTGCATTGCATATTATCCATCTGTTCACTCCCATGAGGCCCAGTAATTAAAACACGTAGGAGAGTTAAGCTGTGATTCCGTAGAACGCGGACGTCACCTGCCGCGAGACATTTGCCGTCGTGTGCGGAATCGGTCCCATACAATTTAATACTGCATAGTAGTGCCATATCTGCCGTCGCGGCACATGCTTTTGCCGTCTGCCGCGTTCTGCGGAATCACAGCTTTGAAATGAAATGAAATCCTCCTAGCCAGTTTCGGCCACGGCGGCCAATCTCAACGGAGATCAGCCAGGTACGCAGGAGATATTATAGTGCACAAGTGTGTGCGCAATACACAGGTGCACTCGCTATTCCTTCACTCTCATAGTCCGGTGAGACGGCAATCCGACATGACCGGAGAGAGATCAGGCGCAGGACCAACGGCTTTACGTGCTTTCCGAGGCACGGGGGTATCACACCGCCAACTTCCTGACTCCGAGCTGCGACTGAGTAATTTTTAAGATGGAAAAACCCAGTCACAATATTTTTGGCTCGACCCGGGAATCGAACCCAGGACCTCAGCGCGCAAATCATACTCGTAAACCGTACGCAATACGACTACGCCACCGAGCCGATCACAGCTTTATAGGCACGATAGCCTGGGTCAGAATGGAACGGTCTGTCGGGTTCTATTCCCAACTAGGTTATCTCGTACTTCCAAGCCGACAACGTAAGGAAGCTTCACACTTCATACAATAGTAGCTTTCTCACAGATTCATCTGCGTACAATTTGTGATGAATATTTAAAAATTATCTTATAGTCTTGTTTTAGTTCAAGCTTACTGCATATCTAACATCAATATCGGTCTAGCAGCTTAGCCCTAAGCGTAACCGACAGACTGAGTTACTTTTGCAGTTATAATAATATATACAAGACTCACAGGCGACGTCTTTCTCGTGAAAGAGTTTTTCCAGGATAAAGTCCCGCTATATTTTTGCCCGTGATAAAAAGTAGCCTCTGTTCTTCCCAGGGTCTTAAACTATCTTCATACTAAATTTCATTGAAATCCATAGTTTTTGGATTGATCGCGTGCAGACAGACCCGGGGGACTTTGTGTCATAATATTTTGTACGTAAGGATCTAAATGTAAGATGAACTACTAGAGGCATTATCTACATAAAACTGATTACAAAGGCGTTACAATAAGGCACACACACACATTCACGCCTTTTATTCCCGGAAGGGTAGGCAGAGGCGCAACTAGTGCACCTACTTTTCGCCGTTATTCCATCGCATGATGTGATAGGGGGCGAGCCTATCGCCATATCGGGCACAAATTCCAGACTCCGAGCTGATACTGAATAAAACTCAATATCACTTTGCACGACCCGAGGATCGAACCCGAGACCTCAGCATTGCAGTCGTACCATAATATAGCTACGCCGCCGAGGCAGTACAATAAGAATTTGTAAATTAATTGCTAAAGGCAAAGTTTCTTGTTTAGATAACGGCGTAAACTTGCGTGACGCTCACGTCGAATAACTACTGTTTGACGCCTTGGATTATACACATTGTTGTCTAGTTTAGGTAACTAGATTCAGCGGCTCCGACCACGTGGATTTCTTTGTTGGAAAAAAAAATCTGTACTTTCTCGAAAAATAAGTCTTTAGTTTATGTAGGACTAAGATTAACTTGCACAAAGTCTCATTAAATAATATACGCTAAACACATTTTAATTATAGTGATGTTTTTGTCAACTCCTAATGAATGACAGTGACAGCACGAGATTTTAAATTTTACTGTGTAAGCTAACCTTAGGTCCAGTTTTACCAATTTTTTATCTTACGCCCTTTAAGCGTAATTTCTTCTTCTTCTTCTTGATCGTTTTCTTCATCACTGAAGGTCGTGTCCGTCCTGAAATATTTTCATGGAGTCGATGACGAGCCGTCTCCATGCCCCCCTATCTTCGGCTTTCCTCAGGGCAGTGGCAATAGGCAGTCCTGTTATGGCCCTTATTTGGTCAGACCAGCGGGCAGGTGATCGTCCAGGTGGTCTTTTACCTTCTACTTTCCCTACAACCAGCAGTTTGTCCAAGTTATCTGGCTGTCTTCGGGCAATGTGCCCAAAATAGCTTAGCACTCGGTGGTAGCATATTGTAGAGAGCCTAGTCTGGATGTTCAGTTGGGCAAGAATAGACTTGTTGGTTTAATTTAATTGAACATTAAAATTAGCGCGAACGTTAAAGTATGTTGCGTCCTATGAAAGAACGCCTAGTAAAGGAAGACAATAAATAGCCTGTTAAAGCAAGGTGGGACACTCAAAAGCCTTACAATACTTTAAAACAGACTGTTAAAGTAACTAACATCGCATTGAATGACGAGACGAGCATGCCGTTTGCCTGATGGTAAACGATACGACCACCCATAAACAGTAGCAACACCATCCAGTACCTCGTATTACAAAGTACTGTGGATCACTTCCACTGCGCTCGTCATCCTGAGACATAAGACGTTAAGTCTCATAATGTCCAGTAGTTACACTGGCTGCAATGTCCTTCAAACTGAAATACAACAGTGTTTGCATACAGCTGCTTGGCGGTAGAAATAGACATCGCGGTTATACCCACCCAAACAGACTCTTACATATGAGAGTCCTACCACCAGTAAACGAAATTATATACCAAATGATATAAAATAAATTGTGAATGTATAGTCAACTAGCTTTTGCCCGCGGCTCCGCCCGCATTAAAAAGTTTTTCCCGGATAAAAGTCCCGGTTTATATTTTCCCGGGATAAAAAGTAGCCTATGTGTTAATCCAGGACATGATCTACCCGTGTGCCAAATTTCATCGAAATCCGTTCAGTAGTTTTTGCTTGAAAGAGGAACAAACATCCTTACATCCATACATCCAAACATCCAAACATCCAAACATCCATACATTCTTACAAACTTTCGCCTTTATAATATTAGTAGGATGTTGTTCAGCTCAGTCGCCTCTATGTACAGCTTAAGTTGCGTATCGTATTTAATCCACGCTTATAATGAGTAGCGAAGGAGAAAATTATACAAACACAGTAAACAACACAAGTTTGTGTTAAGAACCTAGATTTATATTCCATTCTACTTTTTAATTTAGAATGACAGTTGTTGTTCATTACTTTGTTTTATTATATCACCGATTTATGCTGTGCTGGGAATCCTTCCCTATTACTGAGATGGCTTAGTCCTTTGTCCACCTAGTCTAGCACAGGTTGGGAAAATTCACAATATGCTTTTGTTTCTTTTTTTCATCTTTTATCATCATAATAGAGTTTTCCTCGTGATATTTATGTTCACTATTAAATAGAACAAATAACAATACCCTCATAATTTCCATAAACTCATTGCCTTGGGTTTTTAACGTGCAATACGTCTCTACAGTCCGTTCTGTATCGCCATCGCCATTTTTATATTAATTAATATTATCGTTTAATCTTGGCTTGCATATATCAGTCCACTGTCAAAATCCAACAAAATCAGAGGCAGGACAAATTGCGAATCCTAAACCCGCATCACGTTCATTAAAACCAGCTATTGCTCTGAAAAAGATTAATTTCACAGTTCGAGATAGGTGGGTAATTTAGTCGAAAACCGTCTGTCATCGCACTAAATCACGAAAGGAGTATATGAATTCTGTAGTATATTGAAGCCTGTGAGATTAAACCGACGTTATTAAAGCTTACTAGTGAACATCCTACGGCTTCGGTGCGAGAATAACTTGTTCAGAATGTAGACGCGACGTTGGCGTTTTGGGTTTTTACGTTATGTTGGATTTTTACCTTGCTAATAAGTTTTTGGAGTTGTAATTTTAGTTATTTCGTGTTTTGTGGAATAAGTTGAATAATGTTTAAGTTAGAGGAGACAATGAAAAAAATGTTTGGAAATCACAAATGTATGTAAAAGTAGCTGAACAAATTCAAAATTTCAAATTGCTTACATACTTTTGTGTTCTTACTAATACTTTTATTTTTCTTCACAAAAATAGATAGAACAAAGAAAAAATGTTTCAGTTTAAGTTAACGCGTATACAGGCCATTTGAAATTTTGATTTTGTACAGATACTTATGCTGCTGACTGTACAGTATTTATATTACTTTTCAAGAATAGGTACAGGCGTTATCATAATCACCTTACTAATAGGGGCCTCCGGGGGCCACGGGTGGGCGGGACTTGCCGTCCACCTATTAGTCTAGCCAACTTTTGTGACCCCCGTGATGGACGGCAGCGTGCCTCACGCTGCCTCTGACGCCAAGTGCATCCTTCGGTGTACGGGGGCTTCTGAGCCCCCGCAACAACAGAAGCCGGACCGCAACAGCGGTACGCGCAGGGGTGGTTGCGGACGACAACTTAGACGTGAGTCGGAGGAAGCCCGCAGCCGTCCCTAATGCGCCGAAGATGGCCACCGCGGAGTTTTAGTTGGTATGCCGTGCGGTGTACATAGGTTAGGGACTCGGCCCGGCGGCCGCCCGACGTTGTCCATCTCTCCGGGCGGCTCAACGTCGGGTCGTAAGGCACGGTGAACCCAACATAACCGCTCAGTCGTTCCCCCTGAACACTGGGCGGTAGTAATAAGTCACTTTCTCCG
Source organism: Lapara coniferarum (assembly GCA_949316025.1). Lineage (NCBI taxonomy): Eukaryota > Metazoa > Arthropoda > Insecta > Lepidoptera > Sphingidae > Lapara > Lapara coniferarum. Next base: position 14,794,173 of record OX438934.1, on the reverse strand, counting down.
CGTAAACAAAAAAAAATCATTATCACCTTTCATCAACTATGTTAGCTCCTATGTAATAGGAACGAGTCTATTTCTCTTACCAGCACCGGTTTTTTTATCTGATTTCAAAACAAGGTATTGTTTATTTGCAGTATTAATCCAACCATGTAGTCATAACCGTGTATTAGAGCACCGGGCACATTATCACTCACTTAATAGATCTAGAAATCGAACCATACACTCCAGGATAGCATTCTTACCCAATTACCACTACGCCACCGAGGCAAAACTAATAGGCATTTATAGCACCGGTTATTGAAAGTGTCTTATCTGCGAATCAATCTTCGGTCGCGGCGGTGACACATTTTATACTATCTGTACTTATATAAGCCAGCAACACTGGTATACTAATGAAAGATTTTATACAGTTTCGACGTTAGGTGTGAGTGTGACTTAGCTATAATGATATTTTGATAGCTAGATATAATAATATAGATGTTGTGTATTATTTAGTGTTGGGTAGGACACGACCTAAGAAAGAGTTTGTAACAGTAGCCTCTTTTTTGCACTTAGCCAGTACATTGTCCCACTTCAAATGAGGCGAGGCGTAATGAAGCTCGGCGATACGTTTGAAGTAACGACCACAAATATGGCATACTAGCTTTTGCCCGCGGCTCCGCCCGCGTTAAAAAGTTTTTCCGGGATAAAAGTCCCGCTTTATGTTTTCCCGGGATAAAAAGTAGCCTATGTGTTAATCCAGGACACGATCTACACGTGTGCCAAATTTCATCGAAATCCGTTCAGAAGTTTTTGCGTGAAAGAGGAACAAACATCCATCCATACATCCATACATCCAGACATTCTTCCGCCCTGTGGATTGGGGGCGTTTGGAGAATTCCACCACGGTATCCCCTGCCTGTCGTAAAAGGCAACTAATAGGGGCCTCCGGGGGTCACGGGTGGGCGGGAGGTGCTGCCCACCTATTAGTCTAGCCAACTTCTGTGACCCCCTTGATGGACGGCAGCGTGTCTCACGCTGCCTCGGACGCCAGGGGCGTCCCTCAGTGTGCGGGGGCTTCTGAGCCCCCGCAACAACAGGAAAAGGACCGCAACAGCGGTACGCGCAGGGGCGGTTGCGGACGACAACATAGACTTGAGTCGGAGGAAGCCCGCAGCCGTCCCTAATGCGCCGAAGATGGCCATAAAAAAAAAAAAAAAGACATTCTTTTTCGACTTTCGCCTTTATAATATTAGTAGGATTTTCATTGTAGAATAACGTACTATTGTAATTTGTAATACGCCTTTTGCTCCCTCTCTATCCCCGTCTTATAGTTTTACTAAGATAGATAGTGAGTAACACGACTTCGCGACTACCGCGACATTAAATTTGAAGTAGTACAACAAAAAATGTTGAGCCGCTCGTACATTTTGACGTCATGTACGGGACAAATGTACCGCCTCTTGTATGTCCTACCCAACACTAGTATTATTATGAACGGAAAAGGCTCTGGCATTATTGAGAAATATGAAATTTATAGAATCTCTTTTTTTTATTTAAAGGTAAGTACTAAGTATAAAAAGTATAAGTAAGTAGCAGGCGATAGCCTAGTTCAGAGTAGAACGGACTGCCGAGAATGTCCGCAGGTTCAAACCCAAGGGCACACACCTCTGACTTTTCTAAAAAATAAGTGTGAATTCTTTGTGAATTATCGCTCGCTTTAACGATGAAGGAAAACATCGTGGGGAACCCTGCATACCTGAAAAGTTCTCTTAATTTCAAAGGTATGTGAAGTCTGCCAACCCGCACTAGGCCAGCGTGGTGGACTAAGGCCTTAACCCTCTCAGTAGTGGCGGAGGCCCGTGCTCAGCAGTGGGCAGTATATAATACAGGGCCAGTATGGTATGGTATAAAAAGTATAAACTATGTGTTAAAAAGTGTCTCATATCCGGAGATTTCAGTTTAGGTATTTACTAAGGCGTATTGTTTGTTGACAAGGATCAATAATTATGCATTTATTTTTGTATCGGACTAAAGATAATTTTTTCTCATCTCAGTATGACGAGCATAAACCGTATGAGATAATTAAGTCAAAATTCGGGATGGAGCTCATACAATTTACGTTTAGTCGTTGCGCTAACATTCGGAGCTATTTGCTCGTCTTGTGATCTAGTTGTGCATTTAGTTATAAATATACTACCTCTTCTAAACGCGGCAGGTAGCGGACGAGTGCGGGTTTTTAAGACCGGGATGGTTAGCTTCACTTGGGGAGGCCTACGGTCAAGTGGACGGCGATAGGCTGATTGATTGAAGAAACTACCTACCTTCAAAAGTACTTAAGCGATTTAATTTAGATACCTGGGGATGAAGAAACTACTTCTGAGTAAATACTGCTGGTCACATGAAGATTTAAGATTGAATACAACTCATGCTCTTGTCTGAGCTCCCAAATAAATGTTAATATTAAAAGATAAACCCTAAACCAAGATATTTTGCAATGGGACCATTTTGAGACTCTTATTTACTAAATAAAGAAAAAATCAAGTAAATAGGCTCACAATTTCCAGAGAAATCAGTGTACATACTTACATTAAAAAAATACAAACACGAATTGAGAACTTCCTCCTTTTTTTGGAAATCGGTTAAAAATTGATACTATCTGCATTTGCTCTTTGTCAAATAAAATTCTTGAAACTTGTAAAATACGCCCTTAGTGTAGGTACAATTTGTGGTATTCTGTTCAACACACTGTATAAAGCACCTTTATAATATCGGAAATCTCATACGATTTTATCTTTAGAACTCCCTGTCCAGGATTGCAGCGTCATTAATATCTGGCGCAGTTGTGCGGCGTTTTTCAAAGCTTTCTATATCATTTGATATTTTCCAGTCACTCGCAGATATCTTTGTTCCTGTAATTCAATTATTTGTAATACACGAGCTTATTTACAAAGATAATCCTTGATTTGACTCAAAGGAATTTCGTTTTTGTGGCCATTAGCTGCTGTACTTCTATGCTAACAATTATGTCTATAATAAAGACCACATGGACTATTATCGTTATTGCAAAACTAAATTCAAAATTACAAACACTACTTTCATCGCAAGTTCATCGCTTGCACGATACACTTCACGAGCCAAAATGCATAATCTCATGGGACCATTTGCGAATTAATCTCTCGAATTACATCGTGGCTGACAAAAAGAGCTATTCCATTCCGCCATTTGCCATTTATATTTGGCAAATAGCGGCAAATTGGCCATTGCTGAGACAAAACTTCTTCCTGTTTGGGTTTTAATGAGCGGCACAGTTTTTAACTGCATGCTAATTAGGATATTGCTTTTTTGAGTATATAGGAGTTATTGGGTGACTTAATTACCCTATTCTGGAGCATTGTCAACGTTTATTGAGATATATGAAGCGGTTAAATTGATTTTATTAGCCAAGAATGCTATTTCGGTGAGTAAAAGAGGTATGTAGTTATCATTGATTTTGTTGTTTATAGTATTTTGTTTTTGAATTCAAATCAAATAAATTTAAAACTATAAGATTTATGATAAATCAAAGCCCAGACAGGCAGCGCATTAAAATCATTAACTTAGATTTTTTTTGTCTGAGGATCGAACTCAGGATTTCAAAGCCTGGACTACATAGAACCAATAAACTTCGTAATCTACGCTGATGTTATAAACAGGAAAGATTTATATTTTGATATGTTTGTAACGAATAAACTCAAACACTCTGTAGTTTTTGAGTTTATTTGTTAGATTTAGCTAAGATTTGTGAAATCGACAAGTGATCGATTTTACAAATTCTTTCAGCAATATAATGCTACATTATCATCGAGTAGCATAGACTTTTTATCCCGGGAAAATATAAAGCGGTATTTTTATTCCGGAAAAACTAATTCACGCGGTCGAAGCCGCGAGCACAACTCTAGTCACATCTAATTTCATTCATTTTGTTACTGTTTACTCTAGACGTAATGGTAATATAAGACTTGTGTAAGCGTGTCCTGAGCTCAAAAAGGACGTCTACGTTGTACCCAGTTTGATATTACAAGTTTAATATGGAGGACTAATACGGATTTATTTTAGCATTGAAGGTGAATGCACGGTAATGTAGAATGGGTTCGTGGTCTATATTACGCCGTAAATCGTCGTGTTATTTTAAACTAGCTTTTGCCCGCGGCTCCGCCTGCGTTAAAAAGTTTTTCCGGGATAAAAGTCCCGCTTTATGTTTTCCCGGGATAAAAAGTAGCCTATGTGTTAATCCAGAACATGATCTACCCGTGTACCAAATTTCATCGAAATCCGTTCAGTAGTTTTTGCGCGAAAGAGGAACAAACATCCATACATCCATACATCCAAACATCCATACATCCAAACATCCAAACATCCATACATCCATACATTCTTACAAACTTTCGCCTTTATAATATTAGTAGGATTGGAATTTGAAAATCATTACATCAACTCTTAAACTTTACAAATTATACAATTGCTAGGATATCCCGCGGCTCCCTCCGCGTGGAGAAGTTTTTCGGGAATAAAGATATATTCCCGGGATAAGATATAGTAAGAAGAGCTTTCAGGGTTAGTGTTCGTTCAGTAGTTCCTGAGATTAGCGAACAACTATTCAGGTTTATAATATTGTTATAGATAAAAAAAGTTTTGGAGAGCATTCTCGAAATCTGGGCGTTTAAGTGTTTTCGGGGTCGATCTCTCTCGATAGTTAAAATTGTATTAACAAAACATACCTTAGTTGCCCAAAATATGAATTAGTACCGATATCGCGAGGCTTGCCTTCTATTAGCCGAATTGGATATAAGATCGGCGAACTTTAAAGACTTTATTTGTGTTTCTGCCTACCCCTGATATAAAGCCATAAATCAGTGAAAACATAGTTTTTAGCATTAATGTAAGCTAGAATTGTTCATATCAGAATTTCCGTGCTTTCCGGCGTTTTTGCCATACCTACTATTGGAATCAAGTTTAACAGCTCAAATAGGACCCCTTTAATTTTATCCGTGGTGCTTTATATCTGGCTTTTCCAATTGTAAAAGTCTAAATAATTAAGGTAAAATAACATTTTTTAGTTCATTATTTTGTCTCCCGCTTTGCTATGGAGGGAAGTGGAAAATATATTTCTAACTCCTCCCTATTCTTCTGTTTGATTAACTTCGTTGCGGGTTAAGACTAATTACTGCTCCCAAAGACTGGCCAAGCTTCGCAATTTGGTGTCATAAAATGCGTGCCACTGTCGATCCTGGCTTACAGGAGTTGCAGTGGTGGGTGTGAGGGCGGGATAGTCTCGCAAGCTACAATTATATGCACAAGTAACTTTGAAAGGTTAGCCATAACCACACCCATGATGTACTTACCGATACACACTTCATCATCATCATCAGCCTTTATCAGTCCACTGCTGGACATAGGCCTCCCCTAATGAGCGCCATAGCTCCCTTCAGCTTGCCGCATACACACTTCAGTTAGGCTAAATTACAATAAAAATTAAATGTCATATTTCAACACAATTTCCGCAAATCCCTTGTCCGCAGTGCCGGATTAACCACGTAGCAAGAGTAGCAATTGCTACGGGCCCCGCGCGAAAGGGGGCCCCGCATATTTAAACCCACTCATCTCTGCCTGAGCGTAATTTTTTGAGTGAAACTTATTAAGATGTGCTATGTTGAATTTTTTTGATGTCACAAAAACGTGAAACGTTACAACTTTTCTTACTAAGACAATCCACGTCAGACATTCCGTACCCGACTATTTCCTTGGCGTAAATAATTCAAATAATTTCATACGGTAAACACACAAGTTCTACAAAAAGTTGCTTGTATAAACGTGTAGAATTTCAGTCGGCCTGATAATCAGCTCTACAAAAAGTCTGCCGTATATGCAAGCACTCTTACCCAACACTTAGTGTGGATGTGTAGCAGAATTGAAATAGCTCGAATTAAATTGTTAACATTTTCTATTTATTTATAAGATTAACAGTCTACATTATTTTTAATATAATTTAGTAATCATTTATACCAAAAATCTAATTTCTAGAATATAAGTATACTAGCGGCCTGCTCTGGCACAGATAGCAAAGCATAATATTTGTACATTTAATTTTCGGTCCTACAAAATACTTATGAATTTTACACATAACCCTTCCTGTTGAATTACTGCGTCCATTGGTGAAAAACATATGAAAATCCGTTCGGTAGTTTTTGAGTTTATCGCGTTCAGACAAACAGATGCGATAGGGGGACTTTGTTTTATAATATGAAATGATGTAAGGACATATCCTTAAAAATAAAAAGATAAAAGTAGCCTGTCCTGCCTTGGATCTCAAACTATCTCCATATTTGTTCTCTCACGGTTTCACCCGCAAGAAAATATTTTCCGGGATAAAAGTGTCGGTTTATATTTCTCTGGGATAAGCAATAGCCTAGAAGCTCCTCAAGGTCTTAAACTATCTTCGTACAAAATTTTATCGAAATCGGCTGAGAGTGACGGCTACAACCGCGAGGTAAAAAAATCTGGGATAAAAGTCCTGGTTTCTATTTTTCCAGGATAAGCAGTTGCCTATGTCCTTCCCTCGGTCTCAAACTATCTCCATACTTATTTTTTTTCGGTTCCACCCGCAAGAAAATATTTTCAAGGATAAAATCCCAGTTTGTATTTTCCCGGAATCAGAAGTAGCGTAGGTCCTTTCCAGGGTTTTGAACTATCTCCTTACCAAATTTCGTTGAAATCGGTTGAGTGGTTTGGCCGTTCCACTCGTGAGAAAAAAAAATCGGGATAAAATATCCGGTTTATAATTTTCCGGGATGGGCAGTTCCCTGTGTCCTACCCTGGGTTTCAAACTATCTCCATACTTATTTCTTTGCGGTTCCATCCGCAAGAAAATAGTTACCTGGATTAAAGTCCTGGTTTATTTTTTCCCGGGATAAGAAATATCGTACATCCTTACCAGGGTCTTAAACTATGACCCTTCCAAATTTCACCAAAATGGGTTCAGTGGTTTGGGCGTGACGGCTCCACTCACGAGAGAAAAAATCTGGGTTGAAATTCCCGGTTTATGTTTTTCCGGGATAAAAGTAGTTATATCTTTCCCTCGATCTCAAAATATTTCCATACTTATTTGTTTGCGGTACCACACGCAAGAATATTTTCCGGGATAAAATCCCGGTTTATTTTTTCCCGGGATCAGAATCAGCCTTAGTTCTCCCCAAGGTTTTAAACTATCTCCCTACCACATTTCATAGAAATCGGTTAAGTGGTTTGGCCGCCCCACTCGCGAGAATATAACCAGGATAAAAGTTCCGGGTTTATATTTTTCCGGTATAAGCAGTAGCTTGTGTCCTTCCCTGGGTCTCAAACTATCTCCATACTTATTTGTTTGCGGTTCCACGGGCAAGAAAATATTTTCCGGGATTAAAATCCCGGTTTATTTTTTCCCGGGATAAGAAGTAGCTTAGGTCTTTCCCAGGGTCTTAAACTATGTCCCTTACAAATTTCATCGAAATCGGTACATTGGTTTGGCCGTAACAACTCGCGAGAATAAAAAATCTGAGATAAAATTCCCGGTTTGAATTTTCCCGGGATATAAGTAACCCATGCTACTCAGGGATACAGGAGAATTCTAATGGTGAAAGAATTTTTGAAATCGGTCCCGTACTTTTTGAGTTTATCCTTGTCAAACATACAAAAATACAAATCTTTCCTCTTTATAATATTAATATAGATGGAGTTATGAAGTTATGACTAAAAAAATATTTTATTACTTCAAGAGAGATTCTCATGATCACTAACTGCGTTAGTGGCGAACGTTCATTTTGGACATTAAAGCCCATAAAAAATGAGTTAAGGAACACTATGACTCTAAAACGTCTGAATTATCTCGCTTTGATGAATATGAAATCCTCCTAGCCAGTTTCGGCCACGGCGGCCAATCTCAACGGAGATCAGCCAGGTACGCAGGAGATATTATAGTGCACAAGTGTGTGCGCAATACACAGGTGCACTCGCTATTCCTTCACTCTCATAGTCCGGTGAGACGGCAATCCGACATGACCGGAGAGAGATCAGGCGCAGGACCAACGGCTTTACGTGCTTAATGAATATAGGATATGATTTGCTCAGATAAATTGATACGAATAGTATATTCTAAATTTGCCCAAACAAAATGTAAAAAAGTTACTTTGTAAAAATTTAAAAAATTATAAGGACACAGATGAATATAAAATATAAACATTATTTAAAGTATACCTACCATTGATTTAAGATAACATTGGCTATTCCTAAAAATATAATATACTTTGTATTAAATATAAACTTTGAAATATGTATTGAAAAAAATATTTTGTGTAGTATCATCTGTTTTTAATTGTTAGTTTCCTATCAAAATTATTCTAAATTGCCAGGGAATCTCATCTCAGGTTTTTTGTACTTGTCAGAGCCTAACAGCGCCTATAGTAATTTACTACACTATTAATTACCCACAAAATTTTAACCTATAGATAGCAAATAAATGTATTGAGTATTGAATTGTATCTTTACCACTTTATACTTAAGAACCCATAGCAGATCAAGGGCTCTTTGAAAGAATTTACTACGGGCCCCGCGCTTGCTTAATCCGGCACTGCTTGTCCGTTGAAAATTAAAAAGCGAATATTAAATTTCCGAAACTCAATTAACGGGCTCAATACCCAGGGGTATGTGGAAAAGCACTTCACTGGGGTTTAGACTTCTATACTTCAGATATGAATGTATAGGTATTTTATGCCACTTCATTATACCGATTTTACAATATTTCTGGCCTCCTTGGTAGAATGAGAGTGTATATTCGATTCATACTTCAATTCCACGACGAGATAGAAATAAAGTTATAGCTAATCTTACTTATTATATTATATGCGTTCTTGAAAGTGTTTGGATGTTTGTATGTTTGTTAGGAGAAAACGCAAAAACAATGACCAGAATCGGACGAAATTTGGCATACGGGTAGACCATGTCCTGGATGTATGAACACATGGGCTAGTTTTTATCCCAGTCATTTGCTCCCATAGGGAATAATGGATATATTTTTAGTAGATGGCGCTGGTGTTGCATTATGTTTAAGGTAATTTTGACTGGATTTTCAAGGGAATTATGGACAAGACTATTCACGCGGGCGAAGCGCAACTGATAAAATATACCAGATATTGCTTGCAAGCAACACCTATTATATTTTTCTAAATTGGCATTTCATTCATTTCTAGTAATTTACAGTTATTTTCCATCATTATGTGCTATATTTGGAAATATTTTAAAATGATTTGCTAATTAGTCATCACTATTCCAAAAAGCGTGACACACAAAATACTGCTCTACGAAGGCGCGCCTTAAATTATAACAGCTATTTTCCATCATTATGTTGTAATTTTGGAATGTTGGAAATTTTTAAAATTATTTCCTAATTAGTCATCACTATTCCAAAAAGCGTGACACACAAAATACTGCTCTACGAAAGCGCGCCTAAAATTATAACAGCTATTTTCCATCATTATGTTGGAATTTTGGAATGTTGGAAATTTTTAAAATTATTTCCTAATTAGTCATCACTATTCCAAAAAGCGTGACACACAAAATACTGCTCTACGAAGGCGCGCCTTAAATTATAACAGCTATTTTGCATCATTACGTGCTATATTAGGAAATTTTTAAAATGATTTCCTAATTAGTCATCACTCTATTCCAAGAAGCGTGATACACACAAAATACTGCTCTACGAAGGAGCGCCTTAAATTATAACACTCGACAAGCATCGGTAGTCTATTAATTAAATTGGAACGGAACTTGCGCTTGTAATTAATGAAAGCTCACCGAAGCGGAGCTTTCGATGGCACTTTCTTGTAAATCATGAAACATCTCGTTAGTTCACATTTTGTTGGCATTAGTTTTGTAATCTAATCGATTTTAACGTTTATATTTTGAATGAAGTATGTTATTTTATGGAGAATTCTCAGTAGTAGAAAAGGCCCGTGTGAGCAGTGGGCAGTATATAATACAGGGCTGATTGCATGTAATTTTATATGTTTTAATTTGGAGAGTCTTCAAACTAAAGCTGAATGATTTGAAAAACCTTGATGATATTTTTTTTATGCACGTAACAGTGGCTGATACACGACTTATTATTTATCAAATTTCTAAATCATGGTTTTCACTGTGAGATGGTTTAGAGTACGTAAATAAACAACTATGAGGCATAAAATCATTCATGTCGCATTTTATACTAAAATACGGCATTTATGTTATTTCGTAGAAAAGAAACTGACAGCCTGAGGCTCTCTAGACAGAAATGTTTACCTATTTAGGGGGAGTGTTTCAACCTAGTTTACACGTGCGTAGAAAGCGTAACGAATAAAAACACATTTGAGGTCACATTCATCCGAATTTGACAACCGTCAGATCTATTTACGTTATCTATAATACTAATATAAAGTTGGAGAGTTTGTTTCTTTGGTTGAACACGCTAATCTCTCCTGAGATTAGACTACTGAAACGATTTTGAAAATTCCTTTACTAATAGGATGCTACATTAGTCCTGAGTGCCATAGGCTACATTTTATGTCTTGGTGGCGTAGGTGTATTACGGTACGACTGTAATGTTAAGGTTTCGGGTTCGATCCCCGGGTCGGGCAAAGTGATATTGAGTTTTTCTATTCATTATCAGCTCGGAGTCTGGAATTTGTGCCCGATATGGCGATGGGCTCGCCCCCTATCACATCATGGGACGGAATAATGGCGAAAAGTGGGTGCACTAGTTGTGCCTCTGCCTACCCCTTCGGGGATAACAGGCGTGAGTGTATATGTATATGTATGTATGTAAAAATATTGTTATCTCAGAAAAACTTTTTCACGCGGGCGCAGACGCGACCATCACCTAGTTTCGAATAGAAGTGTAATTGACATGTTAGGATGTTCGCAAAAAAGTGATATTAATAAAAGACGTAATAAAATCCAATATTTATCACATACTGTATCGTATATACAGGTTGATTTTATTAGTAAAGATCTGACATTAGTACACCATTTTTTATGTTCTTTACAAGGTTGTAATTGAAAACAAAATCATATAATTATATACTCCTTAAGCAAATTACTATAAGTATTTGCCCAAGGAGTATATAATATAAGTTATGTAGTGAACTGTTTGTTCATTATTTATTTAAATAGGGACGATTGAATAGTATGTGAATGTTAAATATCCAATTAGTAATTGCTATCGAAGTAGCTAAAATGTTTTTGTTTTTCGATTAAAGGTTATGTTTTAGTAGTTGCCAGTATTTTCTAACAATAAAAACATTTGGATGGAATTGTTTTTGAATTAACTATTGTTGTTCTATTACGGTTAGATCTTTGACGATCAATTTATTTGACTAGAACATTAGATGATGCCCAGGTGTTATCGCATGATAGCGACAGCCATGAATAAACTGGATAACTGCTGCTCGTCTAGACAAATTTAACCGAACAATTCTTTCAATTTTAGACTACGTGTTTTCGAACGCTTAGGTGTTTCACGTTATTTTATGATTCAATGGTATTTCGTGTCTTTTAAGAAATGATTTTCAAAGTTTTGTTTTTGTAAGTTTAATTTATATTATGTTTTTTATAATTAGTAGTGAAGCAACAGAATCATGAGATTTTTGTGCGCGCTAGAATTTAATTAAGAGTGTATGTAATTATTGGTAGCGATCTTTTTTCTTTTTATCCGTCAAATAATCATTAAAATGTAAAGTGAAATAAAATACATCAAGAATTAAAATATCAAAATCGTCGACATTTTTGTTGAAGAAAAGAATTTTAAAAATAACGTTCTATAACTAAAATGAAACAAGTTGTGTACAACATGTCCATTTGAAAGCCGAATTGTGAACAACTTTTATTGGCTTTATACGCCATTGTAGAAGTTTTCTGTTTCATCTATTGGGCAGGGCCACAATCGACGCAGTTAGATTGAGTTGTAAACAGCTTATTCTAAGGAGACATCGAGTTTCCTTTTAGTGTTTTATTGAATTCCATAACTAGTTTTTTGTTTGACCGCTTTTGTTTTTGTGGCGAGTTGGTTTAACAGTATAGGTTTTGGAAGAACATTGGTTCAATTAGGATTGAGAAGGATATCTAGAATGTCAATTCCTCCCCATTACTTCATATTTCTTTTAAGGTCAGGAGCAACACTATGGTATTTTTAGTTTTGTTCGTGTTCATTGGCTATGGAGAACACTCAATATCATTTTTTTGCATCGAATGGCGAGACAAGCATGCCGTTCACCTGATGGTAAGCAATACGACCACCCATAAATAGTAGAAACACCATCCAGCACCTTGAGTTACAAAGTACTGTGTGGCATTCCACTGCGCTCGTCATCAGAGACATAAGATGATAAGTATCATTATGTCCTGTAGTTACACTGGCTACATTGTCCTTCAAACCGAAACGCAACAGTGCATGCACACTGCTGCTTGGCGGTAGAAATATACATTGCCATTATTTCCAGTAAACTGAACCTTACAACTAGTCAGCTATATCACACAAAAACACATAATATTTAACACACTTTAATTCCCATTTATTTTATACTAGCGACCTGACCTGACTTCACACGGGTAGCAATATTTATATAGTCAGATGCCAATGATGTCATAAAATTGCCAAAAAAGACGTGTGGCACTCGGAGACTGCCGCGGTAAAGCTATTGCATAAATTCTAATATTTATAACCTCTTTGAACAGATATAAAATAAAAGTCATTAAAAGTTCTGCTATTCACCGATAGATGGCAAAACTAAAAAAAATTATGAAAGACGGGCTCAATGGACTAGTATCCAGAGCCGTAATATTTAAATAAAAACCTCTTTGAACAGATATAAAATAAAAACTTTTTAAAAATTCAAACTTAGAATCACGTCATCCCGCCGCGTTTAACATTTCGATACGTTTCACTGACTGCGACAATTTTTAAATACATGTTATTTCGACCTTTTATCGTTTAACATTCAGCTCATATCCTCTTACATATTATTGTATTCTTACAAGACTGCGATATTAAATTCACTTATGGAATTTTACACTCTACATGGTTGTTATAGAGTTGAAAAAATAAAATATCACCGCTGTGCCGGTCGGAGTGAGGGGTGACAGGTTTTTTCGTTACGGAATTTCTGGATTCGGTCTCCACGCTCAAGGCTCGCGATAGAAGCTATGCAATAGCTTAAAAATTCACAGGATCACCCTCTGTGCTCTGAAGCTTACCTAAAAACATCGTTCGCTCCAGCCATTTTGGAGTTCATAAGGAACATTCATCCAAACATTTATTTTCATATGTTTACCAAATAGAATCAAGTGACAACAGATAAACAAACAAATTGTAAGGCAGTTAATTTGTTTAGAAATAATTTCGTAGGATTTTTCAAGAGAGTCGTATTGGCCAAAGAATTTTCCCAACTAGGTAAGCTAATGAAATAAGACCTTTAAACAGATACCCTTTGTGAGAACGAGGGACACAAAAGGAATCTTGACATCACGATATTACTAAAGTTATATTTACGAGTTAATGGATCGCCCTTACTGACTTCGTGATTGAATTCTCGTAACAAATAAATGATTGGTCTCTTACGAGTTCTCAAGAATCTTCGAATGGAACTTTTTGTACAGTATTTCGATTAATTTTGTTACTTCATTATATTGGTTGTTTGATTTGTCGATGTCTATTGGTGGATTGTGTACTTTTAATTGCTTCTAAAACTATGACTAGTAAGCGTCACGCAGACTCTTTTGACTATTGCATCAATCGAACTACATTTATATAAAACTATAAATACATCAGAGTTATAATGTAAATAATAATAATAGCTAAGAATCTGAGCTCCAGGGTGGAAGTGCTCAATCTGCGTAATAGCGGGGAAACCCGCTCCAGAACGCTTCAGCGACCTGCGATGGTGAAATCGGTGCCTCTCGACACCCTATAGCCCCTCGCACCGATGTTGCGTCCTTGGCATACGCCACTTTTCGGATGTCCATCTAGTGTGGGCAAGTCACCGTTTGCCTTGAATATAAAAGATTGAGACACTTTACTTGGCAGGCGTCCCGTAGTCTCAATCAATAGCCCAGCAACCAGTCCAGCTAGATCCTTTCCATAGACCCGGTATAGTTCTCATCTTCTCTGCAATAGTCCTTGCATCTTGAGTTCGCTATCTTTGGCTGTATTTCCTCTATAAGTACATACAGAGAGAGTACCTGCAAGTTGTACACATCCCAACTAGAGTAATGTATCTTAAAAGGGCCTCTACATATTGGATCCATATCCCCACGCAAGCGTTCCAAAAGGACCGGTCTTCGTACCGTGATTTCCCGCAAGAATAATAATAATAAAATCTTTATTTGGAATATTCTTACAGTTTTTTAAATAAATATAATGTTCGCTAACATCTGCATTAGTTAGACACTGTGACGCAGATATTATATAATTTTATTTTTTTCGGCCACGGCGGTCAATCTCTACGGAGATCAGCCAGGTACGCAGGAGATATTATAGTGCACAAGTGTGTGCGTAATACACAGGTGCACTCGCTATTCCTTCACTCTCATAGTCCGATGAGACGGCAATCCGACATGACCGGAGAGAGATCAGGCGCAGGACCAACGGTTTTACGTGCTTTCCGAGGCACGGGGGTATCACACCGCCAACTTCCTGACTCCGAGCTGCGACTGAGTAAATTTTAAGATGGAAAAACTCATTCACAATGTTTTTGGCTCGACCCGGGATTCGAACCCAGGACCTCAGCGTGCAAATCGTACTCGTAATGCGTACGCAATACAACTACGCCACCGAGGCAGTCTGTGACGCAGATATTAACGCCCACCTCCGTAATTAAAAGACGGCAGGTTGGATTTAATATAAAAAGGTATAACAATTATAATGCAGTTAAACCAAAGATATTCTTAAGCGCATGGTACTATGGTCTAAGTATACAGTAACTGGAAGAAATACAACATTTTATTTTTGTTTCAATCCCGAGAGACTTTAATAATAAAGTTAGAACGAAACGATGTGGAGCCATTGCTCCTCAAGCCAATTTGTTAAGTTTTATCTAAAACAACTGTTCAAACTACATATTATGTACATACAATATTATTCCTAGGTACGAAATATATACAAAGTAAATGAGTCATCTAATTACTGGTTTCCACTACCCATAAACTCGCATACCAAAAGAATCATTCATGCTTTGTCTTTACAATAAGAGGTAGAGCTTACGGACATCTCTTCCCGCTTCTTCACGCCTAGTACTTAGCGCACTTACTCGTATCATTCAGTTAGATAAAGTTTTCCATAGTCAATATAAGATACACCATGCATATAAAATGCTTTGTCCTGAATGACTGACGGATCCACGCACAGCCTAAACCGCTGATGGTAGAGACCTGAAACTTGGAAGGTGTGTTCTTTGTATGACGTGGGCATCCGGAAAGAAAGGGTTTTCCAAAATACTTTCCCTTAGGGACAGAAAAAGAAGAGCAAAATTTGTAGGGGACAACGTGATCTACTTAAAATTTTGCATAAACCTTTTTTAAAAGAATTGATGGAAGATGTGTTTCGTATTTTATTGAAATTCATCCCCTAACGGGGTTAAAAGGGGTAGAAAGTTATTCTGGCATTGATTCGCTTCGAAGTTGATATTAACAATACTCCTTATAGGTCGGACAAACTTAGCTGGCCGGTATGACAATGAAGTGTATGTATGCTCCCCTCTTCTTCTTTTCTTCGTGATGCTCCCTAAGTTTTATAACGTGTTATGTACACTCCTTTATATGTATCGTTTTAATGCTAAGTAAGTAGTTTTACTTCAATGTGTATTATTTTAAGTTTTAAATTTTTTAATCATTCAATATACCACGTTCAATATGGTCGGTTGTCTTATTCCTAAAACCCTCTAGGACCCCCAACATTTCATTTGTTGACACTTCACGGAATGCTTGGTATGGGGAGAGAACAAAAATCGTTTACATTGGTGTAATAACCGTTTTTAAATGCAATCGATTTTTTATTCAAGGATTTTATCATCGTATGTAAATAGAGTTAGATTATTAATAAATCTTACACATTATAATAGGAGGTTTTATATATTACAATAGTTAGTTATTATTAGTCGTTCATTTTGATTTTCCGATAAAATGTAACGATTATCCTTTTATAACTATTAAATTTGTTATTACTCATTACAAAGATATAATTACGAGTGTGTACTGAAACTTAAATAACAAATATTATAGTGCTACGGTTTAAATTATTTACTTTGGAGATCTTCGTTTTCTTTCTTTGAGTATGAAATGCGTATTTTTTTTTTATCTAACTTGTGCCGTAGGCACATAACTCCAACAATAAATGCGTTATGTAATCTATGGCGTATGTAAATGTATTTTGCGCCTCTACCTTATATACCTACTCTATGTAACGTTTTCATATTGGTTTTCATTATTGTGATGTTAGGATTAGTGTGTCAATGGTTCGTACAATAAACGGTCGTCTTTCTAAATTGTTTAATTAACACAACGACATCCCTGCACAAACTCATTGTTCAAATCTCTTCGAAAATTTACTTACAAAATGATTTTTAAATTTACATTAAATCAGTGATTTTTGCAATCCTTTTGTGTCTGTTTTCTGTTTGTTTGTTTGTTTGTTACAGTACATATCCTAAATGATTGTACGGATTTCGATGAAATTTTGCATGTGTAGAACATGTCCTGGATGTTAATCCAGACTGATAATGGAAATAAAACATAAAACAAAAAATATAAAGCGGGAGTTTTATTCTGTAAAACTTATTCACGCTGGCGGAGTCGCGAGCTAAAGATAGTTATTAATAAAACAACAAAATAATCAATCAAAACGCTTTGTTTAAACAGCTTTTAGTCATTAGCTAAAATACCCCGTCGTCGGAACTTCCTCTAAAATCAAAATAAACTGATAAAATATCGTTTGTCAAGGCCATTTGCCTACATGACAAATTGCCGATGCCTACGAAGACTGAAGATACATTGTTATATTCGATGGACAACGTTGTTCATTTATCATCCATACTCCATAGTCCTTTAAGTTTCTTTGAAATCTTATTATTTTATATTCTCTTGGAGCTATAAATCATGTCTGCATTGCGGTACTTCTTGTCTTATTTTGATTTTATATAAAATGTATAAGACTGGAGTATGACTGCGAAGTAGATTTTAGTTACTTTGAATCATATATTGTATATAGGAAATGCTTAGAAGTTTGATATGGCGATAGGCACGTATCTCATTAAAGAAAACATTCCTACACGTCGTCAAGCTTTCGCTTTCGAAAGATACGCATAGCCCTAAAATGTTACTACGCGCACATTACCAACTATCTTTGGTACGATGTAATCAGAGCCTATTGCTAATGATAATGATGTAATGATATGTACTTCCTTGGTGGATTTATATTGCGTTCGCGTTACGACTATCGCGCCACGATCTCAGGTTCGAATCCCCAGTCGAGTAAAGTGATATTGGGTATTTTTATTCAGTAACCCGAAGTCTCGAAATTACAATAGGCCCGCCCTTTATTACATGGAGCCTAACACAGCTGGTGAAATGTATTGAGCCCAGAAATGGGCAAATGGCGTCATGCTATTTTATCTATGTTTCTAATGAAATAATTAGTTAATGGTGTAGAAAGTCACATTGAAATACCACCACCATACCAGCTCTGTATTATATACTGCCAACTGCTCAGCCGGAATAAAATTACCAGTGGGTAATTTCCATAATATGAAGCCTACCAAATAATGCAGTTCAGTTTTTTAAATCTATAGATATATTTGTATGCCAAATTTGATTCAAATCTGTTCAGCAGGTTGTGCGTTTTCTTTTGCGAATCTCTATGTAAGTTTATAAAATTTTAAATTCATAAAAAACAAAAACGAAGGTATCAGAATAAAAAAAAATAAGTTTTAATGCAATCCTTTTCGTTCCGTTCACGTTTATAATCTTCATGTGTTCGTTTTTTTGCCTAGTATTTATCTAAAAAAAATATAAATAAAATACAACTCAATATCACTTGGGATATAATCAGTATTCCCTGTATCTGCTGAAATGTTATTTTATTTTGTCGCGACACCGTGTTGGTTATTAAAGTGACGTCCTCAAAGGAAAACTTTTTCGGTCCTAAACCAATTTCGTCCCTTGTTCCATTCTAACGATAGTATGATGAAAATTGTTAGGATGTCTCAAATTCTTTTCACCTATGTTAATCGCGCTTTTGGACATAATTCTAAGTTAGGGTTCCATACCTCATCATCGATTTATAAAGATGACCATTCGATACTGGTGGTAGGACTCTCATATGCAAGAGTCCGTCTGGGTGGGTACCACCGCAACGTATATTTCTACTGCCAAGGAGTAGTGTGCATGCACTGTTGTGTTTCGGTTTGAAGGACATTATAGCCAGTGTAACTACTGGGCATAATGAGACTTAACATCGTATGTCTCAGGATGACGAGTGCAGTGGAACACACAGTACTTAGTAACTCAAGGTACTGGATGGTGTTGCTACTGTTTATGGGTGGTCGTATCGCTTACCATCAGGCGAACGGCATGCTCGTCTCGTCATTCAATGCTATAAAAAAATACATAATATGTAATTAGCTTGGTCTGTGTAGGGTTCTAGAGAGGACATTTATTTCAATCTTATTATAGTAAAACGAATTCTTATAAGATCATCGACTGCCTCGATGGCGTAGTTGTATTGCGTGCGCGGCGCGACAACCCTCTGAGGTCCTGGGTTCGAATCCAAGGTTCGGAAAAACGATCAGTACTTACTAGGTTTTCTGCTCAGCATCAGCCCGATGTGGCGATAGCATTGCCCCCTACCACGTCATGGGACGGAATACACTTGGTGGAAATTGGGTGCTCTGGTTGCACTGCCTACCATAAAAGGAGGGATAAAGGCGTGATGTGTGGTTCTTTTGTTATGCGATCATTTTATATTTTTCCTATGGGTAGCTCCTCGATAGCGTGGTTGTATTATAGTACGACTGCAATGAGGTCACAGGTTCGATTCCCGGGTCGATATTGGGTTTTTCTACTGAGTATCAGCCTGGAGTCTGGATTTGTGCCTGATATGGCAATAGGCTCGTCTTCTTTATAGTGGGCGAGCCTACTGGAATATCGGGCACATCGTGGGACGGAATATGCACGGTGACAAGAGGCTGCACTCATTTCGCCTATGCCTATCCCTTCGGCAAGCTGAAGACAGGGCGCTATAGCGCTCATTAGGGGAGGCCTATGTCCTGCACTGGGCTGATAAAGGCTGATGATGATGATGATATCCCTTCGGGGATAAAGGGCGTGAGTATGTACAGTCAGCCACATAATTAGCTGAAGAAATTCAAAATTTCAAATCGTATAAACGGGTTAAGTTTAATAAAAACTAATATCTCTTTTTATGTGAAGTAAAGTAAATCCCTTTTATTTTATTATTGCGATGAGAAAATACAATTCGGTAAGAACACAAAGTGTATAGGCAATTTAAAGTTTTTGTTCAGCTACTTATGAGGCCGACTGTACCTATGTACCTAGGTGGTTGTACTATAAATGTAGAATATAGTCTTTGTATCTGTGAGAATTTCTTTCTTATATTATGCTTTCGACCTAAACTAAAGAGACGAAAAAATACAATAAAATAAAACATATACACACACGCCTGTTATCCCCGAAGGGGTAGGCAGAGGCGCAACTAGTGCACCGACTTTTCGCCATTATTCCGTCCCATGATGTGATAGGGGGCGAGCCTATCGCCATATTGGGCACAAATTCCAGACTCCGAGCTGATACTGAATAGAAAAACTCAATATCACTTTGCCCGACCTGGGGATCGAACCCGAGACCTCAGCTTTGCAGTCGTATTGTAATACAACTACGCCACCGAGACAATAAAATAAAAAGATATAGTTTTTCTTCGAAACTTTCATATCCAATACAATACTTAGTATTTAAGGCCGGGTTTCTATTACAATACCACATGTCTATTGTAAAAGTTTCCGAATATCCATTACAGCGTAATTACGGCATTCTAGAACTTTCGTACAATACGCTAACATAAAAGCATTGTTAAAAGTTTCTAAATTGGTCTTGCAAGTGTCTTTTACGATGCCGTCTTATTATTAACTTATGGAATTTCGTGGAATTATCGTTATGCTATGTGTTTTTCGTATATAGCTGATGTCTTTCAGGCATAAGCCAATGCTTTTCTATAAACACTAACGCTATTAGAAAACAAAAAAAAATGGAATGACACACACAGAAACACTCACACCTTCTATCCCCGAAGAGGTAGGCAGAGGCGCAAGCGCAACAAGCGCACCCACTTTTCGCCGTAATTCCGTCCCATGATGTGATAGGGGGCGAGCCTATCGCCATATCGGGCACAAATTCCAGACTCCGAGCTGATACTGAATAGAAAAACTCAATATCACTTTGCCCGTCGTAGCAATCGAACCCGAGACCTCGGCATTGCAGTCGTACCATAATATAACTACGCCACCGATGCAGTCAATGACACATCCCATCAAAAAGTCTATAGCAAGGGTACCATTCCCGTATTTTATTTGTGTTCTTTTGCGTTAACAGTGAAAGGCATCTTTGTTACGGACTTTGATTATGTTTTACTGTAACTAGATGATAAAGTGACTGAACTAATAGGCAGTGCTAAGGTAGTGTCACCATATTATCGATTATTTTTGGGTTGAAATACTAAAACATACTAACATTTCTTGTAAGTTTTTCAATTATTTTTATAATACGTAATGATAAATTATTTTGTGATGATTTTAAAATTAAGTGGGTCATCAATGGTTCCGTTATCTTACCATAAATAAATGTAGGAAACCTCGCATGCAAACCACTTGCAACTTTAACCATTAAATCCACTAACAACCCGTCATTAAAAGTAGATTACACCAGCCTTAATTACTAACCTGTAATCCGAATCCCAATCGATAAAATGATTTTTGAATCTAAAATATCGACGAGAGTGCTTTATCGTCGTTGAAACACTCGTTAAACCCGCCCACTGCGTCTTCATTAATTAAAAACACTACGGCCCAGTAGATTAATGAAATATTGACTATAAATGAAACTTCAACGAAGACCGACGGACGGACAGTTTTGTGAAGATTAATTTAAATTTATCCACAGTTTAATTTGATAACATCGGTTAATCTAAAGTTTGTGTGACAGATGTTTCCTTGCTGGATTAGGGGTAGGTTAAAATACGTGTTTGGTTATTCGAATGTGAAAAGGGAATTAGATTGAGGCAGATTGTCCGTATTTACAACAACTAAATTTTAGATTGTGGGTATCGCTTATCTATTTATAGATTCCCATTTCTGATGTACACGCTTGAGAGTTTACTTGTTTTATTTTCTATTAGCTATCATCGGTTGTTATATGAATTACGAAGTCATTCAGGTCATGTCCCAGTATATTTTTAATCCCATCGCAATTTGTGGATTCCTAAAATTAGGTTTCGGTGTACTCCGGTACATACGAGAAAGGTCCTATATTAGTATGGACTGAGACCATCCGATTTTCATCTTCCAAAGAAGACTTCTTTACTTTGAAAATATCTCGTAACATAGGAAACCTAATATTGGTCAGCATTAATTATGTAGGTCTTTGTAGTAATAACAGTTGCGAAATTTTAGATGTTTGTGACCCTACGAACCGGGAATCCATAAAAGTTACAAGGCCCGAAAGTAGTACAGCTGTTTGTTTGAATTTGAGTTTGTGATTATTTTGACGGCTCTATAAGGTCGTGCCGTTTGTTATTTATTATTTTAACATCCATTACTCTTTAATGGCCTATTCGCTTTTAGAACTAGCTGCGATTCAAGGCTATTCCCATTTAACTTGGTGTGATCAAGTTTAAAAGTTTAGAATTTTCAGAATTAGTTTATTCATATCCAATGTTGCTGCATTGCTGTTAGCTTTTATATTTTAGGTGTTGCGCGCGGATGCGTCCGCAAGAACAGCGTTTCACACTATAAAGTACTATAAATAACTGAAGCGATTTTCAGTGCTTAGTGCGCCAGCGCCATCTAAAGATTTAAAAAACCCTGGAAATAAATTCAAGCCAAAAAGTTTGCCTGTATGTTAAGCCAGATAAGAATGGTCTATCCGTATGCCAAATTGTATTCAAATCCGTTCAGTTTCTGCGGTTACTTCTAACAAACGCTTGCATTTACGACACAGTGTACACTAATGTAGATGCTTTCGTTAACCTTGTCAACAAAGATCAATTTTGCTAATAACCTGAATAAATAATGTTTATTTTATTTTTTTAATTTCAACATCTAAACATTTTCACAAATGTCTGCATTCGTGGGTGGATCATGTCCTAGTTTGGGCTACTATTTATCCCAATAATTTGCTCCCGTGGATAATGGATATTTTTTAACCGATTCTTTGAGTAGATAGAGCTGGAGTCGTGCTGTGTTTGTGGACTTTTGGGGCAGGAAAGGCTTTTTAAACAAGCAACACCTAGTAATGTTATAGTAAGAAGTAAGAGTTATCACCAAGCCGTATGTTCTATAGGTAGGTCACTAAAATCTATTTTCTTTACTAAGTCAATATCAACCACATCGATATTTATATCATCTAGCTTGATATCCATCATTGTAACTGCCTATAGTTTAGTGCTGAATATATTCTTTATTATCTCTTTCCATTTCTGCGACAAGAATATTAGAAAATGGCAATTTTAGTACGTAGACTATCCCAGAGAACTTTACGATGTCTTCATTTTTGTTGATCGTTAAAGCACCTATTCGTGGCTTTGTGGTATTAAATATAAGAACCTTATTCAAACAATAACAATTACAGACTGCCTTTATTAATGACTAAGTAAATACCTTGGAGTTATTTATTCACGTCGAGAACAATAGTAGGAGACAGGCTGGTTCAACTGAAAGGCGTAGTTTACATTTTAACTTGGACTGCCTCGGTGGCGTAGCTGTATTATGGTACGACTGCAATGCTGAGGTCTCGAGTTCGAACCCCGGGTCGTGCAAAGTGATATTGAGTTTTTCTATTCAGTATCAGCTCGGAGTCTGGAATTTGTGCACGATATGGCGATAGGCTCGCCCCCTATCACATCATGGGACGGAATAATTGCGAAAAGTGGGTGCACTAGTTGCTCCTCTGCCTACCCCTTCGGGGATAACAGGCGTCAGTGTGTGTGTGTGTGTGTGTGTGTGTGTGCGTGTGTGGAATGTTTTCAATTTTTTTTCTATGTATGAACGTTATAGTAGTCGTGGTTGTTGGTAAAACATGATGTCCATGGGTTCACACGTGATCTATAGATATGCTTAACGTATTTGACGACTTGATAGAGGTCGCAGGAACTCGCTGTATGCAGGCTGCTTTTGACAGGTCCGTCTGGAAATCTTTGGGGGAGGCCTATGTTCAGCAGTGGACGTGGTGTGGCTGATGATGATGGTGATGATAGATTTGCTTCGAATCTGGGTTTTGTGTATGTTAAATGTCAACAAAATACATATTATTATAAAGCGGATACACCCATATTTTAATTCGTAAAATAATATTGCTTTTTTATATATTGTCAATTTCAATTCGCTGTCGAAAATTATTGACTATAGAAAATGAATCACTCTGATATTACCATTTTACTAACCCAAACATAAAACAATATATATTCCCATGAACTTATCCGCAAAACAAACAGTTTATACAAAGCAATTTATAAGTGTTTACGTATAGAGGTTTTTGTAAGACAAAACACAAACGCGTATGAATAGAAAAATAGAGAAATTTATCCCGTATCGGCGTACGAAGACAATTTCCTTGTGTCTACGACCAAATTCGATAGCTTGGTAGGCACCTGCACACCTATTACGGACGCACGCGATACCTTATATTAGATTTAGATTCAGTGACTAAGGAACAAGAAGTTTAAACAGAACTTTGAAATATATCGACAAATAGATAAAAATGAAGACATATATTTGAGACACTCGAAAATGGCGTAAAAAGCGATAGAATACCGGACAGATGGTGAATTAATGTTATAGTTTTGTGTTGTTCAATATAATGAAGAACTGATCATGTTGATTTTCTTCTTTTTCTTCTTCAGTTAGTCCACTGCTGAACGTAGGCTTCCCCCAAAGATTTCCAAATTAACCTATTAAAAGTGGACTTCATCCAGCGGGTTCCTGCGACCTTTACTAGGTCGTCTGGCCACCTTGTATGATCATCTTGCTCGCTTCCTGTCAAATGCCACGAAAATCAAACTAGACTATAAGACTACAAGCAAACTGTAAGGTAAATTGTATAATGAATAAAGATTTTTATTATTTTATTCTACTTTGTGTTAACGGCTTTTTACAACATAAGTGTTAACTTAAATAATTATATGCCAATTACAATCTTCCACGAGTAGAAGAAGAAAAAATCTATAAAATCTTAACCTACAACAATAAATTGAAGTTAAATTTGAACTAATCAGATATGACAATAGGCTTGGCTCAGTGTGCAGTGCTTTTTAGTACTCGTGTACTACCACAAAACAAATCAATACAATACAATACAATACAAAACACTTTATTGCACACACATGATAGAAAACAAAAATATATAAAATTAATAGACACAAACAAATAATTATAAAAACATGATGCACAATGGGCGGTCTTATCGCTTTAAGCGATCTCTTCCAGACAACCGAATGGACTATTAAAATACGTATCTCACATAATTTAAAAGAGAACGGTGGTGCAATTTTTAATACATTAAAATTACTAAATTAAAATTAAAAAATTATATTTTACGTAAGTAGAGAAAAAAAAAGAATAAATAAATAAATAGAATAAATAAATTAAAATATATATATATTTACAACAACATTATACTTATAAATAAAATAACAAATGGTAATAAATACAATAATAACAGCTTACTGAATGATAGAGAGGTAGTGTTTTTTTAAAAGAATCTTAAAAAGGGACAGTGATTTAGCTCGTCGTATGGAGACAGGCAGGTCATTCCACAATCTAACAGCCTGTACAGAAAATGATTTACTGTAGAAGGAGGAAGTGTGGACAGGAGTTTTAAGTCGGTAAGTATTAGAGGAACGCAAAGGACGGGAGTCAGAGAAATGCAAGAAATGGAAACGGTTTTTAAGGTAAGGCGGGCTAGTGTTACGGGGGCTTCTGAGCCCCCGCAACAGCGACTATATAACCCCTAGACTCCTAATAACAGACGATCGGCTTCGGGCAACACATCTGACAAATAGATCCAATGTAGCTTACCGTTCAAAATCTTCAAGTCAGTTGCGACCACAACTGTGAGCTGTAAATACTTCCGTGTTTGCGAATAAATAACTATTGTAATGAACCCGTGCACAATAAAATGGTGTGGTATAAATAGCCATAATTCAAATTTTCAGAAAAATGGCATTACATTTCACAGGTAAGTCAATAACGACACATAATCACATTTTATTTAAAATTTTACGGAGTTCATCTTAGACTGGTCATTTGGGTGTTTACGCGCCATCTTGTTATATTTGCATCTCTTTCCGACGAAAGTACTTTTTACATTTTCTATTTCGTTTTGTTTTTTAACATTAAAAGTAAGTGATACACCAAAAGGATTTGTCGATAGTTCTATCGATAAAATTAAAAATAAGAGAAACTATCGCCCGAATACTCAACTAATCAATTTATCTGAGGCCCATTTAATTTTAAAAGGCTTCTTATTTTAAATTGTTAGTTCATTAGTAATAGTTAATTCATTTTAAAAATGATTAGGATATACATTTTGATTAACGGTATCAGAAATAAATGTTATTGGGATAATTTTTTATTTTGTTTGTTGATTATAACGATTGTTTTGAGTTATTCTTTGTGTTATTCCTACAAGTCAGCTCAAATATTCTTGTTAATGTCGACGAGACTTACTAAGCGCCATCTGTCATTCGATAACATAAAGAGTTTCGTTAAAATATTAATATGTTTAATAAATAATAATAATAATATGACTATAAAACTTTATTACATAAAAGTAATATCGATAAAAAAATCGTGTTTTCATTTAACTCGTCCCATCCCTATGCCTATGTTTCCAAGGTTGTATAATGCGATAAGGTGTTGGAAGAACCAATCATAATGCAGTACCCCGCTTCCTCAAACCTCAGGTAGTTGACAGAATTAATTTGAAGAGAAATATTGAACATTAGGAGTCTAGGGGTTATATAGTCGCTGCCCCGCAACAACAGGAAAAGGACCGCAACAGCGGTACGCGCAGGGGCGGTTGCGGACGACAACTTAGACGTGAGTCGGAGGAAGCCCGCAGCCGTCCCTAATGCGCCGAAGATGGCCATGCAAAAAAAAAAAAGAATGGTCCACACTAGATATTAACTCTCGTAATCCCCAGTAACTGCAGGTTATAATGCAATATACTAATAAAGACTATTTCGAATTTATTACTACCGTTCCTCAAGACATAAAGTGAGATATTACGCATGACATATCGACATCAAATATAGCAATAATACCATCGTAATCAGAATACGGCCGCAAAAGCATACGCTCCGATATATTCAGAATAAGTAATATCTTCCCTCGACAGTATTCGAGCAAATTCGGTTCGTTTTATGTCGCATCACGTCCTGTAGTGACACTTCGGCGTTATATTGTGTATCATATAAAATTTGTATTAGCATTAAACATACGTGAGTTTCCTAATACCAGTATTGTAGATTGGACGATGTTATAGTAATCTTTTCATTACCATTGTAGTACCTAGTAATAATGTAAGGGGAAACTAAGATGGTAAGGATATGGATTTTTTGGCACATGTTAGTGGAGGTGTTCACTTTATACGTTTGATTTGAATAACCACTTCAATCAGTGAAATCAGAGATTACTTCAGTTTATTGTCATCCCACTCTACTGCCCCAGTGACATTATGCTGAGCTTACAATGTATTTAACCGCATTGATATAAAGTACAAAGTGAAAAAACGAGGAATTAGGTCAACTGATTGTGTATCACTAGAGTCGACAAACATACCAGCAAATTAATGCGTCTTGACTATTAATAAAGAAAGAACCGTGGAACAGAAAGAGAAGGAAGATTTGTTGAATGATCATCAAGTCACACAAACCTGATTTTACTATAAAAAGATTCCTCTGGCATTAAGTTGGCTTTACTTGCATACAGTGAATTGAAAAATAGAGCAATGTAATATATGCATAATAATATGCAAAAAATATTTTATGTAACTTTTTTTTTCTTCTTCAATTTCGTGGTATTAGATGTTCTATACTTTCTGTTTCATATCTGAATTTGACTTATTCGATTTTCTATTTGACCAACCTTATTTTTAGCTATACTAAAAATGTTTACTTCGCAATATGTATTTTCTTATATGCACAATATATTAAATACAGGTGATGAATTTTACATAACACAAATTAATTACGCGATGCAAAATTTCACAAATAGCAAGAAAACGGCTTTTCTACCCAATAAAACCTCGAAAAACACATGATGTAAGATCTCCTTAGCAAAGTAGATAACGAATTATGTTGGGTCAACTGAAGAGAATGGAACATAAAATTGATTTTGAGCAGTTTCGCCTGGACCAAGCAAACATTAGCTGAGGCCTGATCCAATAAGATTGTATACTTTGAAGGGACTAGACAGAGATGTATAGTTCTGCTGGAAACGGCAAACTTGATGCCTAGATGCGTAGCAACGTTCAAGAATTGTTCTTGAGATTTACTTCAAATGCTACATATTTATTTATTTATTTATTTATAACTTTATTGTACATTACAACGTAATATAGTATTTTACATAATATGGGCAAAAGGGTGGTACAATTGGCGGTCTTATCGCTCGAGGCAATCTCTTACAGACAACCATGGGATGGAGATAAGAGAAGTAGCGAAAAGGGGTAATTCATGACGTACATGCTAGTTATTAATTATTGAAGAAGCATAAAGAAAACAAATCAAAAATATACGAAAGCACATAAAATATATCTCTACATACATACGAACATAATGTACACACACACACACACACGCACACGCACACGCACACGCACACGCACACGCACACGCACACGCACACGCACACGCACACGCACACGCACACGCACACGCACACGCACACGCACACGCACACGCACACGCACACGCACACGCACACGCACACGCACACGCACACGCACACGCACACGCACACGCACACGCACACGCACACGCACACGCACACGCACACGCACACGCACACGCACACGCACACGCACACGCACACGCACACGCACACGCACACGCACACGCACACGCACACGCACACGCACACGCACACGCACACGCACACGCACACGCACACGCACACGCACACGCACACACACACACACACACACACACACACATATATATATACATAAAACGTAGTTGAAATTCCATGGTCACTTCTTATAACCATAATAAAAGAAGAATATCTTAAATATACCTGTTAAATACGAAAAAGCCTATATTACTATATTATTATGAAGACCATCCCCCTGATATCTGGATGAAAACGTAATGGTTATAATACTATCAATAGTCAAGACTTTATCATTATCATCATGAAATGTAGATAAAAATCAATCGCTTCTACGCTCAAGATGTACCACCAAATACGCTCTAACCAAAGGACTTTTTGGATAAATCTATATCCTCGTCCATCTTTGTTTGGTTAAAACTAACTCATACGTAATTACCCACACAGGGTTTCTAATCTTAGCAGATAGCGGTTAATATGAATTCCGAGCCATAAAGTCAAACGTTTGTCAAACTCTTGGGCCAAACTTTTGGTGAGTTTGTTCTACGCTTACTCTGAAAGGGAAGTTGATATTAAGTTTTGAACATTTTGAATTGAGCCCCAATGGAGTTTATAGGAGTATTGTCTTCCAAGTCTAATAGGACAAAGGGATTGTCCATTACCCTCCGATTATTATTAATATAAATTAATATTAAATAAAATTTTCCGATATGGCGATAGGCTCGGCCCCTATCACATCATGGGACGGAATAACGGTGAAAAGTGGGTGCACTAGTTGCGCCTCTGCCTACCCCTTCGGGGATAAAAGGCGGGAGTATATGTATATATGTATGTAAATAAATTCCGGTGTTGGCCCAACTACTGCTTGGAAGTTTGTTTTAGCCATATTAATTACGCGTATTTGTACTGAAAGGCAAATTATTTTTATTTAAAAGTAAATTATATACTATTCAATATTATATTATTGTTAATGAAAACGAAAAAGAAATCTTTACGATATAGGAACACAATTAATGCCATAAAACTACATCCCTCAAACATTTCCTCAAAACAAAGTACTAGGAAATGTTGGATAAGGCTCAACATTTTACTGCCACATGACAAAGACATAAGAAAACTATCGAGTGCTCATAAATCCATCAAGCACCATGAATGCGACGTATCACGTTCAGGCGAACACTCCCGAGCCTTACTGACTTTACGACGTTACCTATATTCGTAAAAGTTTTACAAGTGGCGTAATGTAGAAGAGTTAAGATGCTATCTTCTGGAGCATATGGGACTGAAGACCGAGAAGTAAGACTTAAGATACTGTAGAAGTCAGCACGTGTAACATGAGATCGGCAAATAAGACTTAAGTAGACTCCATGATGAAATCAGGGTTAAGTGACTCATTTATGTGTGTTTGCCTCCTGTTCATAAAAAGTGGCAACTTTATCATTTTTACATGAGGGTATGGAATTTCGAAAATGTACGAGACCATATCCGTGGGTTATGAACCCAAGGCACACAACTCTGATTTCGAAATTCTGAGTTATGTGAGTATTGGTTATCAATTATCGTTCGCGGCGAAGGAAAACATCGTGAGGAAACCTACATACCTGAGAATTCTCCATAAAAATTTAGAGGGTATGCGAAGTTTGCCAACACGCACTAGGCCAGCGTGGTGGACTAAGGCCTAAACCTTCTCTGTAGTAGATGAGGCCCCTGCTCACCAGTGTGCAGTATATGACACAGGGCTGGTTGCATTCCATTTAAAGAAATTATTGATTTTTATACAACTGAATCAGAAACACAATTCTGGCAGAGTTGGTTTGTGTAATGGTAGCGTAAAAATAGCTTCAAAAATATAGACAAGCAGGTAACTTTGTCCATTCGCTAGGTTCCTACAGTAACAGTGATAGTTACTATTGCTTTTAACAAATTATGACGTCTGTGTTGTAGCAACTCTTATGGCTTTTCCTTTGCAGATCATGAAAGTAGCTCTGCATTACTAGCGCCTGTATCTTGCACCACATTGATAGTGCTCTCGATGAAGCACATTGTGGCCCTCATTGGTGCGCGTGTCTGCCGTATGTTAGTACGAGTCTCGAAACGGCTCTGTAACGACATTTCTATTGTCACGACAGAACTTGCTGACTTTAGTTGCCAACTTTTTATCGTCTTTATTTTATTTAAAACTTATATCTTACATGTAGGTTCAGGTCCTGTTTTCGTAATACTTACACCTTCTATGGTTTCCTTTTTGATTATCAATAAGTTTCATGTATTCTTGCCTCTATTTTTAACTCTGTATCATGATCTTTACCCTAAAATGTATCATCTTCGTACAATAACAAATTAGATCCATCAAGTAAATCAGTCAAATGCCACTCTGTGTCAAATGATAAACTTTGGAAGCTCCATAAATTGCCTGCTGCGGTACATCTCGGGGGACTCCGTAATTTGTCAATATAGTTGAGCATTCCCATATTCTGCACGCGTTCAAATAGTAAATTACAAGTGGGCAGGGAGCAAAGAGAGCGTATCCCCTGATTGGCATCGCGATGGAGTTTCCCGCACCGTTTAATTCGGAAATCTGATCGACTCCCTGTTAATTTGCCAGGAAATGTTTGTACAGCGGACCCCCTTTTAATGTAGTTAACGATTCATTTTATTGGCTTCCAATACTGTTTTGGTCTGTTTTGTTCTAAACGTTAATTGGATTTTGAAAATTGCTGTTGATGGTAGGATTTAGCGAAGGATTATTTGATGGTAACATTCAGTCTTGGTAGATCTTGCTGATTCACAAGTTTACTAAGACTTCTTATTAGACCTTGTTTAGATGGTAGATTAAATACCGTTAGTTAGTTCCACTGTAGGATCAGAAGATTTATTTTCAACTGCCTTTTTCACCACGTATGTGTTAACTTTGGAATGAACTCCCTGCATCGGTGTCACCCGAGCGCTATGACTTGTCTTTCTTTAAACGAGGTTTAAAAGAGTGCTCACATAGCGGTAGGCAACGGCTTGGCTGTGCCTCTGGCATTGCTTAAGCCCGAGCAGTGGATGCTGCTTACTATCAGGCGGACCTCTTGTCCGTTTGCTAACTAAGGCAATAAAAAAAAAATAAACATGTTAGGCAGAATTCTTAGACCGTTTAACAGAATTGAAATTATCACTTACTTTAACAAATAGCTTCCAGAAAAGTTCATCGAACCCATTAAAAATAAATCACAACAACTTCAACGTAACAATATCTAATCCTTTAAATTTGATAAATGATACAAGTTCATCAGAAGCCAGTTTGCGAAAAACACTTTACTGAATAGATCGGTTCGAGGGATGATCTAGTTAATTAAGGAGTTATTAATCCTTGAACAAATACAGGCGTTGTAAATTATGATGCACTTGAGAGATAAGAGGTTTATGAGAGGTTTAATAGTGTGGACTGTGGAGTAAAATTATAGAAAGCTAACTTTGTAGAACTACACTGTTTTGGCGTAGTTGTATTACGTACGCGGTACGACCACTACTCTATGGTGCCGGGGTAGACTCCTGAGTGGCACAAAGTGATACTGCGTTTTCTGTTCAGTGAATGAATGAAATGAAATGAAATCATTTATTCGAATCCATAAAATGTTATATATTACTTAGATTCAGTCAATTTTTACTCTACCACCAGTTTGGAAAGCATTTCCACCAGAGAAGAACGGGCAAGAAATTCTAGGGTTGCTCTTTTCAAAATCAGTTCATAGGTATAAATTAGGTACAGTGTATAAGACAAATATGTATATACAGATTTTTATTTTGTTTAGAGCAGTTCATATCCTCAATTCCCATTCGAATGTACAACCCTCTCAGGAATCATGTAATAATTTGATAATCTATACTTGTCCAATAAAGGTATTATTAACGATTATATTATCATTTTTAGTATCAGCTCAGCCAGACCTGAGTTGGTTCCCGATATGCCGATCAGGTCGCGCCCATCACATGGGACGGGATACACATGGCGAAAAGTGTGTGCTCTGATTGCATTTCAGCCTACCCCTTTGGATATAAGGGCATGATATATATGTGTATATATGTGTGTGTGTGCTACGCTGTACAATGTGAACAGACTAATTCGACAGGAGTGGTAAATAGGCCTCATAGAAAGCCAGCGCGACGAGACAACGTGTTGCGTTTGTACGATAGTTGTAATTTCCGGCAGCGCATTGTTAACCTTTATGCCTTTAATTTAAGGCGACCTTTGAACCCATTAATGATTACTAATAAACACATTGTAGTTTAAAAGAAAGATCAAAGCTCATGAACTAATGGTGTTTAATAAACCGTAAGCAAATATAAAATGTTCAACAGAAGAAAAGAAAATTACTCTTCAGGCATGTTGCCAAGTTAAATACAATAATAAACATTAATTCAGCATGATAACTGCTCTAAATGGAGCCCTTAGGATGTAGCCATTGTATAGTGGAACACGTCGCGATGTCCCAAGGTACACATGCTTTCAAATTGTACGTACATTATCGCGTAGGTACATTTCCTTTACACCAAAGTTCGCCACATCATGTAACTAGAAATACTATCCTTCTGGGATACTCCAACGTTTTACAACTTGGGTCGACATAAAGTATACACGCTGGCCGTCCCGAGGTGGTATTCTGGGATTCGCTAAGCGGTTTTTGATGTCGCCAGCCCGCAGAGGCGTCGTAAACGCGTGTGTTTCGCCACTTTCGCTTCCAGAATATGCCCGCCCGAGGCAGAATGGGCCTGGATGGGGTAAAATGTTTTTGTGTCGTCATTGAGACAGAAGTTGATGTTTATCCCGAAACAAATGAAGGTGCAATGGTCCCGTATAACCGAGACACTAACAGCAATGTAACTTTGTAAGAGGAATTTATATGGTAAACGTGTATGTACCTACGTTTTAATGATGAGCGTCAACGTCAGTAAAATTTATTGGGTTTTAAGTCTTACAATTAGTAGGTAACTATTTTTACGTAGCTTACAACTATTTGTGCCAATACAAGCATGTGACGTCATCTCTTCATGATTTTGATATGAATAATGTTTATTCACCAAAGTTATTGTACACACACACTCTCACGCCTTTTATCCCCGAAAGGGTAGCAGAGTCGCAATGATTACACCAATTTTTCGCCGAGCGTTTTCCGGCCCATGATGTGATAGGGGGTGAACATATCGGCACATCGGGCACGAATTCCAGATACCGGGCTGATACTGAATAGGAAAGTCCAATATCACTTTGCCCGTCCCGGAGATCAAACCCGAGACCTCAGCATTGCAATCGTACCGTAATACAACAACGCCACCGAGGCAATTGTAAAATGATAATTAGACAACGAAATAAACTAATATTAATAAGGATGCATATTAATAATGATGACTGCCTCGGTGGCGTAGTTGTATTATGGTACGACTGCAATGCTGAGGTCTCGGGTTCGATTCCCGGGTCGGGCAAAGTGATATTGAGTTTTTCTATTCAGTATCAGCTCGGAGTCTGGAATTTGTGCCCGATATGGCGATAGGCTCGCCCCCTATCACATCATGGGACGGAATAACGGCGAAAAGTGGGTGTACTAGTTGCGCCTCTGCCTTCCCCTTCGGGGATAATAGGCGTGAGTGTATATGTATGTATATGTAATAAGGATGCGTACATAATTCCAGTTTTTATGTGTACTCATTAAAATCTCGACCAGTTCTTACGCTCGGCTGAGCGTAACTATATTTTTTCTCGTCCTGAATACTGCAAATTACTCACGGAACTTACACAGCGGCATGGCAGTTTGAATTCTAGTTAAAAATGTGTCATATTTCTCTAGCATTTTGCAAAGTGGCTTATTGTGTCTTTCTTTGGCAATGTAATGTAGAATTGTTGGTGCTGGTATTATTTCTTTTGATTTCTATTATAACGTTATGAGACAGGACCTTTTAGGTACTTCATAAATATTTATTTCTGGTTGGAAATTGATCACTTTGTTACTACAACTGATAGAGTGAAAGTCCAAATATTATGTACAAACCAACTTTAAGTGTCAATTCATATTGGTGAATCATCTAGAATGCACGCGTGTATGCTGTACAGACTAGCATAGCGCGCGTTCGAAATAATTCAATAAATAATAATAATACCAGCCCTGTATTATTATACTGCCCACTGCTGAGCACGGGCCTCCTCTACTGAGAGGGTTTAGGCCTTAGTCCACCACGCTGGCCTAGTGCGGGTTGGTAGACTTCACATATCTTCAAAATTCTTATAAGGAACTTCTTAGGTATGCAGGTTTCCTCACGATGTTTTCCTTCACCGTTAAAGCGAACGATAATTGATAAACAATACACACGTAACTTCGAAAAGTCAGAGGTGTGTGGCTTGGGTTTCGAACCTCCGGACATTGTCTCGGCAGACCGTTCCATTCCCAACTAGGCTATCGTCCACTTGAAATTATTGAATATAATATTTGAAATAATTCAAACTCTTCTCAAATTAGGCGCACCCGTAACTACCAACATCCCTACCTATATTAGGTTCCTGCCCACCTTACTCTGTTATATAAATTCCCTCAAAAATATTACCAGTTGCGTATCATACTT
This sequence comes from Lapara coniferarum, assembly GCA_949316025.1. Classification (NCBI taxonomy): domain Eukaryota; kingdom Metazoa; phylum Arthropoda; class Insecta; order Lepidoptera; family Sphingidae; genus Lapara; species Lapara coniferarum. The sequence continues at coordinate 14,759,170 of OX438934.1, read as the reverse complement.
CATACTGTAGATTACACACGTCGTTTGAAAATTGAAAGTAAATATTTGGTGCAGGTTTTTTTTCTCTGACATTTATTTACGAGCACGCGAACTGAGGCGTCGATTAAGGGCCTCAGCACACTATGACGTGTATAGACGTCGATGTTCGCGTAACGCCGGCTGCATGATTTTATTCAAACGGCTCATTCCATTTTCATCTGACTGAAGACGTACAATTTACATATGAATATACATTTTGAAAATGGAAGACTGGCGTCATTCGTGTGGCCAAGTAACAACCACTTGGAAGCGTTGCTGCTTTTATATAAAAGTCGACAATGCTGTAAAAATCAGAATCCTTACCTAAAGTGCCTGAGTAATTAGGCTTTCCTCGGGTGACGCGTCTATCACGGTTTAGTGCTATACTCTTTTAAAGCGTATGGTCGGGTGAATACATTTTTTTGTTTAATAGTATATTCTTCTTTCCGGCAACGGATCGGCATATACTTTTGCCTAATGTATGCGGGTGATTTAGATGACACTTTTACTTAATAAAATGCACGCTTACGATGAAAACAGGAAAAAGCTATCATGGGGATGGAACGGGAAAGTACCTATAGATTGCAAGATATTGTTTTACAAAACGCTTAATTTGAGTTCACATTATTTCAGGTTTTTGTAAAACTACGCTTAAAAATATTTATACTGAACCTATAAATGAAATTATCGCTTAGCTTATTTTGTCAAAAAGAGACGTCGATTAACGTCTCGTATTCAAACGTGATTATACGTTTTGATGTCGTGTGGCCGGTAATTATGCTAGGGCGACAATGAAAACGCCCACGTGCGTGTGGTCATTTATTATTGTCAATTTTAATGACATGCCGCAATAAATGGTCACACGTATAAAGAACTTTGACTTGCAATTTGCTTTTAAGAATAGAATGTATAGACAGACCGTATTTATACAAGTTTTCGCTATGTGGGCATTTAAAGGTGATTATAATTAATCAACAGTCGATTCAAAGAACGTAGTTTACTTATGAATACCTATAATTTCATTATAATGTAGCTTTTCTCTAGCGTCTGTGCGGAGCCTAAAAATCATTTCTATCTATCAACTTGAATCAATATAACGTATGTTGAAGCATATTAGGAGCACAGCATGTTTAAACATGTCTCATTTTATATCGTACGGCAATCGTAGATGTAAAGCAAATAAGACTGAGGGAATTGATATTTGCAAATGCTTATAAGTTCACAAGATACATTTTTCTAGAATAAATTTCTCGTGGATCTGTTATTTATTCTAATGAGACAAACTGTTGTACTAGCTGGTGTGTATCATTGCCTTAAGATTAGATATGAAATCTGAACTTTACTGTTAATTGCGTGTAGAAGTAGTAGATGCCCATATCTCCCCTTTTCCCCCAATTTTGCCACTAAGGCTTTGTGAGTGTTCATCGTCATAAAATCTATTCGTTTTACTAAGTATTTTACTATGAAACTAACTCTTACCTTCCTTTCTTTATCAATAGTCAGCAAGCACGATTCCTCTGATAATTGTGGTAGACGGTGATTTATTCCCATCATGCAACTTGCTCGATCTACACAACCCTGCCAAGACCGTATCATCTCAGTACAAAACCCTCACAAAATAGGGTTGTCAAACTTTCAAACTAAATTCTCGAAACATTCTTAAATCAAAGCGCAGTCTTCTTTCATAAAATTTATCTTTTCCTTACCTCAAGTTCCGTGGAGCGTATTCCGTGATTTATGTAACCGTTTTACAAGGATCGTTACGGCTAATAAATCTGTGTTAACTTGTTGCGGTACGTACGAAATTAGGCCTTTTTACGAACGCGTCTTACGTGTAATACTTTCTTTTATTTATGCGAATGCGGAGAACAAAGAAACGTCTACTGCCCTTTGGTTTCATTCTTTAAAGACCAGTTTTCGGGTTAATTCGGGAAAGAATGGAGGCATCACTGAAATAATTTACTCAATATAAAGCTCTGACCAAGTAATTCATAGACTAGTGTTCGTAAAAGTTACTTACTTAATTAGCAATGCAATGATAAATTGTTTCTTACTGCATTCTGCATTACAAGCCATCGCTGCCCGAACCCTTAGAATTCGCTGTGGTTGGGGTTGATGCCACTTCACTTCATATGGCTGACAGATAAACAAAGTGGAAGATAACCAAGAATTTTAATCGAAATGACTGAATTCGTTCGAACGCATCTAAAGCCCAGCGTCGCCTTGGCTCGACGAGCCCAAAAGAATGGAGCATCATTCGCTTGTTGCACTTTAACTAACTGCGTACATAAACAAAGCGTAGCGTGCCGAGCCGACAGAACACATATCAATATTTTTTTAGTGATATATAGAGCAAACGAATGCTTGTTTGGTCACAATGTAAGTGATCAACGCCGCCCATGAACATCTGCAATACCCGGGGGCTAGAGATGCGTTGCCGGCCTTTTAGGTAGGATGCTCTTTTTTGAAGATCACCAGGGATTATATGTCCGGAAATAATTAAATATAAATACTATTCGATTTGCCGTATTAGTTTCTGCTCCAATCGACGCCGCACCTAAGTCTTCATAGTTTTTGATTTGAAGCGTTGTATTTCAGTTATTTTTCTGTATTATACAACCAATATTGAGTCCCATCTGTTCTTCCGCATGGCTATCAATCAAACGAAGAAACTTGTAACGCACTTTGGGTAACTTTGACAATATTCGCGAGATTATTGAGTTATAAGTCACGAATGCAATTAAATAGGGGCGTTTGTTTTGCTGAAATGTGTAATGATATTGGTTTATTTATACAAATAAAAAAGACTAGGTAATGCTGGAGTGTGCACTCGCGTGAGTACGCATAGTAGCGGCATTATTTCGTAAACAGTTTATAAAGATATTTTAGTATTCGAATGTTTTGTCCTCTTCCAACGAATTGTGAATTGAGTTTGAAAGGAGAAGACAAAATATTCTTTATGATTAAGGTGCTAGGAATTTTATTGCAGGAGAGACTTTTCGAATAAAGACCTGTCTACTGTAAAGTTATCAGGGTAAATAAAACTATATTTTTAAGACAAGATCTAGCTGCTTGGCAATTTTCCTCTTAATTCAGTCAAGTCAAGAAATAAGAAGTAGGACTTGGTGTATTTGTATGAAGTAATCGAACGTACCCTTTCGTCCATACTTCAATAAAACACGGAGAAATCATTGCTTTGAACAATCATACGCAATCATTTCTAGGACTATTCGTTTTAGAATATCTGTCAAAACTCGCATTTTCTCCTCCTTCTTTAGCTTTTGGAAATGCACCGCTGAACCTATGTTCAGCAGCAGTTCAAACCAACCTGTTAGGCCGGCTCCTCATTCACGCCGTGAAAGCCCCTGAAGGCTGCGAACTGCGAATGCAGATTGATTCGCGGTTTCGCGGTTACAGTTCTCGGCTACGCGTTCGCGGTTCGCGGTGTTCCCCGATCGGAGTCGGTTTTTGTTCCGCGACAAAGGGTATGCGATTGGTTCGCGACTTGTGATCGTGAAAAGTATCCGATACTCGTGTCAAACGCCAGTATCGCGTCAATTGCTGTATCGAACGTACGCGGTATAAACGGTCAATAAAATAAAAGAGTATATATATTATTAGGAGTATTATATTCGACATTATACAATGGGATGTTTATTATAGGTGATTTTTAAATTAAATTATAATTATATGGCGCTAAAGCAAAAGCGACATCGACGTCCATTCTCGATGAGCGCGCGAACTAAACTGTGAAGACCTTGCGAAGCTTGGCGAGTGTAGAGACAATCCTCTTTCACAGTGTAAAACGCGAAACTCTTGGCGTCAATCACGGCTTGAATTCGCGCCGCAGGTCGCGCGTGGAGAGCTGGCATTAGAAGCGGCCAGCATTAATCCTTCCAAAACCGAATACAATATGTACGATAACGCGGACAAGAATTGCGCGTGTGAAGACGAGATTCAATAATTCCATAGATACAGTTATTTCTACCAACAATTGATCCGTATTAATGAGTCTTAATTAACCTCTTGTGGACTTTCCTGGCCGCACAATACGTACCAAGTTTATTTTTAATTATTACAAGCGTATAAAACCGCCAGCCAGCTTTTACATTTTTTAATCTGCGTCGGGCCAAAGTGTCCCACGTAATCTAGTAAAAAGTTTTTTACGAGCTTCATACGGCCCTTTCGCGGCTTCACTGCGAGATGTTTTTTTTTTTATTTAGCACTTCACATTTTATATCCAGGGTTGATTAGATGTAGATTCGATTGAGTGGTAAAAAGTTCGTAAAAATAGTTGAATTAGGAATTATTGTCTCGATGACTCAGGACCTATTTGACCGCTTTTGATAAAGGCTATTCGTCACATAAACGTATAAATGCTTCTAGATTGCTTTTACTAGTGTTGCGCTATGTCTTATATACCCTAAGGGGTAGGCAGAGACTCAACTAGTCCCACTTTTCACTGTGCAAATTTCACTCCACGATGTGATTGAGGACAAGCCTATCGAAATATCGAAAACAAATTCCAGATTCTGCGCTAATACTGAATAAAAAAAACCAATATCACTGCCAGACTCGGGGTCGAACCCGAGACCTCAGCATTGCAGTCGTACCGTAATACAACTACGCCACTGAGGCAGTCGGAAGTAATAATGCGTTTTCCTGTTCATTCCCGACTGTGGAATCATGTCCGAAAAATAGCAATAAGCAGTGTTGTACGGGACCTAATATGCTGGTCAAATATAGTGCACGATAGCTTACTTGGGAATGAAACGATTCGCAGAGACGAAAGACGCAGGTTTACATTAACTGTCTATTGTTTATCGTAACGGCGAAGAAAAAATCGCGAGGAATCTTACATACCTGAGAATTGTTTTAAAAATAATTTCGAGAGTATGCGAAGTTTACGAACGCGCCTAGGCCAGCGTGGTGGATTAAGGCCAAACCTCTCAGTAGTAGAGAAGGGCCGTGCTCACTAGCTGGCCTGCCCATATAAATCAGAGCTGGTATTATTGAATGTGGATGTAATACTTAGCCGTCTACTCTTGTAAATCGAAAATCGACTGCCTCGGTGGCGTAGTGGTATTGCGTACGCGTTACGAGTACGATTTGCGCGCTGAGGCCCTGGGTTCGAATCCCGGGTCGAGCCAAAAAAAAATGTGACTGGGTTTTTCCATCTTAAAATTAACTCAGTCGCAGCTCGGAGTCAGGAAGTTGGCGGTGTGATACCCCCGTGCCTCGGAAAGCACGTAAAGCCGTTGGTCCTGCGCCTGATCTCTCTCCGGTCATGTCGGATTGCCGTCTCACCGGACTATGAGAGTGAAGGAATAGCGAGTGCACCTGTGTATTGCGCACACACTTGTGCACTATAATATCTCCTGCGTACCTGGCTGATCTCCGTTGAGATTGGCCGCCGTGGCCGAAACTGGCTAGGAGGATTTCAAAGCGAAAATGCGAGCGCAGTAGAATGTCACGCAGTACTTTGTAACTCAAGGTGCTGGATGGTGTTGCTACTGTTTATGGGTGGGCGTATCGCTTACCATCATGCGAACGGTATGCTCGTCTCGTCATTAAGCGGAATAAAAAAATCGTCGAAATCATAACCTCCTTTTTATAGTCGATTGAGTACTAGTGATGCGGAACATCTAGAATTTATTTATTCACCGTAATTAAGTTTACAGGCAAAGGACGGTACAAATCGAGTTATTTAGATTGGTTCGTTTGAATCGTTCAATTAAAACATCAATTTGATTTATCCACTCGTTAAGAGTTCAGCGTTTTGTTGAATAATTGTTGAATTTTTTTTTTTATTATAACAGCTCACCGTGTAATGTAAACACTTATTAAAAAAAGGAATTCTTTGTTTAGATTTTTGTCGTCAGTTAAGTGGGTCAGCTGATGGGAAATGCACACCAGTTCATAATCCAGCACACCAGAGGATTTATTAATTTTAATTATTAAAGAAAACAGAAAATTTAGAAATGATCTAGCGCTCTAAGTATACAACCGATACATGAAAGGCTGCATTAAGTACTTCATTAGCATTACGAACAAGCGAAAAATAAAGATTAACTTATCCAGATTTTGTAACTTAGCAGTTGATTATTTTACAGCTGAACTTTACGATCTGTCAGCATTCGTGAAAAAAAGCACTCCATTATTATAATTTAAAAATCCTCAATAAATCTTAAATTCACACAAAACTGTTTTGCTGCAAACGTTTTATTTAGCGTTTCGAAAATAACGTAACGTAAAAGGGTTACGGTTCGGGTTGATGGAGATTGATGGCTGGTTCGACTACTCCAGGGAAATTAACACTATGGAAACGAGAGTTTAGTCGCATGACTGCCTTGCCATCATTATGGACACTGTATCCTCAAAGAGGTAGGTGCCAGTTAGCTGAGGGTCCCAGCTATTTTCCTTGCTTTAAGAAAGAAGTGAAGAGATCCGGAAGAAAAGGATATTTTTGACCAAAATGATGCAGCCCGTAAATTCGCGCAACTAATGCGATTTATTCGTCGGAAGTTCGCGTTCTTTTTGCAAGTATATCAGACTTAATTCGAACTGTCGTAGAACGGAACGTCTCTCATTCCCGTAGTCGATTCCTCAAAGCAAAAAAATGTAATATTTGTCTATTCAAGGCAGTTCAATTACACACGGCTATAATTCATCAAATATGATACGCATGAAATAATTTCTTAGAAATGTTCTGTATTGGTTGTTTCCACGAAATTTATACATTTGATACATGCATATACATATATATACACTCACGTCATTTATCCCCGTAGGGGTAGACAGAGGCGCAACTAGTGCACCCACTTTTCGCCATTATTCCGTCCCATGGTGTGATAGGGGGTGAGCCTATCGCCATATCGGGCACAAATTCCAGGCTCCGGGCTGATATTGAATAGTCTGATACTACAGACAAACATAATATCATTTTGCCTGACCCGGGGATCGAACGCGAGATCTCAGCATTGCAGTCGTACCGTAATACAACTACGCCACCGTGACAGTCGATTAAATTTTAATATCAATAAAAATAATGTGTACCTTTGATATCTATATTAATATCTATACTACCTCGGTATAGATGCCTGCCTCGGTGGCGTAGTGGTATTGCGTACGCATTACGAGTACGATTTGCGCGCTGAGGTCCTGGGTTCGAATCCCGGGTCGAGCCAAAAAAATTGTGACTGGGTTTTTCCATCTTAAAATTTACTCAGTCGCAGCTCGGAGTCAGGAAGTTGGCGGTGTGATACTCCCGTGCCTCGGAAAGCACGTAAAGCCGTTGGTCCTGCGCCTGATCTCTCTCCGGTCATGTCGGATTGCCGTCTTACCGGACTATGAGAGTGAAGGAATAGCGAGTGCACCTGTGTATTGCGCACACACTTGTGCACTATAATATCTCCTGCGTACCTGGCTGATCTCCGATGAGATTGGCCGCCGTGGCCGAAACTGGCTAGGAGGATTTAATTTCATTTTCAATATTATAAAGCTGAAGAGTTTGTTTGTTTGTTTGTTTGTTTGAACGCATTAATCTCAGGAACTACTGAACCGATTTTGAAAATTCTTTCACTAATAGGAAGCTACTTTACTCCTGAGTGCTATAGGCTACTTTTTATCCCGGGAAAATATTTTTGTCCCGGAAAACCTTTTTCACGCGGGCGTAGCCGCGAGCACTACTTCATAAAATATAATCACACAATATCTTCCAAAAATCAAATTCTCGTCGCGTAACAACTACAAAATCATAATCCCACATCCAAACCCTACAATAGACGAAGGACAGCCAGTCAAAGTGACACCCATTGTTCACGTGAAAGAGGAAACTCGAAACCAATAAAAAACTAACCCGAAAATGCGGGCAGGGATTTTTAAAGGCCAACGGGACTGAGATAAGCGACGCCACTGCCATCTGTCTTCCTCTAGTAGACGTGAGAGATACGAACCCGCATGATATAATCGAAAATCGTTCACCGCAATCCATCTACATATTCCTTTAGACATTCACTAAAACTGGCTGCCGGTTTCAAATTTACGATCAAATTGAATATTAACGGGTGAGAACATTCTAGAATGACTCGTGGATTGGCGGTTTACTTAAGGTTGAAAATAAACTGTCGATTAGGAATTCAATTTTATAGTACGGTAAAATAACTGTATCAGCTGAATGTAATTGACGTGAAACTTGTTACTCGGTGGTTGTCAGATATCTTTCTATATTTACACTGGATTTTAGATTCATAGACTTATATAGTTTATAATGTATTTTCACGGAATTTTATGGTTCGATTGAACTATTCAATAACACTATTAAAGACTGTTATCATAACAAGTGCAAAATACACTTACGACCTTTATCCAGGAAGGGGTAGGCAGGGGCGCAACAAGTGCATCCACTTTTCGCTGTGCATATTCCGTTTCACACGTGTATTCAGTCCTATGATGTGATAGGGAGCGAATCTATAAAAATATATAATTAAACATGTAACAGCTTCGATGGATTAGTTGTGTCGAGGCTTGCCTACGGATGATGCAATTTAAATAAAAGAATGGCACAACTCACATTAAAATTATATTGATAAAAAAAACTTAATGTTAATTACAGATGCGACCCATCCGCGACCCGACAAACCCGTGACTGCCACAATGCATAAATGCAACTTTGCATGCCTACGTCATGGCATTGTCGTCTCTACAGTTGTATTATGTGCACGTTACCCGTTGCGTAACGTCCCGTGTTCGAATCGTGGGTCGAGCTGTGACATTTACTGGAATTTATACCAGATGTGGGGATAGGCCTGCCTCCTATCGCATCATGGGACGGAAATACATGGTAAAATGGGTGCACACGTTCCACCTCTGGAATTAAAATGTGAGTGTGTGTATATATTAGCTACATAATAATTTCTAATCAATCTCGTGAATAAAATCGTCCCATTTTCATGCAAATATTGCAAGTTAAATACAGGACATATTAAAATAATTGGTTTGAAGGAGCACGTTGAGAAAATATTTCTTGGAAAATATATTTCATTCTGTTCCGTATTCGTAAGGCAGTCATTATTTTTTATTATAATTTATTATTTTTGATAATGTTTAGGTTTTACATCTACGACGATAATCATTATCATAATTGGAAAAGATGTGTTAGAATGTAATCTAGTTGTAAGTTTACACATCAAAATTAATGAATTATAAGATAGCAAGTAATTATAAACATAATATGAAAAATGAATACACTCACTCATACAATGATAGATTGTAAGTAAATTGAAGTCCAAAGAAAAAAACAAGGAAATTAATTTCACGAACGTCTTCAGAATTATTCCTTGACTGAATTAGTATCTCTATCAATTTAGATCAAGTATAGAATAAAAATACCACCAATCAGAAATATTTTTAATAACGCAAACAAAATATCAATCTGGTGTGCTTCCAATTAATCCAATTGCTGCGTCCGGGACCAACTGACAGTACCTATAAAAAAAGAAGGGTTGAATTTTAGTGAGAGGCGCAGAGCCGGCATTGGAATGTGCTATTTATTACTTGACGTTAGATGAATTTAGTTACTGTTGCTAAAATGCTTTAAAATATATTTACAACTAGGTTTTGCTCTCGGTTTGGTTAACGTGAAAAGCCTTTGCAACTACAAAAGTCTCTAAAACACAGTAAGACGCCTGTGCCATTAACATAAAGAATCAGATAAAAATTTCCATTATTTCCCATGAGAGCAAATTACCGAAATGAAAAGTATGTCCATTTGGTAATCTAGGACACGATTTACCCGTGTGCCAAATTTCATCCAGATCCATTCAGTAGTTTCTGCGTTTATTTCTAACAAACATACCTACAAACATCCAAATAATTTTACCAAACTTTCGCATTATATAATTTAGAATATAATATAATTTGTATAATTTACTGGTGGTAGGTCTCTCACATATAAGAGTCCGCCTGGATGGGTGCCACCGCAATGTCTATTTCTACCACCAAGCAGCAGTGCGCATGCACTGTGGTGTTTCGGTTTGAAGGACATTGTAGCCAGCGTAACTACTGGACATAATGAGACTTAACATCTTATGTCTCAGGATGACGAGCGCAGTGGAATGCCACACAGTACTGTAAACCAAGGTGCTGGATGTGTGTTGCTACTGCTTACGTCGTATCGCTTACCATCAGATGAACGGCATTTTTTTTTTTTTTTTTTTTTTTATGGCCATCTTCGGCTCATTAGGGACGGCTGCGGGCTTCCTCCGACTCACGTCTAAGTTGTCGTCCGCAACCGCCCCTGCGCGTACCGCGTTTTTGCGGTCCTTTTTCCTGTTGCGGGGGCTCAGAAGCCCCCGAAACATCGTACCGTGTCCGCCTTTTGCTGTCCGAGGCAGCGTGAGACACGCTGCCTCGGACATGTCCATCACGGGGGCCACAGAAGTTGGCTAGACTAATGGGTGGGCGGCACGTCCCGCCCACCCGTGACCCCCGGAGGCCCCTATTAGTCGCCTTTTACGACAGGCAGGGGATACCGTGGTGGAATTCTCCAAACGCCCCCAATCCACAGGGCGGGAGACGTCGGTCAGTCGTCCACCCGACGCCTCCTACGTCTCGTCTGGCGGCGGGAGGGATCACCACTGCGCTGGCGATCCCTCTCGGCACTCTCCTTCCGCGAGAGGACCGCCTCGCAGAAGTGGGCCACCGCCTGCCAGGCCTCCCGGCCGCCGACCATGGAAGCGACCACGGCCGGCAGCGAGAGGTCTTCTCCGACGACTGTTCTGAGAGCGCTGCGCTCCTCATCCCAGGCTGGACAACACTCCAACGTATGTTGGGCCGTGTCCATTGGGCAGTTGTCACAATAGTGACACACGGCCGACTCCTCTACACCTACCACCCGAAACAGGAACTCACCGAAGCAGCCATGCCCGGTGAGCACCTGCGTCAGGCGGTATGTTGCCGCTCCGTGGCGCCTGTCCAGCCATTCGGCAAAGACAGGACGCACTGCCTCTACGACCCGGTGCCCCCACGACGGGGCCTCCAGCCTGAGACGCCACTCCTCCACGGCGGCTCGCCGTAAGGCGGCCCTCTTGGCCTCCACCTCCTTCAGGGCCGGACGCTCCCCGCGACTGAACGCCTCCTCCCGCCAATGGAATACATCGGCAAGGGATTTGGCGTCCAGGTCCCAGGGCAGAAATCCGGCCAATAGGCAAGCCGCCTCGAAAGAGACCGTGCGGTACGCCCTGACCGCCCGCTGCGCTAAAGCTCTCTGCGGGGCGCGCAGAAGGGCGACGCAGGGGCGGCCCAGGGAGTCAGCCCAAACGGGGCTGCCATAAAGGGCTATGGACCGCACGACTCCGTGATACAGCCTCCGGCAAGGGAAGCCAGGACCTTCCAGGTTGGGCAGCAGGCGGGAAAGAGCGCCCGCTGCCCGGGACAATTTCGTCCTCAACTCCTTAAAGTGGGTGCGGAATCGCCATCGGCTATCTAGGACTAAACCCAGATACCTCATGCTAGAGCCGATGGGGATCCGCACCCCCCCAACGACGATGCCGGCACCGGCCGGTGGCCCTCTCCGAGGTCCGTGAAAACACACGGCCTCGGTTTTCTCGAGGGCCACCTTCAATCCTAAACGTTGGATTCTCCGAACTACTTGGCCGGTGCCCGCCGCCGCCAGAGTTGCGGCGTCCCGGAAGGTCCCAGCAGTCGCTGTGACTAACGTATCGTCGGCGTAACAAGTCACGCCGACGCCCCGGAGATTGGAACCACGGAGCACCCAGTCGTACCCGATGTTCCACAGGAGAGGGCCCAAAACCGAGCCCTGTGGAACACCGCACGACATCGCTCTTCGGTGCCACCCATCGGCGCCCGGATACACCACGTGCCTGTCAGACAGGTACGCGTGCACCAGACGCCGGAGATAGGGCGGCACCACGTGGTACCGCAGTGCCTCGTGGATGCAGGGCCAGGGCAGCGAGTTGAATGCGTTAGAAATATCTAACGATACCGCTATCACTACACTGCCTCTGGCCACTGCATCCTCCGCCTGTGCCTTCACCCGCAGAATCGCGTGGACAGTGGAACGTCCCCTCCGAAATCCAAACTGCTCGTCGGCCAGATTTGGTCCGACCCTTTCAAGGTGCTCGACGAGGCGGTTATGAATGATGCGCTCGAAGAGCTTTGCCACCTCGTCGAGCAACACGATGGGCCGGTAGGCCGACGGCGACTCTGCGGGTCGTCCTCCCTTCTTCAGCAGGACGAGCTTCCCGGTTTTCCAACGCACCGGGAAGACGCCCTGCTCCAGGCAGGCGGTGAATAAGCCGCGGAGCCTCGGGCCCAGGTACTCAACGGCTAGCACCCAGGCTTTCCCGGGGATGCCATCGAGCCCTGGGGCCGTGTTTTTGCTCCGCAGCCGAAGCACTGCCGCCCGCATTTCAGCGGGCGAAACCTCCGAGATATCCCTTGCCGGATTCTCACTCGACGATGACGCCACATCCGGTGGCGCCATCGGTGGAGGAGTGAACTCCACGGTGGCCGGGAACAAGGCCGCGACGACGTTGGCCAGTAATTCTGGCCGGAGGTGGTTTTCGTCTCGGAGCCGGCGACGACGATGCCTGGCGTATCGGCGGCGCGCAGCAACGCACGACGCGCGCAACTGCGCTAGCTCCGCCGACCACCAGTACACCTGTCGCACCGGCGAACGGCGGAGAGCTCGGGGCATGCCGGCGTCGCAGACATCCGACATTGCCACCCCGAACCACTCCGCCTCCTGCTCAACCCGTACCGGCCCGTCCGGCACGGGGAGCCACGACATGACCAGAGCGGCCAGCACTAGGGCCTCCCCATCGAGGCGACGAAGCGCCCACCGCGGGCCGTCCTGATTTGGGGCACTCGGTACACCACCGGACTGGACACTCGGGGACGCGGAGACGCCGAACCTGATGTAACGATGGTCCGACAACGTCTCCACGCCCACGAGGACTCTCCAGTCCCGGACACGGCGTGCGACGGCGGCACTCGCCAACGACAGGTCTATAATAGACCCGCCGTTGTGCCGCACGCATGTGTCCACCGACCCCCTGTTCAGGACGACCAGGCCGACAGAGATCGCCCATTCCTCCAGGACCCGACCACGACCGTTCGTCGCCGGCGAACCCCAAGCCACGGATTTGGCATTGAAGTCGCCGGCGACGACCGCCGGGTGAGGTTGGCCTTGTTCCACCAAGGCCCCCAGCCGAACGAGGAAAGACTCAAATTCGGCGAGGGGTCTGTTGGGAGAAAAGTACACTCCTACTATCCAAATGTCTCCCAACAGAACCGCCACGCATCCCCTGTCCTTCGCTACTTTTTCGAAGGGTGGGGAGCCAGCGGCGCCCCGGCTGATGATGGCCACCAAGCCGTCAAGGTCCCCCGCCCAGTTATCCCGGGGGGGGACAAAATACGGCTCAGCGACCACGGCCACTTGCACCGACCACTGCGCCAGGCTATGGGACAACAGGTCCTGGGCACTGGCACAGTGGTTGATGTTCGCCTGGAGGAAATTTAGTTCCATTTATTGGGCGATCTCTACCACGTCCATCGCGGCCCCTTGCGGTGGGCTCGCTGCCTGCGGCTGGGTCGAAGCCCCAGCGGCAGCAGCACTTCGTACCCCGTCGCGACGCCTATCGCGACGGGAGGGGGCGGGGCATGCCTTCCCGCCCACCGGATGTTTGGCGGGCCTCCCTGCGGCCGCGCAGACTGCGCAGTTCGGCGCGGCCTCGCATCCGCGGGCTTTGTGGCCCGGTTTGCCGCAGCGATAACAAAGATCGCTGCGGTCCGGTCCTCCGGTGCAGGTGCTCTGCGTGTGACCGCGCTCAAGGCAACGGAAACACCGCATCGGGCGCGCCCCGAGCACAGTCACCCGGGCCACAGTCCACCCTACCATCAGGCGGCCCGCCTTTATTTTTTGTGCCGCCCTGGTCGGCACCTTGGCCCAAACTGCGCCCAGGCCGGAGCGGTCAGGCCGGATTTCTCCGACCTTCACGGAATCAGCTGCGCACTCGCCAGCAACGCTGAGAGCCGCTGCGACCGTCTCGGATGTTGCTGCCGGATCCAGCTCCGACAGCCGCAGCTCCGTGCATTTGGTGGGCCGGGAGATTTGGATATCCTCCGACCCGCCAAAGCATTCCCTCAGCCTTGCGGCGAGGGAATCCGCCTTCCGCTCCGACTCAGCCCCGGGCACCTCATATAGCATGGCACCCGTGGCTGCCACCTTGGGCCTCAGCCTGTCAATGCCGAGGCCGGCGAGGTCCACGCGGTGCTGAGCGTCCGTCAGCACCTTGGCGTACGTTAGGCCCTTGGCCACCGCCGCCGGCGTCAGCGACAGCACTATGGCCGCTGAGCGTGGCTGACGCAGCTTGGGCTCCTTGCGCCTCTGCTTCCTCTGCTGCGGTTTCGCCGCAGGCGCCGCAGCGGGGCTGGGCTTCCCCCGCTTCTTTTTCCCCACCACCACGGTCCATTCAGCGTCCATGGACGCTGGGGCCGGTGGCAGTGGGCGGGGCTCCCTCGGAGCGGACTTCGCTACGGGGGGAGCAGGAGGACCACCTTTCCCCCTCCCCTTCTGGGGCACCCCAGACGGTCCAGCGACCGCCACGGCAGCAGAGGTGGAGGGCCCGGCCACGATGGCAGGAGCCTTAAGAGGAGCAGGCTGCACTGCTCCTTTCCCCTTCCCCCTCCCCTTCCCCTTAGTGGAAGGCTGGGGAGCTCCGCCAACGAAACCACCCTGGACGGGGAGTGGTATGTCCCCGGGGGTGGACCGTCTCTCGTGGGCCAGCGGAGGCCTCTGGGCCGGCCCTAGGAGCACCGACTCCATTCTGGCCTGCCACTTGGCCTCCACTGCTGCCAGCTCCTCCAGACGGCGAAGGAGAGAAGCGTTTTCACGCTTCAGCTCCTTCACCGCCTCCTCTAGTTTGGCGCATTTATCGCGCCACTTCTTGGCCTCGCCTTTAGGGCGAGCGCTCGGTGCCGGTTCCGCCGCCGCCGCGACAGCCACCTCCTCGGCGGGCACCTTTGGGTTGGCGGAGCGAAGGACCATGCCTTCCCCGCTCTCCACCCTTCTCGCCCTTTGGCGGGCCTCCCTGCGCTTTAAAACGTCGCGCACCCTCTCCCTTGACTTCGGTGCGACGAATCCGTCGACCGAAGCTGGGCCTCCCCTGCCACGTCCAGCAGTCGTCTGCGACTTCGGAGTTGGCTCCTCCGTGTCGCTTCCCAGGGACGACCTGCTGCCCTTGTCCAACTCGGAACGTTTCCTCCAGAGCCTATGGCTCCGAACGGAGGAAACGCTCCCACTCGACTCCGAGTCGACGCCTATGGACATCTTGTCCGCGCCGACTCTTCGTCCGCCAACAACGGGCTTTCGCCCACCAGTCTCCGCCTCTCCAGCCAAAACTGGAGTAGGCACTCTCGTTAAAATTATTTTTGGTACATTTTCCATATTAGTCCCACGAGTATGGGGGAAATAAGAGTCCACCCAGGCAGTGCCCCCTGTACCTGGGTAAGCCTAGCGTAACCCGCCAAGAGGGTCGGCCGGTACTCTGGCGGGGGTCGCACTAGTGACCGAACTACCCATCGGCCATGCATCCCCTCGCGGTGCGCCGCCGCTTGGGATTCGGGGTAACTTTTTATAGAGGTTTTCTCCCTCGTGGTCCGGGCGATTAAGCCAAGACCCTCGTTCCAGCAGGAGCGCGTGACATGTCCACGGACCTCCATACTAGATTACGATCTGCAACGGTGACAGCGGAGAGGAAGGTTCCCCCCCACTGCCTGCTCGGGGCGGTATTAGCGCACACCGAGCCCGTCGACACCCCCGGATGAACCAGGAGCCGCCCGAATACACGGGCCCACCATCTAAGAATGCGGCAGCCACCGCAAAAAAGCGGCGACTACCGCCAAGACCACTGTTGTCAGGATATTGGCCGTTGCGCCGATCAACTCGACCGACGCTCCGTTGCCCAGGGTGCACCACGTGGAGGTTTCCTGACTTTGCACCCCAGATGAACGGCATACTGTTCTCGTCATTCAATGCAATAAAAAAGGCGCTGTAGAAACTAATTTTTGTTAAATCAGTAGTTTCAATTTCGTAATAGTACGGAGATTCTCGATAGCAAGTTGTTAGCATCTTCGCGATATCTAAGATTACAGCAACAAAAAATATTCATAGCCTTTTGTGATATTGTAGTATTTGTTTATCACTTCATATGTCTCACGTATGTGTCAATTGGTTCATTTTGTTTCAACCATCCCCACGTTATTACAGCACTCCATAAAGTCAGTTCCTCTCGATTTACCTCACAACTGTTTCTAAAGCATAATGACCCGACTATAATACGGCCCTGAGGAACCGGTACCGAAAATTGAATTTGTCTGAAAAAGCTTGGTCGCTATCAAAGATAGTGATGTACGGCCGGTACGACCCGCACGCAGCGCAAACTAATTGGATTTTTCATTGGAAAACTGTAGGTGGGGAACGCTAATTTACGATTTCCCTACGTGCCACGAA
Organism: Lapara coniferarum; assembly: GCA_949316025.1. Taxonomy (NCBI): domain Eukaryota; kingdom Metazoa; phylum Arthropoda; class Insecta; order Lepidoptera; family Sphingidae; genus Lapara; species Lapara coniferarum. The sequence goes on along the minus strand of OX438934.1, from coordinate 14,742,618 downwards.
TTTTGGACGATAGTGACAATAGGACAAATTAAAATAATAAAATGTTTTTGGCTGGGGTGGGGCGACCTAAATAAATGACAAACACATTAGGGTTTTTAACAATTGGCCTGATTGCTTTCAATTATTTTATACTATCGTGGTACGCGCGGAAACGTAAACATGTTTTACACTCGTCAGTTTAATCAAATATATTATCAGTTTTTGCCTAAAGTGATTATTGGGCTGTGCAGATATATTTATGTTTATCGTTTGTTTCAATGAGGATTTATTGTGTTGGCACCTTTGCTTTTATTTTATTTTTTCAAATGAATACGAAGGGAACTGGTGGTAAGTGCCATGCCTACTCTAGTAGCATACAACTTTTACTGATTGACCTGTTAAAAAATATTGACAGTCAGTTAACGTATTAGACAATTAATGCATATTGTAGATATTTTTTTGTTTATCATTTATGAGGGAGCTTGACTTATGTATTTAGTCGCTCTATATTATATCCCATCAATAACAGAAAATGCAAAAAAATGCCAAGTCTCGCAACGCTGTTTTTTTACTAAAAAAAGTTGTAAGATCATGTAATACCAAGTCAGGTATTTTAGACTGCCTTGGTGGCGTAGGTGTATTACGGTACGACTGTAATGTTAAGGTTTCGGGTTCGATCCCCGGATCGGGTAAAGTGATATTGGGTTTTTCTACTCTGTATCAGCCCGGAGTATGAAATTTGTGCCTGGTATGGGGATAGGCTCGCTCCCTATCACATCATGGGACAGAATTTGCAGGGCGAAAGTGGGTGCACTAGTTGTGCCTCTGCCTACCCCTTCGGGGATAAAAGGTATGAATGTATGTATATTTTAGTTAGTATCTATGGAAGCACCTTTTCAAAAACTTTGTTATAAATTGTTATATAATCAATTATATCAACATTTATAGTGACCGCATCAATATTAGACTCCTTTAGACTTTAGACTCCTTTGGTGCACACACGGTACCATAACTAAAAGAATAATCTACTATTCCGATTACCAAATAAATCTAAACAGTGTACGTTTGAATAAAGTATTTTAATTTGTAGAATATATTGCCGTGCAATTGCTAAGTCATTTTAATTATAATTATTGGATTAACGATTAACATCGTGAATTAGGCCTTTCGCATTATACTCGGCACTAAATTACAATTACTTCCTTGATTTATTGGATGTCATCCTCTGTTATGGTCAAAGTCCCGGTCGAAGAGTTATCATCACTTAAAAATTCTATAGCGCATATTTTTAGAATGGAAAGGTCAATTTGAGTTCCTGGTCTATTCGCAACATTGAAACTTGCGCCACAGGAATATTCGTTTGTGAACTGCAAAAGCCGGTAGTTCAATAAACACAACTAGTCTAAAGCAGCTACTTTGAATGTCAAAGTAGACTCGAGTCCAGTGTTTACGAGATGTTAAACAGTATTCTTAATTTGGCAAATAACAGCAATCCATAAACGTAACCAAGGCTTGTTTAGCAGTGTAAAAAGACAAAAGATCAACTTATAGCAACGCAAAGCAAAATACAATTTAGACGTTTACACGGGCAAGTTTTTTAATGTCATTATTTACTAGATCATAAAGAACAAAGTTTTAAATAAAAAATGTCTTCCAATTAGTGAGGGAAGTAAGCCCGATAACAGAGCAAAAACAGTTGCCACGAACTCAGAACGCTCATTATACTAAGCTCTGATATGACTTGACTGATGCTAACCCTGGCCGCAATTTGTTCGCCCTCTCAGAGGCTTCGGATTAAGCATATTGCTTAATATTGTTACAACGCTAGTCTTAAAGCGCTTTCAATTAATATACTTCTCGTGATTTTTGCTATAGTGGCTTCTAAATCGTTGGTAGCTTCAAGCGCTTTTAACGCCTTAAGAATATTAAACCGTCTGTATTGTGCTGCAAAATTTTATTTTGTTTGTCTCTCAATTATTTTGTTTGTTATCGTAATAGTGGATAATATTACGTTTTCAGTTTTAATTGTTGTTTGTATAAAAGTAAAATTTTATGGTTATGGGGTTACTGTTTGTGTACCAAACAATTTAGTACTGTTTAAGGGCTAACAATTGGATATAAATAATTCGCCAAGTTGTACCTGAAGGTCTTTACGAGATTTATATTTTAAGCTCATTCCATATTTTGTAACTTCCACAAACTCTAACATTGAAAGAATTTTTAAATTAAAAATATATAATTAATGTTGCCCACTCTAAACCCCTTCAATTACACGAAAATAACCCAAATCCAAATGTGAAGTCTGCCTGAAAGGCCTGAACCTATATAATGCAGGGCTGATTGCATTGCATTTGATTGCAATCCAAATCCAAATTCTCAGTTCTTATGAACAAAACCTCCTCAGTTTCATATTTCCCGCCTCTTAAGCCTATCCTAATGTTAGTTGTTTAAAAAGAGGCATACATTCAAGGTGTTTTATCGTGAATTTTTAATAGTTTTCTAGAAAATTTAAAAGAAGCTCGCGGTGTATTTACGACGAAATATAATATACTTTTTAAACATTTTAAAACATGCAAAGTGCCCGTATACGTACTGAATCTAAACACTAATTTCATGCAAGCTAATTCCGAGAGTGCAGTTTGTGTTGCCAGGTAAAATGTTTTTCTGGAATTCGCTAATATTCCAGAAATTGAGAAATATAAATATATTTTTATACATACTTGTTGAGTATTCCACTACTCGTTGGGGGTATTTGGAAAAATGAATGATATTACGTCGAGTATTTTAGAAGTTTAGAAACCAAAATAGTATATCTATCAGCGTTGCTCTCCATTCTCTATCGTATTTAAATTTATTACAGCCCAGTCATATTAGGTAAAAAGGGGTCAACCTCGGAATGGAAGATAATAAGCTGTAAATTGGTGTAAACCTTTGTTTTGTCGTTCTCAAAAGTCACAAGTGATATCGTGTCCGCGTCTTAAGATATTGAAGGTCAAAGGTCGTAAAAATCGGTTTTTCGTGAATATCTCTTTCTATTGCTAAAATGAGATTTCATCATCATCATCAGCCTTTATCAGTCCACTGCTGGACATAGGCCTCCCTTAATGAGCGCCATAGCGCCCTGTCTTCAGCTTGCCGCATCCAGCATCTACTTGCAGTCTTTCGCAGATCGTCATCCCACCTGGCCAATGAGGTTTGCACTTACTATAAAAGTTGTAGAGTACAAATTTCTAAGGTAGTAAGTATAGTAGTTTCTAAGGAAGGAGAAGGAGAAGGAGAAGGAGAAGGAGAAGGAGAAGGAGAAGGAGAAGGAGAAGGAGAAGGAGAAGGAGAAGGAGAAGGAGAAGGAGAAGGAAAGGAAAGGAAAGGGAAAGGGAAAGGGAAAGGGAAAGGGAAAGGGAAAGGGAAAGGGAAAGGGAAAGGGAAAGGGAAAGGGAAAGGGAAAGGGAAAGGGAAAGGGAAAGGGAAAGGGAAAGGGAAAGGGAAAGGGAAAGGGAAAGGGAAAGGGAAAGGGAAAGGGAAAGGGAAAGGGAAAGGGAAAGGGAAAGGGAAAGGGAAAGGGAAAGGGAAAGGAAAAGGGAAAGGGAAAGGGAAAGGGAAAGGGAAAGGGAAAGGGAAAGGGAAAGGGAAAGGGAAAGGGAAAGGGAAAGGGAAAGGGAAAGGGAAAGGGAAAGGGAAAGGGAAAGGGAAAGGGAAAGGGAAAGGGAAAGGGAAAGGGAAAGGGAAAAGGGAGCGGGAGCGGGAGCGGGAGTGGGAGCGGGAGCTGGATCGGGAGCGGGAGTGGGAGTGGCATCAATGGACGTGTACGCTTAAACGTTCATTATTCTAAAGATAATTAAATTATAGATAGTATGCAGATTTTCCGACTGCTTGGAAAATGTATCAAATCTTAAAAATGTACGGTTTTCAGATTTTTTACTTTGTATACATACCTAGCTTTTTTTTTTTTTTTTTTGTTTTCGCGGAGAAAGTGACTTATTACTACCGCCCAGCCTTCAAGGGGGGCGACTGAGCGGTTATGTTGGGTTCACCGTGCCTTACGACCCAGCGTTAAGGCGCCGGGCCGAGTCCCTAACCTATGTACACCGCACGGCATACCAACTAAAACTCCGCGGTGGCCTTCTTCGGCGCATTAGAGACGGCTGCGGGTTTCCCCAGACTAAGAGTGTCTAAGTTGTCGTCCGCAGCCGCCTCTGCGCGGTGCCGTCTAATACAGCCCGTCTCCTGTTTGGGGGGGGGCTCAGAAGCCCCCGCGCACCGAAGGACGCCCTCGGCGTCAACGGCAGCATGAGGCCTACCTGCCACACTGCCGTCCATCACGGGGGTCGCAGTAATGTGCTAAAAACACGCACAAAACTACAGACGGACAGCCCCCTGCCGCCCGCCCGCGACCCCCGGTGGCCCCTATTAGTCGCCTCTTACGACAGGCAGAGGATACCGTGGTGGAATTCTCCAAACGCCCCCAATCCACAGGGCGGAAGACGCCGGTCAGTCGTCCACCCGGCGCCTCCTGCGTCTCGTTTGGCGGCGGGACGGATCACCGCGCCTCCGATCCCTCTCGGCACTCTCCTTCTGCAAGAGGACCATCTCACAGAAGTGCGCCACCGCACGCCAAGACCTCCGGCTATCGACCATGGAAGCGACCACGGCCGGCAGCGTGAGGTCTCCTCCGACGACTGCTCTGAGAGCGCTGCGCTCCTCATCCCAGGCTGGGCAAAACTCCAACGTATGCTGGGCCGTATCCAGCGGGCAGTTGTCACAATGGTGACACACGGCCGACACCTCCTTTCTCACTACCCGCCACAGGTACTCACCGAAGCAGCCATGCCCGGTGAGCACCTGTGTCAAGCGGTACGTTGCCGCACCGTGGCGTCTGTCCAGCCATTCGGCAAAGACAGGACGCACTGCCGCGACGACCCTGAGCCCCGCTGACGGGGCCTCCAGCCTGTGACGCCACTCCTCCACAGCGGCTCGCCGTAGGGAGACCCTCATGGCCTCCACCTCCTTTAGGGCCGGACGTTGCCCGTGACTGGACGCCTCCTCCCGCCAATGAAAGGCATCGGACAGGGATTTGGCGTCCAGGTCCCAGGGCAGAAATCCGGCCAACAAACAAGCCGCCTCGAAAGAGACCGTGCAGTACGCCCTGATCGCCCACTGCGTCAAAGCTCTCTGCGGCCTGCGCAGGAGAGCGACGCAGGGGCGGCTCAGGGAGTCAGCCCAAACGGGGCTGCCATACAGGGCCATGGACCGCACGACTCCGTGATATAATCTTCGGCAAGGGCTGCCAGGACCTTCCAGGTTGGGCAGCAGGCGGGAAAGAGCGCCCGCTGCCCGGGACAGTTTTGTCCCCAATTTCTTGAAATGGGCACGGAATCTCCATCGGCCATCCAAGACAAGACCTAGATATTTCATGTCTTCGCCGATGGGAATCCGCACCCCCTCAACCACGATGTGGGCACCGGCCGGTGGCCCTCGCCGAGGCCCGTGAAAACAAATGGCCTCGGTTTTCTCGAGGGCCACCTTCAAGCCCAACCGTCGAATCCGATTTACTACTTGGCCGGTGCCCACCGCCGCCAAGGTGGCAGCGGCCCGGAATGTCCTGGCGGTCGCCGTGACCAGGGTATCATCAGCGTAACACGTCACGCCGACGCCCCGGAGATTGGCACCACGGAGCACCCAGTCGTATCCGATGTTCCACAGGAGAGGGCCCAGAACCGAGCCCTGTGGAACACCGCACGACATTGCTCTTCGGTGCCACCCGTTGGCGCCCGGATACACCACGTCCCTGTCAGACAGGTGTATACATACCTAGCTGGACACCAAATTTCAACTTTTCATCATTTCATTTTCGTCATCTGGAACTTCTGGAAGTGGGTTAGGTTTTTTTGATCTGTATGTCAGTCAGTGATAAAAATGGCTATTTTTACATATTAGTATCTTAATGACCGTTGGAGCTGTATTTATGAAATTTGGGATTCTAGTTAACTTAAGGGGCTTTAATGCACAAACCAAATTACGTTAAACAGATTTGGATTTATAGAAGGGTCAAAAGTCGCTCCAAATGGTTCGTGTGAAACTAAACTAGGCAACTTCGATTCGTTTTTTTTTACTTGGCTTTACACGCTGCCGCGTGTCTCGATTATGTGTGAGATTCATGAATACACATTTCACAAGTATCTGAGTTTTATTTGTAACTAGCGGCCCCGACAGACGTTGTCCTGCCCTAAAAAGGAAATGAAATCCTAGAACCCGAGTACAGCGCCACCTACCGGATCTAATTGTTAATCGAAACTATTCTCAAACCCACCTGAGGACACAAAAAAATATGGCGGTTAAGTATTCTTAAATTTTCAAATATTCCGCGTAATTTTCTTGCAAAAAACCTCCCTGCCACCAAATGAGTCCTTATTTAACGAAATTTTAAAATCCCTAAACACCCCCACCCCCCCGTAAATAATACCTAACCATATTTTTTTCCGGAAAAAAATCCCGAATAAAATTGCCGGTGTCTGTTTTCCGGGATAATAGTAGCCTATGGGCGGTATTAATAGGTCAATCTCAAGTTTGAGTTACATCTCAAGTAGACATAATGTATTGAACTGTTCATACATTATATCTACTTGAGATGTAACTCAAACTTGAGATTGATTTCCTTTGGATCACAAACTATCTCCATACTTATTTTCATACGGTTCCACTGGCAAAAAACTATTTTCCGAGATTAAGGTCCCGGTTTATATTTTCCCGGGATATGAAGTAGCCTAGATTCTTCCCAGGGTTTAAAACTATCTCCCTGCCAAATTGCATCGCTATCGGTTCAGTGGTTTAGTCGTGGTGGCTCCACTCGCGAGAAATTAAAATCCGGGATATAATTCCCGGTTTATCTTTTTCCGGGATAAGAGTAATTATGTCCTCAACTGGATCTCGATATCTCTATACTTGTTTTCTTGCGGTTCCACTGGCAGAAAACAATTATCCGGGATAAAAGTCCCGGTTTATATTTTCCCGGGATAAAAAGTATCCTATGTCCGTCTCCTGGTTCTAAGCTACCTCTCCACCAATTTTCAGGTAAATCCGTTCAGCCATTCTTGAGTTATAAGTGGTGTAACTAACACCACTTTCTTTTATATATATAGATAATTTTATTAGAAGGCGCTCACAAACAGACATTTTTTGTAATGGCAAATACTTGAAAATAATAGAGGTATAACTACATCAATGGGTAACTAACTAACATAACTAGTAAGTTTTAGCTAAGCTTACTGTGTCGTAAATTATGTTCCGATTTTACCCCAAAGGCATGTACGGCATCAAATCATGTCACAAAGATTTATGTGCTTTAACAGTTTTTCGAAATTTAATCACATTAAACAAGATAACTTATATTCTACTTAGAATAAATTGATATCGTAGACATGCGTTTCGTTTAAAATTCAAACTCTTTTTTTCATATTTTTTTACTCTCGTAGGTCTGATTTCTGCACTCTTGTATTAATTAGTGAAATCTTTAAACCATACACGATCGGAAACGATCGGAAATCATTCTAGCGGTAAAATATCATTGGTATAAGTTTTCATATTTTAAATTATAGATGTGTTTAAAACATTTAAGTTTTATTTCTTTCATCTGGCAACATCATTCGGTGTTACGCTGCTTGCATAATGTGAAGTCGTCTTTAGGTCATCGACTCCGTATAAGTCTGTACCAAGATATTACTCTCGTTGGACGTATAACAGGAAAATGTAATTTATCCATGCAATACTTCTTTATTAGGGTACTATTTTGATATCATTCTTTTTGTGTTAGATGAGGATGGTGACTTTACTAGTTATGTGGTAATTTGGGGACTGGATTAGTCAATTGTGGTTGATGGATACTTAATTATAAGTAATGGAACTGACTGATTGGAATTAATAACCAGTCGCTTTACAATACGAAGCAATGCTGTGATAAAAAGTCTGTTTCATACATAGTTCAACAATCGATAAACTTGGAAGTCCATCTGTAAGGTTGACAGATCACTTGATAAAGGTCGCAGGATCCAGCGTGGATGGACGCCGCATTAGACAGGTTCGTTGAAAAATGTCCAACAGTGGACTTCATGTGGTTAATGAAGATGATGATCTTCGGAATCCACCTGGAGATGTCAATCAGGAATATCACCCGCACCGCTGCACAGCTAGACAGAATTCTTCTAAACTATGAGCTTACTTTACATATACTCTATTTAGAATGTCATGATTATTTCTCTTGTTAAGTTGAAGAGCACTCCAGGAACTAACGAAGTATCTCCGAACGATGACATTGGATCGTAAAAGTCGTAATATGTGTGAAAGCAAAATAACCGTACCGCTCATCCTCCCACTGGTGGTAACGATAAAGCGTTTTCCCCCACGAAAATAAAAATCTTGGTACTAGATGAAAAATATGTTATTTGGATCTTCTTAATACACCAAAGATGACCCCTGGAAATAAATGGCGTAATTAACGCAGTAAAATCTAAAGAATAATTTACGATTTCAAATGGCTTCAACTCTTGAACTGTACGTAAAAAATTTAACCCCACCGGACGAGATTACTTATTCATTACCAAAGAGATACAGCACACGGTTTCAATATTTTATTACAACATCCATTACTATAATTGGTTACAAAATAAAATATACGGACTTGATGAAAATGTAAAACGGGTGGAGCTTAACGAATGCCTAAATCTAATAACCAATGTTTCGGGCGAGGCCGCTGAATGTTTAATGCCCAGGTAATGTGCGGACGACTAATGTTATGAATCAGGTTGTAAACCTGGACATTTTTATAATGTTATTTTTATTTTTTTACAAAACCACTACATACATTGTCCCCTAAAGGATAGACAGGTGCCAATAGTTCAACGAGTTTTTGCCAAGTGTGTTACCTCCCATATTAGGGGGCAGGCTCATCGCCATTTCAGGCCCAAATTTTTCAATTGGAGACTGTCAAATCATTTCAAAAAAATCCTATATCTTCAAAGATAAGCAGAGTTTAACTGATAGGTTCAATTATGTTTTAAATTAAAGTTTCCTGAGATATGTAATCGCCCTAGCCATTTTCAGCCACGACGGCCAATTTCAACGGAGATCAGCCAGGTACGCAGGTATTATAGTGCACAAATAAGTGCGCAATACACAGGTGCACTTGCTATTCCTTCACTCTCATAGTCCGGTGAGACGGCAATCCGACAAGACCGGAGAGAGGTCAGGCGCAGGATCAACGGCTTTACGTGCTTTCCGAGTCACGTGGGTATCACACCGCCAACTTCCTGACTCCGAGCTGCGACTGAGTAATTTTTAAGATGGAAAAACCCAGTAGGTGGGGGTAGGAGCAAATAAGTTACAGCTGTTTTTCAATCATCTGTTTTAATTAATCTTAAAATACTTATATTTTTGTTTGTTTTAAGTGTTATACATGTTAAACTGAAACTTTAGCTGTTTTACCTGCCCGGTAGTGTTATCCACCAGAAGTACACAATCTACACACTGGTTTTCCAATCACTACAATCACTATGGCACAAACACAGCACAATTTGGAGTCTATTCTTGAGACCCAATCTCAGCTTCAAGCTCTCTTTGTGCAGCGGATGGACGAAATGGAGAGTGAGCTCAGAAAGGCAGCCAGCCCATCTTCTACGCTGTCCGTGACTTCATTGGCAGGGGAGTATTATAAATTCAAGGACTTTGTGATGACTGCGTTTCGTTCCATACAGTCGCAGATAAGCCTTCTCTCCTCCAACTTGGACAAATTTGAAGCTTACAAACGTCGTAAAATCTTACTGCTTCACGGGGTCGCTGAAGTCAAAGATGAGAACACCACAGCCTTGGTTACTGACATTGTCGTTAAACGCTTGAAGCTCAGTGATTTGAATGCTGGTGACTTCAGTCGTTGTCATCGCATAGGCCGCCTTTCTGCTGATACCCGTCCAAGACCAATTCTTTTGAAATTTAATGTGTTGGAACAAAAGAACAAAGTTTGGTACGCTAAGACACTTTTGCGGGGGTCAGGAATTACGATGTCCGAATTCCTAATTAAATCCAAACACGATGTATTCATGGCTGCGCGGCGGAAGTTTGGCGTAACTAAATGCTGGACACGGGATGGCTCCGTGTTTGTGCTGGGTGCTGATGGTGTGCGTCATCGTGTCGAATGTATCCTGGACCTCGATAAAGTCGTCGTGCCGGTTACCGGAGTGCGCAAACAAGCGCGTGGCCCAAAGGAACCAGCTCCGTCCACAAAGAGCAGAAGAACTGTATTGCCCAGCAAGAAGTAATTGTGTATTTGTTTCCCCTGTGGTTTGTGTTTGACTGTATTATATTTATTAATATTTCGAACTACTCGCAAAGTTTTTTATGATTATAATATTACGGAAAACTACTCGCATTGTATTGTAATATTTGTCACTGTTTGTAACTGTCAAATGTCAATTGTCATCCTGACGTTTCTTATGGCAATATTACTGTTAGATGAGTCCTTATTCTGAGGTTAGATGTACGATAGATGACATTCCGGTTGACCTAATTTGAAGTTCGTTTTTGCCTTATTTTTTGTATCATGTATTCATTTTATTTTCGATAAGCTTAGAATTGTGTCCCGGTTGTTTTATTTATTTATTTGTTTAATTTTTTTTTTTTTTTTTTTTTCCGCTATGCACTTTTATTTTATATCATTCAATATAACACTACCGGCAGAATTACAGCGTCGGTCTATTTATAAGTGTACGATATTATTATTTTTATTTTATTTTTTAGTTAATTGTATATTATATTATATTTATAGTATAGTTAAATATTACTTAAACACGGTATTATGTTGCGGCTTCTAAGTAATGACATAAGCGATGATAGTGACCACTTTACTTCATTTTCCTCTGACGCTGGTGGGATTAGTGATGAGAGTTTTCACAGTATTCCTACGCTTTCCGGGAGTCTTAAGACTCAGTTTTCTGATGTACCAAACAATTTTAACCTCATCCACTTTAATGCACAAAGTATTCCGGCTCATTTCCCTGATATGTTAGCTTCCTTTGATGATAGTAACATTCATGCTCTTCTAGTCTCCGAATCCTGGCTCAAACCATGCCTTCCTTCTTCTTCTTACTCCTTGCCTGGCTTTCGTCTCATCCGCAATGATCGCACTGGCAAAGGTGGTGGCGGTGTGGCTATTTATCTTCGTGCTCACATTCCCTTTTCTGTAATTAGCATTTCACCACAGCCGCCGCCTCCGGATGCTGGCGAGCATCTCTTCATTGATCTTACGCTTTCCCATTCTAAAGTTCTTCTCGGAGTCTACTATAGCCCTTCTGCAAATAATAACTATTTTCTCTCTTTTGAAAAGTTATTAGAAAACCTAGCTCCGTCATACGATCATGTCGTTGTCATGGGTGATTTTAACACTTGCCTTTTAAAAAAGGATCATCGCTCCTTTTTGTTGGAAACTGTGGCAAAATCTTGTAATATGCATATTTTGCCACTTAGTTCCACCCACCATTTCCCCAATTCTACGCCATCGCTACTCGACATCATGTTAGTATCTTCTCCTCAGTTCGTCGCTAAGCATGGTCAATGTCCGGCTGATGAGTTTTCGTATCATGACTTATTGTTCTTATCTTATAAAATTCGTCCGCCTAAAGTCAAACCAAAAATAGTACTCCAACGTAGTTTTGCTGGCATGGATAGAGACGCCTTTCATCGAGATGCTGTAAACACTGACTGGTCTCCCATTTTTGAGGCTGATTCGTTGGATAAAATTCTTTAATAACACAGCTTTATGACATTCATGCTCCTCTACGTGCTATCAAGCGCAAACATCTCCCTGCACCATGGCTCACTGCTGATATTAGGGGTTTAATGCATAAAAAAGCTGCAGCAAAAACGCGATACAAGTGTCGTTCAAACGACAGCACCAAAGCTAAATACGTGAATCTGCGCAATCGCTGCAATAGGGTGTGTAGAGACGCTTATCGTCGCTATATTCACGATTCAGTTGATGAAGAAGATCCGGCTAAAGTATGGAAATTCCTTAGATCTTTGGGAATTGGCAAATCTGAACAATGCTCCTCCATTAATGTCGACATTAATCAGCTTAATTTTCATTTTTCTTCCTGTTCTCATATTGATCCTTTAATTAAAATTCACACTATCAACTACCTCCATTCCTTGCCTGTGCCCAGCCATCCTCCTTTTCTTATCAATCGATTTACTGTCGGTGATGTTAAAAGAAGTATTATCTCTGTGACGTCGAACGCGGTTGGTGTAGATGGTATAAGCCGAAATATGGTAGTACCTATTTTGGACATCATTCTGCCTTCCATTTGTCATATCTTTAACTTTTCCATTCTAAATGGTAGGACATCATTCTGCCTTCCATTTGTCATATCTTTAACTTTTCCATTCTAAATGGTATTTTCCCCTCCATGTGGAAAGACGCTCAAATTAACCCTCTTCCTAAAAAACCTAATCCTCATAACTTTTCTGAATACCGTCCTATATCTATTCTTCCCTTCCTCTCCAAAGCTCTTGAACGTCTTGTTCACACTCAACTATATTCCTTCATCTCTAGACACTGCCTTTTAAACACCTACCAGTCTGGTTTTCGTCCTGGTCATAGGAATGGAAAAAGGGCAGCTCACTGTTTTGTCATTGCTGGATTTCAGTAATGCTTTCAATTCAGTTGACTTTGATGTTCTCCTTGCCTTGCTCCGTTCTATAAACATATCACCGACAGTAATTGACTGGTTTCGCAGTTATTTGTACGGTCGTAGGCAGAGGGTTCGCCTTGGCGATAGTGTTTCGTCATGGTGCGACACTCTTGCCGGCGTACCGCAAGGCGGCGTCCTATCTCCTTTACTCTTCACTATCTTTATCAACTCCATATCTCAAAATCTGTCTTCTTCCTTCCACCTTTATGCAGATGACCTTCAAATTTACACTCAGGCTTCGTTAACTGAATTGAATAATGCCATTGCGATTATTAACTCCGATTTATCCGTTATATCTGACTGGAGTAATCGTTTTGGCCTCAAAGTAAACCCAGCTAAAACTCAAGTGATCATAATGGGAAGCTCTCGTATGGTGAGTAGAATTGACTGGTTAGTTCTTTCTCCAGTGGTTTTTGATGGGGTCATAATTCCTTTTAGCGAGACTGTCAAAAACTTGGGGGTTATATTTGATCGTAGTTTATCATGGGGCCCACAGCTTGCAGCAGTGAGTCGTAAGCTTTTTGCGTCAGCTGCATCTCTGAAGAGGCTTCGTAATTTTCTTCCAATTGCCACTAAAACTGCGCTGGCACAATCTTTGCTGCTTTCTGTGCTTGACTACGCGGACGTCTGCTACTTAGACCTATCACAAGTTCAACTCGATAAACTTGAGCGTCTCCAAAATTTTTGTATTCGATTCATATTTGGCTTGCGCAAATATGATCACATATCTGAATTTCGCTCTAAGCTCAAGTGGCTCCCTATTCGTCTTCGTCGGAATACTCACATTCTTTCACTTCTATATAATCTCTTGTTTAATCCTTTGTCTCCCAGTTACCTTAAAGAATGCTTTCACTTCCTGCATAACACTCATGCCCATTCTTTACGGTCTTCAGAAAACCTGAAACTTAAAACTCCTCTTCACGGCAGCGTATTCTTTGACAATTCTTTTACTGTTCGGGCTGTTCGCCTGTGGAACACGCTGCCCTTATCTATAAGGCAAGCTCCATCACTAAACGTCTTCAAGCAAAAAGTAAAAAATCATTATCTTTCTTCAATTTCTACGTAATACCAAACAGTAGTTTAATTTATGTTTATTTATATGTAAATAATTATATGTATAATTTATATATGTGTATATATTTATATATGTATGTAGTATATATGTTTATTTATTTGTTATATTTGCACTATACACCCCCTTCCTTAGTCCACTATATTTAGTTTCCCAATATGAAAGGGTTGTCTGGAAGAGATCGCTTTTTAGCGATAAGACCGCCTACTGTGCACGTATTTTTTCTTATGTTACACTAAATAATAATTGTATTTGTTTTGTATGTGTACAATAAAGTGTTTTCATTCATTCATTTCATTCATTCACAATTTTTGTTTTTTGGCTCGACTTGGGATTCGAACCCAGGACCTCAGCGCGCAAATCGTAACGCGTACGCAATACAACTACGCCACCGAGGCAGTCAAATCTGAGATATATTAATATAGGCTGAAAAACCACGAACAAACACTAATAATTGTAGTAAAATAAATATTTTCGTTCTTCGTTTAGCTATTAATATCATTAGCCATGTAAGTAGTTTGTCAGAATAAAAATAAATTTCGTTGAAAACTCCTAGACAGTTATTACAAGGCTGTCTAGGTGCTTCGTTAACCGTTCAGAGGAACTTTTATTTATAAAATAAAGTTATATGAAACTGGTGGTTTGGAAAATGGTTCACTTACCAAGCGACTAGCCAGTTTTTATTTCAGCAGCAAATCACAAAGTTTGACCCAGGGAGGTTAAACTGAAAATATCATGTAAGTGATCCCAATACTTAAGCACAAATACTGTTATGTTGAATCTAGGGTCGCTGCTTCCCTTCCCATGCCCCAATCTGCTTACGCCCTTACCACTTACATATCGTTCATTGAAAGTAAGCCTGATTGGGAAACGTGTAGATACAAATTTTAAACCGTGTTTTCGTACTGACCGTAAACGCCTACGTAGATGTATTTCGTAAAGGTATAGTAAAGTCATATGCTTTAAAAAATATATGCTGCTAGAACTCTCATGTGTGAGGAGTACACAACTAAACCATGCCACCAGAAACACCGCAGTCTATTTTTGTCGCTAATTAGCATATTTCTTCATTAGGGCGCCTTCAAATTAAATGTGCAGCTTCAGTACGCGCAGCACTACATCTGCGCGGACTTTAGTTTACTTACACACACACACACACACACACACACACACACACACACACACACACACACACACACACACACACACACACACACACACACACACACACACACACACACACACACACACACACACACACACACACACACACACACACACACACACACACACACACACACACACACACACACACACACACACACACACACACACACACACACACACACACACACACACACACACACACACACACACACACACACACACACACACACACACACACACACACACACACACACACACACACACACACACACACACACACACACACACACACACACACACACACACACACACACACACACACACACACACACACACACACACACACACACACACACACACACACACACACACACACACACACACACACACACACACACACACACACACACACACACACACACACACACACACACACACACACACACACACACACACACACACACACACACACACACACACACACACACACACACACACACACACACACACACACACACACACACACACACACACACACACACACACACACACACACACACACACACACACACACACACACACACACACACACACACACACACACACACACACACACACACACACACACACACACACACACACACACACACACACACACACACACACACACACACACACACACACACACACACACACACACACACACACACACACACACACACACACACACACACACACACACACACACACACACACACACACACACACACACACACACACACACACACACACACACACACACACACACACACACACACACACACACACACACACACACACACACACACACACACACACACACACACACACACACACACACACACACACACACACACACACACACACACACACACACACACACACACACACACACACACACACACACACACACACACACACACACACACACACACACACACACACACACACACACACACACACACACACACACACACACACACACACACACACACACACACACACACACACACACACACACACACACACACACACACACACACACACACACACACACACACACACACACACACACACACACACACACACACACACACACACACACACACACACACACACACACACACACACACACACACACACACACACACACACACACACACACACACACACACACACACACACACACACACACACACACACACACACACACACACACACACACACACACACACACACACACGCCTTTTATCCCCGAAGGGGTAGGCAGAGGCATAGCGAGTGCACCCACTTTTCGCCGTGCGTATTCCGTTCGATGAGGTGATAGGGGACGAGCCTGATACTGAATTTAAAACCCAATATCATTGTGCCCGACACGGGAATCGACCAAAACATCAACATTGCAGCCATACCGTGATACAACTACGCTACCGAGACAGTCACCAGTAGTTTAGTTAGCGGCAAAAAAGACCTATAGCGCCTTGAATTGGCCACTAAGGGCTGCAGCACTTCAGTCACGTGTGTTTTCTTCATATTCATACTCTTTACAGCACTGTGGTAGCGCGGCGCCTCAAAGCAGTAAATCATCATCATCATCATCAGCCACATGACGTCCACTGCTAAATATAGGCCTCCCCCAAAGATTTCCAGATGGACCTGTCAAAAGCCGCCTGCATCCAGCGCGTTCCTGCGGCCTTTACCAAGTCATCGGTCCACCTTGCAGGTGGAAATATTGGACATTATCAGATATAAGATCTGGTGTCTCAGTGTGACGAACACAATGTGGCGACTGGGGCCGTATGCCATACCAGCCCTGTATTATATACTGCCCTTTGCTGACCACGGGTCTCATCTACTACTGAGAGGGTTTAGGCTTTAGTCCACCACGCTGGCCTAGTGCGGGTTGTCAGACTTTCGAAATTCTTATAGATAACTTCTCAGATCTGCAGGTTAAAGCGAACGATAATTCACAAAGAATACACACATAACTTTTTGAAAGTCAGAGGTGTGTGCCCTTGGGTTTTGAACCTGCGGACATTTGTCTCGGCAGCCCGTTCCACTCCCAACTAGGCTATCGCCACTTATATAGTGTATAGGGGTCATATAGTATTTTGTTATTCTAAGCCTGCTGGTGTGGCTACTGTTATGTGTAACAGTGGCGCTTATAAGACGAGCAGCTTACTCGTCTCACAATAAAAAAATAGTAACTAAAACGATAAAATTATCTTATCTACTTATAACTTACAAAATATTTTAAATCTAAATTGAAAAGTAGAAACGTATCGCGAACATTCCCTCTGCAAATAACTTGAAAGCTTCAGTACTTTGTTTGCAACACTCCCACCGACAGCCGAACTTGACGTGCAGCGGCAGCGCACTTAAGCTAGATCGTAACAAAGATTTTGGAAATGTTCTTTATCTTGTTCTACATTGGGTACATATTTGAATATAAATTAGTGAGTACTTGGTATATCTCTATAGGTTTATTGGTCTAATAGCAGTACCGACTGCGTATTTCAGTTGTGGATCTGGCTTCGATTCTAAGTACAGACAAACAAAAATTTCTTTCGCATACGAGTAAAAATACCACCTAGTCATCTGTCTTCTAAATACATACCCACTCGCCTTTACCCCCGAAGGGGTAGGCAGAGGCGCAAACAGTGCACCTATTTTTCACCGTATGGATTCTGTCCCATAAGATAGGTGGCAGCTTATTGCCATTTCAGATTCAAATTCCGGACTCCGGGCCGATACTACGGAAAAACCCAATATCAGTTTCTCCGGTCCAACATTCGAACCCAAGACCTCTGACCGGAAGTCATACCGCACACCAGTCTTCTCCGCGGCGCCGGCTACAAAAATATCCTTTAACATTTTTAGTCAAAGTAATTAATACCATAATACATTATGAATTATCATGTAGAACTCCACCATATGCCATTTATAAACTGCTGCGAAGAATTAAGTTAAAATGGAAATTCAAAAGGAACCAACGAAAAACATTTTCCTTTGGCAAAGTTTAAAAGCAAAACCAAACCGCTACGAAAACAAGCCTCAAAATAACAACTAACTAACACATGTAAGTTTCTCTTTTTGATACGTGATGTAGCGTTGGAAAAAAACTCTCAAACTCTCGCAAGTTTTTCACGAACTCATGATAGTACGGTTGACAAAAAAACTGTTGGTTTTCGTGGCTTTATTTTTTTGCGCTCCGTATATCACACGGACAGATAGTGTCAACTCTATCTAGGGCGGTAAAATCAGCTGGAAATATACTGCACAACGATATTCGTATAACATTACTAAATTTTGTGTTTACGCGCAAATAGCTGGTAACTTTCGTCAGTGTGATTCTTTATACAGCTGAATAAGAGCTGATAGGGAAACGCCAATCTTGATCAGAACCAACGTGGCAATGCATTCACGTCGCCATCGTAGGATGGAGAATCAAGTTTCAACGGAAATTATTAGTTGTATTAATATTTTATTTCAGTGTCTAGGTCACGACGTATACACACACACACATACACAGTAAACACTTCTCATATCCTTACATATTTACATACAAGCTGCTGCCCGCGGCTCCGCCCACATTAAAAAGTTTTTCCGAGATAAAAGTCCCGGTTTAAATTTTCCCGGGATAAGAAGTAGCCTAGGTCCTTCCCAAGGTCTTTAACTATTTCCTTACTAAATTTCATTGAAATAGATTCATTAAGTTATGCCTATGTGTTAATCCAGGACATAATCTACCCGTGTGCCAATTTTAATCGAAATCCGTGCAGTAGTTTTTGCGTGAAAGAGTAACAAACATCCATACATCCATACGTTCTTAGAAACTTACGCATTTATAATATTAGTAGGATATAAAACAATATCCGCCGCTGCGTCTATATGAACGTGATAAACTCAAAAACCACGGAAGAGATTTCTATGAAAATTAGTATGGAGATACTTTGTGGCCCTTTAAAAAGTATGGGCTATTTTTCATCCCGAGAAAATTTATAGCGGGCTAAGATCTATTTTGAATTGTAAACCAAGCCCCAAGTCATCATGCTAAGTAATATCACAGGCTACACTGCTATTCATTATATTTTGATTATCTTTTACTCATTATACTATACTAGCTTTTGCCCGCAGCTCCGCCCGCATTAAAAAGTTTTTCCGGGATAAAAGTCCCGGTTTATATTTTCCCGGGATAAAAAGTAGCCTATGTGTTAATCCAGGACATGATCTACCCGTGTGCCAAATTTCATCGAAATCAGTTCAGTAGTTTTTGCGTTAAAGAGGAACAAACATCCTTACATCCATACATCCAAACATCCAAACATCCAAACATCCATACATTCTTACAAACTTTCGCCTTTATAATATTAGTAGGAAGTAGGATACTTCATTCTTTCACTCATTATATTATACTAGGTCCTTATTGATATGTAATTGGCAGTTTGTCGTACTAGCCACTTTGATCTGAAATATCTCCCCTTTGGATAAGAATTCCAAATAAAAATTTATAAATGCATTTAACTGGTACATTTAAGTTTCGAAAAGAGTCATTTATTTTATTTTTCATGACTAGTTTTTTTCTTTGTCGTCTTTCATAGCGCAATGGAAAACATGAAATAATTATATAAAATAAAATATAAAATATTTACGAGTATGAGTTCCACTGTGCCACCAGTGCTGCAGAAACAGCTCGAAAAAACACGGTAAGTTTTTGGTTTCAACGTTTTCGTTCTGGAAATTTCGACCTAAAGAACAAGTGCGTGGACGGCCGGAGACCAAGGTGGAAAAAGAGGAATTAAAGGCTATTGTGGAAGAAGATCCATCGCAAACCACTTTAGAGTTAGCTGCAGGCTTCGGTGTGAGTGAAAAACTGTTTTACTCCACTCGAAGCAAAATCGGGACCATACACACTGCAGAACAGACGGCCGGTATACTAGAGGAGCTACAATTGGCATGTCTGCGACATCCACCATACTCCCCAGACCTTGCTCCAATAAATTACCATTTTTTCCGTCATTGGATAACTTTTTATAAGGAAAAAAATCACCTCCGATGTGGCAGTCCAAACCGCCTTCAGAGAGTTTAATGATACTCGCCCCCATGATTTTTTTAGCACATGGATGAATGAACTCCCTATGAGATGGCAAAAGTGCATACTTAAAAATGGTCCATACTTTGGTTAATTAATTACATTTTACAAAAAAAATCGACTTTGTATTTCTCCCATACAAAACGCCAATTTCATATCTAAGGACCTAATATAATATACTTTAATGAAGTATAGGTAATACGTACCTTAAGGTACGTACGTAGCGGTTTAAAATTAGTTTAAACCGCTTTAGATAACGTTAAGCGGGTAAGACTCAAGGGGAGAAAAGTAATGATCCTTTGATTGAAATTGTTATTAGGCAAACTAAGACTCTGATGATCTAAATTTTCATTTATATTAATGATGAAATCACTATAAGAATAGGTTTTCTTGGCTAAGAATTATTTCTGTATGTCGATATTATAAAGAATGTCTACTTTTTATATGAAAGTATGAATTTCGTATTTGGTCGCCCTATATTTTATTCGATGATTAGTGTTTATTCAGTCATCGAGTAATAGGCCTTTAGTTGTACTACCTATGGCCTACATTTTTAATGTGTCGATTAATAAGTACATGTGTATGCCAGTTATGACATACAAAATATTTTTAATTTTTTCTGTGTTTTCTTTTTCTCAACCTCTGTTACATGATCCTCTAATAAACAACACAAGTAACTATTTTAACAAGAAAAATTTCTGAAAACAGTGATGGAGAAACTCAATTACTTCTATTAATTAAATAATACAAATACGTTGCGATAGTCTGTAATTTATACGTATATTTTTATTATCTTGCCTTTTATTGACTTCTATGTTTTCTAAAACACACTCAAGTCTTTAATCCCCGAAAGGGTAGAAGAGCAAACTAGTGCACCCACTTGTCGCGGTGTATGGTCCGTCCCATGATGTGATAGTTGGCGAGCCTTTCGCCATATCGGGCACCAATTACAGACCCCGGAGTCTGATACTACAGACAAACCTAATATCACTTACCGTCCTCGCCGTCGAGGACCTCGTTGCGTTCCCCAACACCCTGCCCTCTCTTAGCAGTTCCGGCCCGCGTGCCGAAGACTACTACGTACGCATTAATAGGATTAGGTTTAAACCATATTTCCCCAAACGCTGATGTCTTATCCTCTCAGTGGCCGCTCTGAGCCGAGGTCGTGACCCATTAGTGGGTCGCCCTCAGCGTGGTCGCTTAAATTTAAGGGTTGCGAGCGCCTCCTGCGCTCACCCAAAAGACCGGTGTTCTTGTATAAGCCGACCCTCGTCAGGCTAACAAGAGTTTAGTCAGGGACAAAAAAAAAAAAACCTGACCTGAGGATCGAACCTGAGACCTCAGCATTGAAGTCGTACTGTAATACAACTACGCCACCGAGACACTTTCTAATAGGTACCTACGTAACAAAAGTCTTTAAAAACGATATTTATTACTGCGATCTACTTCCTTTGCAATTCGTTTTGTACGGAAGCCTTAAATTTTCTTAATTTGGGAACCTTACGGGCCATTAATCTGCGGTTTGGCCGTGTATAATAGCCTAATGGCATAATGGCCGACACGTTAGATTTGTCTCAAATCCCCTGTATTACTGCAGGCGTTTCTATGTAGCTTAAACTCAGGTGGCCAGGATCCCATTATTTTTAGTCTCAGAAATTTATAACGTTTCGTTTGTTTGTATCTGACGTGATTTCATAAAGGAGAGTTAATTTTTTTTTGTTTTATTTATAAATGAATACTTAATAACGTTATTTATAAATGGAATGGCTAGACTATAAATCGCTATACTGCATTCCAATTCATTATTTTCCTAATAAAATTTTATAAATATGGGGCATCACATTTCAGGAATTAGTGACTGTACCCAAAATCTCTATAAATGTTATCACGATATACATAATATTTGAGTAACAGAAGACCTTATAGGGTAGTTCACTACTATAAAATACATTTATCAGATCAAAATCCACGCTATAATAATTTTAAGTTATGGAGGTTTATTATCGTTCACTTTAACGGTGAAGGAAAACATCGTGAAGAAACCTACATACCTGAGAAGTTCTTTATAAGAATTTCGAAGGTATGTGAAGTATACATACACGCACTAGGCCAGCGTGGTGCACTAAGGCCTAAACCCTCTCAGTAGTAGAGGAGGTCCGTGCCCAGCAGTGGGACAGTATATAATACAGGGCTGGTATTATTATGTAGCTTTGATATTTGCTGAAAGAGGTCAAAAACCAATAATAGCGAACTGTGACGTCATCATTATAATATTGGATTTTTCTATTCAGTATCAGCCCGGAGTTTGGAATTTGTGCCCGATATGCCGATACGCTCGCCCCCTATCACATCATGGGACGGAATAAGCGCGGCGAAAATTGGGTGCATTAATTGCGCCTCTGCCCACCCCTTTGGCGATAAACGGCGTGAGTGTGTGTGTGACGTCATCTAGTGTAACTAGCCATAACGCTGTGTGCGTGAGACAGAGATAGCGCGATGGCCACATCACGTCCTTACTTTCCTTACAACAATATTTCAAATATAAATAACTGGTTTATTCTCCACTCAATTTTGATGCTAATTTCACGGAAGAATTTTGTTTTTGTATTATTTCTGTTACGTATAAAAAAAAAAATCAAATCTAACAGGGGAAACTACCCTATGGAGGTACAGAACCTTCAACGCACTAGCTTCACTCATACATACCGTATATATTTATAGTATTGTATGAAATATTCTCTGATACAAACAAGACAGGCAAGTCTATTGAAATTAGCAAGCTAGCAACGCGAACCATCCCAAGTATTACATAATATGGAAACAACTAGTTGCAGAATGGAACTTAAGTGCCTCTTTGCACGAGCCAACTGTACGTGAGGCAGAATACCAATATTCTAAAAGCATGCTCGCACATTCCGCGTTTGTTGTATTATGAAGGGTTTATTCCCTTCTTACTGGAATAAGGGTATAAATATGGAATTTTCAGGACCGTGGTTAGAGCGCCTTATTTTACAATATTTTCAAAGGTTGGAGATTATGAATGTTCGACCAAATTATTTTGCGATTTATTTTTATTGATATTTTTAGGTATTATGGTTTCGATTCCCGATTTTATTTGCTACTTAGGGATAGACTTTGAATTTCATCCAGCTCGTCCAACAATCGCTTCCTACACACAGACAAACTTTGCCACTTTATTTGGTGTATATTTGAATCCAATCCGACTGCCTCAGTGGCGTAGTTGTATTACAGTACGACTGCAAAGCTGAGGTCTCGGGTTCGATCTCCGGGTCGGGCAAAGTGATATTTAGTTTTTCTATTCAGTATCAGCCCGGAGTCTGGAATTTGTGCCCGATATGGCGATAGGCTCGCCCCCTATCACATCATGGGTCGGAGTAACGGCGAAAAGTGGGTGCACTAGTTGCGCCTCTGCCTACCCCTTCGGGGATAACAGGCGTGAGTGTGTGTGTGTGTGTGTGTGTGTATTTGAATCCATTCCAACGAAGAGCGACAACTTAGGAAACTCAGCATCTGCCCCCAAAACATAGTTCACTGGAACATCACACTAAATGTATACATACGCGTACATATTACGGTACAAACCCGATTTTACGATAAACTAGTTTCGTAGAACAAATTAGTTTATCCCAAGTACTAACCAGTCTTGGTTTAGTTAATGCAGTTTATGTGATAATAAAAGCGTGTTCAAACTTAGCTTTAGTTTGGTGTTTGTTAGTTTTGGTCAATGATCAAGATGCTTTATACATACATGCTTTATACTGTGTCAGTTGGAAATGTATTTTCCGATATAGCGTTATTTGTACACCAAAATCTGGTTTTCGATCTAAAGATGTGAATGGTATGCTTGAAAAACTGTTTTTTTAGTCTTAGGTCAGTGTACTATAGTGTTATTGGGCATTATGAAGTTTTTGCATGTGTTTTAGGATGTCGAGAGCACAATGATCACACACTGCTTTGTTATTAAAAGTTTAGATGCTTTATTAGATACTCTGACAGCTCGTGACGAGAAACCAGCGAGTATGCTCCACTCGTCCTTAGAGCATTTATGGTTAAATACTCAAAGCCTCTCGTCAATTACTGATATTAAAAATAAAAAAACGTGGCTACGAAAAGCTTATAAAAAGCACTATGTTTATGACGAAATTCTGCGTAATTTGTAAGACCTAGGCATAATAACTTTGTAGTAATGTCTTTAGCAAAAAATGACCTTCCATATTGAACATCTCATGTCTTTATTTATCACAAGTAATTGAGATTAATGTTTTATTCATTGCATTCACGGCTGATGCTTCTAATAATGAAACTCTTGGGAATGTCGGAGATTTTTTTTATATTATTTTTATAAGTACAATTCTTAGTTAGCGTTGCCAGGCGTCCGCATAAAGAGGAACATAGTTAGGCTTTTTGAAGGCGGGTCCGCCTAAATTAAACGGTGTCCAGCTTGTCCGGCTTCTGTTAGGCTTTTTGCATTTGAACAATCACGTTGTATTTCGAGCGTCACGCCGCGTTGTGTTAATACTAAGACACAAAATCTTCGTCAGGCTAGCAAGAGTTTAGTCAGGGACAAAAAAAAATTATTTAGGGTGTCCTGCCTATCTACTCAAATTTCCAGCTAAACTGGCTGGTCTGTCCGGTTATTAGGTTTGAAGACCTGGAAACCCTATTCTTAGCTGCCAAATGTATAAAAAAAGTTTGTAGGTCTCTTCTTGAACCTACGCCTGTACAACAAAAAGGTTGGGCAAAGGCATAATCTATACTAATATTATAAAGCTGAAGAGTTTGTTTGTTTGTTTGAACGCGCTAATCTCAGGAACTACTGGTTCGAATAGAAAAATTCTTTTTGTGTTGAATAGACCATTTATCGAGGAAGGCTTTAGGCTATATAACATCACGATGCAACTATTAGGAGCGAAGAAATAATGGAAAATGTGAAAAAAGCGGGGAAAATTATTCATCCTTGAGGGCTTCCATTGCGTGCGCTGCGAAAACGGTTCAAGATACCAAAAATATATGTATGAAAGAATTATTCCTCTTGAAATTATCTAAAAAAATATCTGGGACAGTATGTGTCTATCTTTCAAGATTAACTCACTAGAACCGTTTTTATGGTAATCAAATTTGGTCGAAGTTAATGCATTAATTGTTAAGAGTTGTATCAACGTCATAGTCATAGAGTGATTCAACGGGAAGGTTTTTATGTACTTTTAGCCCGGAAAAACTTATTAACACGGGCGAAGCCGTGGGCAAAAGCTAGTTATTATATATAAACCATTATACGTAAACAGTACATAGTACAGCTACAATTACTTTAATTTATAGCTGTTCTTTGACAGATACGTGATAGATCACAATGGTGGTAGGTTTCATATGTAAGAGTGCATCTGGGTGGGTACCAGCGCAATGTCTATTTCTACCGCCAAGCAGCAGTGTGCATGCACTGTTGTGTTTCGGTTTGAAGGAAATTGCAGCCAGTGTAACTACTGGATATAATGAGACTTAACATCTTATGTCTCACGGTGACGAACGCAGTGGAATTACAGTACGTACTTTATAACTCAAGGTGCTGGATGGTATTGATACTGTTTATGGGTGATCGTATCGCTTACCATCAAGCGAATGGCATGCTCGTCTCGTCATTCAATGCCATAAAAAAATATCGGGCGTACAATTTAGAGTCTATGCAACTCGCCTTCTATGGTGCAAAAGGAAAATTAAGACGAAGCTAAAGAGCGCATGCTGGGAATATAAAAACTAGAGTCCTTGATCGTTGTACTCTCATTATCATTATGTCAAAAGTCATAAGCATTCTATCAAAAATATTTAAACATTTTTAAAGTTGCAATTTCAAACAAAAAGCTAATAGTCTGGTATAATGGAGAATCAAATTACAGGCTCCATCACAGCACATTAGACTTATAAAGTGTAGTCAGAAAAATAAATAAAGCCTCATTTGTGTACAAAGAAAATATTTTATAAGTTCTGTCGCTGATCGTTTTCGTCTTTTTAGTTTATTAAAAAAGTATTCTTTTGTTTAGTTTCTTTTAAAACTTTATATTACGTCTCTTCACTTAGATAATTATAATTAGTAAATGTATCTTTGTTTGAGACCATTTAAATACAATTGTATTATTTGATGTGAATAACAATGACCGAATTTTTTAATTTATAATGTTAATTTATTATATGAAGTTTTATGTAATATTAAAAATGTTCTGATGACTGCTTCGGTGGTACATGTATTACGGCATGCTGAAGTCTTGGGTTCGATACCCGGATCGGGCAAAGTGGTATTGGATTTTTCTATTCAGTATCTGCCCGGAGTCTAGAAATTGTGCCCAATGTGGCCATAGGCTCGCCCCCTATCACATCATGGGACGGAATACGCACGGCAAAAAGTGGGTGCACTAGTTGCGCTTCTGTCTACGCCTTCGGGGATAAAACGCGTGAGTGTGTGTGTGTATTAAAAATTTTGTGTTATGGGTTGACTGTTTGTGTACTATCGAGAAACATCAAGTATAAACCGATGGGGACACTTTGGAATATTCTGAGGATATGGCTTTTATATCGCAAACATCGTTTAAGAAGGGATATAATATCAAAATCTTGCACAAATGCATTGAAACACCCCTCTTTTAGCCTTTAATTTGTATCTATGTAAAATTCTGGATAAACACAAAGGGTACTTTTTATCCCGATAATTTGCTCAGCTTGGAAATAATATTGGTGGTAGGACTCTCATATATAAGAGTCCGTCTGGGTGGGTACCACCGAAATGTCTATTTCTACCGCCAAGAAGCAGTGTGCATGCACTGTTGTATTTCGGTTTGAAGGACATTGTAGCCAGTGTAACTACTGAACATAATGAGACCTAACATCTTATGTCTCAGGATGACGAGCGCAGTGGAATGCCACACAGTACTTTGTAACTCAAGGTGCTGGATGGTGTTGCTAATATTTATGGGCGATCGTATCGCTAACCATCAGGCGAACGGCATGCTCGTCTCTTCATTCAATGCCATAAAAGCATTTTTTAATCTGAGTTTTAATTAGATGGCGTAACCATCTTACATGTGGCGTTATACATCACTACAGCGATATGAGCACTTTTGTAGTGGGAAAAGCGTTT
Organism: Lapara coniferarum; assembly: GCA_949316025.1. Taxonomy (NCBI): domain Eukaryota; kingdom Metazoa; phylum Arthropoda; class Insecta; order Lepidoptera; family Sphingidae; genus Lapara; species Lapara coniferarum. Next base: position 14,715,391 of record OX438934.1, on the reverse strand, counting down.
CACACGGGCGAAGCCAGCTACACCTGGCATCAAAATAAAGTTCAGAAATGAGTGTCGAAATCACCCTAATAATAAAAATATTTTCCACCACAGAATCCCATTACAACCTATCACGTGATAATTGAAAATGACCCACGCAACACGAAAATATGATATTTGATACGAACAGCCTAAGGACCATTATGTCCCGTATCGAATGCGCCTATCCATTTCGTTGTTTTATTATATAATTTGGAGGATACGCAAGGGGAGCGGTGTCAGGAGTCATGATATTTTCCATTAGACTGGTGACGTCTACCCTAAGTGTGACGCGAGTCGTGGTCTCTAAGGTGATGTGGTGGAAGACATGAGCGGATGAAGAGATCTTTATGGATGTTCTTAGAGAACATAGATTTTTAAGAACACGGCATAGTTACCCCCACTGCATTTAATTAAGCAGAGTGGGGTGAGATAGAGTGTCGACTGATGAGTTAAGCCTCGAAAATTTAAATAAACCAGCATAATTGGCGTATAGGGGACCGGACTCATTTTTCTTCTTTAATTTTGTCAAATATTTACGTGATATAAATTCTAACTCAGAAACATTTTTAAAATCAGGTAAAAAATAAACAAGTTATATATCGCACCTTTAGGATGAACACGACACAATTCAATTGGGTTATCGTCATAAAATTACTTAAAACGAAGTACTCAATATAACAATAGTTCAAACATAGCCATATTCAAACAGGAAAAGGACAAAACTGTTATATCAGTCCCTTTTTTATTATATTTTTATAAATAAGGGACTAATTTTTAGTCATTTAAAAATGTCAACTCAATTTTCTGTTTTTTTAATTGTGTCGTTTTCGTCCTAAAGGTGCGATATATGCCTTTCAATTTGTGAAAGAAAGGATAAGACAAGAAACAAAAACGACTCGCAATACCCACGTTTGACGTCATCGTGAATTGCAACGCGTGCGAATGAAAGAGATGAAGCGACCACCCCACTACGCACGCACTGTAAACTGTTGCCCATTGCAATATTTGAAATACAAATAACTGCCACATTTCTAAATCAATTTTAATGCTGTTTTTGCAAACCTATAGCACAATTAACAAAATCAAACATATTATGACGCTCCCCGATTGTGCCAATGTATTGCCGGACATACTTTATATGCGTCTCTGCTGCACCTGATGTCAAGTTGAATGGCGTACAGTTAAGTTTCTATGAGATGATTATTAAATCACAAGCAGTTGTTATACAAATTAAGTATCCAAGCAATTTATGTAATTTCAGTGTAAAACAAGACACTGAAAATAAACACAACTCGCAACAATAAATTTTTTCGATGTCCTAGAAAGTTATTTTAACAGAATTCTTGTTATTCACTTCTAACAGCTCTATCCGGGTAAATCATTTTCTGTAGTAAAAAAGTAAACTTGTATAAACATGATCCGGCAAGGTGTTTTTTTTTGTGTGTGTATGTTTTTAGCATCAGTTTAATTATGATTGGGAGTTACTTTCCTAGAAACTTTTCTTTAAAAAGTAGAATGGCAATGATTTAATAGGTAATATGAATATCTCCAGCTAAAAAAAATAAATAATGAGATAAATAGGGTTTCTGTAAGCGTTCTTTCCTTGTGCCACACGTTTACGCAGTACAACGAACTTGGCTTTAATAAATTGCATTATTTTTTCTTTTGTAATGAAACTTCGAGGAACACCGTTTATTATGTTGGCTACCATGTAAACGTCGTTTTACAAGTCAACTGCCATGTTTATTATGTACTTATACGAAAATAAAATATTGTTGTAACTGTTTTGGCTTCATTATGGAATTAGGGCGTCTTCAAACTGTATATTTGTATTTGCCTTTAATGTTTAAATGTTGAGCAAAGGCCTCCTCAACATCCTTCCATGAACCGCAGTCTTGCTGTAGATTGAACCAAGCACTTTTAAATTGGTCCAGTTCTTTCCACCATCTCTTTTGTGATCTACCTCGATACCTAAAAGCGATGTGAGGGTTCCATAAAGTGGCAATCCTGGCCAACGCTTGTCAGGTCTTCAAACTATTGCTTCGTAAATAAGGTAATCGTTTTTGGGAAGTTATAGCAGTAACCCAAAAGGAGTCTTTACTCTACAAACCAAATATAATAACGCTCTCTTAAAAGTTACAAACATAAGGCCATAAAAATAGTAAAAAGTCGTGAAAAACAGTGTCACTGGTCACACTTTAAAGAGGATTAGAAGGAAAAAGAACTCTGATAAACTTTCATAGTTCAAAGAACGCAGTGACTACCTAAGTATACGTATAACGAGCTCAAACGTAAACTATCTCGCTGTCATTGAAAAGAGCAACACTTTTCAACAAATAAAAGTGACCTAGCGATATTAATGACATCGTTTTATCTAGTTTTCTGCGGTCGTCAAGCGATGGGAACTAGTTTAAAGTTAGATTGAGTTCAGTGAGTTGACTCTCAAATGTTTTGTGTTTTTCATGATCTGTATGGGACGCATCTTACTTTAAAATTTTTGGGTATGGTTAGACTCCATGGCATATGAGACAATCTTACTTATAAGAATACATTAAGTTCAATAGTTGTTAGAAATTTACTAGCTTTAGGATCCCGTGCCTTTGCTAGCGCAGAATGGAGCTACTTAGACTTTTAGTTGAGTCGACGTCACGGCCACCCGTAAAAAATGGAACCAAAATTATTAAAGCTATATGCCTCGGTGGCGTGGCTGTATTACGGTACGACTGCAATGCTGAGGTCTCGGGTTCCTTGCCCGGGTCGGGCAAACTGATATTAGATTTTTCTATTGAGTATCAGGCAGGAGTCTGGAGTTTGTGTCCGATATGGCAAAAGGCTCGCCCCCTATCACATCATGGGACGGAATACGCCCGGCGAAAAGTGGGTGCATTAGTTGCGTCCCTGCATACCCCTTCGGGGATAAAAAGGCTTGTGTGTGTGTGTTTTTTTTTTGTTATTTTTTAGGGCATTAATGATGATACGAGCAAACCGTTCGCCTGATGGTAAGCTATACGACCACCCATAAACATTAGCAACACTATTCTGCACCTTGATTAACAAAGTACTGTGTGGCATTCCACTGCGCTCGTCATCCTAAGACTATAAGATATTAGGTCTCATTATGTCCTGTAGTTACACTGGCTACAATGTCCTTCAAACCGAACACAATAGTGCATGCACACTGCGGCGTGGCGGTAAAAGTAGAATGGACTGGTCGTAGGTCTCTCATATGTGAGAGTCCCTCTGGGTGGGTACCACGCAATGTCGTTAGGTAATTGTTAATCTAGAATTACTGCTGCATTCAGAGACGTATGTATACGAAAATAACCAAATTACAAACTCAAATAATCATTAAAGTTGATTGAGGTCTCAAGTGCGGCAGAAAGTCTATATTATAATTATTACTCAACTATTCAAATCTTAATATATTCGTGATCAAGCACGCAGTAAACGTCTCCACTAATTTGGTTAAATACATAGTAGAATTTATGACGTTGCAAAAGATAGTCAGCGGTTGATAAAGCCTAGAACACACGAGCAAGTCTCCGCCAAACTGTTGACAACTAAATGTGTATAGAGTCGTTGCTTTTACGGCCGGAAGTAAGAGATCATAAGAAATAATAGCTTCCGTATGGATGACTGTATGGTTCAGTGTTAGTGGCCAGTTAGGTCATTAAAAGAACTTAGACACAAAGGAATGTACTAGTTCATCTTACATGAAGAAACTGTTTAAGTTTTTTGTCTTTTGTAAATTGTTGTAAGGAACGGTCTGAGACGACTTTAATATAAATACACTTGTATTTTAATTAAATAAATTAAAATAAATCAAAGTACAATATTTTTCTTAACTGCTTCAAGTAAATCAAACGGTTGTTTTTTTTAGTCGTGAAATTCCTCGATCCTCACATTGGTATTCAAACCATAGCATAATGATGCTATGGTGAAGGACGGAGAATGCTCCCTCATCTTATAAAATATCCAAGTACAAAGTCCCTAATGTTACCGCACAGCACTTTACCAAGACACTTTATCTACATCCCACAATTTTCCAACGTAATAAAATTTCAAAAATGTTTACCAGCGCTAGTTGAAAGTTAATATAAAATTTTCGTTCTACCCGCAAATATCTGGAGGCGTCCCGTCTGATCGGTCCCCAAGGCCTTGGTTTTATGCATTATGCAAACATTCAATTGTCTACAGTGTAGCTGCCGCCTTTAAAATTCATTTGGTACTGTTGCTCGTTGCTAGGGAGCTGGGGCTTTCCTTACATCGCGGCGCTAAGCAAGACGCGACTTGTTTAAAATTTAATAATTGCTATTTGCGAAATGAATGTTTTCATTCAAATGAGCAGCGGGTGCATCTAGGGAATTTGTACTCCTTACTTGATGAGTGCTGTAGTGATTAAGATATTATGCATCAGAATAATAAGTTTGTTATTCCATGTCTGTATTTTTCGTGATTCAGTCCTTTGTATACGAAGGAAGAGCATCTTATAACGGACGACCTCGATAAACGATCCCGACCGCTATCTTTGCATTGACCCGGAGAATGGACCAATCAGGATAAAGTTTGTTTAATATGCTTACAGGCGACTTATTTTAATTTGTTTATTCACGGATAAAACGAAGTGGATAATATTTAAATCGAAACTGGAATAATTAAATCCAGCCCACCAACGATTGTAACATAATTTACTAGTAGAGATTTGTCCGTTCGTACGTCTTTACTTTGCCGCAAAGCACCAATCAAAAAAATCATATTTAAAACATTTTAAAATCGTGTCACGTTGGTACCGTACCTTAAATTGGCTATAGTGATCTAGTTCAGATACAGGAACAAATTCATAACCTCAAATCGCCTGAACATATTTGTGTTCTTACCAATTGTCGTTTTGTTTTCGCAAATATAAAACAAAGCGAATTTACTTTACCTCGCGCAAAGAAAAAAACTGTTTCAATGAAACTCAATGCGAAGAGGAGATTTGAAATGTTGAATTTATTCAACTACTTATTTCTGACTGTACATCAATACTTACCGCACATCTAAGCAAAATACTGGTCCATGCGATAATTTCACTTTGATTTGGCATTGTTTACTCACTTTCTGTTCGCCAATCAGAATCGAGCCATATATTCCACCAATAAGATTGTCGCACGACGCCATGAGTTCGAAATTCAAAAATTGAGAGAAATAATTTTCTGACCGAAATATTACACGTCGTTAAGTTAATTGTTACGGTCTATTTTAAAGCAGAGAACCAGGAAAAATAACTTTTTTCAGAAAAACACTTTGGAAGTTTTTATATTTGTGTCTTCTTTATGGGTTATGACGTCACTGAAGTTCTTCCCTGTTCTCCATTTTTCTTATTGCTAGATTATGACATTAATGTGTCGCTAATTTATGGCTATGGCAATATATGCCACTAGATGTTTCTGGCGGCTTTGCCCGCTTGAAATGCGTATCCTTCAAAAGTCCTTAAGACGCTGTAAGACGCCAACGCCGTCCAGCTAAATATTCAAATTTGGAAAATCCATTATTTCTCATAAGAGTAAATTACCAGGATAAAAGCCTATGTGTTAATATAATACATGCTCTACCCGTGTGCGAAGTTTCATCAAAATCCGTTCTGTTGTTTACATACATACATATACACTCACGCCTTTTATCCCCGAAGGGGTAAACGGAGGCGCAACTAGTACACCCACTTTTCGCCATTATTCCGTACCATGATGTGATAGGGCGAGCCTATCGCCATATCGGGCACAAATTCCAGACTCCGAGCTGATACTGAATAGAAAAACTCAATATCACTTTGCCCGACCCGGGAATCGAACCCGAGACCTCAGCATTACAGTCGTACCATAATACCACTACGCCACCGATGCAGTTCTGTTGTTTCTGCGTTTAATTCTAACAAACATACATACATCTTCACGAACCTTCGCATTTCTAATATTACTTAGTATAAAATATAAGTAGTGTTAGGATTCAGTTATTTGTAACGTACTGACCAGTTACTAAAACCGGTCTAAATGTCAAATGAATCGTGGAAGTGGTAGTTGGGTGTATAAAAAGGGTGCCATATCGATGCTCGCTCTCTAATAGATTTAAAATGGGTTTTGCCTACTAGCGCCCTCTTCTTCGATATTGAAAAATCTTTCGATAGAGTGTGGCACAACGGCTTGCTTTTCAAGCTGTACACTCTCAACGTGCCCACACAACTCGTGCACATCATACGAGAGTTTCTGTCGAATCGCGGATTCAAATATCCAGTGGAGGGAACTCTCTCTTCCCGGCACACGATTACGGCCGGAGTCCCGCAAGGCTCCGCGCTTTCCCCATTTCCTTTCTCGCTGTACACTAGCAATATCCCAAGACCAAAAAATGCCCATCTGGCACTATTCGCGGACGATACCGCAATCTACGCCTCACGTAGAGACCCCGACGATGTGGTGCGCACTTTGCAAGCCGCCGCCGACGAACTCGGTGCGTGGTTCCGCAAATGGCGAATCACCGTCAACCCCACAAAAAGTCAGGCAATCCTGTTCACTTTGAAGAGGAGAATTCATGTGCCCAACTACCAAGTCCGCATGTCCAACCAGGTCATCCCCTGGACGGACAAAGCCAAATACTTAGGAGTGACCCTTGATCAGAGGTTGACCTTCGTCCCACACGTAAATGCGGTACGTGCGCGAGCCGCATTCGCGATGAGCCAACTGCACTGGCTCATAAATAGGAAAAGTAAAATGTCCGTCCGCAACAAGATTAGGATATATACGACGTGCATTAGGCCGATTATGACGTACGCGTCGCCCGTATTCGCCCACATACCGCCTGCTCGTCTTAAGCGTATGCAAGTCTTGCAAAATATCTTCCTCCGACACGCTCTTGGTGCCCCGTGGTATGTTCGCAACCGCAACCTCCACGTGGACACCAATATGCCGACCATCAGGCATTTTATGCAAACGGCCAGCAAACGCTACTTCGATCGGGCGGTAAAACACCCAAATAAGCTTATCCGTAAAGCGTCGATATATACTCCATTCGACCGCGCCAAATGGAGACGGCCGCGCTCTTTTCTAACCGACCCAGAGGACGATATAACTCTGGCCATCCGCCGTAAGCACGAGTTCCTAAAACTCTTACACTCCACAAGACCGCAGTTCCGTCCTCGCCGTCGAGGACCTCGCCGCGTTCCCCGTCACCCTGGCCTCTCTTAGCAGTTCCGGCCCGCGTGCCGAAGACTACTAGGTACGATATACCATTAAATAGGATTAGGTTAAAACCATGTTTCCCCAAACGATGATGTCTTATCCTCTCAGTGGCCGCCCTGAGCCAAGGTTCGTGACCCGTTAGTGGGTCGCCCTCAGCGTGGTCGCTTAAATTTCAAGGGTTACGAGCGCCTTCTGCGTTCATCCTAAAGTCCGATGTGGCCAGAAAAGCCGTCTCTCGTCAGGCTACTGGCCGACAGGCCCGCGTTAAAAAAATAAATAAACAACAATGCTCGCTCTCATTCGCGCTCAGTCTAGTAGTCGATCTCAGTGGCAGTGGAGTAAGTTTATCATTGACTTACATACTGGTCGGTTAGTTGCAGATATCTTTGAAAAGTATTTCTGTTAAATCTCTTTATTTAAAACCATTGATAAATCGTTTTTATTTAAATCCAAATCGCTTCAGTTTCTAACAGTAGTATAAAAGTAAACATAGTAAGAAGTAAGATTTAATTACTATAAAAAAAATTGCACTGCGCAACTAACTTTCCCATTTATGAAGTTTAAAGTCATTTTTTGAATTTAATGAAATAATCTTACTGCTCTTGATCTAATTTTTATGGGTTCAAAAACTTCCGTAAAATGCAGTTCTGATGCGGCCGACTTTAAAAGCTGTTTGTTCCAGCCCGGTGAGAGTTTGAAGGGCTCCTCAAATAAACTGGCTGCAACGCCCAGGGATGGAAATGAACTTGGATGGAAAAAAATAAATAAACAGAATTGGATATGAAATATATTTGAGGATGATGCAAAAGGTTTTGTTTACTTATTAATACATTTTTGCTTCATAAAATGCTTCATATTTAAGGTCTTGATCTCAATGGGAACTATGTTATAAAAAGGTATACAGTAACCCTTTAAAGATTTGCTGATCATTTGGAGCCTAGTTTTGAGATTAAGTAAATTATTTCTATTTCTAGTATTCAAACTATGGATATCACAAACTTTTGGGAATTTATCAATGCTATTGTGGACGTAAATTAAATTTGCAAAATGAATTGTGATGCAACTGTCATTATATTTGTTTCTTTGAACTTTTCTCTTAGAGAACATCTAGAATTTACTCATTCATTCGTTCATTCATATTTAACAGTAGCATTTATTTAAATTAATGCTCAATATAAATTAAGTATCGACTCCAAATATACGTATATAAAGTTAAATTATTTATTGATTTGTAGTGGTTTTGAAGTCGATTTTATTAATAAAGTTCCTATTATTTTATTTAGATATTATTACATGAGTAACAAAGGTGATAAACAGTATTAAAGTTTTATATTAGAAATCTGATTGATATTATACATAGTATAACATTTTTTTTAAAGGTCAGGATATTGAGAAGTAGAAAAACGCTGAATAGATGAATCGCTTATTATGTAATGTAAGGAAAAATAATAATGTTATAAAAATACACAGAGTTATTGTTCAAAGTAGAACTAGTAACTACCAAATACTGGTATAAATATGTATACCACCTCCCAATGGCAGAAGTAAGCAATCATCTGACGAACTATTGTCACGGCAAAATAGACCTTAAGCTCTTGTCACAAAATCGAAAACCGCACTGCTAGATCCTTTCTATTTTATTTCATATTAATACATAAAGAACATTAAGCCAAGCACAATATTGGATATAATGCTCAGTTGCTAAGAAATACATAATCTAATACATACGTGCGAAGGCTGCCGATGTTGGAGCAAAGAACTGTGGGGTACTGAACCCTCATACTCTTTTAAAATCTTTTTAATTGTCTGAATCAATGTTTATTTTGGTTAAAGCACTTCGAATTTTAATATTAACAATATAATACTACACAATAGATCTCTTTGTTTGGTTAGTTTGTTGAGTAGCTTTCTATTCTGCTACTAAATTCGATTTGAAAAAACTTACCGATATTCACCGTATGTTTTTCTGGTAGACAACGTCTTGGGTGTGCCTCTCGATTTGTTTCTGTCCATGGGCGGCGGACCGCTTGCTCATTTGTCTACTAAGGTAAGGAAAAACCTGAACTGCATGGGATTTTAATTTGTACCCATGATAGATAGCATTAAGCTCGCTCCTTATATGATGAGATATGAGAATGAACATCAAGAAAAATACCTGAGTTGCTTGGGATTTGAATTTGTGCCCAAAATGGCATTAAGCTCGACCCTTATATGACGAGAATTAATATATCTGATACTTCGATTACTAAGACGATCGAATTCGATCCGACCCATTCGTGATGTAGCCAAATGATACATCATTTGGCCTCCACCATACAATGCTATTTAACTTCTACCATGTAGCCATAATGATGGCACTCCGTGACTCAATTTGTTATGTAACAGCACGATTTTTCGCCATCACAAATTCGCCCGGGGATTCCACCTCGCTCACTATAAGCCACTTGGCCAAATTGTTTCTCCATTTTGACCCTTAAACCCACCGAATAAAGGCCCGAAAAAGACTAAACCCGTATGTAAATTTAGTCTTAAAGGGGATAGGTGACTCGATATTTCGGTGAATAGCAATTTTTGTGGTAATATCAATTGGATAACATAAGTGTGGGGCGTGCGATGAATAGGGATGTCTACAATGGGTATCGCTTATAATTTATATGTGTTTTGTTCGAAACGCCGAGTACTCTTCCTCGCGTTGTTTTTAAAATCAAAATTGAGCAGCACTGAGAATATTAAAAAAAATAGCGAAGGTGTTAGCTTTGAGTCACCTGTGAGAACGATTTTTTTTTATTTAGACTACTTCGTTACCTCATATAAGTTTTTCTGCTGAGAATCAGCCTGGAGTCTAGAAGTGTGTAGTGGAGTTGATTCTAGAATGGCAATAGGTTTCCCCCCTATTATATGGGATCACTATAACTGGGGAAATATGGGTGTATTACACTTCTGTCTGCCCCTGAAACGTGAAAAAGGCTTGATGTTTTGCATTTATCTATGATTCATTTGATAAATGAGAAGGTCGATAGCGTTTGAGCTAGTTTATAAAATCAATATTTAATAGTTTAAGCCTTCCGCAGTAACACAATATCTAAAAAAAATGCCAGTAAAATTCATGTACCTACCTATGAAGCAATCTCTATAGTTTGATTTTTTGCACAATATATCATACACAATGCAAAAAATGAACCTTCCTACAACAGTAATACAGATGTTTAAGCATGCTCCGATGATAATATGCATGTCTCGTCCACATATACCTGTGTAGCCTTTGTCTTACGAATATATAATAGGTTACTGTCTTGTGGAGTGACAGAGGATGTAGTGACCAAAATTGAGAAGGGTGTGGCTAAGGTGGTTTGGGCGCTTGGAAAGGATGGATGATAGGAGACTGACAAAGAGTATAGATAAGGCGAGCGTCAATGGAAGGGCCGGCAGTGGTTGACCGCACCGAACCTTCGAATGTCAGATATGTGACATTCTAAGTAAAGGCCAGGTCAAAAGTATTCTGAAGCGGCGGGAGTGCTTGAAAAATTGATGAAGGTAAAGGAAGCGAAAGTAGTATGCCATAATCGAGCAAAGTGGCAATCCAGTCTCTGCCTACCTCTATGGGATAGAGGCGTGATACTATGTATGTATATATGTATTGTCTGTATGCGATTTGTTACTTTACGCATCTATTGAGTTGTAAGCAGGATTTTAATGTATTCTCTTTTAATGTGCAGTCTTAGTTTTAGTTTAAAGATATGTCTATTTTTACATAGTGGTGTAATATTCGAATTTTAAATCAGAAATAATCGTAAAAATCGACTGTCGATATGTCACTAGCTTAACTAATATCCGACGGTATCAACCCTAAGCCAAGTTGTCGACCCTTTTCATGTCTCTATTGATATCTGTCACATTGGTGATATTGTAAAAGTGATATAGAATATGCCATTTGCGAATATTGGCAGTTATCGGTATTGGCTTATTAATTGTACAAAGGCCATCCATAAGGCCCGCTAATAGTGCTGTTAACGTAATATCCGCAAATTAGTTTATCCGCATTATTGCTACGCGACAGATTGGGTCACGTTTATATTAGTATCTAGTATTTTCACGCGATTATCTGTGTGGTGATCCGTTTGATTCTTTTCATTATAAGTTCATAAGTTTATTCGGTCCTATCAATTATTACCTGAATTAATATCGTCAAACAGTTATTTAATTGAGTACACATATGTCACACAGAAGCATGACCTACTTTATTCGCATTAAAACGAGACTATTTAAACAACCCATCGGTTTTATCAATAGTACGGTACTCCATTGATTTAGATAGCTTAATCTTCAGCAACAAAATTAACGAGAATATACACGGAGCCTATTTTACAAAGTAAATCGATTAGATTTTCCATTCTCACACCTCTAATACTCTTGAATGTATAGATTCATTTAAGCACCTTCGTTTCAAAGGTACATCATTAAAATCTCATATTTTATAAGACCCTATCGTCTCCTTGAGCAAGGCTTACGCCCAGAGTGCCTATCCAAGGAAGTTAGCAATCTTATAAGTATTATGCTAACTAGATTTCCTGTGTATACGACGCTCGGTGTTTTTCCACGTCTACCCTGTTATAAAATAAAAAATGTTTACAGAAGCATCATTGACGTAAATTGTTTAGAAGCAAATTTTGATGTTAATAATGGATATTGTGAATTTATAAAATGTTTCGTTTGACTAAATAACTTTGCGATATTACTTGCTTTAGTTATTATTATTTATATTATTGTCTCCGACGGCAGACGAGCTAGCGGCCCAGTTGATTCTAATTCTTCCAGTTGGTTACCATCGCTTATGGACGTCAGCATTGCCAGGGGCACAGCAAAGCCGCTGCCTACCGTAAAAAAACTAAACCTCGTTTGAAGAAGGATTAATGGTGGTCTATCATATGTAAGCGTCCGCCTGGGTGGTTACCACCGTAATGTCTATTTCTATCGCCAAGCAGCAGTGAGCATGCACTGTTGTGTTTCGGTTTGAAGGATTTTGTAGCCAGTATAACTACTGAACATAATGAGACTTAACATCTTATGTCTCAGGATAACGAGCGCAGTGAACAGGGCCGCGCCGACCCAAGACAGCGCCTGCATGCGAAATCTATAAAGCACCTGTGATTTTTGTCGGCCTGTTTCGACGTTATAATAAATTTTCTTGGCTCATTGTGGAGTGCAAGTATTTTTTTACAAGATTTAATTCAGATAATTAACTTTTGTAAAGCGTTTGTAATAAGATATGTAGTTGGCTATTGTAGCAACTGCGGCGGTTCTTTTGATTTTAACACATAACACATAACTCATAAACATTGGGGTCAAAATTCAAGTGGTTAGAATTTTTAACCAAAGGCGTGAGTATTGTCTTATGAGACTTGTACCTACTTTCTTACCTACTCAACTATAAAGAATGTGTTGTATACATATATAATTTGTTGTATAAAAAGTCGGTAAATCAATTACAATATTTATTTGTTACTTAGTCATATCAATCACTTTATTACGACACAATTTAGTACTATTCCGCTTTGAAGCAAAAGTACGACTGCCTTGTCGGGGCGTCGTCCGGTCCTTTTATACTAAACTTACCCCACCAATACTCATTTCCCCGCCACTAGTATCAAACTGGTATTAAACAACAACAACAACTTATAACTATCCGACAGAATAAATGTTACAGTTGGCATGTCATCCTGATTCCAGAACCCGTAATGCCTTGGCGCCTGTGTGCGCCGCACACTTCGCACATAGGGACGGCGCGGCTCTGGCAGTGGAATGCCAGGGCCGCGCATGTCCGCCACATGGCCGGCAGGAATGTCCTTTCCACTTTGTAGAAGGACATCCAACGCTTACCGAACAACAATCTTGGAACATGATTACTTTTTTACAATGAATTTATCACTTGTACGGTCATAACTCACGTTCTATACAGTTTTGCGTTGACTCCTCAGAAAACAAAGATATTACATCCTACTATCCTACTAATATTATAAAGGCGAAAGTTTGTAAGAATGTATGGATGTTTGGATGTTTGGATGTATGGATGTAAGGATGTTTGTTCCTCTTTCACGTAAAACTGAACGGATTTCGATGAAATTTGGCACACGGGTAGATCATGTCCTGGATTAACACATAGGCTACTTTTTATCCCGGGAAAATATAAACCGGGACTTTTATCCCGGAAAAACTTTTTAATGCGGGCGGAGCCGCGGGCAAAAGCTAGTATGATATAATATAAAGTAGCAATGTCTTCTGTATCATTTTTATTTTGCAATGATACGTAAATGTGACGTTTTAGCGTTGCCGAAAGATAACGAAGTTACCCGAGCTCCCGGCCCCGTCCCGATAAATTACACTCAGCGGATAAACAACGAACATCGGATATTTTATAAAATATACGACAAGCGGCTTACATTAAAAAAAATATGCAATTTCTCGTATAAATTTTAATGGAGTTTATTTTACTTTAATATTGTTTTATAAAAAATATGAATATTGCCGTGATTGTAGATAATTATTTTCATGTTTATTCCCAATCACTAATGATGTAAATAATATAGTTAACGTATCTATTTATACATATGTTTTTTTTTTATGTTTGGAGACAATTACTCAAGGATATTGCGAGGCATTTACTTTTAAGTGCTTGATAAAATATCTTCAACTTTCATAATATTTTCATAAATATTTCTGTTAGTAATATTAATGCACCACTCAAAAAACTTTTAAAGTAGACCATTACTCAGAATCCTGGTTAAAAATGCAGGGCACGATTTTAATTCCACTGAAATTTTAATTATGAGATATCGTTAAAGTGCCGATGTAAATTATAAAATAAAAAACATAATATTTTATTTTAATGAATAACATTATTAATGTACTATTTTTTATTTATGATTTTCGAAATACATACGTAAGCCTTTTTACCTAAAGTATTAGGCAGAGACGCAACCAGTCCACTTGAATTTCGCTGTAACATTAATTAGTAGGTATCTATCTGTCCCATGATGTGATAGACGATCAGCCTATCGTCATATCGAGCACGTGCCGGGCAACTCGGGTTTGTTTTACATATCACCACACCACACCAGCCCTGTATTATATACTGCTCACTGCTGAGCACGAGCCTCTTCTACAACTGAGAGGGTTAAGACCTTAGTCCACTACGCTGGCCTAGTGCGGGTTGGCAGACTTCACATACCTTCGAAATTCAGAGAACTTCTCAAGCTTCTCAGGCGTCAGCAGCATTTCCAGACAGATACGACCTTCAAAAAAAGAGCGTATTCCCACCTAAAAGGCCGGCAACGCATCTCTATACCCCCTGGCGTTGCAGATGTTCATGGACGGCGGTTATTACTTACCATCAGGTGAACTGTATGTTCGTTTGCCCCCTCTATCATCAAAAAAGGTATGTAGGTTGCCTCGCGATGTTTCCTTCACCACATATCGAGAAAGTCCAGAATGTTGCCAGAATCCAGAACCTACGATTAAAAATCCAAATATGTATTAGACCAACGAGTAATACTTTTGTTTACCGACCAATAGTCTTAAATACCTGCGTAATTTTTTAAAATTTACGGTAATCTGTATAGATATATACCAAATACCACGTTTTCTGTTTTCTAGAGTCAATGCTGTATTTGATTTAAAAAACCTTGAAGCAATTTAAATTACAGCTCAATTTTTTAACACCTTGTTCCATACACATAGTTCTTCGTGATTCTATGATTTAAGACAATTGTGTAATATCAAGAATATAATAAAATACGTTTCATTAAATGAAGTAGGTATCTATTTAAAGAGAAAAAGAGACCCAATCAAAATATGTATTAGACATCTGCATCAATAAAAAAAACAATGTACATGCCTTAAACATGTTATTAAATTGATATATTTTATTTATAGTATTTTATCCCAATCGTTTAATACCAAATGGGATAAAATAAGTACATTTTTGATTTCTGTCGAAACAATGGTAGCCATCAAGCCGTAGGTGTGTTTTATTAACCACCGACACAAAAGAGGGATGTTATAAGTTTAAGGTATCTGTGTATCTGTATGTCTGTCTGTCTGCCTCGGTGGCGTAGTTGTATTGCGTATGCGTTACGAGTACGATTTGCGCGCTGAGGTCCTGGGTTCGAATCCCGGGTCGAGCCAAAAAAATATTGTGACTGGGTTTTTCCATCTTTAAAATTACTCAGTCGCAGCTCGGAGTCAGGAAGTTTGCGGTGTGATACACCCGTGCCTCGGAAAGCACGTAAAGCCGTTGGTCCTGCGCCTGATCTCTCTCCGGTCATGTCGGATTGCCGTCTCATCGGACTATGAGAGTGAAGGAATAGCGAGTGCACCTGTGTATTGCGCACACACTTGTGCACTATAATATCTCCTGCGTACCTGGCTGATCTGCGTTGAGATTGGCCGCCGTGGCCGAAACTGGCTAGGAGCATTTCATGTCTGTCTGTGGCATCGTAGCTCTCAAACGAATGGACCGATTTTGACCGTTTATTTTTTTGTTTGAAAGCTGATGTGATCGAGGTGGTTCTGAGCTGTAATTTATGAAGGCGTTTGCAAATTATCAATCAGCTCATTTCCAACTTTGACAACTCCGATTGATTTATAAGTTGGTGTACTGTGACTTCGGCAATATTTTAAAAACATGTTAAGCTTAAGCTGATGCTGCAGCATAAAGTTGTGTGCGGGATACCCAACTCTTCAGCAACTTACAGCAGATATAGCATGTGTGGGCTCATAAGAATGGTTTCAATGAGTAGATCGTAGATAGTGGACTATCAAAGACTCATGATGGAGAATATAGTAATTGTAAAGCTTGAAAGTAAAATTAAACTAAATAACCCCTTACACAAAAAACATCTAAAAATTAAAATAATAAAAGTGTACTTAAACGACAAAGACAATTTTATTATTTTATTTTTTAGAGGGTTTTTGTCTCGTGAGTTATTTAAATTTTAATTTTTATGTCGGGAGTAATTCCCGAATTCAGGAATTTAAATAATCTCCCATGTTATTACGCAAGAGTGAATAAGTATTTTTTATGGCATAGAATGACGAAACGAGCATGCCGTTTGCCTGATGGTAAGCGATACGACCGCCCATAAACAGTAGAAACACCATCCAGCACCTTGAATTACAAATTTCTATGTGGCATTCCACTGCGCTCATCATCCTCAGACATAAGATGTTAAGTCTCATTATGTCCTGTAGTTACACTGGCTACAATGACCTTCAAATAGAAACACAACAGTGCATGCACACTGCTGCTTGACGGTAAAAATACACCTTGCGGTGGTACCCACCCAGACGGACTCTTAGATATGAGAGTCCTACCACCAGTGTAATACAAAATAGTAGTTCAACCCTCAATACTATCCCACCGAGGCAATCTACAAGTCAAAAGCAACATTAATCAATGGGCATCAAAGTGTTATTTAAATAGCATCCTCTCAGAAAAGACTTTATATATTTAAAGAGTACGCTAAAGAGGTCAAAGCAACCCTGGATTATATTGTATCCGCCAAAAATTACAATGTTTTCAGTTAAAACCAAGTACAAGTCGCCTTTGCTGCCCTGGAAAGCGGCTAATTGTCCATTTGCGGGCATTCGAGCGTGTTCCACGAAAAACAGAGAAAATTCCAGTCACCATTTTTAATTCAATTCTTTCGAACAAAGCTTGTGTTGCATTTTTCGTGACTCGTTTTGTTGTTTAAATGCAAACGTCTATGAAACTAAAATGGGACATCGTCTTAATTTCCTTTTCGCTGGCAGATGGATCGACCAGATATAATTACTTTTAGAAACAAAAGTGTGTTATTCTGATGTGTGTGTTTTTTAAATCCTATCTCGAATCAAGAACGTGTACGGTTTACTTGTATTTTACCTTCAGTATTTTCTTATTCAATACGAGTTTTGTTTGGATTTCGTTTTTAAATAAATACGGATATCGCAGAGAAAACGTCTCGGAAAATACTAGCTGTTTTTTAAACCCTTACATATAAATGTTTATTTTATCATTAACAACTCGTTTTCTATGACTTTTTTTTTGTAGCTCTGCGATTACAGGTATTATAAACGCATACAAATATTAAATGGAAACCACACAAGTATAAACAAATCATTCATTCCACTACCGCATGCAGATTATTACATGTAAACGTACAGCGCGGCGTGGACAACACAAACAAGCATGCCGAAAACAAACTACCGTCTTTTATACAAATGACAACAGCTACAACTTAGAAAGCATGTGGTTTTACAATTGATTTAAAAGAAATTTAATAAATATGGACTCAGCTTACAATATTAATAACAGTATGGCATAGTTTCGTTTCCCCACACACACTCCCTTTTATTCGTAAGCAGGCAGAGGCGCAAAATTGTGCACCTACTTTTCGCCGTTAGTATTCCGCCCCGTGCTTTGAGTATCTAGCAATGCAAAGGAGATGGGATGACCAGGCGAACCCTTCGTTGGTCATACATGCGCAGCTGGTCATAAACTTTTATTAAAACCTATGTGACTTGCGATCGCTGTCATTACATTCTACGATAATGACATTAAGCGGTGCTCCACAGAAATAGTGATTTTTGTTGTGTTATTGTGTAAAAAGGGACCTTATATTCAGCCCTGCACGTGTGGATTTATTTGTTAAATGTGTGCTATCCGTGTCTACCTCGCCCCCCCCGTCAGGATTGGCAAAAAAAATTGTTTGCGCATTATTGCCATATCGTGTCCATTGGTTAAATAGTCTAAGGCCCCTTGATGCGATAGGTTTAATTACCATGTACGCTTCAAAATCGTCATTATAATACTTATATTAGTAAAATTTAACTATCTTCTAATCTAATATGAAGTCTAGTAACTTATATGGTTTGTGGTTTCGGTACTCAGGTTGGACACTGAGATTTTTTTTACACGATTGGTCCGAGACTCGAGGAGCGACTTGTCGAAAAAGCCAAATCCTTGCCAATGCAGTGATTTTTGTTCTGATTCCACATTGGAATGAAATAAGGGCAGAGAGTAAAATGTTGGGTGAGAAGCTTATTTTCCATATAAACTTAGCTCAAACCAATTTCAAAACAAGTTTGCTTGAAAGGATAGATAATCCTGAGTCCTGATTAATTCCGATGCACACCCAAAAAGCAGGCAAGGGGGATTTCACTTCTAGGATAGAAATTCTGACTGGCCCTGATGACTTGAATAAATTAACAAAAATATATTCCGTTGGATAACAACGGAAATCCATCAACAATCCTTAACTTGGTAAATCAAAACAACATTGGTCGCACACTTGAAATACTTCCGCGCTTCTACTGCTGAATCTGGTCACACATTTGGGATTCAACCCGAGTCCCAATATTATTCCGATATTAATTAAAGATGGACCAAAGTTCCCGGATTCCTCACACAATTTGGCTCAGTTTGCTTTCCTTAGGATGTAATTGGAATTGTTCGGAGTTACAATGTTGCTAATTTAAAATAGGGTTAAGGCCTTGGACAGTTTTCAGTTTAACTGACAAGGTATGCATAATTTTAAAATTAGTTTTTGATATTAATTTTCTTGGTCACCTTGACATATTAAAGTGAAATTATGATTGATGATTTAATTCATATATCGGCAAAAATGTAACTGATAAATGCATTTATCCCATAAAATAAGAACATTTAAAACATATCATATACATCTATTGATTAATAGACTTTCGAATCCCACATCCAAACTAATCAACCAAAAGACGATCGACATTAATCATCCAACACAATTAATCGCTTAATCAATTTAGCAACTACGTTTGATTATGCCATCCACGATATTTATAGATCTAAATGCATCTAATGCGTTGCCTGGCCGCGATTTATGGTGCATGACGGGACTTAATTAATTTGTGCTCTGGACCGTGCTTGACCAATACATATTAGTTCCTCATTAGTGCAATTTACAGGAGGCGGTTGGAGTGGCAACGGCTTCCCTGCACTTAGGGCGGCATTAATAAGTCAATCTCGCGATTGAGTAACATCTTAAGTAGACATTTAATGTATTGGACTATTTAATAAACCAAGCTTAAACTGTCGCTTAAGAGTTTGTTCTCGGCTGAGTAAGCGCTCTTACAGAAACAAAACTTAGCAGTCAAAATCCGTCACATATTGTAACTTAAAATGTCATTTAATGTGATGTTTATAGGGGTTTATTAAATAGCGACTATCTTAACATGACCTTAATTTGACAGCATCTCAGCTGATATCGTACTTGAGAGCGAATTTGAGCTTTTATTAAGACGGCCCTTAGTGCTGTCAAGATCATTTTTGCAGTTGAGATGGCGAAGGAAGTTGAGATTTTACATGAAAATATATTCTATTTCAAAATTATTGAACGATTTTTCAGTCAAACGAATACATCCGAAAATTCAATTGTACTATTAATGAATGTAAACGTGAAATTGTTGCACTTCATTAATGCATCCGTCATTTTTATTTTATGTTATCTTAATTTTTTTTATCTATGGAAAGTAAAGCCGGCTTAAAATTTACAAAAATATTAATACTTATTACTAATGCTAATACCAGCATCTTATTACTAATGCTGAGTAAGTTTTTTGTTCCCCATAATCCCCAAGATTATGAATAAAAAAAACAAACAATACATAAACCAAATAAAAGAAATTAGGTTGAAGTAGAACGTTCACAATTCTGTCGAGAGCGAAATCTTCAATAATCATAATCAGCTTATTCTTATTTACTTCTCAAACGACAAATGTACAATCAAACCTCAAATCACATTACAGTATAATGAGATGACCCGAATACCAAAAGTAGGTCGTTGATTTCCAACACAAACAAATAAATTAAATACAAAATACGCCTGATTCAAGAAAAAGTTACACGTAATATTAGGAAATTACATATTCATCAAGTTTCATACATCAAATCAAGTTTATTAGCAATAGAACGTGCCAAACACCGTAATGATGTTTCGGCTTAAAAACACGGCATCTCATGAATAAATTGAGGTGCCCATCAAGCAGGGAAATTCGCATACACGCAGACCCAGTATATCGCCACCGCTTATTACGAACGACTTTAAGAGGAAAAAATGAATTATTTAATTTTGAGCCCATAAAAGATTTTTAAAAAATGTTTTTCTCATTATCAGATTCTAGATACCAAAAAATAAACGTATTTAACATTGCTATACACAAACACTCCCGCCCTGTGGATTGGGGGCGTTTGGAGAATTCCACCACGGTATCCCCTGCCTGTCGTAAAAGGCGACTAATAGGGGCCTCCGGGGGTCACGGGTGGTCGGGAGGGTCTGCCCACCTATTAGTCTAGCCAACTTCTGTGACCCCCGTGATGGACGGCAGCGTGTCTCACGCTGCCTCGGACGCCAAAAGGGCGTCCTGCGGTGTACGGGGGCTTCTGAGCCCCCGCAACAACAGGAAAAGGACCACAACAGCGGTACGCGCAGGGGCGGTTGCGAACGACAACTTAGACGTGAGTCGGAGGAAGCCCGCAGCCGTCCCTAATGCGCCGAAGATGGCCATATAAAAAAAAAAAATACACAAACACTGAATTGAAGATTACCGTGTTCATCGACCTGTAAACATCATCTTTGATAGGTATGGAGCATTGATCAGTTCGCTTTAATCCTATTAGAAGAGGACTTAACCTTTAAAGATGTCGTCCAAGTATTAGAGAAACGATCCTTATAGACCCTGGAGTGTCGTTGACAAAATTGGAAAGATTAAACGCTCGGATAGGAGTATAAATTGGCAGTCGTTAATTGCATGAATTAAATTCTTCTATAAACTAATCTAACAATACCTGAGTGAAGTGTGAACGTAAAATGACAAAAAAATCAGACATAAGTAATTGGAAAATATTTTAAGGAATAATTTACAAACCTAGTTATAGTCCAATCTTGAATTTTGATGATAGTTATATCATTTATGTTGGTTTAATTTCTACATACTTAGATCTATAGGACTAAACGGGAGCAAGATGCCGTTCATATCTCGACATTGCGAACATTCGAGAAAACATACATTTTACACGTCATTGAAAATTGAAGCTATGGTGTCACCGTTGTAAATAATTCACCAAATACCGGTGGCATAAGCTATTTATTTTGCGAAATCGAATGTAATGGGCGTGCTGCCTAAATAATTTATCAAAAAATGTGTTACATTACTTCGGAAAAAGGAGGTGTCCGCTCTTTGTATGGGTGCTAAGCCTCAGAATTAAACCAGGCTCAAACTTTAGTTATAATAAAGGGGCAACACATTGATCTTGGATCCATTCAAAAAATATTTTTAACCACTCAATTTATAACTAACTTTTTTAAAAACGTTCATAATAAGTGTAAAACCGACACTTATTATGAACGTTTTTAGAAAAGTTTAAAGGCAAAATAAAAATACATATATCTCAAAATCGGAGGTCTTTAAAATTAAACGATTTATTGTAAAAGGCTAGTTTTTAAGAGCTCTGAAACTGTCTTGGTTGGAATTTAAGGCCTGGTTTTGGACATGTCCTTCCATCTTTTGATTGCGTAGGAAGGTATTTATTTGAATCACGTGGAAAGCGTTGTACGAAGTCTAGTTAGTAGCTAGTAGTTAGCTAGTAGGTATTCAATAAGAAAGCTATGAATAAAATGTCCCGTTTAAAATTCTTAATTTTTATTAGTATTTTATAATTATTAGTGAACTACATAATAAGAATAACCGAATAACCGTGTTAGTATCATAATACCTGCCATATTGTTTATTTTGAATGTAGAACACACCATATTTCAGCCAGACACAAGTCTCAAATTATTTATTGTATAAAGTATTTTTTATTCTGACAATACAACAGGCACAGAAATTACAATCTAACTAGCTTGCAAAAAGTTTGTATCAAACAACGGCACGAAGATGTCTCACTGTGCCAGTGACATGAATCCACCGACGTCAGCCGTTTGTTCTACCCGCTTCAGTACATTTTAACAGCGTTTTTGTTCACTTTGCTATCCTACTGTTTGAGTTATGCTGTAGACATACTAACGTGGTTCTTTTGCTACTTTTTAGTACTGAGAGATTTAAGAAAGTTTTTGCCTCGTATTCCGAAAGATTCGTGATAATATTTGGTAAATATTTTTGTGTGACCCATTTTTTTTTGTTGGTGAAATTTATAGCCACTGCACAGCAGGCCAATAAAGTTGTGCATTTGTTGCTCATTATCTAGACACGCGGCAGCGTGTCAAGCCAAGTTCAAGCAAAGGAACTGGCAGGCCTGCGCTGAGTGTAATACACGAACCACTTAGTGTCACTTTTCACTCTTCTATAACTCAAAACCTATTTAATAAACACATAAAACTACGTGTGTTTAATTATATCTATAAGGACATCTAGAAGCCCAAATTTCATGAAGCTAGCTCAAACGGTTATAAAGATATGAAGGTCAAAAAGTCGTAAATTTTAGTACTGACTGACTTATAGTACCTAAACCTAACCTACTTCCAGATGACCTGGAAGGATGAAATTTGGAATCCAGCTCGGTAATTGTGTGTAAACATAGGGAAAAATCTAAAAATTAAACAAAGTTAATAAATATGGGGGTCCACATACAAAAAAAAATATTTTTAATGGTAGCGTTGGAACCGTTACAAGCAAATATTTAAAACTATCCCAATATATGTATTATTATATTTGCTATATAATAGAAATATAAAAATAAAGTTAAGTCAAAAACTTTGCGGTGTCCCCATACAAAAAACTTGTACTACGCGCTAAATAACCGGCCAACGGTGTGTCGTCGGCGGCGCGCGGCACCACATAACTCAATACCTGCCTAGTTTTCTTTACAAAAAGTAATGATATCCCATCAAAAACATAAATGTAAAAAAGGAAAGCCAAGTTCAATACAAAAAAAATGCTTGACTGTGGGCTTCGCCGCAAAAAGAATGGAGATCTAAATGAGTGCCAAGTTTTATGCAAAATCCAAATATGTATTTATAGGAACAAAATAACATTATGAGCAAGTATTAAACTCTATTTCTTTGCTTTATTGGATACCTATAATAGTTGCTGTAATTTAAAAATGTGAGATCTTAAAGTAGGTTAGATTTGACTTGGCCAGTTTTTATCAGAATTAAATATATATATTATGTTGAATAAATTTATAAAATTACTGATGTAATGAAAACTGACCAAGTCGAATCTAACCTACTTTAAGATCTCACAGTTTTAAATAACAGCAATTGTTATAGGTATCCAATAAAGCAAAGAAGAGTTTAATACTTGTTCATAATGTTATTTTGTTGTTATAAATACATATTTGGATTTTGCATAAAACTTGGCACTCATTTAGATCTCCATTCTTTTTGCGGCGAAGCCCACAGTCAAACATAATTTTTGTATTGAACTTGGCTCTCCTTTTTTTACATTTATGTTTTTGATGGGATATTGTAATACTTGTTCTAAAGGTAACATAGACTCAACACTGAGACGGCATGGCTTCAGATCGGCAACGTTGTGTGGATGATTATACAAATTTGTCAGGAATCGGGACACCGAGAAGGGTTAACGTCACACACACACAACACACACATACACACACACACACACACACGCACGCACGCCTTTTACGCACAAAAGGGTAGGCAGAGGCGCAACTAGTGCATCCACTTTTCCGTCCCACGATGTGATATGGGGCGAGCCTATCGCCATATCGAGCACAAGTTCTGATCTGATCGAACTCGATGCCTCTACACTGCAATCGTACCGTAATACAACTACGCCACCGAGGCAGGCAGGAAGTCGGTACTCAGTAACTAAATCCTTTTAAAATGCTTGAAATAGGGTGATGTGTATTATTAACATTTTCTTCCAGTTAATCGGAGAGAAATATTTGCCATTTTCCTTCTTAAAGCTTTTACTTTTATAGTATGTTCCCCAACATAAGTACAACAAATAATTTCAGCGTATAATTTATATACATAGAAATTATTCAGAATAGAAAAATCTTAAAATTACAAGAATAGTTTTTCCCTATATTATAATAATAGATCCCCATAGTAGAACGCCTTATTTAATTATCGGAATAACAATCAAAGTCAATTAGACCGGGTTTTTCAACTGTTAGTGTAATCACTTGTGTTTTTAAGATGGACCCGCCCGCAGAGTTTCGAGTGCTCCGGCGCGGCGTGGGGCGTGACACGTGAGACGTGAGGCGTGAGGTGCTATGAGCGCGTTCAACTTAATAAGACCCTGACAAAAATATAACTAAAAAACAGGGCCTCAATTTCGTAGAAAATAAAATCAGACAAGTACCAGTTGGACTCGCGCGCCGAGGGCTCCGTACAAACTAGCCTTTTTTGTTATTAAAATACCTATTTACATTTGTCAGATTTTTGCCTTAAGATCTGCTGTAAGACATTGTTTCTTGCCAAAATTAATGATTCTAGGTCATGGGGAAGTAAAGTAATTCCTTGTGAAAACGCAAAATATGCGATATAAACGGTCGTGTTTTGATCACGTTGAGTATTATAAGTTTGATTTTTATATATCTGAAAGAGACCGTTCATCCGAGTATTTTGTATAAATTACAACTTGATACCTTTATTGGGTTCCTGAGAAAACGGGTCTTGAGTCTTGACACACAGACGTCCGTCTACCCGATTGGACAGAAGAATGGACAACAAAGTGATCATATTATAAGGGTTTCTTTTTTGACGTACGGAACCCTAATAACGAAGAATACACTTCGCAAATCTAATTTATCACCACGTTGACTACATAATGGAATGATTTTAATGGAAGGTAAATTAATATAAAGCAAATTACTTTTGATATAGCAGACAACAGATGCTAGTATTATTATGGATGTATTGGGCCAATGACCTTGGCGGTGAGACTAGCCAAGGTTGGAAGGTACATGTGGCTTAATTTAGCTCATAATTTTATATTAGCACTATATTACATGCTGTCTATTATTGGGCATTGACCTCTGCCACTGAGCGGGCTTAGACCTTAGCCCACCACGCTGGACTAGTTTGAGTTGGCGGACTTCATGTGCGTTCAAAAATATTGAGAATTCTCTGGTATGTAAGTTTCTCCACAATTTTTTTCTTCACTTTTAAAGCGAGCGGTAATTTATAATAAATATTATAACACAAATTGCTTGCCACGTCTGTGTTTGTCTTAACGTGATAAACTCAAAAACTACCTAACAGATATCAATGTAAATTAGTTTAGATATAGGTTGAGAACCTGGGAAGGATATTACCTACTTTTTATCCCGGGAAAATTTAAAGAAGGTCTTTTGTCCCGGAAAATCTCTTAAACGCGGGCGAAACCCCGAGCAAAATCTGGTCCACACATAAAATAATTTGTAATAAAACAAACAGCCGCCTACTAACCACTTCAAGGTTTCAAACTATAAACATGACGAATGTAATTGAATAGAAAGATGCGCCTTGTACGCCGACGTTCGAAGCAACTTTGGGTTCAAATACGTAATTAAATTTAGGTAGGACTCGAGGGACTGAGTTTAATTATTATGCCTTCATACAGATGGGCCTAATCACTGAGCTGAATTGATAAAATTTTGTTAAATCGTGCCATCACTGAACGTTGAAATCGGCTGTTATCTTTGTCGGAAAGAGGATATTTTTGTGTACCTTATGAATACTCATATCTTAACGGTGAGTAATAAATAACAATTTTTCAAAACAAATAACTGTTTTCTTTTTTGTATTTATTTTTAAAAGTACAACGAAGTATGTAAAGACGTTTATTAGAAGTTATCGCATAAACTATTGGATAGATTTAAGTGTTAGGCACATAGACAGTCTAGGATTAAAGTGTAACTTTTTATTCTGGCAAAGTGTGCTAAGGGACATAAATTTTTAACCTCCGACAGAAAAAGAGGGGAGTTATAATTTTAGGGTGTGTATCTTTGTATCTGTATGTCTGTGTATGGCATCGTAGCTCTCAAACGGATGGACCGATTTTGAAGCGGTTTTTTTGTTTGAAAACTGATGTGGTCGAAATGGTTCTTAGCTATAATTTATGAAGATCTGTTCAGGCGTTTGAAGATAATCAGCTCATTTCAAACTTTCAAAAGTCTGATTGATTTTAAATTGGGTGTACTGTGACTTCGGCAATATTTTTAAGATATTTTAAACTTGAGCTGATGCTGCAGCATCAAGTAGTTTGCGGGATACCCATCTTATAGCAGATATATGTATGTGGGATCATAAGAATGGTCTCAACGAGTAGGTGTTAGATATTTAATCAAAGACCCATGATGGAGAATATAGTAATTTAAAAATTATGAAATAAATTTCAAATTTAAAATAAATAACCCCAGACACAAAAACCTCTAAAAAATTCTGAACTCCGCACCAGGGAGATGAAAATACCTACCTCTTTCGCGGTCCTCCGACGCGACGACGCTTGGTCAAAAAAGATTCTGACAATATACTAACAAACATTTACAACCACAGAAAACAAAAAACTAAACATTACTCCCCAGAGGACCGCTGAATTTCAGCGTTCGTTACACAAGAGATAGACAAGCCAAAAGGTATTCGCCTGACACAAAAATAATGTCGTAAGCACTAATTGTCGAGAGACCCCCCCGGTCTCTCGACAATTAGTGCGCGTCCACCGCTCGAGCGAGAAATTGTACTAGTCTCGCAATAACCGCCCATGTTACAGGAAATACCTAAGCGCCATAATGGGCTTTGGTTTATTGTGACGTCATTTATGCTGTATATTTTTGGTATTTCTGTAATATAGGAACTTTTTTTAGAAAATATGGTTATATGACAGTTAAGGAATAAAAATATATAGGGATACTAGCGGCCCCGATAGACGTTGTCTTGCCCTAAAAAGGAAATAAAATCCTAGAATCCGTACAGTACCACCTACCGGATCCAATTGTTAATCTAAAACATTCTCGAATCCACCTGAAAACACAAAAAAAATCATTAAAATCGATCCAGCCGTTTAGGAGGAGTTCAGTGACATACACACGCACAGAAGAATTATATATATAAACAAATTAATAATATTGATGTCTCTCTGAATTGGAAATAAAGGACTGTACATAATTTCTTGTTTTTTGTTTTTGTTCGTGCCAGTACATCGTGTGTGCGGAATATAAGTCAAATTTCAAAATCAGTGGTATTTAGTTAATTATTATTTAGTTCAATTTGCAGATCGAGCAATACAAATACTTATCTGAGTTAATTAACAAATCACAATAACGTTTTGTTTACTTTTTAAACATAAGCCTGTTTTGCGCCTGTGTCGCCGCATTATATATCTTGAAATACAAAATTTGTATTTTTTTTATTTGTTTTTTTTTTACCTCATTTAATGAGGTCATAAAACTCTGACTTTCGGGTTCATAACCTGTTGGCGTCGAAGTGGTTGACCTTATTTGAATTTATTCGAAAATATGAATTTACTATATATGCGTTATTGATACACCAGATATTATTTACAGATCTGAAGCCATAATTATAAAAGTAGGCGACTAGATAATGTAAGTTCTAAGAAATATTTATTTGGTTCAGTGTGCCTCGAGCAAACTGGATTGTTAAAGAAATTCCTGGAATCTATTTCAATACAAAATCTCTTTGAAGTTCATTGTTTTCAATGAAATGAAATTGGGCACTGAGTCTTGATAGATTTTTGTATAACAGTCGCGTCTATCATAAGGTAAGTGATAAGAATAAACTTAATAAGTTTGTTGCCCATTCATTCGTTGAAACTACTTTCCAAGCTGGCGGGAAAGTAAATTTAGACGATATCCAAATAATGTTTAACATTTTTAACCGACTTCCAAAAAAGGAGGAGGTTCTCAATTCGTGTATTTGTATTTTTTATAGGTTCAAATCTAAAGTTTATAGCAATTATTTCTTTTAATTTAATTTCAATAAAGAATTATGCATGTTAAATAAAGATTTAATACCTACATAGGTAGGTGACACAGGGAAAATGAAAAGTATTTGTTGAAAATGAGCTCTTTCCTTTAATTTGCCGTATGCCATTACTTCCCACAAGTTAATCCTTATTAGCGACACTATCGAATGGTATAACGATACAGTGTGTTTTTTTGTCAAACTCAAAAGGTTCGATTCTTGGCTATGAATATCGATTTTCCAAAAATCCTACGACGCAGTTTTAGTTTTCATCAAAATCGACCCCGAGACTCCTTTGAGCATTCTTCGGTGTTCCTCATAGTTTAGGATTTCGCCCTCCTTGTCCATTTGGAAAATTCAACCTGTCTGAAAAAACATTATAATCAGTGTCTTTTTCTGATTCCAAATACAGATAAACCTCAATGCCGCAAAAAAGGTCGCTTAAACCAATTAGCCATCACCCGTCATTTATAACAGACTACTTTTATCCCGGAAAAGTACCCCCAAAGCGGTACTACGCGGGCGAACCAACGAGCAATGCTTAGTAAAAATAACTGTAACATAAATTCCACCCCTACTTTCCATTTCTGAAATGGGGACAGCCTTTTCTCCTAAAACTTTTAGACGGGTAACGTGAACGTGTTCCTAGATAACAGTTCAAATCAGTTGAATTATGCGTGAAAAAAGTTCTAAAATGTATCATTTTGTTTCTGGGTCGTGCGTCTAGACATTTTTATGCCCATCGTCAATTTTGGACGTTTGGGTCGGTCGGCCGCTATGTTTGGTCGCTATAGATGGTTTAAGTTTGTATCTGTTTCTAAGAGTAGACATATATAATACAGAAGTCCCATAATAACACCCGCCCTGTATTATATGCTGCCTATTTTTGTGTACGGGGCTCCTCTACAACTAAGAGGGTTCAGGCCTTAGTCCACCACGCTGGCCTAGTGCATGTTGGCAGACTTCACATACTTTCGAAGTTCTTTTTGGAGAATTCTCTGGTACGTAGATTTTATCTTGATGTTTTCCTTCCCCGCTAAAGCCAACAATAATTAATAATTGAAATCACATACACTATACTAATTTAGGTCTTCTTTATTTAATTACTGTGGACCTGCCGTAGCTTCGCAAGGGTAGCACTAATTATAATCTACTACCAGATGACTTTTGGTAATCTATTCGCTCATATATCAAACTTCAGAGAATGAACCGCTAGGTTAATCTGAAGTTTACCTAAAAATTTCACTAAAATCGTTCCAGCCGTTGCAGTCCATAGTGAACATACGTAAACACATTCATTTTTATATATATATAGATTTGAAAGAATAAACAATTTTACTCGGTCTGAGATGTTATTTGAATGATAAATGAGTCCTTCAGTAACGTAACTTTTATGTCGCGTTGAAAATTCCCCTGTTTTATCTAACGCATTTCATCCTATTAGAAGTACATTAAGATCACTCATTTAGACTTTTTCTGGAAAACATCAATCTTCCCGGCAATAGTAAATCCATTTGGCCGCGATCCAAGCAAAAACAATGGGAATCCTTTGTAAAAAAATAAAACTATTGAGCATTCAGACAAGTTATTTTCATGATACTGTTATTTGTTTGGATGTATTAATTTATAATTCTTTTCGAGACTTTTTGTTTTTAAATACTATGAAAATGATCAGTGTTTTGCGTTTATAAAGAGAAATATTGTCATAATAAGTCAAGTTGTTTTAGGTTCAAAAGCCTCCTAGCCAGTTTCGGCCACGGCGGACAATCTCAACGGAGATCAGCTAGGTACGCAGGAGATATTATAGCGCACAAGAGTGCGCGCAATACACAGGTGCACGCGCTTTTCCTTCACGCTCATAGTCCGGTGAGACGGCAATCCGACATGACCGGAGCGAGATTAGGCGCAGGAACAACGGCTTTACGTGCTTTCCGAGGCACGGGGGTATCACACCACCAACTTCCTGACTCCGAGCTGCAAGAGTAATTTTTAAGATGGAATAACCTAGTCACAATGTTTTTGGCTCGAGCCGGTATTCGAGCTCAGTACCTCTGCGCGCAAATCATACTCGTAACGCGTACGCAATACAACTACGCCATCGAGGCAGTCAATACTCAATATAGTGGGTTCAATATAGTCTTTATACTGTAAGGATTACTAACCGAAGATAACAAATAACTTCAAATTTTTACTGATGATACGCGAACCTTTAGAACGAAAACGACACATCTTAAATTTAGTTATTGTCGTAAAATTACTTATAACAACGTTCTCAATACAGCATTAGTTCAAACACAGCCATATTCAAGCGGGAACAGGACAAAACTGTTATATAGGTCCCTTTTTACTATATTTTTATAAAAAATGGACCAGTTTTAAGACATTTTATGACGATAACTCAGTTTTCGATTTTTTTAATTGTGTCGTTTTCGTTCTAAAGGTACTGGATAATATATTTTATGTCCTCCGGACACCGACCACCGTAGATAACCAGCCATAGTCGCTCAAGTAGGTTGCCGTTCCCAGATTAGCCTGTGAACATCCAGTTTAAACAGTCCGGCATAATTATTTCAACTGACGAGAGATGATTACTTGTCAGGCGACACTCTATCTGGATCCCTCTCCGCTTACGATAAGGTGCAGTGGAGTCACATGGACGCTAAAAAAAATGGAATTTATAGCTGATCAAGTATCAACTTGCTTCGTGCTCGATAGAATTTAATCCCTTTTGGCTATGAATTTTCAAAAATTCTTTCTTAGCGCACATCTGCGTTACATAAGGATCGTGTAGTACATAATCGTACACCTCTACAGTCACCGTTTGAACTATGTGGTATCTATAAATCGGTATTAAGAATTTTATTAAATATATAATATATATACATTTGTGTATATATTAAAGGTATTAAAGTAAGGGTTTTTAAATATTTACTCCTTATTTACCTAAAAGGGGTAAATTTATTTTACACTAGTAACATTATACAATGAGTTTCTAGAGTAGGTCTAATGAAATTCATTTTGTTTTATGCGGCAGTGTATATGTCGTTTTTTTTATGTCATTGAATGACGAGACGAGCATGCCGTCCGCCTGATGGTAAGCGATACGACCACGCATAAACAGTAAAAAAACATTCAGAACCTTGAGTGACAAAGCATTGTGTGGCATTAAACTGCGCTCGTCATCCTGAGACAAGATGTTAAGTCTCATTACAGTAGTTACACTAGCTACAATGTCCTTCAAACCGAAACACAATAGTGCATGCACACTGCTGCTTAGCGGTAGAAATAGACATTGCGGTGGTACCCACCCAAACGGACTCTTAGATATGAGAGACCTAACAACACCAGTATGTTTGGGTGTTTTCAGAAAAATTAAAAAAAATTAACTTTTATACGACCTCACACCACTTCGGTCCAATAAATGGAATTCTCAAATCCTAATGAACATTATAATATGATAACGTTTTTTTAATAAGGCCCACTATTCCTTATAGCTACGTTTAGAAATAGAACGCTTAATAAAGACGTTTTTAAATCTAAATTGTACCTCTATTTTTCTTCAATACTTCGAGAGTTCGTTTCAAGAAAATTCCTCTGTATAAATTTACAGGGATGACATAAAACTTGTTGTTAGTTGCCTTTTGATTTGTGAAGCAAGATAATCATAAAATAAATAACACGCTTGTTACACAGGGTACAAAGACGAGACGAAGTAGAGATCTAGTGTTTTATACTTAAGTGATCATATTAAAATTATCTTTCAAAGCCTTAGTATTCTGTATATAGTTCTTAGAGTTAAAAGGAATTAATACAAAAAGACAACACGCCTTTATCCTTGACGGGGCAGAGTTACCTCCAATCAAATCACCCATTTTTTACGGAGGACAGAAAAAAAGGGGTGTTATGAGTTTAGATGTGTATTTGTATGTCTGTCTGTAGCATCGTAGCTCTGAAACGAATGTACCGATTTTGATACGGTTTATTTGTTTGAAAGCTGATGTGATCGAGATGGTTCTTAGCTACGATTTATTAAAATCTCGTAAAAGGTATAATTAATAGGGAAATATTGATAACAAGTCTTTCAGGTTCGTGCTCCAAAATGTTTTAGATCATTTAATTTATAGCACAGACGAAATATATCTACGCTGTGGGGTCCGCAAAGTAGTATTGAATCGTATTTAATAAGTAATTTAGTTTGAACATGGGAATTATGTGAAATCTGCGACTTTACGCACGCGATTCATGACTGTAACCCGACAAGACAGCCACAAACATATCCCCGAGTTTTTTTGAACAAATTAAGGCTTAGTCAACTAAACTGTTTACATTATTACATAAAAAATCAAGACACCAACGATGTTGGTTTTCTAAAATTGTCCTGTTACAGTGTAACTAGGAAAAACCGATTTAATCCGCTCCTAACCAAACAATACCCGAATAAAACCGAATGGCCTTTTGTGGAATTATAATGGTGTTTACACTGGCAACTGCAAATACCCTGTACCTAACGTTATAATAAAATATCTGTGGGGCTAGGATGTGAAAAAAAGCACGATGCGTTTCCGCTTCGTTTTATTGTGATTGGTTGAGAGACTGACGTATCGGTCTCTCGATCAATCACAAACATCAAAATACCGATACGTCAGTGTCTCAACCAATCACAATAAAACGAAGCGGAGACGCATCGTTTTTTTTCACATCCTAGCCCCAATGATCCTCAGAACTGTGGTCACTTTTGTTACGAATTGACAAATCTTATCTGATTTCTTGGAAGTTGATTTTATATTTTTATAGAATCCTGAAAAAGAAACAGTCGAAAGCGGGAGTTCTTGGAAGTTTTTAAATAGTTTGGAGCCTCTTGAACCTCATTCTTCTCAAATCTGCCTTCTCATCTATTTTATCCCAATATGAAATGTCTGTAAGATATAACTGACTTAATTGGACTAATAATTAAGTATTCTCATGTATCTTTACTTGTCATTAGTGACATTATGTTCGCCCACGTAATATTAAGTATTTATTTTAATGTGCAATAGAAGTAATACAGAAGCACGTTGTAAAAAATGCGCGACAGCATCGCTGCAAAATTCGACCTCCCTAAAGCTCTTTAAATCTCGACTTTCCAATTCCATTTTCCTGTACTATATCTACACAATACTTCTCGTGCACTCCTCTAATAACGGTTTTGTTTAACAAAGAGCACAAGTTGTAATGAATTGAAAAACTTCGAAACATTCACAGAATTCGATTGGGTTGAGAACACGAGATATCCCAGTATTGTTGTGTTGTAAAACTTATTTAGTTTTTTTAAATCCTTATTGCTGGGTTGTTATGCTAGAAGCAGAATTAGGCACCCGTGATATGATACTTATTTGCCTCATGATGCAATTCTAAAAATTGGAGATCGCTTACAATGTACCAGTTTCAACCACGGGCAAGCCCAGTTGTTTTTTGGGGAGGCCAACGAGCATACAGTTCACCTGATGGTAAGTGATCACCGCCTGTCATGAACATCTGCAATGCCAGAGGACATAGAGATGCGTTGCCGGCTTTTTAGGTAGGAATACGCTCTTTTTTTAAATTCACCGTCGTCGTTATGGAGCTCTCATAAAAAGTCGGTTACCTGACCACGTTATCAAATTTAGTTTACCAAAATATTACCCCCCGTGATGGACGGCAGCGTATCTCACGCTGCCTCGGACACCAAGGGCGTCCTTCGGTGTACGGGGGCTTCTGAGCCCCCGCAACAACAGGAGAAGAACTGCAACAGAGGTACGCGCATAAAAGAAAAAAAAACACAATATTACAGACAGAGAAGGGACATAATGTACAGCAATAAAAGTTCTTCATCATCAGTCACATGACGTCTACTGGTGGACATAGACTTCCCCTAAATATTTCCAGATGGATCTGCCAAAAGCGCCCTGCCCTGCTCATATATTAATTAGTCTATTATATAAATCTGGAAATATAGAATAATCATACTAAATGGATGGAGTACTCAACCCGAAAACATGGTGAAAATTTCCAAAAGGGTCAAATAAATCATACCCTAATTTTACTAACAAAT
This sequence comes from Lapara coniferarum, assembly GCA_949316025.1. Lineage (NCBI taxonomy): Eukaryota > Metazoa > Arthropoda > Insecta > Lepidoptera > Sphingidae > Lapara > Lapara coniferarum. The sequence goes on along the minus strand of OX438934.1, from coordinate 14,681,141 downwards.
CCCCTCCACTGAATATAATTCATGCTGAACGTAATGATTAACCCTTCATGGCTCCGAGAAAGTCGATAGCCCATAATCAAACGGATCGGTACAAGAGACCCCCAACTTTATTTTGTAATAAATTACTCATGACAAATACGAACCCTTACTATTTTATCTCAATGTCCGTATGCGTAAGGATAAGGATTAGTGGATTAATGAAATAAATTCCTTTGCCTCCCATGCTTCTTGATAATATTTCCAGGAGATATCGGATTAACTTGTGCACGGTACCAAGAAAGGGATAAAATATAGAGATTGTGGTATCTCTGTTACTTGTAAATTGTAGGATATCTTATGCCCTTCCTTTTTTTCTATGTTTTTAGTAAGATATAGTCTGTTTAAATAAGCATCAGGTAATCAGCAGTTTGGAAGCATTTTAATATGTTTTTAATTAAAATTTTAAGTCTATAATTTAAAGAAATCTAAAAGCTATAAGTTTGATGATTGATAATATCGTAACGGTAAATTCTGTCAAGAGCGTGAATGTAGAAAGTTAATAAGCTATTTTTGCTATTAATTAAAAGAGTCAAAAAGCCTCTACCTATATGGCTATCAAAGCTGTCCTTCAAATGGAACGCCCATAATTGCAAAAAGGCGGATTCGCCCCCGTAGACGGAATAACGCCCGCTGACTATACATTTGTCCACCTAACCCTCACATCGCGGTACATTACAGTCCAAACCCTCCAACCGCATCTAACAGGGTACATAATACCAAGTAATAAGTATCAACAAAATCACAAAACAAATGTAATTAATAATACATTTTTAAAATTCTTACAACTGTTTAAGCCAATAAATGTTTATCCGAGTGTCAGGTGACTCTCAAGAGAAAATCTCAGACACAACACGGAGTGACGGTAGTGTCTCAGCAATTAGTGTAAACAGCGTCGACCTACAATCGCAAGGGCACTTCACTTTGCGCCGCTTGCGAGCGATCGACGGAGTGGCGAGTGGAAGCGAGGGCGATTCTGTAGATTATAGAACGTATTACGTACGTGGAGGGGAAGCCTATATTCAGCAATGGATTTCATGAGGCTTATGATGATTACGTAAGAAGAATAATATCCTCCTTTTTGAAGTCAGTTAAATATGGATTGCTAGATTATATAATTAAAAACGAAGTAGAAACGCTGACTACCTCTATAAAAGGTACGATACCTGAGGGATTTTCCAAGCAGCGGTAATTCAATAACCAAAATATTTTTAATTACCAATGGCTTACATTTTTTCTGCATCTTCTCATTTGATTACTTGGAGCTACTCCTAATAATAATGTTCACCAATAATTATCACTAATGGGACTCATACAAACGGTGAAATGTGGGTGCACTAGTTGCGCCTGTACCTACTCTTGTGGGAATAAAAGGAGTGCGTGTGTATGTGTGTATACCATAATATGTGTCATGTGGCCCAGTAGCTCATTATTTTCAGTAAAAATAATTTCAAATCCGCTATCTCTTCGCTTCTTTGTAAGGTAACTAACTCTTCGTCAGTAAATGTAGGGAGAGGCACTATAGTAACGTCTGTACGTTGCTAAGTTACTTTTACCGTGTACTGGCTTTCATTCCAAACATTCTATTAACAAAAACATTGACTAAACTAAATAGAAATACTAGTGTTTGATTAGATATGAGCGATGAACGTATAGAGACGCTCATTGATGAGTGTTACGAAAATGCGAATTAACGTTATTGATGTATTAAAAACCCTTAAAACATCAATGATTAACGTATTCTTTTTATATTTTCAATGGCATGTGAAGTCTGCCACCACACACTAGAATAAGAGGTTGTAGATATGTATTCCTTTTTCCGTATATTTTTAAAAAGGCATTTATTCTTTCAAGAATAGATGATATACTCGTTTCATCCTTATATTATACATATTATAAAACAAAGTTATTATAAAAGACATTAAAAGACTAATATTATCCCAATTAATACCTTTAAGACACTCAGCTCCAATATAAAATTATAAATTCAATATCCATAAAAATTAAATTACAACTTTGTCGCGAACAAAAAACGGCACCGTTTTAATAAAGGTAGTCTTAATACAGCTTTTAATTCTGCAAATAGATAAAAGATAATATCTAAGAAGCGCAGGATAAAAGAGAGAAATAAAATTATGAAAGGCATGCTTAAAAGAAGTTGTCAGGTGACAACCACAAGCCGGGCGCCTTGTTCTTAGAATAAAGGCTCACTGAATGTCGTGTGCGTGATGCTAGCACCACGTGTTATGTTTATCTGACATTTAATTAAAGAATAGTTTCATCTCGAGCAAACGGACTACTTTCTTATAACAGTGTGTATACTTAGATAAAATGATAGCTTTAAAATTGTTTTAAATTACTGTCTTACTACCTAATTTAAAATACGTGCTTTTTACATTGACTAGTCAAGCCCCGCTACGGACGTCGGCGTCCGAATATTTTCTCCATACATCTATATAAATATAAGCGGAGTTTGACGGGTTAAAAAACTCAAAATTCATGCATTTTAAACCGTACTATATCAAATTGTTGTACCTAAGTACTACAATATTGGTTGCTTTTTTACACTTAAATTGTTAAAGTAATTTCATTATCAGGTTCCATCTAGTATAACATTTTACTACACCAAAACATGGTTTAAAAAGCAGCTGTATTAATTAATAGCAACCACTAAATTAATGAAAAATTCATCGAATGAAAACTAACATCAGTTGATTGCCGGAAAGGCCGTTATTTTCGGCCTAAAAATCAAACCACATTTTAGATGTACAGCAATTTGTTCGATTGGTTTTGTTGATTGCCTTTACTTATGTAATTGTATGTACTCTACTAATTATATTAAATAACACCAAATGTTTGAGCTTATATATCAGCTAATGCATTTGCTGTTGATCTACGCAAATATTATACTAATTAAGGCTGTTTAAGGTCTAAATTTGTTAGTAAATTCACTCAGATACGACTTTAAAAATCTTCAAGTTATATTTCGAATTAATTTATTATATTTCGAATTAATTTCGCTCTTTCGTTAACACTTAATTGGTATTGTAGTACTTAACTGATGCAGTGTTGTACAAAGGTTAAAATGGTAATCAATCAAACAGTGAAATATTATTATAAGCATTTACAGTAATCTCAAAGTATTTTTTATTATTTTAAGGATATAGTACGCACCTGCCTGATATTATAATAATATAGATATTCACTTTATGAATGTTATCATATCAACTCTACGTTATTAATAGTTCAGGCCCGGTTGGCCCATTTAGGCTATGACAGCTCCTGTCATAAAAACGAAAATCGTCGTTCCTACCTACGCAATAAGGTTTTAGTATAAAAATAAAAATGAAACAAATGTCAGCTGTCAAACTCGCGGTACCACATAGGTGAACCCAAATTTTGTTAGTTTTTTTTTGTAGAAAACAAAAAAAAACTGTTGTTGTTGTTGTCCTTGTGTGTCAGTTAGCTTGTCAATTTTAGAATTTCGCTCTGATACGCCTATATTTTTTTTTGCTTCGAGGAAAACGTACTACGCTACTACCGCCCAGCCTTCGTGAAGGGTGACTGAGCGGTTATGTTAAGTTCAACGTACATTACGACCTGTCATTGAGCCGCCTGGAGAGATGGTAAAACTCTGATACACTTGATAGGATTTAATCTTCATTCAGAATGGATTGACAATTTTTTTTTTGTTTTTACTTAGGTCATGGAAGGAAACTCTGAAAATTTAATGCTTCAATGCTTTAGGCCATAAGTTCTCTTTTTCCAATATATTATTCTATAAAATAATATTTTTTTACTCTTTTTAAATTTATTCACCGAACTTCAAGCATGGAAAAATAATTATAAAGTGTTGCCAACCTGACGCACGAAGCTAAAAGATATCGGGTAATCCTGCATATTGCCCGTAATGAAGGTATATAATACCTAAGGTATTAATAAATATCTTTAAGAAAGCGTGGTTCATTAATAAGATTTTCTAACGGCTGTTTTGCGATATATATCCGAATGAGAACGAACATATACGTTATTTACGTCGTTATTTTTTTTTATAAGGGTATTTTGCTGTAGAGTCATATTTACACGTCAGAGGAATATATTATACAACTAGCTGCTGCCCGCGGCTCCGCCCGCGTTAAAAAAATTTTCCGGGATAAAACTCTCGCTTTATATTTTCCCGGGATAAAACGTAGCCTAAGTTACTTCTTATTATATCAGCTACCTGCCAATAAAAGTCTCGTCAAAATCGATCCAGTCATTTCAGATATTAGCCGGAACAAACAGACAGACAGACAAATATTGTAAAAAATGTTATTTTGGTGTATGTACCGTATATATATTCATATACATATAGTAAAAAACGGTTAACTCAATATTACAAACAGACACTCCAATTGTATTTATATGTATGTATAGATGTATAGACTATGCCGGACGTATACAAAGATTAGGCCTCATTTACATGAAGCAGTTATTATTTGAAATAATAATTTTTGAATATCTGTCTAAAGACTCATAGGTCTCGTCAAGGCGGGCGAGAATTGCCTCCCAAGTGCGCATGTTCACACGGGGTAACTTCTTCTAAGCAATAATCGCCTACGATTCTTCTTCTTAATCGTTTTCTTTATAAATAAAGGCTGTGTCCGTCTTGAAATGGTTTGATGGTGTCGATGACGAGCTGTTTCCATGCCTCCGTCTTCAGCTTTCCTAGGGACTGCCCTAACGGTACTTCCTATTACGACTGGGTAATAGGAAGTACCGTTATGGTTTTTATATGATCAGACCAGCGTGTATGTGGTCGCCCACGTGGTCTTTTACCATCATTTTTTTTTATTGTATCGAATGACGAGACGAGCATGCCGTTCGCCTGATGGTCAGCGATACGATCACCCATAAACAGTAGAAACACCATCCAGTACCTTGAGTTACAAAGTACTGTGTGGCATTCCACTGCGCTCGTCATCCTGAGACATAAGACGTTAAGTCTCATTATGTTCTGTAGTTACACTGGCTACAATGCCCTTCAAACCGAAACACAACAGTGCATGCACACTCCTACTTGGCGGTAGAAATAGACATTGCGGAGATACCTACCCAGACGGACTCTTAAATAATATGAGAGTCCTACCACCAGTACCACCATCTACTTTCCCTACAACCAACAGTTTTTGCAAGTTATCTGGCTGTCTTCGGGCGAGGCCAAAATAACTTAACACTCGTTAACAGCGTATTGTGGAGAGCCCAGTCTTGATCTTCAATCGGGCAAGGATGGACTTGTTGGCGCATCTTTCTATCCATGGAATGCATAACACTTACCCTACGATTATAACAATAATTGATCCGTCCAAATGAACCTAAAGCCCTCAAGATCTCGCCACACTCCTCATAAGTCCAAAAACAAAAATATTCATTTACTCAGGCCAGTTCTACACGAAGAGGGCAGGTGCGCCGACGGGCGTGCAAATAAACGCCGAGAATAAAACAGCAAGGTTTGCACACACAAAAAGTACGTGATAAAGGCTTTAGGTCGTGTTTTGATAGCAAATAGGGCCGTTTATGACCCCTAATAAGTTCCCGTTTTGTGCGATATTTGTTTAGGCCTTAATACTTTATTTTGCGAATGAGAAAAATGTTCGCAATAACCTATTGTGAGGATAAAGGCGATGCCAATTATGTTATGGTGTTGAAGAAATGGTTTCCTAGTTTGAAGTTACGTAGATAAAATTACAAACTGAATGGGATGGTATATCCTACTAATATTATAAAGGCGAAAGTTTGTAAGAATGTATGGATGTTTGGATGTTTGTTACTCTTTCACGCTAAAACTACTGAACGGATTTCGATGAAATTTGGCACACGGGTATGTCATGTCCTGGAATAACACATAGGCTATTTTTTATTCCGGGAAAACTTTTTAACGCGGGCGGAGCCCCGGGCAAAAGCTAGTAATCTAATAAAAGCTATAGCTTTCATTTATAACTTTGTTTAGTTTCAAAAGAGTTTTGTTATGACGTCTTTATATGAAGATGGAGGGGAAAAGGCTAAAGATCAAAGTCATTCACCAGTATACCTAGTTGGTTATCAAAGAAATGTGTATGAAAGTAATCGATGCTATTAATTTGAGGGTGGTATATAAAATAACTGAAAGTGGACGATAGCCTAGTTGGGAATGGAACGGTCTACCGAGACAATGTCCGGAGGTTCAAAACCCAAGGCACACACCTCTGACTTTTCGAAGTTATGTGTATTGTTTATCAATTATCGTTCGCTTTAACGGTGAAGGAAAACATCGTGAGGAAACCTACATGCCTGAGAATTTTTCATAAGAATTTCGAGGGTATGTGAAGTCTGCCAATCCGCACTAGGCCAGCGTGGTAGACTAAGGCCTAAAACCCTCTCAGTAGTAGAGGAGGACCGTGCTCAGCAGTGGGCAGTATATAATACAGGGCTGGTATTATTATTATATTATTATATAAAATAACTGCCAGTGGGTTGAATGAAATAGATATGACTATTCCTTCCTAATCTAAACGGTAGCCAAGATAAAATAATTTCATGAATTCTTGAATTAGAACTGACCATCCAAGCAACGAAATATAAAAAAAAACATTCATGCACTTTAATAAAATTCCGTAGATTTTTAACTGAAACCCTTTGCACGCAGTGAAGTGACTGGCACTCGCCGTGAGGTCACGTCGAGACGGCCTCAAAACGAGAGGGAAATTATACGTACCGTGCTTTTTCACGCAAATGGAACGAAATAAGATTTTATTTCTACGAATATGGAGGGTTCTACTTAGATAGACTATGTTGAATGAGATACGATTATGGATAGATTTTTTTTATTTTATATGTTTAGAAAAGGCTCTGGATGAATTTTATCCTTTGTTGCACGACAGACAACACATTTTTTTTTCCTAAATAAATTAGCATTATGAACAACAATAGTTTATTGTCATTGAAAAAAAAGCTATTAGAGTTCTACTATAGGCAAAAACCTAACCCATAATTCCCTAAATCGAGGAGATTCCCATCCCCATATCTTATCTTACTAATAAAATAAATGCGAAAGTTTGTGAAAATGTTTGGATATTTGTACATTTGGATGGTTTGTTAGAAATAAACGCAGAAACAGCTAAACGGATTTTAACGTAATTGGGCACACGGGTAGATCATATCCTGGAATGCCACTTTTTATCCCAGTAATTTGCTCCCTTGGCTGGCTCCCTAATAGATATTTTACATCTGATTCTTCAAGTAGACGGCGCTGGCGTCGAACTGAGTTTTATTTATTTATTTTTATTAGGTCTACCAACGGTTTCCATAGTATAACAATATGTTGGAATTATTAACATATATTTACTTAATCTAAAAGTGAAAAAACCAACTTACAGGTAAACACAGCGTGCATTAAAAATAAGGTTATAACTTAAACTAATTGACGATTACAAAAATGTGTTGTGCAATACAATAAATTAAATATAAATTAAAAAAGAAAAGAAGAAGAGTCTTAGGGACTTTAGTAGCGAAAAAGGCTTTCCACGCGGGCGAAACCGCGAACAACACCTTGTGTATAATATAAAGCCAGGATAGTCCAATGCGTGCTCACATGCCGCTAGGACCTCATCTGTCAGAATTTATGAGTAAACGCAGATATGGTTGTCCTAGGGGCGGCTGCGGACGAGAACTTAGATACTCTTAGTCCGAGGAAGCCCGCAGCCGTCCCTAATGCGCTGAAGAAGGCCACCGCGGAGTTTTAGTTGGTATGCCGTGCGGTGTACATAGGTTAGGGACTCGGCTCAGCGGCTCAACGCTGGGTCGTAAGGCACGGTGAACCCAACATAACCGCTCAGTCGCCCCCCTTGAAGGCTGGGCGGTAGTAATAAGTCACTTGCTCAGTGAAAACAAAAAAAAGATATGGTTGTCTTAGACTTTGGGTACACTAGCAATTTCTAAAACGTTAAAGTTAGAAATCTAACGTAAACAAAACCTAAACCTTTTACCGGTGGTAGGTCTCTCATATGTATGTCGTCTGGGTGGGTACAATCGCAATGTCTATTTCTACTGCCAAGCAGCAGTGTTCATGCACTGTTGTTTGCTTCGGTTTGAAAGGCATTGTAGCCAGTGTAACTACTGGACATAATGCTACTTAACATCTTATGTCTCAGGATGACGAGCGCAGTGGAATGCCACACTGTACTTTGTAACTCAAGATGCTGGATGGTGTTTCTACTGTTTATGGGTGGTCGTATCGCTTACCATTAGGCGAACGGCATGCTCGTCTCGTCATTCAACGCCATAAAAAAAACCCAACGTACTAAATAAAATGTGTAGGTATAAATCGTCAATACCATTCCAAAGAGATATACAAATGCAAATCCGATCAAAGAGCATCATTATCGTTCCCACCTCAAAAGAATAAAATAAAACCAAAGTTCGAACAGATTATGCAAAATCGGATAGCAAAAAATACCTAACACCAACACGGCCGATACCCGAAATAAATGTAATCATGACCAGCACAATAATCATTTGAATACAAATGTACTGATTTTGTGGGCAACATTTATTTTGTGGTGTACCTACCGATATCGGCCGTATTGCTTTAAGGCGTAATCACACTGAGTGCGGAAGCCTACTTCTTTGTTTATAAGCATATTTCAGCAGAAGCATATTTCCAACTCCTCCCTATCTTTCTATATGATTAATTTCGTTGCGGGATTAAGACAGACTAGTGTTCCCTGAGACTCGCCGAGCTTCACCGCTCGGTGTCATAAAATGCGTGCCATTACCGATCCTGGCTTACAGGAGTTGTAGTGGCGGGTGTGAGGGCGGGATAGTCTCTGTTACTTCTTTGTTTAGTTATATAGCGGACTAGCGGATAGCCAGTAGGGGTCTACCGCATCGAACCTTCGAATATCAGATATCTGACTTTCTTCGTGAAGGTCAGATTAAAAGTACCCTGAACCGGCGGGAATGCATGAAAAGATTGGTGAAGGTGGAGAAAGCGAGAGAAGTATGCCAGAATCGGACCAAGTGGCAATCCATAGTCTCTGCCTACCCCCATGGGATAGAGGCATTATACTATGAATGTATGTAATTCATTGTACATCAAAGAGTTTTTAAAGCAATGTAAAAGGTATTTTGCAAATCGATAATACTTTCTCGTAATCTATACTTAAAAAGTAAAGCACCTTTCTCATTTTATTTAAAAAATCATAAGAATAACTGAGTAATTTCGATACAAAGACAATTTTAGTTTCAAAGCTTTTATTTTTGAAACAGACTAAGTCGGGTTTTATCTTTATCCAACTACAATAACCAGCGTTCATGAACCTATTTACGTGCAGTTTTTCAAACATAAGTTTACGCATTAACATATTGGGAATGGGAGTCGTTAACGTTATTCGATTTACATAGATTACAAAAAGTAAAGTTGGTTCTGTTTATTAGACTTTCTTGTGTTACTAATTTCATGTACATTTTTAAAGTGTTTTACTTGGTTAGTAATTTATACGTAAACTAGAATGTTCACCTTTTGTGAATTTATTTATAATAATGGGACAACAAACAGTTACACAATATGTGTTAAATCTTATGAAATACATGTTACTGCCTCAAATAATAAATGTGTAACCCACAACGTTATCCTCAAATTAGTTTTAAGACAAATTGTCAATTGATAACTTTTAAAAACGATTGCGAAGGTTGCTTAGTATAATATTATATTACTAATATGATGTATCGGTAGTAGAATTAAATTACATTGTTTTGATTATTTGAGTCTAAAGTGGTGAGGTTTTCAGTATTCTCTTAATTGAGCTTTTAAAATGGTTTGAACAACGTTGTAAATTATTTCACTTTTCATTCCATCTACAGTGACAGCTACTATCCATATCTGAAGTAATGGTTACTTAGGTTTTCATAGTGCATAAAACTCAGGAATCGGAAGAGCAATAACTATTGACGCCATCGTTAGAAATGCATCTTTATGAACTAAGAAAGAATAGCATTCTTAAACAATCATTCTCTACATACATACAGATTCACGCATTTATCCCATAGTGGTAGACAGAGACTAATGAGCGCCACATGCTACGACTGCCTCGGTGGCGTAGTTGTATTACAGTACGACTGCAAAGCTGAGGTCTCGGGTTCGATCCCCGGGTCGGGCAAAGTGATATTGAGTTTTTCTGTCCAGTATCAGCCCGGAGTCTGAAATTTGTGCCCGATATGGCGATAGGCTCGCCCCCTATCACATCATGGGACGGAATGACGGCGAAAAGTGGGTGCACTAGTTGCGCTTCTGCCTACCACTTCGGGGATAACAGGCGTGAGTGTATATGTATATATATATACATGCTACGATCTTGACACACCTCTTTCGACTCTTCCACATACATAGTTCTTCCCATACATTTTCCCAGTTAAAGGTACTCCTGATCTGCCCTTTTCGGAGATCATAATTTATTTGATCAGAGAACGTTCTCCTCGGGCGTCCTTCCATCCGTACCATCTACATTCGCTCGAAAAATACCTTTCGTGATCCGTGTTTCATTCATCCTCTCCACGTGCCCAAACCATCTCAGCAAACTTCTTTCATTCTTAGTCACCACATCATCCTTCAACTTATATCGTTCTCTTATCATACTATTCCTCATGCGATCAGCAATGGTGACTCCACATATTATACTCCGTAAGGAGCGCATTTCCACCGCATTTATTCGACTTTCGTGCTTCTTTTGCCAAACCCAACATTCGCTTCCATATATAAGCGTCGGCACCAGCACACCATTGTGAAGAGCATCATCATCTTATTTCTATATCTAACTATTTAAATGTTCAAGCTCCGAAAATCTTCTTCTTCAGTCTATATGTTCACCCAGTGCTGAGTGTAGACCTCTTGCATTGCACAGCATGTTATTCTGTCCAGGTCAGTTCTCATCCAGCTTCTCTCCGCCACGTGAACCAGATCGTCGATCCATTTCACCAAAGGCCTGCCACGGTTTCTGTGAACAGTACTAAAAATCTTAGCATTTAATTAGAACTCGACTAACAATAAACAGGTATGTAAGTTGTCGTAAACGTTATGACTTGTTTTTCATTTAAATTAAGCAGTAAACAATATCTTTCAACAATAAAACTTTACAAAGACAAGATACAAATGACCCCGTGTACAAGTTTTATTAAACTAAAGAGTTATTTTGGCAACCGCATAGATCAGTGAACTTTTCATTTCGCAATATGTTTTTCGTGAACTACTATTAAATTATGTTGCAGATGCAGGACATTGACTTCGGATGAAATGTACTGTTCAAGAAAACTATATGAGAATATATTTAAGAAGGAAAATTACTCTGGATGTATTAAGAGAAACTGAGTTATGACCATTAGAAGATTTATTATTTGATCTAATTATAAAAAAATTAAATTAAAATTTAAATAACCCCCGACACAAAAAAGCTATAAAAAGTAAAATAATAATAGTGTCTTTGTCGTTTAAGTACCTAGTAATATTTTGACCCAACCGTCGTCGCGTCGAGGGACCGCTAAAGAAGTATTTTCATCTCCCTGGTCCGGAGTTCGGTCCCCCGACGTGAGGATGCTTGTGTCAAAATATTACTAGGTACTTAAACGACAAAGACACTATTATTATTTTACTTTTTATAGCTTTTTTGTGTCAGGGGTTATTTAAATTTTAATTTAATTTTTATTTCAAACTTTTTAAATTACTTTATTCTCCATCCTGGGGCCTTGATAATCAACTATCTATCACCTACTCGTTGAGCCCATCCTTATGAGCCCAAACACACTATATCTGCTATAAGTTGCTAAGGAGTTGGGTATCCCGCAGACTACTTGATGCCGCAGCATCAGCTCATGTTTACAAATATATTGAATGTCACAGTACACCAAATTTAAAGTCAATCGGATTTTTTAAGTTGCAAATGAGCTGATAATCCTCAAACGCCTGAACAGATCTTCATAAATTATAGCTAAGAACCATCGCAGTCACATCAGCTTTTAAACAAAAAAAACCGCGTCGAAATCGGTCCATTCGTTTGAGAGCTACGATGCCACAGACAGACATACAGATACACAGATACACACCCTAAACTTATAACACCCCTCTTTTTTGTCGGGGGTTAAAAATAGTGCGTCCAGTGGACGAAATTCGGCCGTCGAATTTAATATATTATTGTACATACATTTTATTTTTCTTCACTCTTCTATATGAACTTTAATTATGCGAAATCTCACACTCCGCGTAATGTGCTTAAAAAGGGGTACAAAGTATATTCTTCACGTAAACTACGTACAAAAGTTAAATTACATTTGACGCTATACGTATAACAAATATCTTAGTAATTTATTATGTGTGTGTGTGTGTGTGTTATTAGTTGCGCCTCTACCTACCCTTTCAGTTATAAAAGGCGTGAATGTGCAACTTTATTTCAATTGGCTGCTAAAACAAAGCTAAGCAAGGTCAAAGAAAACTATAACATTGTTAACACTATACATTCGGATGCACTGTGCATCCTCACAGTATTATTTGTGAATACTGGTGTAAGAGTACACACAGCATAGCTACTTCCAACATCATCAGCTACCTGGACAGCACGTGAGACGCAGGTATCCTAGGTTTTAAAGCTAAGTAGTTTTGGCTGGCACCCTTCCAGAGCTGTAATAACTGCATAACAAATAAGTGCTGTGTACAACGCCTCCGCAACTTTGTTGAAGAAATTCAATTTCGTATGATGCAATCGCTGTCTTGTTTGGGTGTTAAATATGTTTTTGTGGAATTGAAACTGTGACCTTAATGATCTTTGGTTTATTCTTAGCTTTTAACAGCTGAGCTAGGACTGCTAGGAACTCTTTTAGCGATTATTCTTTTACTTGTGTTAACTGATACACCAAATGCCATATTATGGCGACAAAGATCTGTCAATATTTCGTTTTCATCACGAAGAAATTCTTCCTCCGTGGTTTTCATAGTCACTATGAAATTGAAAGTGGATTCTTTTATAAAATACACAGTCACGCCCTTCATCCCCGAAAGGCAGGCAGTGATGCAACTAATGCGCCCACTTTTCGCCGTGCGTCCCATGATGTGATAGAGAGCGAGCCTATCGCCATATCGGGCACAAAATCCAGACTCCGAGCTGATACTGAATAGAAAATCTCAATACCACATTGCCCGGCCCGGGGATCGAACCCGAGACCTCAGCTTTGCAGTCGTACCATAATACAGCTACGCCACCAAGGCAGCTATATAACACCCAAACTTATAAATTTGTTGTCTTCAGTCATACCAAAAAAAAAAATTCATATTCATATTTCTGTCGCATCATTTAGCTCTGCAACCGTATGCCAGCGTACGTGTTTCCTGTTTCCTTCGACTTAGGGTCCTTCAAGCGGAGCGTGAAGAAGCAATTAAGCAGGCCGGCATAACTGTGCCCACCGACCAGGGAAGTTTATCTCTTGCCGGTCGACATTATTTTGAGCTTCACTTCATTTACCATCAGGTGTAGTGAAGCCACTTTGTCGAGCTAACGATAATTTTTTTTTTTATTATTTATGTGATTCAACCTTTGCTATAAATTACCGTAACTCGTACAATGTTATTCATCATCATCATCATCATCATCAGCCACATGACGTCCACTGCTGAACATAGGCGTCCCCTAAACATTTCCAGACGGACCTGTCAAAAGCGGTCTACAAATAATGGTCTATTTTCATAAGATATACGAAACTACACTAAAACCACTGTATTATTCGTACAAATCTCCAATTCTCTTACTCCGGCAAAATTACTGTTAATCATTACTAGGAATACGGCGGCGAACTGGAAACTATGATTAAAACGTGCATGTTATTTTAGCGCTTATTTCGTTAGTACAAGGCGGAAAATTCAACGGAAATTATCCTGATTATTTTAAGTCTCACAAAACGTAACTTCAGGTGCTTCTACGAGTTGGTTGTGTTGAAAATCACATTTCTGTACAAATTAATGATCATACATTTTGTTTATTTAACATTGGGTTAATGGTGTACGCTATAGGCCCTTATTTATTTCTTGGTTCTTTAATAAATATTACCAAATAATTTCTAGTTTCAGAGAAATCACATATGTCAGCAATCGGTATTTGTCTATATCTGAACTAATTTATTTATACATCCCAGCTATTATTTATACAACATTATAAAGAGGAAAGATTTGATTGTTTGTTTGCATTGAATAGGCTCCAAAACTACTGGACCAATTTGAATAATTCTTTCACCAATATAAAGCTACATTACCAGCGAGTAACATAGGCTGCATTTTATCCCGGGGAAATATAAAGCGGGACTTTTACCCCGGAAAACAACAGAAGTCTAAGTAGTAATTTACCATACATCTGATCTTCCATGTCGCATGCAGAAGTTGCATTGCACCGAGATGAAGATGCTACACCGGATTTACCTTACACGGTTGGGTTATCTTAATTTGCACTTTAAGAGGTTTAATTGCAACAATTCTGGTGCTTACCATCAGGTGAGCGTATTGCTTGTGTCTTTTAGTTCTATTAATATCTACTGAATAGAACACTTACTTCTTACTCTTAAACTGCCTTAGTGGCGTAGTTGTATTGCGTACGCGGTACGACTATCGCGCTGACGTCTGGTGTTCGAAACTCGGAGTCAGACAAAGTGATATTGGTGCTTTTGCTCAGTGTCAGCCCGGAGTTTGGAAATGTGCCGGTAAATGGTGATACGGCTGTCCTTATTACATGAGACCTAATGTAAATGGCTAAATGTGAGTGTTGCACTTGTACCTACCCTTGAAAAGGAAAATAATGATGCTATGTATGTAAAACTCTTAATAGAAAACTCAGTGCTTAGACTCTAAGACATCCTGCTATAGCTTATGTGAGCACTTTGAAATTTTTGGGAATTTGGATGTGGACCTTTAAATTTCATGGTGCACACACTAGTTAAAAATGATTCCCATTGTGTACTCACAAGTCAATGACAGTTGATGTATCAGTGTACCTGTCTTTAAATACAGTCACAGTCACAGATCGTGCAGAGAGTCACAGACGCAATAGAGCCAAGAATCGCGCGATAGTCGTACCGCGTACGCAATACAACTACACCATTAAGGCAGTTTAACCTCTTGCGTACAGAGCGCTGGCCACACTGGCGCAAGCGCAATTTTTCGCGTGTCTGTCAACACGCGAAAATCGACCTACACGCACACACATAAGGCGCGTCAACACGCACACATATCGAGTTTGACAGCTGTCAGACCGGCCCGATTGGGCCGGTCGGGGCTCGAGAGGTTAAGAGTAAGAAGTAAGAGTTTTATTCAGTAATCCCGAATCACCGACGGACATCCCTTGTCAACAGTCATTAAGTTTATAATAAGCAACGGACAGCACACAGTATTTCCTCATTTAATTTCATTCCAAGGGGGCAGCGGTGGCAGTGACTAATTAATTTACGCCCTAAGTTCCTCGACAAACAGACGCCGCAGAGGCTAGGGCTGTCGCCTACACGCGTTTAATTGAAAAAAACTCGGTGTGAACGTGCCTTAAATTATGAGCTATTAATTGTAGTCTGTGGTTTTCGTTTCTGTGAATTCGTTAATGGTGGTCTGTGACAGTGGCGCGAGGAGGTGGGACGCGGTCCGAGCTGCATTTTTAGGGAGTGGCAAAAAGGGTAAAATCCTTTTACATGTTTTAAACTTTCGTGACGGGGGAAGTGTCCACACGTGACTCTTCTTTGACCTTTTTTGGTGCCATGGGGCGGGAAGACTCCACGCCACTGGTCTATGATATAAGAAAGAAAGTTTATTGCAGAAACAAGAAAAATCCCACACTATAAGTGCATAAATAATTGCACCAACAATGGGCTTTCCATTCAGCTATACGGGTCATTTTGACATTGCGTTAATAAATGAAACCACATACTCGTCTTTGCCTCTGCTAACATTATGCCAAAAATCATCCATGAGAAACGAATATTTTCACCAGAAATCTCAAATTAACTTTCCTGATTTTTTTATCATTTTTAAGTTTAGTGCGAATATGGCGTGTGCGTGAGTATTTTTCTGACTGAATGTATGATGTTGCCGCTGCGACTCATCCTCTTAGACTAGTAGTAGTGGCATGAGGGCATGTAAACTTATAGTTACTTTTTATTGATATTTATTTTGTTCGAAACTTGCACTTTTTTATTTTACATCTATGGTTAAAATAACTTAATGGAAAACGTTATTTTCAACGAGATAAGTATGTGGTTTCATTTATTAACGCAATGTCAAAATGACCCAGTATAAGACGAGAGATGTGTAATCGTATTTATGAACGGCTTTGAGAGGTTTATGTTTCCTCACAGTGTAGTTAAGGGTTCATAATCTGTTTTAGCGATATTTTTAGCGATTATTCCGAGACATATTTTTTTTATGGCGTTGAATGACGAGACGAGCATGCCGTTCGCCTAATGGTAAGCGATACGACCACCCATAAACAGTAGAAACACCATCCAGCATCTTGAGTTACAAAGTACTGTGTGGTATTCCACTGCGCTCGTCATCCTGAGACATAAGATGTCTCATTACGTCCAGCAGTGACACTGGCTACAATGTCCTTCATGTACAGGACCGCTCTGATATGCGGGTCTGTACTGGAGACTGTGCTAGTGGATTGTATCTGTATGTACTGTACGTGTATGTGATGTGAGTGTGTATGTATGTGTCTCCTGCTATTTGTTTCGAAAGAAACAACAGGCGATCGTTTCGAGAGAAACGGTGGGGGCTCGTTTCGAAAGAAACGATTAAGAAACAATATCAAAGAAACAGTGAAAGAAACAGTATTTATTTATAAACATGACATGACACAATAATAATACAAAAGAGAAACAAACAATAAAATCAGAAAAGAGCAACTCAACCGCCGACAGTCTTACCAGTGTACAGTAGAGCTCCGCCGTGCTGAATGAGGTAAAAACACCTCCTTATATAGTCGCGAGAGCTCCGTCCCGCTCCCACACTAGTGCTGTTTCAGGTAGCGTGGTTGAGCGGAACGGAGCTATAAAACTGAGAGAGGGAGAAAGACTGTCGGCGGTCTCATTGAACACTATTTACACGTTTTAACTATTTTAACACTTTACAATAAGATAATGTCTTTAACATTTTACGCTGCACATTTCTCCCGCCGTGCGTCGTCGCTGCCGCTGTCGCGATGAGGCAGAATCTCGCTCGGTGCAGCTCTGGACTCCACAGGCAGGATCACCAGTTTCTTCGTCGGCCTTCTCAGGACGCCGCATTTGGTGCGCACGTCAGCTGTCCGCACCACGCCGTCTGGCCCCGGGAACGTCTTTACGACGATCCCCCGTGGCCATACGTTCCGTGGCAGCGTGCCGTCGGCGATGAGGACGAGTTGCCCGACGCTCAGCTGTGCGCCTCTACTGTGAGGCTCCCGCCGGTGCTGGAGCTCCGGCAGGTACTCTCGCACCCAGCGAGACCAGAATAGGTCTGCCAGGCGCTGAGAAGCCCGCCAGTGGCTCCGGCTCACCATGTCGGCGTCGTCGAACTCGCCCGGGGCCGCCAGGTTGGCGGGCCCACCGAGCAAGAAATGGTTCGGTGTCAACGCCTCCGGATCATTAGGATCGACGGAGACGTGGGTGAGTGGCCGACTATTGACCACGCTTTCGACCTCGGCGATGAGGGTCGCCAAGGTTTCTTCTGAGGGATGGCGCTCGTGCAGCACCGCTGCGAGCGATGTCTTGACACTTCTGACTAGGCGTTCCCAGGCGCCACCCATGAAGGGCGCACTGGGCGGGATATAGCGCCAGCTGATGGCGCGACGGCTCGCATCCTTGGACGCGGCCGCGTCCATGGAGCGCCGCAGCTCCCGATCGGCGCCCTGCAGGTTGGCGCCGTTGTCCGACCACACCTCGGTCGGGGCTCCGCGCCGGGCGATAAAGCGTCGCAACGCCATGACGGCAGAGTCAATGGTGAGCGAACCTGTAACTTCCAAGTGAACAGCACGGGTGGTTAGGCAAGTAAATAGAGCTACGTACCTTTTCTGTGTGGACCGTCCTACGGTCACAGTGAGGGGGCCAAAGTAGTCAAGTCCCGTATACGTGAATGGGCGCTGGTGGTGAGCCACCCTGCAGGCCGGATGGTCGCCGGTGGCCGGTATCGGAGGCGATGCTTTCTTCAGACGACAGCGGAGGCAACTGTGCAGCACTGCCTTCACGGTTGGTCGCGGTCGTATCAGCCAATATCGTTGTCTACATTCGTTGAGGGTTGCTTCGACACCAGCGTGATGGAGGAGGCGGTGCACACTGTCGACGTACAGTCGGGCGACGGGGTGACGTCCGTCGAGCACCGCAGGCCTCTTCGTATATTCGGGGATGTCTTCGGCTGCCAGGATGCGTGACTTGATTGTTAAGACTCCGTTGATCATCTCGAGTGATAAGTTTCGTAGGCGACTCTGCGTTGATGGGACTCCGCCGCCGTTCATGGCCTTGATTTCTTCAGCAAAGCTATCCTGTTGGCTCATGCGCACCAACAACATCTCGGCTCGGCTCAGGAGGGCGTTGTCCAGTGGCAGGTATGTTTCAACGGTGTCTTGATTCTGTCGCGGGCGTGCTTGCGGCGCCTGGGCGCGCGATGTCCGCGACCACTTCGTGTCTGTTTCTTTAACGCGTCTGTTTCGCTTGTGGTTCACTGATGCGGTCGCACGCCGGCACACGTCTATGAATTGGAGTACGCGTGCAGTAGCTCGGAGGAGGTTTTCCCATTTGGAAAAACGTTCGGCGTTTGGGAGAGCCGCCGCGAGTGGCCGGTCCGGTTGGCTTTTCGCAGCGAACACTCTCTCTTCGCCGGTGCCGGTTGGGCGATCTACTGTACCTGGAAGGAATGTTACTGTCCCTAGCGGTTGAGTTGTTAACATGGAGCCCAGTGGATCGCCTGTTGTTTCAGTCGGGTGTGTTACTGTTAGTGTAGGGTGAGTTACTGTCTGTGTAGGGTGAGTTACTGTCTCTGTCGGCCACGTGGTCGGATCGTTCTTTATGAAGCTGGGTCCGGTGTACCATCTGTGCACGCTGCTCAGGTCGCTGGGTGTGTCTCGTGTGGCGTCGTCCGCTACGTTCATCTTCGTGGGCACCCAACGCCATTCTGTTATCTTGGTGTTTTCTTCTATGGCTGCCACGCGATGTGCGACGTATGGACGATAGCAGCGGGCTCCGTTCCGCAGCCATGCGAGGACCGTCTTGCTGTCCGTCCAGAAGAATTTTGCTTCCGGCTTGCGATCGTGTTCTTCTATGACGGCGGCTGCCATTCGACTTCCCATGACTGCGGCTTGTAGTTCGAGCCTCGGGATGGACATCAGCTTGAGTGGAGCGACGCGGGACTTCGCCATGATGAGTGAAGTTTCGATACTGCCGTTCGGATGTGTTGCTCGCCAGTACAGGGTTGCTGCGTACGCGACTTCGCTTGCATCCACGAATGTGTGTAATTCGAGGCGAGTTGCTTGTGTATAATGTGTGTAACAGCGGGGTATCTTTATGTTGACCAGGCGTTGCAGCTGATCGATCCAATCTTGCCATCGTGGTCGCAGATCTTCGTTGATGGGCTCGTCCCATCCCGTGCCTCGTCGCCATATCTCTTGTAGCAGTTGTTTTGCTTTTGACGTGACTGGCGCGGCGAATCCGAGCGGGTCGAAGAGAGACATCAGTATTCGTAAGACTTCTCTTTTCGTCGGTGCGTCGTTGGTGATGGCGTTGTTCGGTAATCTTGCCAGATCGAGGTTGAAGGTGAGTTCGTCCTCGGCGCACCGCCAGACGAGGCCGAGAACCCGCTCGGTTGTCGTACCGTCGCGTAACTGTGTTTCTTGTTTGTCTGCAGATGTGGCGAGTGCGCGACGAACTTCTGGTGAGTTGGAGGCCCACTGTCGTAGTTCATAATGGGCTTCTCTGTGTATGTCTCGTACCTCGATTGCTGTTTTGATGGCTTCTTCTGTCGTCGGGAAGCTCTGTAAGTAATCGTCGACGTAATGGTTTCTTATTATTGCGTCGCATGCCGCCGGATTGCTGTTTCTGTGGTTTTCGGCGTTGATGTTTTTCACGAAAATCGCCGTCGCTGGTGATGATCGCGCTCCGAATATTAGCGAGGTCATTCTGTATTCCTTGACTGTGGCGTCGCCTCGCGCGTCGCCTCTCCATAGGTATCGGAGCGCTTCTCTATCTTCTTGGCGGATTTTCACTTGCATAAACATTTCAGATATATCCGCTGTGACTCCAACGGCGTGTTGACGGAAGCGCATTATCACCCCAGGTAACGACTGGATCAAATCAGGTCCGGTGAGTAGTCGGTCGTTGAGTGAAACGCCCTGGGTTCTTGCTGCGGCGTCGTGTACGACTCTCACTTTTTCGGGCTTCATGGGGTTGATAACGGGGAAGTGTGGTAAGTACCAAGTGTTGTGTTTTTGTGTGTTCGTCGGCGCTTCTTCGGCATATCCTTTTGTTATGAGTGCAGACATCTGTTCGTTGTATTTTGCGCGGAGTTTCGGGTCCCGATCTATTCTTTTTTCTGTGTTGAGAAGTCTCTTGAGGGCGTTCGTTCTGTTGTGGGGCATGGGTAAGCTTGAGTCATCCCACAGTAAGGCTGTTTCGTAATGGCCGTCCTCCCGCCGGTGTGTGTTCTCACGTAGGATATTGAGGGCGCGTTGTTCGGGATCACTTCTCGGTTTTCTTGGTTCTATGGTGAGTGATTCTATCGCCAAGTAGTGTCGCAGCTGTTCGTCCATGTCGTCTTCGGTACATCGCAGGTGGTTCACGTACCGTATGTGTTGTCCCAACGAGCGCGTTCTTGCTCCGTGAAGCACCCATCCGAGCGGTGTAAGTGATGCGACGGGTCGATCTCTGTGTCCGCGACGTGTTTCTGTTGCGAGTAATAGGTGCCAGTTGTCTTGGCCGATGAGGACTCTGGGTGTGCCTGTTTCGTACTTCAGTTGCGCCTCGATGTCCGCTAGGTGTGTGCAGTTTGCCAAGTCCGCGTCGGATATCTTCTGTGGTGTGACGTTCAAACCTTGTATCGTGTGCGCTTGTACTGTGTATTCCTTGCCTGTTCCCCGCAAGGTGAGCGAGACACGTTTCGAGTTTGAGGCTTGCAGTTTTGCGTTTCCGATCGCTTCGATGTGCAGTGGCTCGCTGCATCCTTTGGATCCCGTTCGCTCGGCTATGTCCGCGTCGACCAGAGTCACCGTTGAGCCGTCGTCCAAAAGGGCGTACGTGTTCACCACGCCGTCAGGGCCGGACACACAAACGGGTAATATCTTGAGATATGTTTGAGACTTGCTTGTAGACCACGTGCTGGTGACCATTTCTGTCTTGAGTTCTTTTGTTGGACGACTGTCGAAGTGTAAGGTGGCGTGATGTGTTTTTTGGCAACCATCTACTCCGCATTTCGTTGGTTGGCATTTGTGTCCTCTGCTTCTTTTTTGTAGACACGAAAAACACAGATACTTGTTCTTTGCCATACGCCATCTTCCATTGTTGTCTAACTCGTTGTATTTGTGACATTTATGCGTGTCATGTCCAGACTTGTCGCAGGCGGCGCAGACCTGTTCACTGTCGTCCTTTGTTACTGTATAAGTTTTCTGTCTGCGTGCCATCTTGGCTCTTTTCGACTCGGGGTCCGCGATGCTCGTTGTAGTTTCCGGTTGCGCGTATGGACCGCATTTTTCTGCCTCTTCGTTGGCGAAGCGCGACAGCTTCACCAGGTCCGCTTCGTCTTCTGTAGTAGCTGCGGCGAAATCGAACCATCTATATCGGAGGGCTGGCGTAAACTTGTCCACTACTGTTTTCGTCACTTCCGGGTTGAATAGATAATAGTTTTTCTTGAGCATCTTCAGTGTTGCCACGATGTTTGATACGCGGGTTGCAAAGGCGCAGATGTCCCGTGGCGTGTCCGTGAGTCGCGGCAACGTGCGCAGTCGTTCCAGCTCCGCGATGGCGATTGCGTCTGGGCGTCCGAAACGAGTTTCTAATGTGTTCATTATTTCTTGTGTATGCGCGCCGAATATCAACAGGCTTTCCACCGCTTCCTTGGCTAGTCCCTTGAGGCTGCGTCGCAGGCGCGCGATATTTTCTGATTCTGTATAGGCGCTCTTCGAGTCCGTAAACGCTGCTTTGAACAGTAGCCATTCTTGGTGCGCTCCGGTAAACTGTGGAAGTTCGTGGAAATGTCGGTTCATAGGGTGCGGTGTTTTTGCGGCGAGAGCGATTGCGGATGCGAGTTCGCTCAGGTTGATTGTTGTGGGCGCGATTTCTTGACGCGGTGTGATCGCGTTTTCTGTTTTCTGTAGTGGTGCAGGGTGCGAGACTTCTTCCTGTTTCTGTTCGTCAATCGCCGGAGTCCGTTGTTGACTGTTATTCAACCATTCGGTGACTCGATTCGCCGTACGTTGTTCAGACACGATCGAGTCGTCGCTGTCGGATTCGGATTCGGCCTCTATTGCTGCGATGCGAGCACTTGTGAGCTCAATCTGTAGTCGGAGAAGTTCTTCCCTTGCTCGAGCCAATCTCGACGTGCGTTCGGACTTTTTCCCGCGTCGTGATTTGCTTCGTTCTGTTCGTGGTTGGTTCGTATCCGTGACAGCGGGGTTCGTGGCCGTCATGGCAACTTCTGTTTGGACGGCGGGGTTCACAGCTGTCGTAGCGGCTTCTGTTTGGACTGTGGTTTCGTTCACTGTTGCTTCTGTTGTTCCGGTTTGTTCCGTCGTTCGGGTTATCTCTGTCACGGTAGCGCTTGTGCCCGTCGATTCTGTATTGCCCGTGGTCGTTGTTTGGCCCGTGTTTTCGGTGGTTGCAGAAGCGCTGTAAGAACGACGACTCGCTCCGTATTCGTGACGAGATCTTGTAATCGGCATCTTGCTGTGATATTTCTTCTTGCTTCAGTGATCCGGTGCTTCGAATGGACCAAAATGTACAGGACCGCTCTGATATGCGGGTCTGTACTGGAGACTGTGCTAGTGGATTGTATCTGTATGTACTGTACGTGTATGTGATGTGAGTGTGTATGTATGTGTCTCCTGCTATTTGTTTCGAAAGAAACAACAGGCGATCGTTTCGAGAGAAACGGTGGGGGCTCGTTTCGAAAGAAACGATTAAGAAACAATATCAAAGAAACAGTGAAAGAAACAGTATTTATTTATAAACATGACATGACACAATAATAATACAAAAGAGAAACAAACAATAAAATCAGAAAAGAGCAACTCAACCGCCGACAGTCTTACCAGTGTACAGTAGAGCTCCGCCGTGCTGAATGAGTTTTTTTTTTTTTTTTTTTTTTTTTTTTATTTTTAACACGGACCTATCGGCCAGTAGCCTGACGCGAGTCGGCTTTTCTGGCCACACCGGACTTTCGGGTGAACGCAGAAGGCGCTCGTAACCCTTGGAATTTAGGCGACCACGCTGAGGGCGACCCACTAACGGGTCACGAACCTCGGCTCAGGGCGGCCACTGAGAGAGGACAAGACATCATCGTTTGGGGAGATTGGTTTTTGATCCCTAATCCTATTTGTCGTGTTGATCGTAGTCATCGGCACGCGGGCCGGAACTGCTACGAGAGGTCAGGGTGACGGGGGGCGCGGCGAGGTCCTCGGCGGCGAGGACGGAACTGCGGTCTTGTAGAGTGTATGAGTTTTAGGAACTCGTGCTTACGGCGGATGGCCACAGTTATATCGTCCTCTGGGTCGGTCAGAAAGGAGCGCGGCCGTCTCCATTTAGCGCGGTCGAATGGAGTGTATATCGACGCTTTACGGATAAGCGTATTTGGGTGTTTTTCCGCTCGCTCGAAGTAGCGTTTGCTGGCCTTTTGCATGAAATGCCTGATGGTCGGCATATTGGTGTCCACGTGGAGGTTGCGATTGCGAACGTACCACGGGGCACCAAGAGCGTGTCGTAGAAACTTATTTTGCAGGACCTGCATACGCTTAAGTCGAGCAGGCGGTATGTGGGCGAATACGGGTGATGCGTACGTCATAATCGGCCTAATGCATGTCGTATATATCCTAATCTTGTTGCGGACGGACATTTTACTTTTTCTATTTATGAGCCAGTGCAACTGGCTCACCGCGAATGCGGCTCGCGCGCGTACCGCGTTTACGTGTGGGACGAAGGTCAACCTCTGATCAAGGGTTACTCCTAAATATTTGGCTTTCTCCGTCCAGGGAATAACCTGGTTGGACATGCGGACTTGGTAATTGGGTATATGAATTCTCCTCTTCAAAGTGAACAGGATTGCCTGACTTTTAGTGGGGTTGACGGTGATTCGCCATTTGCGGAACCACGCACCGAGTTCGTGGGCGGCGGCTTGCAAAGTGCGCACCACATCGTCGGGGTCTCTACGTGAAGCGTAGATTGCGGTATCGTCCGCGAAGAGGGCCAGATGGGCATTTTTAGGTCTTGGGATATCGCTAGTGTACAGCGAGAAAAGAAATGGGGAAAGCGCGGAGCCTTGCGGGACTCCGGCCGTGATCGTGTGCCGCGAAGAGAGGGTTCCCTCCACTCGATATTTGAATCCGCGATTCGACAGAAAGTCTCGTATGATGTGCACGAGCTGTGTGGGCACGTTGAGAGTGTACAGCTTGAAAAGCAAGCCGTTGTGCCACACTCTGTCGAAAGCTTTTTCAATATCGAAGAAGAGGGCGCCAGTAGGCATTCCTTTAAAGAATTGTTCGTGAACGTGCTCCGTGATGCGGAGCACCTGATTTACGCAATTGTGTTTGGGACGGAAACCAAACTGCTCCGGAGGGATCAGATGGTTGTTGAGAGCGACTATTTGGAGGCGGTCGAGGACGATCCGCTCATACATTTTGCCTAGCGTGCTAAGCAGACTGATTGGCCTATAGGAGGACGGTTCGGATGCGGGTTTACCCGGTTTGTGAATGCCTATCACCACCGCCTCCTTCCAGATCTCTGGGAAGAGGCAGTTTTGAAAGGCGGCATTGAAAATCGCGGTGAGCTTGATAACTAGATGTTCCGGGAGCATCTTAATCATACGAGTGGGGATCCTGTCGCCCCCGGGGGCTTTCCTACGTTTGAGTGCCTTGATCAGAGCGATGACTTCTTCGATCGTCACCGGCGCAAGGGGATCGGGCGGCGGGTCGACGTCCGGGTCGAGGTTTATAATATCGTCGTCGTTTTGGTCGCGAGAGATCGGCGGTGGCCGGACCGCGTTCCTACTTTCGACAAATGAATTAATCGCAACAAGATCGTCGGGGTCTACGGGTACGGATGAGAGAGAACATTGAGACTCCAGGCTGTCTGCCAGAAGCTCCGCTTTCTCGTCGTCATCAAACGCCGGGCGTTGATTCGGACGATTGAGCGGAGGCATGGAGGCCACATCGTTTCTCCTGAAGGAACGACACAGGTGCCAGAAGGCCTGATGTGTCGGTTCGATCTCGGCTAAGCGGGTTTCCCATCTCGAATCGACGACACCCTTTATGCGACGCTTGACCTCGCGTTGGAGGTAGCGCGCAAGATGTCGTCGTTCCGGAATGGGATTCGTCGCGCAGGCTCTGAGCGTTGCGTTACGCAACCTCACCCACCACCGAACGTCGTCGGGAATTTGCCAGTGACTGTGAACAGTCTCTGGCACCTTCTCGGAGCTTTCGCTCAAGACGTTCTGGAGGTGGTTCGTGAAGGAGCGTATCGCGCCTGTCGTCTCTTCAGGAGTCACGATGTTGGTC
Organism: Lapara coniferarum; assembly: GCA_949316025.1. Lineage (NCBI taxonomy): Eukaryota > Metazoa > Arthropoda > Insecta > Lepidoptera > Sphingidae > Lapara > Lapara coniferarum. The sequence goes on along the minus strand of OX438934.1, from coordinate 14,655,354 downwards.
GGGATCGCGGAGAGATCTGGGGATGTGGTGTCCGCGAGTTTGGTGCCAAGGAGGCGCCAATTCGTTTTCACCTTCATCGGAACATTAGGACCTGTGTCTGTTGGGCCGTGTTGGGGGGCTAAGTCTAGGATCACAGGTCTGTGGTCAGAGTCTAACTCTTGTAGCACCTGCATGGAACGTACGCGTAGGCTTACGTTCCTTACGAGCGCTATGTCGAGTATGTCAGGTCGGTAGTTGTCGTTTGTACTATAGTGGGTTGGTTCAGAAGGAACCAGAATGCTCATGTCTATGGTTTCAAGACAACTCTCTAGCGCGGTGCCTCTAGCGTTGGTGTAGAGACAGCCCCAGAGAGTGTTCTTGGCGTTGAGGTCTCCCGCCACAATGACGGAGTCCCCCATCGCAAATAGGGTATCTAGTTCATGGGAGTGAAGCTCCTTAGTGGGCGAGAGGTAGGCCGATATGATGGTGATCGGCGGATGTCCTGTCATGGCTAGCCTACAGACTGAAGCCTCAATGTTCCTCAAGTTAGCAGGTGGGTCAAGGGGTATGCAGTGCAGGGACCTTTTGAAATAAATGAGAGTGCCTCCAAGAGGGCCACTGGTACGATCATTACGTACCAGATTGAAATTGGGGATGTTGGGATTGCGGTGAGATGGTTTGAGGAACGTTTCCTGGAGGAGGAAAACGTCTAATTTGTTTTCGCGGACAAAATCAGAAATTTCGGCTCGTTGGCCATGAATACCGTCAATGTTGAAAAACCCCACTCTGAGGGAGCGGGGTTTGGTCCGCTTAGAGGGATTAAGTAATGTTGGTTGCGCCATTTATGATGACGAAAAAAGGACGCCTACGGTGATCTGGTACCTCCGCGTCTGGATGCGGAGGATTTCGTTGACCAGATCAACGTCGGGGCGATCGAGGGTTGCACTACGGGCCACAAGGTCGGCCATCTGAGCTGTGAGAGTCATCAGCTCAGGCGAGTTCAGAAGGAACTCGACTTTTGCGTTATGCGCAGAGGATGATGTAGGGGGGGCGGGTGAGGTCGTCGCCACCGGTTTTTTCGGCTTGGCTACCTGTGAGGCAGGAGCCGTGGAGGCCGAAGGAATAGGAGTGGGAGCAGGAGTAGGTTTGGTGGTGGTTGGGGCCGGGGTGGCGGGAATGACTCCGCCACGGGCCTGGATACGTGGGTCGATGCGGGACGTGGTTGGGAACCAAGCGTTTTGTACTGGCGTAGGTGCCAGTCTGAAATTAGCCTGAGGGGCGGGAGCCTTAGGAGCTTTAGGAGCTCTCAAGGTCTTTTTGGGGGCTTTGGGGCATCCGCGGTAATTGGCGGGGTGGCCCGATTGCCGGCAGTTTGTGCACGAAGGCGGCTCCGTGCATTGGGAACGGTCCTTAGGACGAGGGCACGCAGATGTGCCGTGTTCGCCGAGGCACTTAACGCACCTGGCGGGGAGGCGGCAGCCACGAGAGCTGTGGCCGTACTTTTGGCAGTTGTGACACTGCCCTATTTGGCCTTTCTTGTGAGGGGACTCGACGGTGAAGCCGCCTAGTCCCGAAATGTCCCTAATTTCGTATAGACGTTTAACGTCTGCGGGGGTCTCGAGGATGGCTAACACCATCTCGTATTCAGCGCCAGGCTGAGAAGCGCGGGATTGGCGGTGCATACGGTGCACCTCTAAGGCGTTGATGCCTTTGGCCTGGAGGCCTTCTCTGACCTCGTTGGTCGACATTTGGGTCGGAATGCCACGGATGACGTAGCGAAAGCGACGTTCATCCGGGAGAGAAAAGGTATAATAATAATAATTCCTCGAATCGAGGTACTTTGTAAGTGCTCTATGATCCGAGATAGAGCCGGGCTGAAGGGAGAGGAGCTGCTGGCTCCCGTTCCACGAGTTCGTGGGAATTGAAATGTGCTGGCTTTCCAGCTCTTTGAAAAGGGCCTGCATCGTTTTGCCCGGTGGGAGTTGCATATTCACCCGTGGAGGTTTTTTAGGCCCCCTGGGTGTTTGCGGTTGGGATGGGTGGGATGGTGGCGGCGACGACGAACCCGCGGGATTCGCGGAGCTCGACTGCACGTTGGTAGGCGCTGACGGCGCGGGGGTGGGGACAATGCTGTCCGGGTTTGGGGTCACGGCCTTCTTCTTCTTTCTCCCGCGCTTCACAGTCGTGAAGCCTTCGTCGTCGAGTTCCGACGACGAGGTTTCCGCCTGCGAGTCACAGGAGGAAGAGGAAGACGGCACGGGGCGTTTTAGGGAGCCCGAAACGGTCTCCATGGCTTCGTCGGAACCGTCCGCGGTCCCGGTCGCTGGTTTGGCGACCGGGGCCCCAGACGATCCCGACGGAGTTGGAGTCTCCGAAAGTTGCTCCCTCACGTTGTGTAGCAACGTGGACATATAGTCCCTGAAGCCACCGTCGGTGACAATCAGGGCTCTCAGCGCAGTTTTGAGCTGCGAGAGCGGGATACCCGATACTACAGGGTCAGTTAGGGGTTCCGTGGACGTGGAACCTGCCATTTTAGAGGCTGGGTCCACGTCCATGGCTGATTTGTTTAAGGGACCGCGTGTGTGTTCCCTATGCTCCGGGTGCGTTCCGCCTGGGAAAGAACACACAGAAGAAACCAGGCCGGCTGTCGCACAAACGTTCGGTCGCGGATCGCGGGTCGCGGTCGCGGTAGACTAAGTCCCCGGGTGGGAGTGCCCGGGGGTGAGGTAGTGCGTGACCCTCCTCGCCGGGTATAGGCGAGGGGGGGGTGTACTTAAATTAGGGTGTGCCCTAAGCTTGTCTCCCTTTTGCCAATCTTAATGTGCAAAAGGGTTCCTAACAGTCCGTGTACCGTAAACGGTATTGGCCGGAGGCCGCACGCTCAACCGATACACGGGATGGATATTAAGGAAAGGGTAGGGTTGGGAAGGTGATGCACGGGAGAGACTGCGGTGTGCCTCCGCAGCCTCCGGATCCGTACCCGTCGGCTTTGCCTTGCCCTGAAGGGGCGCAGCGCGTTGCCGGTGACGCGACTCGGCTTGTTGACACCGTTAGGTTTCCGCCGAGCCAATACCCTGAAGGGGCCAAACGTCGATTAGAAACAAATTGGGCTAAACCCTGTCCTGAAAAGGACGCGGCTTGGCCCGAAATAGGCTAACAAAATAGCAAAGGGTTGCCCCTTTGCTACCTGTTTGGCCTTGGCTGTAGCGAGGTCGCTACGGAACGCACCGAGCAGGTACTCGGACGGAACAATGGAATGTCGCAGCAGGTACTGCGACAAACAAAAGGTCCGCTCGGGTCGGCTGCTCGGAACGGAATGCTGGTGCTGAATGAGGTAAAAACACCTCCTTATATAGTCGCGAGAGCTCCGTCCCGCTCCCACACTAGTGCTGTTTCAGGTAGCGTGGTTGAGCGGAACGGAGCTATAAAACTGAGAGAGGGAGAAAGACTGTCGGCGGTCTCATTGAACACTATTTACACGTTTTAACTATTTTAACACTTTACAATAAGATAATGTCTTTAACATTTTACGCTGCACACTTCAAACCGAAACAACAGTGCATGCACACTGTGGCTTGTTAACAAAATTAAGCTGCATGACAGATTTGATTGTAGGTATAGGCTCTTCTCTCTTATACTGGATTATGACTTTCACGCAGGTGAAACCATGATTAAAACCTCTTATTGATTAAACAGACCCTTCATTCATATAGCATTACCGATTCTTACATAAAAGTGGCCTCACAAAATTATTCAATACCCATTTTCCTGCAAAAAGTCGTTACGATATTACCATAAAATATCGGAAGGGACGAAACCGATGAAATTTCATAATAAAAAAATAACAGTACCCCTAAAGAACGATGGCGCCCTAAGAAAGCAATATTTGGCCGAACACAAGTGTACTGTTTTTCCTGTATAGTTTACCCCCAAGACGTTACGATGACCCACAAACCAACCGGTAACTTAACTATGAGGAGTGGGTTATAACTTATGTAGAGACTAGAGACAGAGTGGTACAGTATTGTATGAAATTATCCGTACCTAAGTCACGAGAGGTAACGTTAGCATTTAGCGTTGAAACTTGCGATGTTCATATTAATGTTACTCAGATTAAGAATTCATATTTTTCTTTAGTTACATTATGAACCCAATGAGTGACATTTCGTGATGCGCTTGCAAACAAACCGAAAAAGATGCACGAAGTATATTAGGGTCAAGAAGAACATAAGGGTTTGGCAGTATATAAGGTGCACAAGATAATAAGGCGCTTTAAATATATTATATGGCGTTGGAAGCACATTTTTTAAAATTATTTATGACGAGAAGAATATGCCGTTCGCCTGATGGTAAGCGATACGACCACATATAAACTGTAAAAACACCATCAAGTACATTGAGTTACAAAGTACTGTGTAGCATTCCACTGAGCTCGTCATCCTGAGACATTAGATGACAAATCTCATTATGTCCAGTAGTTACACTAGCTCAATGTCCTTCAAACCGAAACACAACAGTGCATGCACAATGCTGCGTGGCGGTAGACATAGATATTGCGGAGGTACCTACCCAGACGGACTCTTACATATGAGAGACCTACCACCAGTAGTACATCAGGCACCGAAAGTATATAAGGTTCCGAAAGTATGTAATGCGCCGGAAATTGTTAAGGTATCGAGAGTGCAAAATGTGTTGAAAGTATATAAAGTGGCGGAATTATATAAAACGCTGGAAGATCTCAAAGCCCCACAAGAATATAATACACTAGCTTTTGCCCGCGGCTCCGCCCGCTTTAATAAGTTTTTCCGGGATAAAAGTCCCGCTTTATATTTTAACGGGATAAAAAGTAGCCTATGTGTTAATCCAAGACATGATCTACCCGTGTGCCAAATTTCATCGAAATCCGTTCAGTAGTTTTTGCGTGAAAGAGTAACAAACATTCATACATCCAAACATCCAAACATCCATACATTCTTACAAACTTTCGCCTTTATAATATTAGTAGGATGTATATAATACGCCCGAAATATATACTGGTATGAAGAAAATTTGCTCTCCGCTATCACTCTTCGCTTGCGGCACAGAATGGCGGCGTCCCAACAGACAGGTCCGTGAGGCGAACAGCCACCGACTGCATAGCGGTTAATTAAATTCTACCCGATGCCCACTCGCTGTATAAAACCACGGTAAACACAACTTAATACTGCTAAGGCATAAGAGTAATTTTAAAAGATCACAGTTCATCGTTAATTACAAACATTTATCTATGATTAAATTACTGATTAACTGAGGACTTAAGCATGCTAATCAGGAGCAGGTATAAAACAGAGATGAAGCTTCGGCCCTGTTTATTTTTTCGTTCATTAAATTATTCTTTTGTTTTCAAACTCAAAATATATATTCTGAAAGAAGATGATAAAATATACATTTAAATGCTCATTTATAACAGTTATGTATTAGCAAAATAATGAGATTTAGTACAGAACATTGTAAATTTTTAGTACCTATGTAATAAACCATTGTGAATAAATACCACGTCACAGACTGACGACTGAAACAAAGTCAGCTCTCGAAATTCATTGAAAGTCTTAACAAATTAATGTCCGAACAAACCTCGGCTTTGGTCAATATGTTGAGTTATTAAACCGTCGGCTTCGCCCGAAGGTGTGGAGCGATAGAAGATTCATCGGTTTCGGTTACAGACAGAATTCGAACTTTGTTGGCATACTAAAACAAATTTATTTCTTGAAGGCAATGACTTGCCACCCTCGAACGGCATACCGTCACAGGCAGATAAGATACGCCATCAGCAATCAGCTGCCTTCGTAAGAAATAAGACAAAACAATGTCAAGCACGCAATATTCAACACTATGTTACTTGGTGTTGCACGCAATTCCTCCCGCGTGAGAGATCTATCCTGAAAAAGTCCCACTTTTTAGTAAAAAAGTAGCCTCTAATATATCCTAACCAGGATATTCTATTATTATATTCCAGGGTCCTCTATTTATACTACCCTACATCTAAATTCGTTCAGCGTATTTTGCATTTACATCTAAAATCCAAACATATTTATACTTTTTCGTATTTATAACGCTAAGACTGTCCTTTATTAGACCATATCATTATGTAGATGATATACGAACCTGTCTAGCACTTAACCCTATGTTTATTACGACAGTATACAAGCTTAGGCTACATTAAGTCGAGAGCCTAATCTATGGTAAGTAAAACCATAGTGGTGTAGCAACGGATAGACGCGTATACCAAAGAGAACTTTAAAAACAAAGAAAAGATTTAGCTTTTTAGTTTTTAAGGTACAATATTGATTAATTAAATAAATGAGTGGAATTAAAGACAATATTTTTATGGGGAGAGTGTATCATCATCATCATAAGCCACATGGACATAGGGCTCTTATAAAGATTTCCAGAAAAAGCCAAAAGTAAGCCAGTATCCAGCGTGTTCCTGCGACATTTATCAAGTTGTCTGATAGGAGGGTGTGTACTCAAAATTAATTATCGTACGACAGCAGCAACACACCACAAGTGCAAGTCAATTTTACAAATTCTTCGCGTTTCATTCAATTACTCGATGATACAGATCGCAAGCCAGCTGGAAAAAATTACAAATCCTAAACTCTATTTCAGAAATATAATATCTTCCTAATTTTTGATACGTGTAAAACATTCACATTTATATACACCTTAAAAACGCTAAATAATACGCGTGACAAACATTGATGTATGTTTTTTTACATATCAAAGGTGACACGTAAACATTCCTACACTTGTCAACTAATTACACGTATGAGGACACCCGATAATTGGAGTATGTATGGAAAACATAATCAAAAACCTTACAATATGGGGCTGACATATCGCTTCGATCATACCTCTAACGCCAACAAAAGCTGGCTTAATTGAATTCAACGCAACGATGAGTGGAATTGAATATAGTGTAGTGTAAAACCGACAGGGCCATTTTAAGAACATAGCTTTTTTTGTCGGTGTGTTAAAAAAAGGATTTCGTTTGTGCCAGTATGTAAAATGATTTTTGGTTCCTATTTTCAAATTGTGTTTGTTTGAAATATTTTTGAATGCGATTTATGTTCGATTTACAAAAGAATATAATGAACAATAATTGTTATTGCTAACTTCGGATTGACAGCGAAAACGGACGAATCAGAAAAAAGTTTGTTTGACATTCCTGCAAACGATTTTTTTTTATTGGTTGGCATTAACCCGAAGTAAGTGATTCTGATAGTTTATTTAAATCAGCCGATAGTAATCGATGTGCCTTTGATGGACCTTTATATATTTGGATGACGTGCAGAAGCCTCATACTACTTCAGGTATGTAGACTAGATCCCTTTGTAATTTATTATGATGCAAGATCTGGTGCTCCATCGGTACGAGAGAACTTGCCAAAGTATGACAGTTGGTTTTTTATAATAATTGAAATGGCAAGGGCGGCTTTTGTGACGAGTTACAAGTTAGAATCTACCAGCATTTAAAGGATACGTATGATTCCAGATCCAACCTGCCATGTCACTCTAACTCGTTTGTCAAACCAAAATACCAAACTACTTGTGAAACTAGAATAACTCTTAAGCTGTGATTCCGCAGGACGCAACAGACGGCAGTAGGCATGTGCCGCGACGACAGAAAGCACTACTATGCAGTATTAAATAGTATTGGACCGGTTCCGCACACGACGGCTAATGACGCCCGGCAAGTGACGTCCTGCCTGGCGTCATTTGCCGTCGTGTGCGGAATCGGTCTCATACAATTTAATAGAACATAGTAGTGCCGTCTGCCGTCGCGACACATGCTGTTGCCGTCTGCCGTTGCCGTTTGCCGCGTTCTGCGGAATCACAGCTTTACACCAAGCACCATTTTAAGTCTGTTCAGAACGGAGGCAGTAATTAAATCAGGTGTTCGCTACGCTTACCTTCTGTAATTTGTGGAGTTTAGCATAGTTATCGAATTTCACACGACAATCGACACGTCACAGGATACTTCAAGGGGTTACGGTAAAGGCAAAGTTTGGATATTGTGTTCTATTTGACATGTACGTTGGAATAACTTTGGGAATAATGCTTTGACCTCGAATTCTACTTCAATATTCAAAATGTTTAGTGTAATGCTATGGAAAGGTTTGATTATAATACATTGTCACAATTTTGTTATTTTGGCAGTCGTGTTGCTGACGGAGATTCTTGCGCCGCTTCTTCTTCACAGCACGTTTAGAACACGTTCCGAAGCTGTAGTAGATTCATAACAATTGAAAAGAGATTTGGAAAAAGACAATTTAAATAAAGATAATTTGATTTTAAGTTAGAAACATGAATTAAGAAGTTCTTGGTCATAAATATATCTCACGTTGTTAAAACCGTTATCAAGAGGGTAGATTAGGTGAAACATGTACCAGTAACTATAATTAAGAAAAGTAAAAAAAATCATTAAAAACAAGCTTTTATTTAAATGCTATAAAAACAAAAAGAAATTAAATTGAATCAAACTTAGTTTAATACTGTGTACAGGCTAAATAAAGGCTTGTCGTGAGATTTACTTTTGTCAAGATCAAGTTGCATAATTGTTGTATTATCTACACAAGTAAATCTCGAGACATGCTTTTTTTTTCTTTTTAGAGCACTTACATAAAAGCTTGCTTGTAAATATATTTTTTGTAATTTATTTTTTATTATTTAGTTATTTTTCGAGCTATTCTCAGCAAGTCCTTTCATTTGATATACATATTATAAGAATGCGTAAAAAATAACCAGTCTTGGGTCCTCCGCCATACTGGATTTAGCGAGGTCATTTTATTTTTTGTATTTTTCTTAGCAAACCCTTTTAATTTAATACCCATATTATAGACGTGCCTAAAAATAACTAGTCCATCATTTTGGGCCGTCCGCCATATTGGATTCAGAAAGACGCCACTTAGCTAACAATGCATTGTCACCCAAACTGAACGTGTATGCAAAATTTCAACACAATCGGTATTTGCTTCAAAATTAAGTTGCAAGATTCCACCGAACACATACATACATTTCAAGTTAAATAAAAGCTGGTAAAAACCAGCTTTTGCTCGTGTCTCGCGTGAACGAGTTTTTTCGGGGTAAAAGTCTCGCTATAAATTTTCCTTAACCTATATTATTCCAAGAGTCTGAAACTATCTCCATACCACTATTCATCGAAATGAGGTGGGTAGTTTATGAATTGATCGCGTTCAGACAGATGCGGCTGGGTGACTTTGTTTTATAATATGAAAGGATATGCAAGAATAAAGGAGATTATACACAAAAAAAAATTAAGTATCTGTCTTTTTTTTATTGCCTTCGAAGGCAGACGAGGTAACGGCCCACCTGATGGTGAGTGGTTACCGTCGCCCATGGACATCAGCAGTGCCAAAGGCACAGCTAAGCCGCTAAAAACATTTTTAAACCTCGTCTGACTGACTGACTAGGTGTTGTAGTCATATTACTGTACGGTTGCAGTGTCTAGGTCTAGGGTTCGCTTCCCGGATCGCCCCGGATATGCCTATGCTCCTTAAATAATATACCTCAATGGTTGAAAGATCAAATGTAGTACAGAATTTTCAGTGCGTGAATCTTAAACTCTCTTTTTCTAAAGGAGAAAGTTTGGGCTTATCGCGGTCGGTAAACAAATTGCCTTCATTTGTATAATTGGACGTCTAATGTTTTTGATCATTACGCTTGACGTTTAGACAAAATGAAACATTTTTAAATTTCATTTGATAGATTTCTTTTTCATTGAAGCTATAATTATGACGTCATTAAGGGTAAAGGTTGAATAAATTAACAGGAAATTATAATATACAAACAACTGCGATAATTATGGGTTTTGAAAACACAATTAGACTACTTAAGAGCCTATGTCAGGAACTTTAAGGACTTTTAAATTCAAATTTCTCGTAAACTACTAAGATCAGAAGTTAGATTTTTGGATATGTGTAAATTGAACGTATAAATAACTCAATAATATGTCAAAGCCAAAACACAATTGCTATAAATTTTCTCGATCGAAAAAAAAATCAAAGTTACCTCTGATATTTTCTTTAAACACGCTTTATCTCTAAATGGTGGAATATGTACATTCGTAACTTTATTTAAATACAATACATCAATTTTTTCAAAGTTTTATCAATACACAATTAAAATGAATTAAATAGTATAATCACAATTAAAAGAAAATTGTTTTGGCGCTTACGCCATTTCATTTCGGCATACGCGTGCGCCTCCCGTCACTTTCTCTCATCCGCGACGTCCAAATACGCCATCGCTGTTATGGGAGTGGCCCGTGCCGGCTTCAGTCGACCGGAATCTTTACTGACGACGGACGTGCGCTCGAAATTTTCGGACGCCTTCAAAGTTTGAATTGGCCGTCTAGTGTAGGGATTAGTCCGCGCTACCGCGCGGCAAATTTGACGGTGCCCTGGAAATTCTGTTTTATAGTGTATCCAGCTCACGTCCGTGTATCAATATAAAATTATAGGCTCTATTAGGTATATAAGATAGGCAGCAAGCGTAATTATTACATCCTTTCACCTTTGTAAATTGTTTCTAGTCGGAGACCTGCTTTAGTTATATTTAGTGATCGGTACGCTGAGGTGCCGGGTTCGAATCCCTGATTGAAAAACAATAGTCACTGCTTTTTTTTTGTTATTTATTCTGCCTCAGTGGTGTAGTTGTATTACGTTATGACTGCAATGCTGAGGTCTCGGGTTCGATCCCCGAGTCGGGCAGAGTGATATTGGATTTTTTTCTTTTCAGCCCGAAGTCTGGATTTTGAGCCCGAAATGGTGATAGGCTCGCCCCCTATCACATCATAGGACGGAATACGCACGACGGAAAGTGAGTGCACTAGTTGCGCCTCTGCCTACCCCTTCGGGGATAAAAGACGTGAGAGTATATGTATGTATTATTTATATTGGGTAATTCATAGCTAGGGACGCCCTGGAATGCCGGCCCAATTTTGCGTAAATGACGCTTGCGTGCCGCTCATACATTTAAAAAATTCGTATTTTGCATGTAAAGGCTGTTAAAATTTTTACACCATAAAATTATTTTAGTATGATTTTTTGTAGTACTCATTTATTTATACATTATGAATCAATAATAACTAAAATGTTAAGAGCCAATGTTAGAATTGGTATACACGGCGGCCATTTTGAATTTCTTTGTTTTAAGGCCAATCGGCCTCAAAATCGATATCTGGGCAGGCCTTTAGGTATAAAAGACAGATCCAATGTTAGACTTGAAAAAAGTGGCCGCCATTTTGAATTTCCTTGTTTTAAGGCTAATCGACCTCAAAATCGATATCTGTGCAGGCCTTTAAGTACAAAAGACGGATCCAATTTTAGAATTGAAAAAAGTGGCCGCCATTTTGAATTTCTTTGTTTTAAGGCCAATCGAACTCAAAATCGATATCTTGGCAAGCCTGTAGGTAAAAAAGACGGATCCAATGTTAGAATTTAAAAAAGTGACCGCCATTTTGAATTCCTTTGTTTTAAGGCCATTCGACCTCAAAATCGATATATGGGCAGGCCTTTAGGTATAAAAGACGGATCCAATGTTAGACTTGAAAAAAGTGGCCGCCATTTTGAATTTCCTTGTTTTAAGGCTAATCGACCTCAAAATCTATATCTGGGCAAGCCTGTAGGTACAAAAGACGGATCCAATGTTAGAATTGAAAAAAGTGACCGCCATTTTGAATTTCTTTGTTTTAAGACCAATTGATCTCAAAATCGATATCTGGGCAGGCCTTTAGGTATAAAAGACGGATCCAATGTTAGACTTGAAAAAAGTGGCCGCCATTTTGAATTTCCTTGTTTTAAGGCTAATCGACCTCAAAATCTATATCTGGACAAGCCTGTAGGTACAAAAGACGGATCCAATGTTAGAATTGAAAAAAATGACCCCCATTTTGAATTCCTTTGTTTTAAGGCCATTCGATCTCAAAATCGACATCTTGGCAGGCCTGTAGGTACAAAAGACGGATCCAATGTCAGATCTGAAAAAATTGGCCGCCATTTTGAATTTCTTTATTTTAAGCCAATTGACCTCAAAATCGGTATCTGAGTACCACTTTAGTTACTAAAGGCAGATCCACCGTCAGAACTGAAAAAAGTGGCCGCCATTTTGAATTTCTTTGTTTTAAGGTTAATCGACCGCAAAATCGATATCTGGGTGTAACATTATTAACAAAAGAGTGATCCAATGTCAGAATTGAAAAAAGTAGCCACCATTTTGAAGTTTTTTGTATTAAGGCCAATCGAACTCAAAATCGATATCTGGGCATTGTTTTGTGCACAAAAGGCAGATGTAATGTTAAAATTTTAAATAAAGGCCGCCATTTAGATTTATTTTTCTTTAAAGGCTATTGGCTTTTAAATCAAAATCCGCTGGACATGACTGGCCACAAACTCTAATAGGTATAAAGGAGACGGCCGAAATTGGGCTTGACCTTACACTTTTGAAGCATGTATCAATATTCTTCTATTTTTATGTCTTCCATTTAAAAATATCCCACCAAAAACATAAATGTAAAAAAGGATAGCCAAGTTCAATACCAAAATTATGCTTAGCTGTGGGCTTCGCCGCAAAAAGAATGGAGATCTAAATGTGTGCCAAGTTTTATGCAAAATCTAAATATGTATTTATAGGAACAAAATAACATTATGAACAAGTATTAAATTCTATTTGTTTGCTTTATTGAATACCTATAATAGTTGCTGGTATTTACAAATGTGAGATCTTTTACATTTATGTTTTTGGTGGGATATCATTACTTTTTGTAAAGAAAACTAGGTAGGTATTGAGTTGTGTGGTGCCGCGCGCCGCCGACGACACACCGTTGGCCGGCTATTTAGCGCGTATTACAAGTGTTTTTTTATGGGGACACCACAAATTTTTTGGCTTAACTTTATCTTTATATTTCTGTTATAAAGCAAATATAATAAAACAGATATTGGGATTGTTTCAAATATTTGCTTGTAACGGTTCCAACGCTACCATTAAAAATATATTTTTTTTTATGTGGACCCCTGTATTTTTTAACTTTTTTTATTTTTAGATTTTTTCTTACGCTTACACATAATTACCGAGCTGGATTCCAAATTTCATCCTTCTAGGTCATCTGGAAGTAGGTTAGGTTTAGATACTATAAGTCTGTCAGTCAGTACAAAAATTTACGATTTTGACCTTCATATCTTTATAACCGTTTGAGCTAGCTTCATGAAATTTGGGCTTCTAGATGTCCTTATAGATATAATTAAACTCACACAGTTTTATGTGTTTACTTTAAATAGGTTTTGAGTTATAGAAAGGTGAAAAGTGGCACCAAGTGGTTCGTGTAATATTACACACGGCGCTGGCACCAACTTAGAGCGTTGGTTACATACTCAAAGAATACCAAGCATGTATAACAAGAATAATATTGACATAATAGTATTAATAATTCTTTGGGGGAGACCTATGTGCAATAGTAGCCTTTTAAAGGCTGAAAAAGAATAAGAATTAAAAACTATAGGTATTTTAGAAATTAAACTAAAAAGACATTTTCACTTTTTGGGATATTTAATATTGGTCGATATTATTTAATTTTACTGGCAACTTTGTTCAGCGCTCCCGACGTAATGTCAAAATGAAATACATTATTGACTCACTAACACTCTAGCTTCACACCTCGCCTCGTGGCTCGTATTGTGTTCGGCGTACCACTCGCGCGAGAGTGTAAATGAGCCATTATATATTTATATCAGTCCTCGTCGATTCCATGTGATATGTTCAATTCTGGTTATTGTCTAAGCTAGCTCTGTTCACTATTCAATAGGGCAATCCAATGGGCAATGGTTAGGTACTGTGAACATCTTATTTCATCAGGTAAAAAAAAGTTATTCACCGAAAAATGATTTAGAAGCTCTACTCTACAGCGGTTATTTCTTTATTCCCATTGGACAGACAGATTTTTCTTTCTCATTTGGAAATAGTTCTAATATAACTATAAAATAATGCATAAATTATCTCTGTAACACTAAGCCCAAAGTTCTATGAAGTTTATCCTGTCTCTTTTTAAAATATCGCCATCATTATTTTTCATTCAGTTCAATAAGGATATCGGAGCTTTGTTATATTGCAAAACAAAAACAAATGCCTTAGAATTGAAGAAGTAGCTGTTGCAGTAAACATCAGTCTATTCTTTTGTACAAAATATCAAAAATATTTAAAAAATTGTAAGTAATTAACATTTCAAATTTTCTATAAGCATAAGTACCCGCGTAGTAAGAATGACCTTGCTATATTTTTCTTACCCCACATTACATACAGTTCAAATTAAAAATTATAAAAATTATCTAGATAGGTAGCGGCCGCCTTCAACATTTGTAACATTTATATCCTATATAGTGACTATTCAACCATAATAATGTAATCAATCTTCATATCAAGCTATGTAATTTTATTGCATTGCATAAATTTCGAACATCCTTTACATACAAAATTCGATTTTTAAATTGTATGGTGGCACTAGAGTGAAGCATCATTTACGTAAAATAGACCTGACATTCCAGGGAAGAAGTTTCATCGTGAATGACTTGTCGAAACTACCTTGATGTCGCAACTCGTAGTTGTATTACGTGCCCGGTACGGCCTCCACGCTGAGGTCTCGGGTTCGAATCCCGCGTCGGGCAAACACTATTTTTTTCTGTCCAGTATCAACTCGGTCTGTCGAATTGGGCCCGGTATGTGGCAATAAGCTCGTCTCCTATTTGATAAGACCTAAAATAGCTAACGAAATATGAGGAGCAAAGGTGTGATGCTATGTTTGACTGCCTCCAAGGCGTAGTTGCACACACGATACGCCTATTGTGCTGAGGTCCCGGGTTCGAATCCCGAGTCGGGCCGAAAAATAGTGACTGCATTTATTGTATTATTATTTATTTTATGTCCACCAAAGTTAGGAAAGTCCACAAGAATAAAGCAAAGCAAAATATAATTTAAAACATATTATAGAAGTTTCATACTGCTTTGCTTTTTACCTATATACAGACCTACGTAGGGGTAAGACTCGAACCTACCACCACACCAAATTTTATCTTGTCAACAAAAGTCAACTATAAGTGAATAATACTTTCGATGAGTTTAGATAACTTACAATGTCATTTTACATAATGTTCAAGTAATTAGGTAGATAATAGTGACATAATAATGGTTCTATAAACGAATTAAAATAAATTCTATGTTTTATAAGTTATAAATTTATCAGAAATTATAATAACTATAATATTTACAACACAGACATGCATTTGCAATGACGATCTTTTCGCGGGCTTGAGTGCAACGACCTGTCGCAACGACGCGATGCGACGAGGGCCGAGGCGCGCGATCTATCTCAGCGGGGCCGTGCGGCGCCTCGCATTTGAAATACGCTAAGTCACGCCCATCACGATTCCATATGTTTTTCACATAGGCTCTTAAATAAAATTAAAACTATTTCACGGATTATATCGCGTTTTTTTAATTTATATTTTCTCCCGACGTTTCGAAGGCTTTGCAGCACTTTGTGGCCACGGGGCGGACTGAGGTGCAGGTGGTACGAAAAGAAAAAAATGACAATTCTATCTTCAATTTACAATTATACAATTTTAAGGAGTTAATCATTCTTTGCGGTCCGGTCTACGCAGTAAGAGCTCACAATGTCTTGAGGTCTGGCAGCAGGTCTTTTGGACCTGATTTAATTAGATGTATTACCCCAGGCTTGTGCAAATTTCCAACCATCTTCTCCATTGAAATTGGGATGTTTTTTTTTATTTCAATAGCCTTGCGAATCATCTTAGGCAGGAATCGGTGTTGTTTGGCAAGGATTTGTGGCTTCTCGAATCTAAAGTATCGCGAGCCCCTTCGCCATATCAGGTACAAATTCCAGACTCCGAGTTGATACTGAATTGAAAAACTCAGGTCAATCTCAGCTGAGTCGGTGCTGTTATATAAAATAGAACTCAGCTTTCATCATCCGTCACATATTTTCACTTAAAATGTCACTTAAGCTGCTGTGAATGTGGGTTTAATAAATAGCGACTATCTTTAAATGCCAACCTTAATTTGAGAGCGTCTCAGCTGATATCACACTTCAGAGTGAAACTGAGTTGCATCTATTATTCCGACCCATAGGCTTTTTTATTGTATGTTTTTTCGCGGGGAAAAACGCGTTATCGCTACCACCACTGGGGTGTGAGTGGATCAGTTATGTTGGTTTCACACAGTCTTACAGCCCAATGTCGACACTCGGGAGTATAGCTTCATCCGAGCGAGCATTGAACCGAGTCCGTAACACTATGTACACCCTACACCGGTATACCAACCAAAACCCTCGGTGGCTGTCTTCGGCGCCTACGAGACAACCCCGGTGTATCTTGTTGCACTAATATAGCTGCACGGGACCGTCCCTGAACGACCCATATGCTACTATACTGGGACTGGAATTAAACAAGACCGCAACCATAAGCAAAAACTAGTATCAACACAATAACCAAAGACACAACCCAATCAATTAATAGACATCTGATTTATATTGATGTGTAGAACATTATCATGGTGTTGATTGCCCTCACTGAGTTTCAAATCACGTAAATGCACTTTTGTAGCTAGTGTAGCGATAGTCAAATCTGTTTCATTGTTTGACATTCCCGCCACTAAATATGTTACGTACAACTTTTATCATTTCTGTTTCTATTGTTTATTTTTTAAATTGCTCTTTTGTGTGTTTAATGGCTTTTTGGTAGAACATTGAGTATTGTGATTTGTGATTTTTTGTTTTCATTATAATTTCTATTTCAGTTTGCTGATTTGGTATTAGAATACTAAGTTAATGAACTGGGCTAGAATATAAAATCGATAGTTACAATTTTTTTCTTGAATCTGTTTTAACAAAGTTCCGCCTCATTTTACACGGAATTTAACATTGCTGGTGATATATGGATGTTACACCTCTGCCTACCCCTTGAAAAAGGAAAATCCGTGATGCTATGTATACGCATACTCACGGTTTTTATCCCCGAAGGGGTAGGCAGAAGCGTAACTAGTACACCCATTTTATGCCGTGCGTATTCCGTCCCAAGATGTAATAGGGGGCGAGCCTATCACGATATCGCGCACACATTCCAGACTCCGGTCTGATACTGAATAGAAAAATCCAATATGACTATGACCGACCCGGGGATCGAACCCGAGACCACAGCATTGCAGCCGCGCCGTAATACAACTACGCCACCCAGGCAGTCATGCTATATATCTACTTAAAAGCTACGGTATCTTTGGTGCTGTGTAATCCATAGGTAGGTACCAAAGTATTTCTAAACAGAATAATGTACAGTCAACCAGAAACCTTACAATATATAAACGCAAAGCCTACTTGGAAAGAAACCTTTTTAAACATCAAAAAATTTACTGTAAGGATTTTAGCAAATGCTGCATAACTTAGTAACTTGTTTCGTGGTTGGCGAGAGTTCTTTTGGCAGACCTGTTGCTTTGGTTTCGTTGAAGAATGCGGCAGTTTAATAGTCCCTTTGCATGCTTTTGAATTGAAGTTGACTTAATATCAGTGCTTATAACTTTTTAAGCAATATCGTTTGCAGACTAAATTTTCATCTTCATTACGACGTATAGATATACTTTGCTTTGTTTATTCACTGGTCGAAGTACAAGGTGAAAATCTGTAAATCAAACATCGGTTTAATCAAATAATATGATAATTAATTGAATAACTCATAGTCATCATAAACGGTCCTTGTTTAATTAATAAACATTTTGATAATCGTAGGTATCTCAAAAAACAATTACGAATACCAGCTTTGCTAAAAAAATTCACTTACTGTGTAATTCTAATAAAACTGTGGCAAAAATTATTCCCATAAACAAGATCACTTCACACGAAAATCACGCATTTACAACTGCATACAACTTCATTTGCAAATAACAGAACTTCCAGCACGAAACTCAATAATTTAACAAAAGTTAAAAGCTAGCAAATTATGGACGAAGTTGGCTGGCCACTTAGCCCGAAGGTCTGATACATAAAGAGAGCTAACGCCATTAGTAGATGTTTATTGGTAAATCGTGACTATTCTAGTTTGCTTGTTTATGGTACTTTGGTGCAAACATGAATTGTTAATTACTTACGAGTTAGATTAAGGATTTTATTCCGAGGTTAGTAAGATTTCCATGCACTCTACTTACTGGTGGTAGGTCTGTCGTGCATGTATGAGTCCGTCTGGGTGGGTACCACCGCAATGTTATTTCTACCTCCAAGCAGCAGTGCGCATGCACTGTTGTGTTTCGGTTTGAAGGACATTGTAGCCAGTGTAACTACTGGACATAATGAGACTGGACATTTTATGTCTCAGGATGATGAGCGCAGTGGAATGCCCCACAGTACTTTGAAAGTCAAGGTGCTGGATGGTGTTGCTACTGTTTATGGGTGGTCGTATCGCTTATCATCTGATAAACAGCATGCTCGTCTCCTCATTTAATACCATAATAAAAACCACACTCACACACACACACACACACACACACACACACACACACACACACACACACACACACACACACACACACACACACACATCTTGTATGATTTATCTCCAACGAATAGCCAGAGGCGCAACTACTGCACCCCAATGATATTCCAAAAAACATAAACATGACATTATCAATCGCAATCTGAAGACTCCAAAGTAGTTTTTTAAAGTTCAAAGTTTTATACATTACCCTTAGATGCCAAACACTAACTGTCTTTGTTGTTCATACTGGTTTAAATATGTCAACTCTTTCATATACGTAATGTCAAGAATGTACGTGTCACTTTTTCCTTTAATTTGTTCATCATCACCATCATCATCATCATCAGCCTTTATCAGTCCACTGCTGGACATAGGCCTCCCTTAATGAGCACCATAGCGCCCTGTCTTCAGTTTGCCGCATCCAGCATCTACCTGCAGCCTTTCGCAGATCGTCATCCTACCTGGCTGGAGGGCGTCCGACACTACGTCAATAATTTAACTTGTTAGTGTATGGCTTATCTTTACTTTTTAAAAACCATTACTGGACCCACTTTTCCCCGTATTGACGATAAGGTGCGAGCCTATCACCTAATCGAACAATAATTTCAAATCCGGGCTGATACTGTGAAGAAAACGCATTCAAAATTGTGTGTCTACTTCAAAAAACGTCAGGTTCCATATGGTAATCTTGGGGACGTATTCCAATGACTTTATATACATAATTATACATAATTCATCACATTCTTTGTATCTAAACTTGGCCAAATATTTTTACACAACATCAACTATTTTCTATTCCCTCGAGGATACACACGTGAGCTTAAACATATAATTATTATAGCTATCAAATATCGAGAATACAATATTCATTTACTTAGACTGGTTTGTTTCGAGTAATTAAGTAATCTAAGGCACAAAAGAGAAAGTTATGTGGGCGATATTATAACAAGTTTCTTAACCAAGTTAAAAGCGTTCATTATATACATGATCCAACAATAACATTCAAACACGAACGAAAACATTTGTAAAATAAACTTGAGCGCGATATTTTTTCTGAATATATGAATAAATCTCGTTCGTAGATAATTCACGTCCGAACGATTTCGGCTCCTGAGTTCACTAACTTCAGCACACCTGCTAGCTAGATTTCTTTTATCTTACTTTTTATCTGCCATTCCTTTTCGCGGATATGCGTGCTTTTATACTTCTTTTATGATATGTCTCTTTCATTGGTTGGTTTTACAGTCGTGGAGTAGAATTGGAGTTTGATAGAATTAGTTTTGTCTATATTGTGTAGATGTAAGAACTTAGACGAAAATATAGTCAATAATAAAAGATGTTTTAGTATGATTGTCAATAAAACGTAAATTGTTTTTAGGCACGTTCATTCGTTCAATTAGACGTGCACACATTGTCCCTAAAATTGCTAAAAACAAAACTAACAAACACACATCATTCCTTTGTCTCCGAAGGATTAGGCAGAGGTGCAGCCAGGGCACCCACTTTTGGCCCAGTGTCTTCTATCCCACGATGTGATAAGGGGCACACCATCGCAATATCGGGCACAAATTCTAGACTCCAGGCTGATGGTGAGCAGATAGACCCAATACCACTTTGCTCGACCCGGGATTCAAACCCAAGACATCGGAGCCATATGGTATCGCTCATGCAATACGACTACGTCACCGAGGCAGTCTTAAATAGCTAGATTAGCTAGTTAATATTCAAACATATATGCATATCTAAGACCGGGTTTTTTCAACTGTTGTTAGGGTAATCACCGGTGTTATTAATTTGGACGCACTCGCAGAGCTCCGAGTGCTCCAGGTGGTGCTATCGCGTCCAGCTTAATAAGAGCCTGACATAAAGATAACTATAGCTGAATAAACGGGGCCTTAGTAAATAAATTGTAACTAGAAATTGTGACTATTGCACTGAAATTTTGAATCTCAGTTGGGTACGTTCAGTTAGAAGATCTATGATCCCTCTGTGCCTTCAAATCATTTTAAGTTATCGATACAGATTATTGTATTGCGTCTGCATACTAAATATACACACAATCAAAGGAGATTGTGAGAAAAGCCGTGTAATTCATCATTGTAGTCCTTAAATATTATGGTCTTTTATTATTTATATCTATTGCCCGCGGCTCCGCCCGCGTGAATGAGTTTTTCCGGGATAAAAGTCCCGCTTTATATTTTCTCGGAATAAAAACTAGCCTTTGTGTTAATCCAGGACATGATCTACCCGTGTGCAAAATTTCATCTAAATCCGTTCAATAGTTTTGCGTGAAAAAGTAACAAACATCCATACATCCATACATTTTTACAAGCTTTCGCGTTTATGTTATTAGTAGGATAGTAGGATATCTGCCCGGGTAGACTCCGCCGTACAAGGTGTAAATCCTATAGGAGCTTATCGCAGATCTGCTTGCGTATAACTTGTATACAGGCCGGCATAATTGTTTCGACCGGCGAGGATATTCATCTCCAGTCACTTGACACTATTTGGACCCTGCTCAATTTACTATCAAATGCAGTCTTCTCAAGTCAAAAATCTTATCCGGCACCAAAATATGGTTCTGTTGCGTTAATACTAGCAAAAATAGTATAAAGGTTTACATTTTGACAGTTAGTCTGTTACTATTTCCCATTTTTATATTACAGAAAATTTTTTCCATGATCAGGCGTTTGTAGTCTCCTAAAAACAGAAAGGAGTTTGATTTAAAACAAAATAGGATTTTCCATTTAACGATACAACATAAATGTTCAATAATTTCATCAAAATCAACTAGCACATTCAAAAAACAAAATCACAGTAAACGTATTTGATCAATCGTATCCGGAACGATATCGGAATACTGAAATAGGACATAATGCGATTCCCTGATGAATACGATGTCATCAGCTCAGGTCATCAATCAAAAGCTTAAATTAATTACCTATCTAATCACTAACGAGATACGTTTCGTTTCCATGCATCACGTATCGACGCGTGATTGTCTGCCAGTAATTTCAGCCTTGTTGGTTTTTACCAGCCTCTCATTAGTCTGTATCTGTTTATTGGATAACGCAAATTTGTCAGTTATGTTCGAATTTTCAAGGAATTTTTGTAATAGGCTTTTGCAAGCGATGTTCCCAGATAATTACGAATAAGTAAGGGTTCCTCAAAAATGCAATTCTTGTCTTTATGACTGCCAACTGGCAAAACATCTTTAACTCGTTTAGCATCATAAATGATGTGATGACTGTTCATCATGATGCCTAAGGCTGGTTCACGTCGATTACTACATAAACAACTACATCATTTATTAAGACTCAATTTTAGTGTTCTTATTCCGATACTCCTTAACATTTTTCTTGTAATCTAGCCTTGGTACAATGGATAACGCATAATAACGCCGCGACACTAAACCTGCAATCCGTGGCTCAAGGCGTTTAGAATTGTTTGTGAGTTCAAATTGTAGAACGCAATACCATTGTCCGCCGCGGCGCGGTGTTATCTCGACTGAAGACATATAAAGCTGTTATGCGTTTCAGGGATTCTGGACCCATGTTTGAACCTTTTTAAATTTGATATCGTAAACACAAAATATATCAGATTGTTATAACATTATAGCAGTTCTACGGTTTTCCCAACGCTCTATTCTCAAACATCGTAAAATATGTGAGACTTTCCCATATTCTTCTATATCATTAGATCTACCTCTAGTCTATATACTTTCTACCAAAGATGGAACACTGTAATCTTCTTCAGTAGTCATTGTTTTCTAATTAATTTTTTAAGTAGATAAAGCAAGTACCTACATAGTCGGGTAATTTACCTAACCATGTTGTAACCATCACGTACAAAAGCTAGATGTTTTCTATGTTGGTGAATGTTTTGTAATACGAAGTTAGTGTCGCCGCGCCGAAAACTCTAATGAGCTTAAGGATTTTACGAAAGCATTATTTACTCACTCGTATTTATTTGAAAATATATATAGTTCATATAAATATAATCGTATTTAATATTCCTTTGTGTAACTGAAATGTAAGCTCTATTTTATGAAAGTAATAAGATACACGCAAATATTAAATAAGGCTCGCGTAGGTATATTATGGATATTAAATCCTTTGATATATGAAAAGATTTTGCCTAAAGAGACTGTTGCCTAGTTAACAGAATAAAAAAAAAAGATTCTTAATGTCGTACACCTTTTTCATGAGTATGACTTACCTCGGCTGCTTCGATGGCTTAGTTTTAATATGGTAAGACTGCGCTGAGCTCTCGTGTTCGGTTCCCGGATCGGCTAAATTGATATTGGGTTTTTCCGCTCAGTATAAGCCTGGAGTCTGGAAATGTGCCCGGTAACTGGCAATAAGCCCGCCCCTACTACATGGGACCTAACATAGCTCGCAAAATGTGTATGTGATACACCCCTGCCTACCCTGAAAAGACAAAAAGGCGTGAAATTATGTATGTATGATTTACCGAAATTAATTTTCGTTTTCGGTCTCATTAGTCTATGCGGTCAGTTTTTTTTCGATCAGAAACTAGGGTTGAGAATACAAAATTCGGCATATCAGGTTCAGCTACATCGATTAAAAGGTGTTCCAGATTGGGTTTTTGATGCCTTCTAACCACAAGACATTTATTTATTTATTTATTTGTATGGACAACAAAACAGATAACAATCGAATACATTGTGAGATACATGAACATAAAGTCTTATTCTAGATTGCAATCCTAACTATGTTGACACATCTTTGTTACTAATAGATCTAAACAGCTAAGCACTTAGCAGCAGGTATGTGTATATAAAGAAGGAAAAATAACAATAATCAGAAACTATAATAGCTAATGTCAGACAAACATTAGATGAGCCTGGGCGCGTACACCATTGGGGTGTCTATAAGCAAAGGAGATGTCCGCTTTTTGTATGGGTGCTGGGACTCAAAATCTAAACAGGCTCCAACTTTAGGGATATTAAAGGGGCAGTATATGGAACTTAGATCCTTTAAAAAATATTTTAGACCCCTCCATTCATAACCAACTTTTTTGAAAACATTCATATGAGTGTAGTTTTCAAGCTAAGCAAAATTACATGTATCTTAAAATCGGAGGTCTTTCAAATTAAACGCTTAATTGCAAAAGGCTAGTTTTCAAGAGTTCCATCCAAATATATATAAACTGTCCGTTTAGATTTTCAGGCCCACCTTTGGACATGTCCTTTCTTACTAGTACAATAAGATACCCATACATTCAAAACATTCAATTCATATTCAATTCCCAACAAATATATACATGAGCCTGACAATATATTTTTCATTGCGAAAGCTGTGTAAATCAAAATATTTAAATTATTTAGTTCACGAAACTTTTCTTCTCATATTAAAGCATACTTCCAGCTCACGATGCATCCACTGCAGCTGGACGCATACATAATATAAACTCCGCCGGGAACTGCATGTCGCAACTATTTTATTACGTTATTATTTTAATACACGATTTCATACATGCACTAAAAGATATAAAGGCACCAGCTTTGGCGAGTTCTTCACACATTCCTTGGATGTTCAGTCAATTTTAGATGCCCTATTGTAACGGAGGTTTGAAGGTGGAATATTGGAATTTGTTAAAGTTCTGATAGTTCTTTTAATTTTAGAATATCGTTATCCCATTCATTAATAGTATCCATATCTGGTGCGAGTTTCTTACAGACAGTCTTTGCTAACAGAAGTCCAAACATCATCAACCTTCAAAGACTCTCAAACAGGTGGACACTTGGAGGGCCATTTATTAAAGTGGACTTCAAAATCAAGTATGGTGCCATTGTAAGATGATTAAGGCGAAGAATGTGGGGTTCACACTACACTACACTACCATACGTAGGAAACTAGAGTAAAAGTGTAAACAACTTATCCCAATACGAAGTTACAAACAATAGATCAATAAAATAGTAAACACACTTATACAAATCTGGTTACTAGTATCAGTTCAACATATTATTTATGGCATAACTCTAAAAGAAAACGTATCTGAAATAGAAACAGTAGTCACTTGAGAGAAATATTTTTGTTCACACTGCATTAGCTGAAAGCGTTTGCCTGTTCAATAAATTGATAGGTTGGCAGCGACTCGATTGAGTGTTGCAGACATAGAATAAAGACTAAAGCATGCAGAGCTGGAATCTGAACTGTGCATTTTTTTTAAGTTTATCGACTCTGGATACTGGCTTTTTGAGTCTCTAGCATATTCCTGACTTCGTTGTGAGGAATTGCGTTTTGAGATCAGCTCGGCTTTGATTGACCGGCACCATTCTAAATGCGTTGATCGATACTAAATTTGGAGTACACTGTAATTATCCTCGAGTCCAGTGTTATCAAGAAGGTAAAGTGTTTGAGTCACAGGAAATGGCAATTCCCATGAGAAGAAAACAGCAAGCGGTTATTATATCTGTTTTTCCATGAAAATGGTACTACCCCGGTTTATTCATACTGTAGACAGATATGTCCCCAGCTTAACTAGGCCAATGTGTTGCACCACTTACACATAAATTCTTTGCAATAAACTGATGCCTTCATAAGATAAACTTTGGATTATGTATAAAGTGTTTGCCATAGGCAAGATTTTTCGTATTACGTATGCTTGCGAGATTTATGGCAAAAACACAGCAGAGAGATGGTTTACAAAATCGTTTAATGTGAACCAAGTGATGCGGAAACTGGTACAAGGAAATGATGTAGGAAACGGGCGAAATTCGCCCCCGCGTAAATCTCCTCTATTGGATGCCGCGTTGTTTATATACGGACGGATAAATGGAGAAAATGTGTATAATAACTATGGAAAGCATGAGTTTTGGGCACTCTTTTACTATTTTGCCTTAAGTATTTTATAATTGCCATCGGAATTTCAAACTAGAATTTTGTTAATTTTATAATTTACTTTTCCAACATTTTTTTTCATAATATTCAGATTTTATGATATAATATGTAGAAAAGCAAACTGGTATAAAATATTTTATTTCTTGCTTAAAAGCCCAACAAAATATTAAAATTAGTTGTACAATTTCAAATAATTCCTACTGACCATTTAAAAAACAGACGATAAATATGGCTACCAATATTGCATCCTTTGCGGCTCAATCGCAAACAAAAACAAAAAGTAAACTCGTGCTATATGTTTCGTTCAATAATACCAATGTCAACTGCGGGACCGAGTAAGACAAAAGATCAACAATTCAAGTAAAAGTACCTGACAAACAAATATTAATATCACTCCTTGTGGAACTTTGTGGAGCATCTGTCGCCTTGGGATGGTTTCATGCATAATGCAAATGGCTGATTGTGCCACATAGGGCCCAAGAGTTGCTTGCGAAAACATTCATCCTATGTTTGTTCGTTGCGATGTTTGTTTTCTTTGCCATATTGCATAATGCCGTATGATTATTTATCTAGAAATGTTTGAGTTCCTTGTTATTTTGTAGTTCTTGAAAGTGTAGAGGTTATTCATCTTCCAGACACTAACTTCAAATATATCTGATGCCTGCTTGCTAACAGGCTAGACTTTTTCGACCTTCCATTCACAATTAACCTGTACGATGTAGCGTGTTCTGAATTTCTTTGCTGTTTCTGAATTTAATGTGATGATTTCTTCTCTTTTTGATGTATTTTTTTGTTCTCTTTTTCGATGGGAATCAGCTAGCATTTGTGATGACAAATGCTAGCTGCTTTTATACATGATCTAGCAAATTTCAGTTGATGAATGATGTTTTTTGCGCTAAACAAGTACAACAACTAACACACACAATCATCATCAGCCATACGAAATCTTCTGGCCTCCCCTGTTAGTCTACAGCCCCCCCCCACCTCCTAAAGTTTCCAGATGGACCTGTGAAAAGCAGCCTGCATCCAGCGTGTTCATACGATCTTGATCAAGTCGTCTGTTGACCTTGAACATTCAACGCTGCAAACACAGGAAAATATCCTATCTTCTTCTTCTTCTTTGTCGGTATCACTCTTGACAGAGTGGTCGTGGTCATCATTTCAGGTGTTGGTGGCAAGCTTCGCAACACGCCGCCACTCTTCTCTGATGGTCGCCTTCCTCGTGCATTCATATAGTAATGATGAGCCATTCACTGCCGCTTTTATCTGGTCAGTCCACCTCATAGGCGCTCTTCCTCGTGGCCTGGTACCCTCAACCTTACCCTGGACCACAAGTCGCTCAATAGCCACCTTCTCTCGGCGGCATACGTGACCAAAAAAGGTGAGGATACGGAACTGTACTAAAGATGATAAACGCTGCTTGATGCCGAGTTCTCGAAGTATGGACTCGTTGGTACGGAATTCAGTCAACGATACTCCAAGCATTCTCCCCTAACACCACATCTCTAGAGCGTCTATCTTCTTCTTCTCTACTTCCCGCAGGGTCCACGTTTCTGCAGCGTACAAGAATATGGGGAATATAAGTGTATGAACTAGCCGGATTTTTGTGGCTCTATATATGTTGCGATTCCTCCATATTTTCCTCAACTTGTCCATTGCAGACCTAGAAATTGCCTATCCTATATTTATATAGGATACTAGCTTCTGCCCGCGGCTCCGCCCGCGTGAATGAGTTTTTCCGGGATAAAAGTCCCGCTTTATATTTGCCCGGGATAAAATGTAACCTATGTGTTAATCCAGGGCATGATCTACCCGTGTGCCAAATTTCATCGAAATCCGTTCTGTAGTTTTTGCGTCAAAGAGTAACAAACATCCAGACATTCTTACAAACTTTCGCCTTTGTAATATTAGTAGGATATCCTATATTTTCTGCAATATCGTTTAAACATTGTCCGTCAGACAAAACTTTCTGTCCTTGGTTGAATAGACAGCGAATTCCCTACTGTAAAAGTAATTAAACTTAAATATGCTAAATAGGCACGATGTAGACGAAATGTTTATCATAACTGCGAAAAGGCCCCTGAGAGTAACTCCGGCGTAGATTACTTCATTAAATTTTCGGCCTGCATTAGGTTCAAAATTGTTTAGACATTGCGCGCTTTTAAGTTTTCTAGCATGTCTTTCCTAAGAGCTCACGCTCTTCGTGTTTTCTAAGAATCTATGCAAATGGAGCATATTGTACGACCAAGACAACTAGCAGAATAAAATGCTATGCATTCGATTGTACAATTGTGTAATTTAAATACAAAAATTACTTATGCAATTTTAAATACTAAACCTATAATGGTAATATTTGGCACATACGTTATGAACCTCAGGAAATGGTATTATAGACTACCTAAATATCATTTTTGGTCACAACCTAATACGGGTGAACCCGCTATTAAAACCTAGTTATAGCACAGTGGCATTTGCATTCAAACAGCTGATGCTATCGACCAACAAAAGCACAATAGCGCACTCAATGAGTACGCTAAATGAATACTAAACAACTACAATATCTCATTTTGCTGTTACAAATCGTTCCCACTGCGGTGTATAAATCATGGGCAGAGGCAAAAACTGTGGAACCAGCTGTACGTGTCTAATTCAATAACATGGAAAAGCTTTTAGTAATTAACTATTGGGTGCAAAGATGTGACGGTTCATGTCCTGATGAATGGGGTGTTTGCGACAATTTAATGAGCCATGGTTTAGTTACAGTATTTTTATGAATGATCAGGTGGTGCTTACGGCTTCGAAAGCGTGTAAAGCTGTTGCCACTTTAAAAAATAATAATTAATCACTGTAGCGATCCATAGCGACGTTTGTACGACGCCAGTACGCCATCGATATAAGAAATCTGATTAAAAATCAAAAATTTCCAAGGGAAGAAGAAGCAAGAATGCCTCGGTAGCGTAGTTGTATTATGGTATGACTGCAATGCTATGGTCCCCGACCCGGGAATCGAACCCAAGACCTCTAGTTTTAGTAGATTTTCTATTCAATATCACCTCGGAGTCTGGAATTTGTGCCCGACATGGCGATAGGCTCACCCCCTATCACATCATGGGATGGAATAACGGCGAAAAGTGGGTGCACTAGTTGCGCCTCTGCCTACCCCTTCGGGAATAATAGGCGTGAGTGTGTGTGTGTGTGTGTGTGTGTGAGCAGGCCCGTGCTCAGCAGTGAGCAGTATATAATACAGTGCTGATTGCATTGCATTGCATTGAATAGGGAATTTCAAATTTCCACTTTATTTCATAGAAATAGCAAAAAATTATTGCATGTTATCTTTGACCACTTCTAGTGACACTTAAAAAACACTATAAATTCATTTAAAACTAACCTATCGCGTTATTCCTATTAAACTTCACGAACGTTTCAATGTATTTCAAGAAAAATGAAAACGTGGGAACAATTTCATCAATCGTGTTCGCAGAGCTAACTCATAGCCATCGCTCCATCTGTCGGTCAAAAGTGAAAACGACAGGAGATACGGCTATTGGTGCAGCTAGCGTTTTAGTTATGTTTGAAGTTTATCGTGTTGATATACGAGTTTTTTCTTTCTACGAGTACTAATAATTTGCTCCACTATGCTTGATGGAATTAACATCTAGTGAGAGAGCCATAGAGTATCTACTCTCGAGATTCTTCGCCAAAACAAATACTTCAATGCCTTTCTACTAATAATCGTGGACACTACTTCGGTATCTACTCGCAAAATTCTTCGCCAAAACAATCATTCCTTTAATGCCTACTAATAATCGTCGGAACTACTTCGAATCTGGTATTTCATTAATATGACGCATACGCATAATAACACCTTTCATCCCCGGAGGGGTAGGCAGAGACGCAAGTAGTGCACCCACTTTTTATCGTGCGTGTTCCGTCCCATGATGTAAAAAGGGGCGAGCCTATCGCCATATTGGATACAAATTCAAGACTCTAAGCTGATACTGATTAGAACAATCCAATATCGCTTTGCTCGACCCGGCGATCGAACCCGAGACCTCAGCATTGCAGTCGTGCCGTGATACAACTACGCCACCGAGGCAGTAATATGAAGCTATTCACAATTTATTGTGACAAAGCAAATGCGTGAAAGTCAACGGAATACACATGACTTGGTTCCTTCATCGGTGTGAACTCAGGCATGAACAGAATTTTCAATAACAGAAATCTGCTCAGGGTTTCACACAAAACAGACATATGACGTGTGAGTCTAAAGCAGAGTTTATACGAAGCTAGTAATACTGGCGCCAGTCCTGCAGACAAGCCAGCGTTGACCTGGTCCCTGTTGTTTAGACGAGGCCATTCATTTACGGTTTTTTCGACACATACACCGTACGGACGTTCGCCAGTGACTGGCGAGATGCGTCTACACGTGTCCGCAACGCTGGCGCAGGGGTCGAGCGGTATGCGGGCGGAGGTCACTGGCTAGAAAAATAGACGGGTGCTCTATTCTCGCCAGCGTTGGAAGCCAGCGCTGGCTTGGTTTGAAAATCTGTTTGTACAAGGCGTTTGCCTTTGGCGTTTGGCTTGATGTTTATCAAGCCAACGCTGGCTGCCAGTCGTATTGGCAGCCAGCGTTGGCTTCGTGTAAACTATGCTTAATATCTTTTATAATTATATAATTATGGTAAACTTCCTTCAATAGATGTATTATGTTAGAATGGGAATAGTGTAGTGGGTTACAATTTTATTATAGCTCGTTACCCAAATATTTAGTTAAATTTATAATTTTATATGCACTTATTTTGTAACTGATTGCTATTCCAAATAAAAAAATAAAAAAAAAAAATAGATACAATCTTACATGACAAAAATATTAAAAAATTAACTCTTCAAGCCTTGAACCTAAAACTTAACAAATAACACAGCTGAAGTATCCGCCATTATACCGGAAACTTTAGTAACTTTTCAAAATGAATTAACAATAAAATACGTTACTTGGGAATAAACCGAATATTTAAGTGGACGAGACAGTTTAGACATCTAGATATTTTGCCCAATATTTACTTTTGGAAAATGGGCTGCTGCCTGACAACAGCTGTTTTTATGTCTTTTACATAAATCCTACTAATATTATAAAGGCGAAAGTTTGTAAGTATCTATGGATGTCTGGATATATGGATGTTTGTTACTCTTTCACGCAAAAACTACTGAACGGATTTCGATGAAATTTGGCACACGGGTAGATCATGTCCTGGATTAACACATGGGCTACATTTTATCCCGGGAAAATAAAAAGCGGGAATTTTATCCCGGAAAAACTTTTTAACGCGGGCGGAGCCGCGGGCAAAAGCTAGTGCTTAAATAAATTACTTACGATTATGATCCTTATTAATAAATCTTTTTGCTCAATGTTAAGTCGTTCACCCTATTTGCATTTTGTTGTCTTTTAGAGTCTCAATAACTTCAAGACTGCCTCGGTAGCGTAGTTGTATGACGTTACGACTGCAGTGCTGAGGTCTCGGGTTCTATCCCCAGTTCGGGCAGTGATACTGGATTTTTCTACTCAATATCAGCCTGGGGTCCGGAAATGTGCCCGCTAAATGGTAAAACGCCGGTCCCCTATTACATGGGATCTAACAGCTGGCGAAATGTGAGTGTGATACACCTCTGCCCACCCCCGAAAAGGAAAAAAGCTTAATGCTATGTTTGTAACAACTTTAACGTATGCAAGTGGCAAAATATCAACTCTCTTTTGGGAGATAACTCAATTTACAACTAGATAGGTACACCACCGCGTGCCAAACATTTTTTCCTTATAAAAGGTAGCCTATAAGTGTTTATTAAATATCACCAGATTTTCCATTAGCCCTTTGTTTACCTTATATTTCAGCAGCATTAGCCGCCATATTATACTTTAGTCTGCATCTATGCAATTTCGTACCGGTACCACTTTGAAATCCAAATCACCCGTTCAATTCCTATTGATTTTATAAATTCTCTCGCGGAGTTTAATGAAAAACGTGCGTAGAAAGTTTAGTTCATTACTTTTCGTTTTATTAATGACGGACGTCGGTATTTTCACCTCCCTGATAGATAGGCCCATTCGTCTGCCGCGATGCAAACAAAGGATCTCACCAAATGTCTGTTCAACGGAGATTTGCGCGCCAAATGAGTTCTGTTTGCGTGCATTTTTTAAAATTGTATTTTGTTTTTTGTGCCAGTGTTTTTAGTTGTTGAATATTTTTTATCTGTGAGATTCTTAGTTTAAAATCTATATGTTTTTTTTAATGAAATTCGTGTGTTTATTGCATTATATTTCCTGGTTTTGGATAAAAATATTACTTTTATAGCATCATATGGAACAAGTAATCGTTATTCTGTAGGTAATATTTGTATTATATTGTATCGTTATAATTTCATTATTATAATGTAAGCACACACATAACAAAAGGTTTTATAATGTTAACTCAGCAATTACTAAAAGATAACATTTAGTATCTTTGTGTTCAAACTTACTTTTCGAATAATAATTAGGTGTTAATAGATCGAGTTAGGGCCGTCGGCATCTATTGAACGTATTGTATGAACGCCTATTGTTGAAAATAATGCGTGTATACAGTTTTTGAAGAATGGAAAAATATTAAGTATGCCTATTACCTAAATATTATTTTGTACTAGCTTTTGCCCGCGGCTCCGCCCGCGTGAATGAGTTTTTCCGGGATAAAAGTCCCGTTTTATATTTTCCCGGGATAAAAAGTAGCCTATGTGTTAATCCAGGACATGATCAACCCGTGTGCAAAATTTCATCGAATTCCGTTCAGTAGTTTTTGCGTGAAAGAGTAACAAACATCCATACATCCATACATCCATACATCCAAACATCCATACATTCTTACAAACTTTCGCCTTTATAATATTATAGTAGGATGCCGTATATGCCTTTCTTTAACCATAATGCTCATATAAAGCATATTTTTATGGGAATGATAATATTTTATCGATACGTCTATCGCTAAGATATTATGTAGTAGTAGCGTGGACGATAGCCTAGTTGAGAATGGAACGGTCTGCCGAGACAATGTCCGCTTCAAAACCCAAGGTACACACCCCTAACTCTTCTAAGTTACGTGTTTATTGTTTATCAATTATTACGTTCGCTTTAACGGTGAACTTCTCAGGCATGCAGGTTTCCGGACGATGTTTTTCTTCACCGTTTAAGCAAGCGATAATTCACAAAGAATACACACATAATTTTTTAGAAGAGTCAGAAGTTAGTGCCCTTAGGTTTTGAACCTGCATTCCACAAGGACATTCGTCTCGGCAGTCCGTTCCACTCCCAACTAGGCTATTGCCGCTCCGGGCTGATACTAAATAGAAAAACTCAGTATCACTTTGCGCGACACAGGAATCGAACCCGAAACCTCAACATTGCAGTCGTAACGTAATACAATACCACCGAGCCAGTAATTTCTTAAGCCATCAAAAATAAAGTTGGGAACTTATCCAAATAGAAATGTTTGTCAGAAACATACAAATATGTTTTCAGTAAAATACCCCAACACCTTCCTCACGAACATCACATCTCGAAATACTGTCGAATATCGGTAACGTTAAGAGGTGGTCAGTAACCCAACGAAGCACGAACTTTCAAGGACATCAACCGCTTACCGCTTCACGACTAAAATATGTATGGAGAAATTGGGAGCAATGTCTGGACATTTTCGAAAGTATTGCATTGGCAAGCTGTAAATGCAATGGAACGCAACTTATCACTACATAGTATAAAACAAAGTCGCTTCCCGCTGTCTGTCCTTATGTTTATATCTTTAAAACGACGCAACGGATTTTAATATGTTTTTTTTAATAGAAAGAGTGATTAAAGATTAAGGTTTATATGTACTTTTATCCCAAAAAAACTTATTAACGCGGGCGAAGCCGCGGGCAAAAGCTGGTACAGTTATAATATTAGTAAGAAGAAGTACGGTTAGGTCGCGTGTCATTCTACCTTCGAGATAAAAATCTCTTTTTTCTTTAAACAATGCTACCGTAATTTCAAACCTATTTCATTACACATGACTGCCTCGGTGGTGTGGTTGTATTACGGTACGACTGCAACTGAGGTCTCGGGTTCAATCCCCGGGTCGTGCAAAGTGATATTGGACTTTTCTAATCAGTATCAGCCCGGAGTCTTTGTGCCCGATATGGTGATAGACACACATCATGGGACGGAATAGGCACGAAAAGTGGGTGCACTAGTTGCGCATCTGCCTACCCCTTCGGGGATGAAAGGCGTGAATATGCGTATTTCATAACAAAAGGGTTATTCTCATTAAAAATATATTCCATTATTCATAAAGTTTGAAAGTTAAATCGTAATTGATAAAATCCTTGTGGACAGAATCGCGTGCAATTTTTTGTTTGCAATAAAACGTTCCCGGCCACTCACCTTAGAAGAGTTGTATTCTGAGTATTATACAAATTAAATTCTTCTAACTCGGAGCTATAAGAGCTATTTTATAAAATGCATGATTTTCTATGTTGTGTTGCCAAGCAATTCTTTGTCCGAGGATTTCATTTGAAAGAGTTTTTGTACTTGTTAGGTGAGCCGTGAGACGTTGATTTTGCGTGAGGAGGATCGTAGCTAAATCTCAAAAGCTATGCTGCAACGGAATACAATCTTGGTTGCGATATAACTGCAGAGTTTGATCCTCGTAATAAATGAATGGCCCATTACCTAAGGCTACGGCATTTTAAGATATTATAGTTGCATTCATTTAACATTTTTTTTGCTCCAGGGAATTCTTTATAACCGTACAATTTACTAATGGTAGGTGTCTCTTATGTAAGAGTGCGTCTGGGTGAGTACCACCGCAATGTCTATTTCTACCACCAAGCAGCAGTGTACACGCACAGCTGTGTTTCGGTTTGAAAGACACTGTAGCCAGTGTAACTACTGGACATAATGAATCTTAACATGTCTCAGGATGACGAGCGCAGTGAGATGCCACACAGTAGGTACTTTGTAACTCAAGGTGCTGTATGGTGTTACTACGGTTTATGGGCGGTCGTATCACTTACCATCAGGCGAACGGCTTGCTCGTCTCGTCATTAAATGCCACGAAAAAAAATTTCTGGCGGTTTCCGCATATTATGCTTCAATATTAATCAATAAAAAAGCTGTAAAAAAATCAGAATGCGTAAAACATATTTTTGGCGTATACTGATTAAGTACATTCAGGTCGTTCGGGTTGTACTTTATAACCGACAAAACGGTCTGGCGTGTTTATAACTGGACTATATCTATTCTAAAGTATAAAATACAAGTTATTTCAAGGTGCCTAAAACATATTTTTTGGGTAGATTTTTTACACATTCTATATACTGCGCAGTTGCAAAATAACCGCAATTGCCCGACTCACCATTTGAGATTCTACTATTTATAAAATACCATTTTTTCAATGTCTGACAGTACCTAAAGCACCTTCCCAAAATTCACCTCCAGATACTACGACTGCAAAAGCCAATGTAATGAAGTACTTACACACCTGACAGTTAATTAACCGAACTATGAAACATGCATACATCATTATATTCCGACACAGACGAACGTTAAATGCAACTATGCGACAATAAATGAATTTAGAAGCTCCAAATTATTTAATCTAAATTTGTTTAAGTTATTTTAACATAGCGAAACAGTTGCTTCAAGTAACACTCAGCTGGCAAATATTATGACTGTAACTGAAATTAATTTCAACGGGCAACGTTGGCTACTCGGAGTCCATAACTCCTAACAATAATTATTATTTCTGCACAGACGAGCGGTGTGAAGTTCCGAGTTGGTAATTGTGTTGAATTTACTTTAATAACAATAAATACTGTAATGAACTATTAGTACTGTCCCCTTTAAAGTACAATGGCTAATTGTGAGATGCATTTATTTCTATACGAGATAGATCACTGATACAAGTATTGTTATATATGGTTGCGAACTGTTTAATATTGGTATTTTCGTCTAGCGATCACCTATTTCATAATTCCGATATATTGCATGGAAGAACTAAAAAAGTAGGAATCGCACGAATGTGATTAGTTCCATTCTGTTAGTTTAGTTACATATCTGACTACTTCGTAAACTTTGTTTTAGTTTATAATATAGATTAAAACGAAACTTTCAGTACACACTTCTCAAGAATTGTAAACCGTGTATTATTAAAAGCGACCGCTTTAGAATTGTTAGAAGTACTTATCCATCAAAGTGTTATACTAAGATTATTGCCCTTAGATAGAAAAACATTCACCTACTAGGGCAACGCGAAACACACTGGAAAGTTCAGGGCCACTTTACATCCGATCCCAGAAGTACAGTGTATTTTTCGAGCCCAGAAGACGAAAGTAGCAGAGGAGTGGCCTTCATCATGCCACGATCGTAGAACGGGTATGTTATGGGATATAAACTAGTTAGCGATCGCACAATGACACTTAAAATTAACACCACATCATGCAATCTTAACATCCTGCAGGTTTATGCCCCCACAACACACTCAACTGAAGAAGAAATTGAGAGTTTTTATGAGAGTCAGACTGCAACACTTCAAAAACTTCCTAAACGAGACGTAACTATTATCTTAGGCGGCTTCAATGCCAAGGTTGGAGATACCACAGACGATGATCATCTACGTCGTGTTGCGGGCAAACATGCAATAGGAGAACGTAACGATAGGGGCGAGGGTCTGTTACAATTCTGTTGTGAGGAGAACTTCACTACAACCAACACCTGATTCAAACAACATGTCCGTAGATTGTACACTTGGGCATCTCCTGGTGACAGATGTACCGACAGACACACAGTACGCAGAAGCGGTGAAAATTTAGAATTATTGAGAATTTATTGTGATGGGGAACACCGAAGTTCAAGAGATCGCGCGGTCGTTCCTCAACAAGATGGACTGACTAAATGAAGGACTCATCGTCCTCTAAATTTTACACAACCGTAAGAGACACTCTGGACAGAAACCAATGGAGGCAGATCATCCGCTCCAGGTGCAACCCTGATGCCGACCACAATCCTCAGACATGAGGGACCGACCAGAGAGAGAAAGATAATATCGCGTATGAAAGAAATTACGTTCTTATCCTCTCGATGGGCACAAAAATTATTCCACAGAGCGTCAATAGACGCCGCGTTTAAGAAACCGCCACAAAAACGCCCGTCTGCCCGGCCAGTTTGCAGACACCACAGCCGGTCTAATAAGCGCAGTACTTGAAAGCACTTGGTTGATTAGAGAGGGTAAGTTATGCGAATTAGCTATAATACGGGCCGGGAGTCCGTCTTACACGCACGGATTTAATCAGATAAATAGGTCACAGGATCCTTCGGGAATAAATAGTGCTCATTACTCGGAAAAACGGTTAAAAAGGTTGCTTTAATTGACTGGTTGTTAAGTAAACAGAAAGGCTTTACCAATTGCTTTAATGTAATGTCTAGCATTTTCTTACTCTTTCTATAAAGTGATCAATAATAGTAATAATAGAACTCTTTATTGTATAACGAACAAACAAACATATTAAAAAAAAACCCGCTTGCAGAGCTTCGAGTGCTCCAGGTGCTGCGAGCGCATCCAGCTTAAAAGACTCTGACAAAAAGATAACTGCAATTTAATAACGGGGCCTTAATCTATCCCGGTGGCGTAATTTTATTACGGTACGACAGCAATGCTGAGGTATCGGGTTCAATCCCCGGGTCGGGCAAAGTGATATTGGATTTTTCTATTCAGTATCACCCCGAAGGTCTGGAAATTGTGCCCGATATGGCGATATGCTCGCCACCTATCACATCGAGGACGGAATCCGCACGGTGCGGCGAAAAGTTGGTACACTAGTTGCGCCTGTGCCTGCCCCTTCGGGGATAAAAGGCGTGAGTGTGCGTATACGTCATAGTTTTATATTGCCCACTGCTTCATTTTCAATAGCTTAATTGATAAGCAACAACCTGCCACAAAGCAATTTGAGCACTAAAATTATGTCCAGAATCACTACATAATATAAAAACAAAGTCGATTCCCGCTGTCTGTCCCTATGTATGCTTAGATCTTTAAAACTAAGCAAACTGATTTTGCACTACACGGATACAGTGATTCAAGAGGAAGGTTTTATGTATAATACATGCATAATATAGTAGAGAAACACTGATAATTTTAGAAGATTCTAATGTGATGTAAATAAACACTTTTTTTGCGCGTATATTGCAAACGCTGGCTAAACCCTACGAGAGAGATCAAAATAATGTACTACAGTAGTGTTCACCTTAAAAAGGTCTACAGAAAAGTCCGCAATGGTATATGTCTATCTCTTAGTGATAACCCACAATAACCATTTTTTATCCTTTACTTTTTACGAGAAGTAAGTCAATAAATAGTAAATAAATAAGTCATTGCTTACGAAGCGATTTCAAGCAATACAGCATTAATCCTTATCCGATTTACTACCTACCCTAAATACATTGTGCATTTAATATAGATCAACATGGGTCACAACAGCATGTAATTTAAGTAAATATTTTCGAATATATTACAAATTTAAAATGCAGTGACATAGCGGTTGCGGCGGTACCGGCCGGGGAACCGGCGGCGCAGGCCTACAAATAGCGCGTCGAAGACCGCGCTTCGCCCTACAGCACTTTATGTTCAAGTATGTATTCAGGTGGGTTCGAAAATGGCTCAGTGTTACAATTCGGTCCGGGAAAATGTATTGTTGGTATATAAAGTGATATTTATACAGTAAACCTCTTTAATGCGGACGAAGTCGCGGGCAAAGGCTAGTAATAAATAATAAAATACTTGTGAAAATAAACTAAACATTGAAATAGTTTTAATTAATTCAACAATATTAGCGTGCTCTCCGGGTGATTGCTCAGTCGCAATGGACGGGCGCCTAATGGACTGTGCGCATCCTATAACCATTTATTGTGGTTAAGAGAAACAAATATTTGTAGTTTTTGCTTTTAGAAGGTGCAGTTTAGGTGTTTGTTAACAATATTTTAAAATGCGCACTAGGCCAGCGTTGTGGATTAGGCCTAAACACTGTCAGTGGAACAGAAGGGCCGTGCCCAGCAGTGGGCAGTATAAAAGCTGGTGTTCTAAGAAATGATGTTTTCAACGTAAAGTTTTCGATCAAGTTTGAATGCTTGTTTAAATTAGAAGTAGCCATGTGGGCCTTTATATAGATCAACTTAACTCATAACATAGATGAAAATTGCATTAACAAACGCTTGTACCGGAACAGTGATTTATTTTTAATCTGTCATTAATATGCAATGTACACTCACATTATCTTAAAAAAAGTATCTGAAAACCCATAAAATATTCAAATAATAAAATCCATCTGGATCCTTTATGAGTGCAAGTGGGAATGCAATTTAGACCTTACCTATTTTTTTTTTTTTCATGGCCATCTTCGGCGCATTAGGGACGGCTGCGGGCTTCCTCCGACTCACGTCTAAGTTGTCGTCCGCAACCGCCCCTGCGCGTACCGCTGTTGCGGTCCTTCCCTGTTGTTGCGGGGGCTCAGAAGCCCCCGTACACCGAAGGACGCCCTTGGTGTCCGAGGCAGCGTGAGACACGCTGCCGTCCATCACGGGGGTCACAGAAGTTGGCTAGACTAATCGGTGGGCGGCACCTCCCGCCCA
Source organism: Lapara coniferarum (assembly GCA_949316025.1). Lineage (NCBI taxonomy): Eukaryota > Metazoa > Arthropoda > Insecta > Lepidoptera > Sphingidae > Lapara > Lapara coniferarum. Next base: position 14,616,239 of record OX438934.1, on the reverse strand, counting down.
CCCGTGACCCCCGGAGGCCCCTATTAGTCGCCTTTTACGACAGGCAGGGGATACCGTGGTGGAATTCTCCAAACGCCCCCAATCCACAGGGCGGGAGACCTTACCTATCCCGTTACTTTAATGATTATCACACCTACTTTACTGGTCTATATTCTGCAACTCATATTATGAGCTATGCAGCTATGATAAAACAGACATTATCTCTTGTAAGTGTTATGGATATACTAGACGTGGACGTGACTCCGGTCGCGTGAAAATCTAGTAAACTTTTTCTAGATAAATACGCCTTTCATCGTTATATATTTAGCACTTTATGTGTTTACTTTAAAATTGGGTAACTTTAATATCTATCAATTATTTCGTAGAATATTTGTAAACAGACAACAAAATCTTCACTTAAGCACAGTCATTAGAAAACAAACAAGCTCTTGTTACATCTTTAGCCTTCACAAGTTAATTCTAAAATCCGATTGATATTTTAAATTTCAAGTACAAGGAAATAAACTTTAGCCAAGTCTCACCTGGCTTCAAAGTTATCAACGACAGTCGACAGGCCAACTTTGAAACATGAGAACGCTTTTACCATGCATTAGTGTTTCAAAGTAGGAGACTCGCCTGTAATAAAAGAATTAATCGAGGATAAAGTTAACCTTATTTCTAGTGTCATAGGGGTGGTAAATAATTCTCTGAAAGCCTTATAGCAAATACCTTTTCCTCGTGAATCCACCCGCCTGAAAGAGTTTTTCCGGGATTTAAGCCCCATCTATGTATTTTCTCGGGATAGAAAGTAACCTATGTCCTTTCCAGGATCTGAAACTATCTCCATATAAAGCTTCTTCAAAATCCATTAGGTAGTTTTTGAGTTTATCGCGTTCAGACATACAGAGAGACGTGGATGAGGAACTGTTTTTTACGTAAAGATGGGCAATCGCAAGTCCCATACAGCATAAGGCATTTCAAATTAGTCAAACTAGTGAGCTAGCTAGATTTCGGAATTTCTCGGCGCTTCTACCGCCCATCCTTCGTGGGGGGGGGGGCGACTAGGCTGGTTATATTGGGTGCACTGAACGTGTGTGGCGATAGACACTTATCACATCATGGGACGAATATTTCGAAGTGTTAGTAAGTAAGTTATGTTTACATGCCTTCGGGGATATAAGCAACATACTTCGAAGAACTGACGGCTGATAGGGCAAAAAAGCTCTCGTGGAGACCACGTACTGGTAAGCGCAATGTCGGCCGTCCACCAACAAGGAAGACAGACAAATTGATAAAGGTCGCAGGAACTCGCTGGATGCAGACCGCTTTTGACAGGTCCGTCTGGAAATCTTTAGGGAGGCCTATGTTCAGCAGTAGACGTCATGTGGCTGATGATGAGACTTGGATATGCTGCAGGTGTAAGTGAACCGGTGTCTTTTACTAAGAATATGAAGAAAGCTATAAATTACACATACATTTCACTAAGCATTCGTATTCTCTCTCTGCAAGTAATATTAATCGTACCACGGATATTATGGTGGCAAATGTGAATATTCATCGTCGGTGTGTTTTGCTGCAATTGTAGACAGCAAAATATTAGGATCCCGATGGAAACCTCGTAGAATTACTACGAAAAATGTTAAAATGCTTGTGTTCATATGTATACAGGCTTGCTTCATGATTGTAATATATTAATATGATATTAATTACTTTAGTTTTATTGGGCGTTAAAATCCTTTTTACATAGTATCACGCCTTTATCAGTTTTTAGGGGTAGGCAGAGATGTAACACATCTTCATTTTGCTTGCTATATTAGGTCCCACGTAATAGAAGGTGGACCTATTGCCATTTATCGGGCACGTTACCAGACTGAGTAAAAAAAAACTCCTAATTTCTTTATGTTTGTGTTTATTATGTTTTCAACCATAATATTAACAGGATTATGTACATAAACCTTCAAAGGATTTGTACATGTTACAAATAATTTATTTCGAAACACGATCATTACCTAACCCTGTACGTTCTGATGTAACAAAGAAACCTAAAACCGCATTCGTACGGTGTAACACGAGTAGAATAGAGTTTGATATTGTTGATAATCATTTAATGCTAGACGTAAGTGAATATTGTTATCATTTGCCAATAGGTGAGACTAAATGCAGGGCTTAAAACCAACGAAATTTGTGTACTTTTATCATGTATCGTTAAACGTCTACTTCTACCGCCAAGCAGCAGTGTGTATGCACTGTTGTGTTTCGGTTTGAAGGGCAATGTAGCCAGTGTAACTACAGGACATAATGAGACTTAACATTTTATGTCTCAAGATGACGAGCACAGTGGAATGCCACACAGTATTTTGTAACTCGAGGTGCTCGATGGTGTTTCTACTGTTTATGGGTGGTCGTATCGCTTACCATCAGGCGAACGGCATACTCGTCTCGTCATTCGATGCAATAAAAAAAAGTCGACGTCAACGTATACGCCAAAAGAACTCGAACAAGAACAACAAAGACTTTTGACAGATATGTCTGGAAATTGCCAGGGGAGGCCTTTATTTAGCAGTGAACATCATGTCGCTGTTGATGATGAAAGTGGTTCGAAAACTAATATTACACGTACTAGCCCGTAAAGCTCTGGACTAGTGAGGATAATATATCCAAAAATCCTTCTTCAAAGGGGAGGCTGGTCTATTCCTTGTAATAAGATATAATGGACTCATAAAAACTTTAAACTGCCAATCTCAACTCTTTTGCAAGCATACTCGACTTAACAGACTTCTGTTAGCTAAATGTGCTTCAACTGTGTAGTGGTACCAAGTTACAGTGGTTGGGTGAAAGTTACATTCCTTACCTTTCCCGTTTAACTTTTCGATGAACTCTCATACCAGATCTGACCAACTCCTAACTTGGTTTAACTACCTGTTGTCGCCAAATTTTCGACTTACCAAACGATCTCAGGACTTGGAATTAATAGATGGAGAGCTGACACTTTCGGGAAAATGCTTGAGTCAATGCTTAACATTGTTAAAAGCTTTTTTTACTTTACGTAAATACTATAACGTAGACTTCAATAAAGAATTACAGGTCTCGAGCGAGTATTAAAGTGCAATAAATATTTTTTTTGCACACAAGTATCCACAATGTAACATTCGACAATATATTGGGGAGTGCAATAAATTCCATTGCATATGTTATAAGTAGTTGATATACTTTTGCTCGCTGCTTCGCCTGCGTGATTGTGTTTTTCCGGGATAAAAGTCCTACCTTATATTTTCCTGGGATAAAACTGGCTGATAATATAGCTTTATGTTTGTGAATGAATTTTCAAGATCGGTCTAGTAGTCTTTGAGTTTATTCGTTACAAACATACAACAATACATATCTTTCCTCTTTATAATATCTCTTTATAGTATCGTTAACATTAGATAATTTGCAACACGAATCACGATCCCCTGATAAAACTCAGACACTAAATTCCAACCGTGACTACTGCCTCCTTTTCTGGTAGAACCACACGTTCAGCTGTTCACGCATCATCTACAACAAAGTTCATCGCATGGTAATACCGCAAAAGTTATCCGCGAGAAATTGAAATATACGAGTTGAGTTCTTGTTTGATAATAGTAAAATTGCCTGGACAAAGTTACCCGAGATTTTATTACGGGAAAAATATTTTAAACGTCACAACTTGGTAACGGTCGTGTTATAATTTATCTTTGCGGGCAGCATATCCATTCGCATGGTATCTTTTGTAACAATATCTTTCTTTTAATAAACTTGGCTCATGTCTATTCAGTTTTGAAGTCACCTTGATCTGGTAAGGTAACTAAACTACTGTGTAAACAAGCGTATAGATTAAACAATAGCCATACAATTCTTTGTATACCATTGTTTAGTCTATACGCTGGTTACGTTATCAGAATATACTATTACTTTTTATAATATAACGTACATAATTATGTTGCGTAATTGTAGATATCTTGACAGCATTTTTTTAGACTATACTATACCATACCAGCCCTGTATATATACTGCCCACTGCTGGACACGGGCCTCCTCTACTACTGAGAGGATGCAGGCCTTAGTCCACCACGCTGGCCTAATGCGGGTTGGTAGACTTCACATTACCTTCGAAATTCAGAGTTCTCAGGTATGCAAGTTTCCTCACGATGTTTTCCTTCACCGTAAAAGCGAGCGGTAATTCATAAAGAATACACACATAATATTTTTGAAAAGTCAGATGTGTGTGCCCCAGGGTTTTGAACCTGCGGAGATTCGTCTCGGCAGTCCGTTCCACTCCCAACTAGGCTATCGATTGCCTAGTTTTAGAGTATGGACTAACATTATTGAAAACATTTATAAGGCCTTCATTAAAGTATTATATTCTCGCATAAACCAAATCGAAAACACCTCGAAACACTTTATCAATTCTAAGTTAGCCAATTCTCTTAAGTTCCACATATCTCCGATCAATCGAAACACCCACTAAATATTTAAGACTGTACAAAATAAATTGGCCCTATCTACTAAAATAGCGTCCAGCGAATAAGATGTCAGTATGCGATGGAAAATTTATAGAAAGCAATTTATACGAACGTGCTTGGGCTACAACGTTGAATGAAATATCTATTTTTAAAGATTATGTCAGCGTATTAACGTTTGGAAATTAATTATCGATGATAAATGAACAACTTTTGATACCGGGTACAGACCTCATTCTGCAAGCTTCAAGCCTTAAAAACACAATAAGGCCAAGAATCAATTACAAAAATAGAACAAGACAGCTACTATTATGGCTCGAGGCTGTCAAAATTAAGAGTCGTATCTATATACTCTTTTTTTTCGCAGAGCAAATCCCTTTATCGCTGACAGCACTGGGATGAGTGGATCGGTTATGTTGGTTTCACCTGTCTTACGTCCCAATGTCAACACTTGGGATTATAGCATCATCCGAGTGAACGTTAGACCGAGTCCCTAAAACTATGTACACTTTATATCGGCATCACCGCACGTATAATCTACATACACTGCATTATCCCCCTCTGATTTAGACGTCAACATCTAGTTAGGTTAGATTTTACTATGGACCACTAACAGAAAATACAATTTAAAACCGTTTTACCATATATAACCTTTTAAAATTAGCATCCATCACTTTTCTGTGAATGAATTTGCGTAAACTAGCGTAGGATTAAAACTATTCGAAATTATTTTTATGCTCAAACTTATCTTTAATGATTTTAATTCAAAGGCGTTGTTATGCTTCAAAACTAGACTCAAAGATTAACATTAAAAATTATATCTCTCATGCAGTATATAAGTTTGAAGTTCAGACATTCTTCGTGAACGTAACTTCTTTTTGGAAGTTATCTAATGTTTCTAGAAAGTACTTGCACGGATCCTTTTCAAGGATTGTTCATGTCTTACCAGATCTTTTGTACATAAAACTTACGATAGAAAATATATTTTCCAATATGAGACTTTCACAAGTTTCAAATTAAATTAGACAAATATCATATTATACACATACACAGCTAATATACATAGTACTCATTTTATTATTTGAGACCATAGAAAAGAGAGCGCCTTTTATACCTATTTGGTAGGTAGCATTTATCAGCAAAATCGGCCTTTAAAATTTATTATAAATCTAACTATAAAACTTTGCCGACACAAAGAATTTTTGCAAAAATAAAACGTGCATCAGAAAAACACAATCACAAAAAGAACCTTTGTAATACAACACAGCCAATCCAATATGATAATGAAGACTTAGATATGCGACCTGATACAAAATACATTCGTATCGGGCCAATGCCGTTTCTTACAGATATAACTTTGAATTTTAAATTTGAAAATATACTGCATGAGGAATGTGGGAATATTCGAACATGTATTCAGAGTGGGCGATGTTTTGTGGTTATGCAACATGTTTCAGATTTAAATGGTGGAATATTTATGTAGGCGATCGACTTATTTGTTTTATTAGTTACCTAAATCCATTGGTTATTTTCTTCACAGTAAATACCGAAATAAGCGGCAATAGCCTAGTTAGGAGTGGAACGGACTGCTTAGACGAATGTCCGTTGGTTCAAAACCCAATGGCACACACCTCTGACTTTTCTAAAAAAGTTGTGTGTGTGTATTCTTTGTAAATTATCGCTCGCTTTAACGGTGAAGGAAAACTTCGTGACGAAACCTGAGAAGTTCTCTGAATTTCGAAGGTATGTGAAGTCTGCTAACCCGCACTAAGCCAGCGTGGTGGATTAGCAAGCTTAGTCCACCACGCTGGCCTATTAGTAAGATTAATTACAAAGACCATAAAAACCTACACGAATCGCCATCTGTTTCATATATTTAAATTACAACGGCTTTACAAAATCTTTGAAAATAAAGACTTCAATGCAAACACAAGCCTGAGACTCTACCAAGGCAATATCGCCGATGCTTGCATCCGGCGCGTCTCTTACCATTGTCTTTATTAAATTCATTTTAAGTGTAGTAGCAGTTATTTCAAACAGACTCAAATATGACATATTTCATTTATTATGTAGATAACTGAATGTTAAATTTTATCAAATTGAAGGCCTTAATTATGAATTAAGCAATTTAACTGCACTTAACGATTTTTCAATAAGTCCTTATATCTTACAAAGATTCAATATTTCTCATATTTAATATTCATTATTAGATTCAGCGAACAATATGACTTTGAATTATTGGAAAATGTTTAATTAAAGAGCTTTTCTATCTACGAACATTCATTCTCATTAGTAAGAGAACAAATATTTATGAATAGAGAATATAAAATGACATAACCAAAGACAAGATAAAATGAATACATGAAGAAATAAATCATTGTTTTATCCTCGTTATTCAATGTGTTTCATCGGAAACTGATCGAAATTGATCTGCTCGCTCAAACATCTCAGATTCCCGCAATATTTTAAGATGGCACTTCAAAAACTATAAAATCAAAGTTCAACGGTCGTGCGAGATGGGATTTTTCCGATAAGCGCACGAGAGATCCGAGTGTAAGCAAGGAGTATTTGTTGCCTCCGGGCGCGATCTCGTCCCGTTTTCTATCGAGTCACGTAGTTTATGTAGTGTGCCTTGAGATGTATCGAGATAAAGATAGTGCATTAGATCGAAGCGGATTTACGAAATGAGCTCGATGTGTGGATAGATCCATAACTTGGGAGTGTTTCGTAGTAAAATTACTAGAAATGTCTAGACTCTAGAAAGTATGATTACGAAGATGGTAGTATTCTTATGCAAAACGTATATAAATATCAAGATTTTAATGTATCGTGAGTGAGGTACATTTTTAAAAACTTTCTTTCAACATTGCCGATTACGTATCGGTTGTTGTAAATTTCATGTTGTAAGTGTCATTCAAGAAAAGTATTTAAGACTCCATCATAATTTATTTATTTATTATTAGGTCTACAATCCATCATAAACTATAACATCCACTAAAACATAATATAGAGAAATCAAATAAACTAAGTCTAAGTACATGATTGTTAAGAAGTCGACACAGCATTCACTGATAATCGAGACACGCGGCAGCGTGTCAAGCCAAGCAAAAAAAAAAAAAGTCGAAGCTGCCTAGTGTAGTTTCACCCGAACCATTTGGAGCGACTTTTGACGCCTTTATAACTCAAAAACTATTTAACGTAAATACCTGAGATTTGGTTAATGTATTAAACCCCCTCAAGTTAACTAGAATCCCAAATTTCATAAATATAGCTCAAACGGTCATTGAGATACTGACATCTAAAAATCGGCATTTTTATCACTGACTGACATATAGATCAAAAACCTAACCCACTTCCAGATGACCTAGAAAGTTGAAATTTGGTGTCCAGGTAGGTAATTGTTTGTATATTAAGGAAAAAATCTGAAAACAGCATATTTTCAAGATTTGAAACATTTTCCAAGCAATCGGAAAATCTGCATACTATCTATAAATTATCTTTAGAATAATGGACGTTTAGGCGTACACGTCCATTGATGCTTTATTTTAACTTAAATACTATTTACCTTGATCCATTAATTTCGTTCCCTCCGTATTAGAGCACCACTTTTGCGTGAATTTTTCTATAAATTTTCCGACTTTAGACAGAGCTGTTGTGTGGTACGGCGGTAGGTTCCTATAGATACGTTATAGGCATCAGCAACTCGCGCCCACTCTTCAGTCTTTTATATTATATATTTACTTCTGTTTCGAGCTCAAATTAAAAATTTCTGATTTCTACAATGTTTATTTACATCTTAAGACGTTAATATTTTGACATGAGATGACATTGGACGTTCTATCATAATCAAGCATAATACTTGCGAATCATAGAGTTTAAGTAATTATTAAATAGAGGTTTTTCTACCAAGACGACTTCATCGCGTGCACATAGCAGAACGATGAAGCGGTTTACGGCTTTTCATACATTGTTTATTTTCTTTCTAAAATAAGTAACTTCATAAATATTGCGCAAAGGTAACTTCTTACGTAATTGTTTTAATTACTTAACTCAATTTTTTAATAAATAATATCTTTACAAAAAGTAATGATATCCCATCAAAAACATAAATGTGAAATGTGGAAGCCAAGTCTAATATTAATTTAAGCTCAAGATTTGTCTTGGCTAGTTTTATCAGAAAACATTTTTTTTCGAAGAGTAGGATATGTTGACTTTACAATATAAAAACAGTAACATAAAGATAAGTTTATTAATCAAATATAAGAAAAATTGTATGTGAAGACTAGCCAAGTCAAATCTTGAGCTTAAATTAATATTAGACTTGGCTTCCACATTTCACATTTATGTTTTTGATGGGATACATACTCACTATAGTTACATAATATAAGTTATATTAGGTTGGTAAATATTTTGACATTAAGAAAGTAATTAAAATACACAACTGTCACAAACCGGAATAAAAAAATCGGAAAAAAATGATAACAGTGACATTTGGAAAGTCTGACACTTGACATTGGCGAAATCACTGATAAACGGTGGAAGCCACAAAACGAAAAGAAGAAGAAGAAGAAGATAACAGTGACATTATAAAACTAAGTCAGCTTACGAGAGCGTAACGCTTTTCGAAAACTGTATAATGAGTGCATGAATGTCGACAGATTCACTGTAGCAATTCAAAAGCTTGCAAAGTCTAAAAACTGGAGAGTTGCAACCAAGCACAGATCTTCGCAGTGGAGGTGATAGAGGAGTTATCGTATATCTAGGAGTTCTAGTAGGAACTCTGATATTGAAACTGGATAAAAGTGAGGGGCAGTCAATTTTATTGTTAAACAATTTAAACAAGAATATTATGTCCAAAATATCTCTACGATTATCTAAAGAGGTCATTCTAAAGTAGCTAAGTCTATCAGCATATGAGAATCTTCTGACAGCTCTACCAATGCTTCTAGCAAGGTGCCAGAGGAATCTCTTTTGAATTCGCTCTAGCCTCAAGCTATGTGTGGCAATGTGAGGACGCCACACTGTTGAACAATATTCAAGAATACTCCTCACAAGACTATAATATCATCAGCGAGATACATTTTAACCTTTCGATCACTTAGATTCCCATGCCGTCATAGTAAGAAGTTGGCGCGTCACCATCGCCAGACACCCACGTATCTGAATGTTTAAAAAAGAATCTTTCAAAATTTACGAACAAAATCTTAGAAGACTTTTAGAATACCTCGAAGCTCCATTCTGTTATCAGTGCACGCTTGAGTGGACCGCGCGAGACCATGTGGACCATTCCAGAGTTTATGATTTGTGAAATTTCCTCAACAAGAACGGACTTATCGCGACATTTCGTTTCCAAACGGTTCTTGGTTGCAACGGCTGCTGAATATCTAAGTGACTGAGTTTCACCTTAACTTAAGGTTCGCGATCGAGCTACGAATAGATTATCATTTTCGAATGTAATATTCTTTTGGTTTTGCATTTATATATGTTATTAGTGAGAGTTTGCTACTAACATTGAATTTTAAATAGGTACTTATCTCGTATGTGACTATCGCTCTAAATAAAAAGCGTTTCTACTTGCTGCCAAACAGTAATAAACAACCACTTGCATTTCTTCCCTTGGTCTTTTAAAGTCTAACCATTACACAATCGTGAGTACTAAGACCAACAGAACACTTGTCTTAAAAGAATTACGAAACTTGCCAGTTCCTTCGTTTCAAAACAAGAGTAAAATAGTTAAAGCCACTTAGAGCAACGTCTTGGCAGTTGGCAGGGCACGTAGCGCAAACATGGTCCACATGACGTCTAGTGTGAACAATAAAAACATTTTATCAGTGCAAAGTGTAATTAGTACATAGTTTAATTACTGTCCAGCCGCACCGCTGGTGATTCTGTGGAAATCTTGGCTTGGTTCCTGCAATTAAGGCTGGCTTTAGCAGTGGCCGGTTGCTCGATCCAATTACTAAGAGCCTGGGGCGATGGATGAGAGATAGCGGTTTTGGGATCAGATTGGAAACAGTTGTGATTGAATCATGTAAGCTCTGAGGTCTAAACTAACAAATAGAAGGAAGATAAGATCATTAATAAATATTCTCGTTCCTTTGCTGGTGGTAAGATTTTATCGACTCGGATAGAGGCCACTTTTGATAAGGTGTTAAAACCCGCCATATTAGGACACGTAAGTGAGCCGCGTTCTACAATCTGTCTGTGTATATCTCATTCAAACAGGCCGGCATAATTGTGACGACTGACGAGGAATATTCATCGCTCGTCTGGATGCTTACCATCAAATACAATGGTGTCACTTTGCTATGCCCATACAAAAATAATTGTTACGTATTGAATTTAACAATTTTATCACATTCCACAATTTATGTATATATTAACATTATACACACACACACACTCACGCCTTTTATCCCCAAAGGGGTAGGCATAGGCGCAACGAGTGCACCCACTTTTCGCCGTGCATATTCCGTCACATGATGTGATGGAGGCGAGCCTATCGCCATATCGGGCACAAATTCCAGACTCTGGTATGATACTGAATTTAAAAAGCCCAATAACACTTTGTCCGACCCTTGAATCGAACCCAAAACCTCAGTATTGCAGTCATACCGTAATACAACTACGTCACCGAGGCAGTCATTCATTAGTCATATTAACATTATCTGATTAAATATAGACAGTCTACTTAAATTATGAAACTGTTGAGGTCCTTGATTCGATTTTCAGGCTCGTCATTCAAAATGAGTGTCATAAAAGACATAGTTTTTTCCGGAATTAAAATTAATTGCGATGTAGTGGTAATTTAACCATCTTTCTCAAATCAAGGTAAAAATTATCTCAGTCATATACTAACTACCCTTTTGCATACATCATAATTTGAAGCAGATCACATCTCAGTTTCGAAAAAATCGCAATCACCTATGAATTGCGACGCCATAATCGAGAGACTGCAACTATTTGTGCAAGTTCATTGTTCAGGTACATACCAATTCTGAGAAAAAGTTACATTAAATATTTTTAAAGAAGCTTTGTTCTGACGACAAGGTAATACAATACATTCATGCATTGGCAAGAAGGTTCAAAGTGATACTCTATTGTCTATTGTTACTCATTCTCATTTTACCTTTCCATATCATATTTTGAACTTGGGATGGAGTTTAATATTAAGGTTACTTTGAGGGATTTATATTTTTAACCGACTTCAAAAAAGGAGGGTCTGTATTCGACCCGTATGTACGTAAATTTGTATGGCCGCGATTTTCTCAAAAACTACTGATCCATTTAGATGGGGTTTTCGTTATTCAAATGTATATATTTAAATACATAAAAAGACAGTAAATAACCACTTTAAATACATAACAAGACTACTGTCTTGTTATGTATAAGAAGTGGTTTTGGGTGAACTTGCTTTCATTATATGCATAACATCGGGGATAGTGCTAAAGCGCGTAGGTATCTATAACTGGTAAATACCGCGTAAGTGACGAAAAAAGTTTAATTAAAATTGATACTTCGACACAAAACTTATGGTTGATAATAATATCATTTTTAACGTTTACAATCACGTGAGTGATTTTCTCATTCCGCCATTCAGTCATGGCATTCGTTATTCCAATGAACAATCTAATATCACGACCCTGGATCGAACCCGCGACCTCAGCACAAAAGTCATACCGTAATACAACTACGCCACCGAGTCAGTCATTATAGTTTTTTGAAATAAAATAAAACACACTAGCACACACTCACGCTTGTTATCCCCGAAGGGGTAGGCAGAGGCGCAACTAGTGCACACACTTATCGCCGTTACTCCGTCCCATGATATGATAGGGGGCGAGCCTATCGCCATATCGGGCACAAATTCCAAACTCCGGGCTGATACTGAATAGAAAAACTCAATATCACTTTGCCCGAGCCGGGGATCGAACCCGAGACCTCAGCTTTGCAGTCGTACTGTAATACTTACTTTTTATTCCGAAAAGTACGCGTTGGGAATTTTATCTCGGAAAATATTTGCATATAATATTTGCTCGCGGCTTCTCCCGGTGCTCAGTTAATAATAAGACTTATAAAATGTAGTGTATTGTTTATCAATTATCGTTCGCTTTAACGGTGAAGGGAAACATCCTAAGGAAACCTGCATACCTAAGAAGCTCTATAAGAATTTCGAACGTATGTGAAGTCTGCCAACCCGCACTAGGCCAGCGTGGTGGACTAAGGCCTAAACCCTCTCAGTAGTACCCGTGCTCAGCAGTGGGTAGTATATAATACAGGGCTGATTGCATTGCACTGCACCCTCTCAGTAGTAGAGGAGGCCCGTGCTCAGCAGCGGGTAGTATATTATACCGGGCTGATTGCATTGCATTGCTCATAAAATTTAGAAAATTTGGGAGTCCACGACTTTTCGACCTACCTTGCGCAAACTTCACATGGTTTCATCACTGCAGCACTAAAACAGCAAGCCGCATATACAGCTGTATTAGCAGCATAAAACATAATCCTTTTTATACGACACTCACGGCTGGGGGCATAACTCTACACTTTTGATAAAAGACGACGTTGCGATGGAAACGCTACGGGACCTTCCACAGTGTGCGCTTTGGCGCAATTTATATTTTTATTTTATGTAACGATGATGAAACCGATAAACATAAATAAAAAGGTACATTCTTTAAAATTGTTTAAGCATTATCCTGGTCTACAATTCCTATATTTCTTACGCTCGATGCTTCGTAAACTGCAGAATTGATTGCCTCGTTTTATGAAATTCTTAATATATATTTTTTTTATTTTATCACGCTGTATGTTATGGAAGCTACATGTTGCCTCGTACCTTCTTAAAATATCTATTTTAAAATCATTTTGTAATCTCCACATATTCTACTGTATATGTTCAAAGCAATCCTTTTAGCTAAACGACGTCAACCATCAACACTAACTATAAACCAAGTCTTTGTGATTCCATTTGCGACTATTATGGCAGAGCGACATCAGCGCTTCCACAATGTGTTATGACGTAGCGTTATCTCGTTGGCAGCTCATGCGCCACAACGTTGCCTCTCGCGTGCATTTCACCTATCTTTAATGGCTTTAAAATAACAATATTAGTTTTTGCCAAGACGTTGGTTTCACCAATATCTTTGCGAGAATTTATCATGTTTATTATAGCATCGGCTTTTTATAACAAGCATACGGTTATGAGTCATAAATAGCTATTTGGAGGACTGGTTTGGTTTGTTTGGATATCAATATTTTCTATACCATACCATACCAGCCCTGTATTATGTACTGCTCTTTGCTGAACACGAGCTGCCTCTACAACTGAGAGGGTTTCGTATCTACTTGACTTGCTTTTTGACCATTCATCTGATACAAACTAGTTGTTATCTCAGTTTCTAGATGCTCACAGCAGGAACATAAGTTATACCCTATATAAGTACATCTTTACTTCCCTTATGATGCAGATGGTCTGGATAACAAATTGTGCTAAAGGCATTAAGATATATTAGTATCAAAATAGACAGGTTGCAGGTTACAAGATGGTGAAATATCTAGTAAAATATAAAAACAGAAATTAAATGCAAGTCAAAGACCTAAATTAGGAGTGTATCAGCTTGGTGTGAAGTCAATATTGTGTCAAAAGATTTTACTAGTAGATGCGAACTATTATTGTTTCATTCTTGACCCACTGTAATTAATCACTCTAGTGCCAGCCTTTTAAACTAACCATAAATAAACAGTTCAGTGTACCAACAAGATTATAACGATGATAAATCAAACTCGTCCTCGTCATTTTTGGACTATATTGTACTCACAAAAGGTTACGTTAATGTAGTCACTTGACCAAGTCGCTGAAGTAGTAGAATACAAACAGATCAAGAAACGGTACAAAGGTATAAACGGTATTTACGATGCAGATAAAAACGAACGAATCTCACGATCGATCACCAAAAATCTCTTTTTGCTACATCTGACCAACACGTCGGCGAACTATCTCTATTCACAATTTAAACTGTCCCATTTGAATGTAAACTTTATTGCTACAGCGTCAGGGTTTAAAATATGGTATGTATGCGTTGGCTGACGGCCAACATTTTAGCTGCCAACTGAACACTTTTTCCGATTGGTTTTAAAATTTAGAACAGTTTGAAGTTTTTTTTTTCGACAAAAACGGTGTCGAATTGATGAAATTGACACCACGCCTTGATATTGATGAATAGAGGATTTTCAGTCGACTGGTACAGGTTTAAATTAATGAATATTCTAAATAAATTTCTATCAAAATATTATCTAGACTAACATTTTGGTTTTGCAATGATAAATCGTTTTTGGAGTGACACCAGAATATTTGAAAAATGACTGCCACGTCTAAGTAATGGATGTCATCAATAACTGCATTAGGCTACAGTATAACTATGTAAGTCTAATGAGAGGTTAACAAATACATAATTGTGCATAACTCTGCATATTTCTGTATTTCCTTCCTAAGATTTTTGTTTGTGTTTTGCATAATATACGATGTATTAGGTACCATAAATCCTCGCACTTCTTCCAGTCGTAAAAGTTTCAAAACATAATCCAAATATAATGCCAATAAATAAGAAAAGTAGGGGAAATCGATAGAATTATGCCACCCTGATTAATAACCATCCCAGAAAGCGACTTGCCGGAACAAGATAACTTGTTGGGTTTTTACCATGTAGCTACTTAGACGAGGCAAAATATATTCTGTACTTTACAACTCTATTGCGATCGTGTGTTATGCAGCTAAATAAATGTATTCAATATCAATATTCATAGGATATGAAAATAGACAGTTTGACAGCCGGTCTGGGAAATCCTCAATTGTGATAAATTTCATTTATGGGCTACATTTGATTTATATATAAAATACGAGTAAATCGATATAAAGTGATGAATATTCATTGGTTTGAAAAAACATATTTATTATATTACGGAAACTAAAATAATATAATACATTTATTATATTGAAATTGAAATACGTAAAGCAGTAGCATCAGTAATTATGTATGTTCGATGAAGCAAAAGTGATTCACGTTACATTCACGAATGAATGGTTATTCATTCGTTCGTTCATTCAATCACATATCGTGGAACGGTTTATCAGAGACCAGTGAATGGCCAGTGAGAACTGTGTTATCTTGTATTTTAAATGTTTTCTATACGGCATTTTTGAGCTACCAGTATTTGAGCCATTAACAATCACCATTACGGACTATTTAACCAATTGACACGATATGGCAATAATGCGCAAACATTTTTTTCTGCCAATCCTGACCGGGGGCGAGGTAAGCACGGATAGCACACATCCGTGCGCACAATAGGTCGCGTTTTACACAATAACACAACAAAAATCACCATTTCTGTGGAGCACCGTGTAGCAAATGCAATGACAGCGATCGCAAGTCACATAGGTTTTAATAAAAGTTTATGACCAGCTGCGCATGTATGACCAACGAAGGGTTCGCCTGGTCATCCCATCTCCTTCGCATTGCTAGATACTCAAAGATTATAGAGGCTGTATACTACAAAAACGATCTGCAAAGTCCTCAAACCTGAAAGCTGCATTTCGCTTTTTATTTATAGTCCAAAAATAGTATGAGAAATAATAAGCAGTGACATCATTACACAGAAGGGAAATTGTTCCATAGTGAAATAATTTTATACAAAATTTCCCAAAATTTACAATTTCGTTCATGATAAATATTAATAATTTATTACAATGCGTGTACGAACTTTTCGTGGAATCCGTACGCATGCAATAGAGGAAAGATGAAGCATGTCAAAACCCGACCAAAATTATTCATGAAAATAACAGCATCGTTCAGAACATATTACGCGGTAATTAATTTCCTCGTAATTTATAATTTCATACTAGTTTTTGTCACATTATATTGGAATTCTTCCGAAGACTACGTACCAGTCGGGGATTTAATTTCCTGTTCCTTTGACACCGAAGCTAGTTTAAGGTGGAAATGAGAACTGTCATTTTTGAACTTGCAATTTTTATTCTAACTTTAAGCTTATGACATTTTAATGAGTTCACAAAAATGAGTTAATGTTCTGCACGTTTTATTATGAGGCTAGTGGAGGTCTATGGTAATCTTACGTTTCATTTTCAGCACAGGCAATGGGACCTTTCAATTCAAAAACGTATAAAAAAGTAATGAGCCATATAGTAGGTGAAAATAATGTGAATGCTATAAATTCTTCCATAACATTTATTTTTCCTTATTTATTGCTCGCGTATGTCCGATGGAAATTAAAATCTTTTCTCATCGCTCATCTGGTCGAATCCAAAATTAAGGCTTCTAAAACTATCAGTTCAAGTCGACTACGACGTTTCAAGCTGCTGCCAGTACGTGTAAGGAATATTGTTCAGACAATTATTTATGTAAACATGCTAGACTATTGCCATCAATAAATATTGAATTTGATATATCAACAAATCGTACTCATATTTCACAGAAATCCGACCGAGCGATCGGATCGTCTGGAAGTCAAAACAATAGTTATTGAAATTTATGTATGGCTGTCCCATCCACAGGGTTACTGGATAGGTCATGCTATCATAAACTAATTTTAAACTTGTTTGGAAATTCTTTTATAACATTGTAAATGAGACTCCATTCTGAAATGTCTAACTTTGCAATTCGAACAGACCGAGATTACTTTATAAATAATTTGTGCTCAAATTTCATGTTACGTTTTAGATTTTGCTTGTTGAACATTATTTATCGCTTTACATTTTGCTTTAAAATTGGCATAAGAACTGGAGAGAGAAAACACTAATTAGGTCGATCGCTAATAACAATGTTCAATACCGCATCTTGTAATCAAAGTTCAGTTCTGAGACGTCTTGCCTGCTACAGTTTGTATAAAGAGTACTAGCTTCTCTCGTCATTAAGTTATTAAAACGGTAGTTACCTAGTAGTAGTACCTAACCCATAATTTGTGACTGTAGTACTTGAGCTAGTATACCATCAATAATTTGCTATCACAACTTGCCACTAATTCACAAAACTGGGGCCCGAAAATGTTAAAATGATTTCCCACAACAATAGATACTGAAAAAAAACTTCCAAACTATGTAACAGCGCAGTAAAGGTAGCTTTCGTACATTTTGTACAGCAAAAATAGTTTTACAAGTTAAAACACATTTTCTATAACAATGTTTTCATTAAGGTAGGTACACCCCGGAGTACCGTGACGCGGATCTCAAGATATCTTAGCACAGAATGCATCTCATTAATTTGTAAATTTATACAGCGTACGAGTTTCCACAGCAGTTCTGCGCAAATAATGTTTTAGATTAGTGCTTGACTGGCTAACTGTATTGTGAAATTAGTATCTTTGTTTATTTGCATCTATGATATTTGTTTATTACTGTTTTTGAGAATTCAGAATTTAATCGGTCTCGGCAATTCAGAAGAAGGTTATGATTCAAAATCGTAGTTACATAGTTATTAATAACACAATATGAATAGCAATAATGCATATGTATGCATTATTGCTATTCACTATATCATGGGCTAGTGAAATAGCAACTATTGCAAAAATGTTGAATTCATAGAAATTTGAATTAATAAATTTCTGTGCTATACGAAATGGTGGTAAGACCGGCAGCGGTTGCGTTTAAGGAACCTGGCTTATTAATATATTTCACCGATAAAAACTCTCTATTTTCTAACAGTTAAGAATTTCATAAAGTGGATAATACTTGATTAGAAATCTAAGCCATAACATAGACTCAACGTACGTGTAACGCCAACTGAAATAGCTTTCCGATTTCTCATATAAATTTTATGTTTCGAGAAACTATTGACCGCTCTGATGCCTCGTTTGAAACAAGGATATAGTTGAACAAACAACAAACATTATGATGTAGAAGTGTGGTTAGGAGAAGGTTCTAACTTATAGGTGTATTTAGAGAGTGGGGAAGAACAGACTGCTGCTCTAAAAACTATAGCAGATGTTATTAAGAAAGAAAATCGCTATCAACTAGATGTTATGAGTGATGTGTTTAATTCAATTAATACAACATTTAGAAACGTGAATTCTTCATAATATGATATCAGGATGTGTATCATCAGTCCGTAGTCAGAAATTTGTGCCTGATGTTCAAAACACAAAGCACACCTCTGACTTTTCGGAGTTATGTGTGCTTGTTTATCAATTATCGTTCACTTGAACGGTGAAGGGAAAGATCGTGAGGAAACCTACATACCTGAGAATTTTCCCTAAGAATTTCGAGGGTATGTGAAATCCGCCAACCCGCACTAGGCCAGCGTGGTTGACTAAGGCCTAACCCCTCTCAATAATAGGAGGCCCATGCTCAGCAGTGGGCAGTGTACAAAACAGGGCTGATTGCATTGCATTGCATGGCGATAGGCTCTCCCCTATCACATCATAGGACGGAATACGCACGGTGTGAAAAGTGAGTGCACTGCAATGGATATTTTAAATCTTATTCTCACTGGCGTCGTACCGTGTTTTTAGGACTATAGCGGGAAAGGCTTCCCACGCGGCCAAAGCCGCGAGCAACGCCTAGTTATCTATATTCTATACCAAGAAAACCACATTACTAGTGGCTGACCATAGCTAAACAACCCTTGAGGTACATTCAAGACCTTTGCGTGTTGTGTGGAACAGGCTACTGAATAGAGGTCCATCAATAATGCATATTACAACGAACGCTGTGACCTTTCGCGCAAATAGAAGCTATTATCATAATTCGAGAACCGCAACGGCTGCTACGAAGCGCCTTGCATAAAGGATTTAGCTGGTTTTTTTTATTGTATAGGTAACTGGCCGTCTACTATTTTTAAATTCATTTAATTAACGAGATGGGCATGCCGCTGGCCTAATGGTAAGCGATACAACCGCCAATACAAAACTTGGAATTACAAAGTACTGCGTGGCACTCGACCATGTTCCTCACACACCTGTATGGGTAATCAGGGCCCAAATTCATGGAATTCGTAATAAAAATCCAAAAAATTGTTGCCCGCCTGGTAATCAAATACTGAGCCTTCTGATACACGGAAAAGAGGTTACAATACAACCAGATATAATCATAAGTTAATAAAAATAACTTATAAAATCATGAGTAACACGAGAAGGAAATCCGCACGGCACACATAAACGTATGTAACATTGATTGATCGGAGATAAATTCGTCTAAAAAACAAGAACCGTATGAAACGAATCCGAATCAGTCAGACGTGTGAACATGGAAGATTAGACAATGTAGAGGGGACGCTTTTGATGAGCGACATTCTTTTCGATTCTGTACTATAGGTATAACTGAGTTAAATTAGGACTTAGAACTTTTCAGTTTAAACTATTTAAATTTAGACCTCTGAATGGATCAGGTTTTTTTTTTATTATGGTTGTTTTTTTATGCTCTGACTGCATCAGAGTGCTTGTTTATTCTTGTTATAGGTACTTTTCTTTCTTTTCCTTATTTTATAATCCATCAAGTTTGTTATAAATGTTTTTAATCTTGATTTCTGTATCTCTGTATCATCTAATCATATCGATTTCTCATCTCTGTTCCATCTATATTATATGATATTATCGGCTGTTATATTACGACATTGCTCGAAGTACCTATATATTTATATTGCTTCTGTATTATTACTGTCTTTTATTACTGTTAACTTCTTTTCCATATCTTTTTTATACTTTTATATGAAATACTATATTTTTATATGTATATGCAAAACATGTCTTTTATTGTTATGTATATATATAGGTATATATATTTTTATTTGTTTCTATTAATAATTTTTGATTGCAATTTCACAACAATATTTCAAAAACTTTTTCCGTGTTAAATCATTTTCTATTATTTCGGCAATGCCTTCCTTTTTTATGTCTATCTCTATTTCCGTTTCTATGTCGTATCTTTCCCTAGCATATATGGGACACTCTGTTATAATATGCTGGACACTTTCTGTTCTGGGTCGCAGGCGCATGCCGGGCTCTCCTTACATTTGAATCTATTCAAATATTCGGAGAACCCGCCATGTCCTGTGAATATTTGGGTGAGTATATGGTCCCTGGGGAGATTCCTTAGGATTCTGTAGGCCTTGATAACATCTGCGAAAAAGATCTTCGTGACCGATGCCGTTTCTCCCAGTTTATAACGTTCATTCCATTCGTCAAGCGACTCCTGCCGGATTTGTCGCTTGACGAATGAGATTGGGCATTGGCTGTAGTGTGGTCTGGTCTTAAGATTTTTAGCGGCATCTTTTGCGAGTTCGTCCGCTCTCTCATTACCCTCTATCCCCGCGTGTGCTTTTATCCAAAAAAGTTCTATAATTTTGTTGTGTTCTTCGCCAGTGTTTAATTTTTTGTTAATTTCGAATGCTAGAGGATGGAGGGAGTTTCCAGTGATGACGGTTTCGAGTGCAGATCTCGAGTCACAAAATATGTTGCATTTGGGTAGTCCCCCTGTCAGTGCCTCGTCTACGGCATATTTGAGGGCCAGCAGTTCCACCTGATAGACAGTACAGATATGGTCCAGTTTTAACTTCTTTGTTTTAATCTCGGCGTCGTCCTTACATACAGAGAGCAACGCTCCTACTTTTCCCTCTATTTTGCTACCATCGGTGAATATGTTGTAGCAATTGTTCGTGTACTGGGCCACCTCTGCACTGTCCGTCAGGAATCGGAGCTGCCGACTCCTTCTATCTGCTGGGTGTTGGAGGCTGACGAAGGCCACAGGTCGGTCCACTTCCCTGTCGCCTATTACTGGCGTGGAATAACCCTTTTTTATTTCATAGAGGAGTGCTACTTCTCGAACTCTCATGTCTAGTGGTATTAATCCCGCGAACAGCAGGGCCGAGTTCAGCGACACGGTCCTGTAGGCCTTCGTCAGCTTCTGTGCAAAATTTCTCTGAAGGGTATCCAACTGCTTTCTCACATACAGCTTGTTGGAAGCAGGTGCCCACACGTTAGCCGCATATAGTACCGTGGGCTCAACGACTGCCGTGTACAACGTTCTTATTATCTCGGGTCCCAAGCCCCATTGTACCCTTGCTGCTTCTTTTAACTTAAATTAGTATGAAAGTAAAAATTACTCAGTTGTCTGATTTGATCATTACTTTATGAACACTAACAAGGCCAGGCTATTTAGTTATAGGCTATTTAGGCTTATCTTGGAGGCCATCAACGAAAGCGCTCTTAAATTAGATTACGATTAGGTAGGTACTCAATAAAGGTAGCGAAAATGTCTCTAAAATTAATTATGAGCAATTGACAACTTCTTTAAGGATTTAGTAAATAATAATGGAAAATATAATTTGATGAAGTATTATTCATAACAAAAATCTCTAGTTTTGAAAGCCCGACAAACTAATGAGCTTGAAATTTTAGGTAAACGTTAGATAGAAGATTTTCTTTTTTTTATATATATATACATTAGTTTATTAGTGCTAGTTTTGTGCCTAGCGAAATTGGAAGCTCTTAAATGAATGATATTTGACAAAACCATTTCGAGTATAGCTATGTTGTTTAAGGAACACGTGCGCAAAACTATATGCTTCTAAAGCCAACGGATTTTGGTTTTTAATGATACCTAGGTTGTTTTTCAGTCAATGTAATGGAAAACAATCTAATCAGACCTGTGTTATATACTGCCCACTGCTGAGTACAGGTCTCCCCTTCTACTGAGAAGGGTTAGGCCTTAGTCCACCACGCTGGACTTAGTTATCAGTCAATACTAAGTATTATTTTATTGTTAATGTTTTTGTTAATAAATAGGTATTGGAAACATTTTGTTTTACTGTGTCTACGAACTAAATTTTAATTATGCTGTAATGAAAGCTTTGCTGTTGGGCTGAAAAAACTCCTTTGATATTGTGGGTTTAAATATATTACTTTTTCTTAAATATCGATACCAATTATTAATTAATTCACGTATTGCCCGTTTATAATTCCTAATTTTATCGATTGCTAAATAGTAGCTTCATCCCTTGAAGTATTGTTTTGTGTGGTTTCCAATGAAAATGTTACATCATCATTACTATCATCTTCAGCGTTTAGAAGTCTACTGCTGAACATAGCCATATAACCACATGGCCTATGTAGCCTTCCCTGAAGATTTCTAACCAACCTCTTAGAATCGGCCTTTAGAGAGTTTTAAGCGACTAATATCAGTTCGTCTGTCTATAGAAATGGTTAATTACACAAAATCTACTTAATCTCTGGGAGAGTCCCAACAATACTATAAAAATGTATTAAACTAGTGTCGGGTCTACCATCATAATCTATGATATAAGTTCATATCGGGCTATCGAATCGGCTCAAAGATACATCAGTTACACAGGCCATCGGTTCATTGAACTTTAGTTAGACGAGCAGAGGCTAATCTTCCAGTAATCAGGTTTTCATACGATACATTTACGGTACATTTGTCTTCTTTTGCGAGTTCCGTGTGATCCTGGATTTAGTCAATGATTTTGCCTTGGAATATGACTTCAATGAAGCTATTACATAATATTATGTCTTATTATTTCAAAGTAACCGACGCTCCGACATATGGAAACGGAACAAAGGATGTTCTTCACATTTTTAGGTGTTGCTGATGGCAGAATTCAGTATAAGGTTTTATGAATCTGATAGTACGCAGTAAAAGCTCGTTATAGTGTTTCCTTCCGCCGCTTTCCTGGATCCGTCAATGTATATCCAGCTTCGAAACCTTCGAAGCATCATACCATACCAGCCCTGTATTATACTGCCCACTTCTGAGCACGGGTCTCCCCTACAACTGAGAGGGTTCAGGCCTTAGTCCACCACGCTGGCCTAGTGCGGGTTGGTAGACTTCACATACCTTCGAAATTCAGAGAAGTTCTCAGGTATGCAGGTTTCCTGACGATGTTTTCCTTCACCGTTAAAGGTAGCGATAATTCACAAAGAATACACACAACTTTTTAGAAACGTCAGAGGTGTGTGCTCTTGAGTTTGATTCTTTCAAAGTACGGAACGTCTCTATTAATTTAATAATAATAATCATCAGAGATACAATTAATACACCCACTTTAGCTTAGTTTATTTTTCACCCCGTGATTTAATAGGGACCTTTCAAGGGGGGCAAACGAGCATACGGTTCACTTGATGGAAAGTGATCACCGCCGTCCATGAAATTCTGCAATACCAGAGGGCATAGAGATGCGTTGCCGTCCTTTTAGGTGGGCATACGCTATTTGCGGTTCCACTGTAACTGGCAACTAGTGAAGGTTGCTAACCTCAGCATATCTTCCTTTGTCCTTGACATGGCGAAATATTTCTGTAGTGCTTGCGATCCCCGTCAAATCGTAGATGTTTCCTAACCACGATTTAATTGCCCATTACAAGCATAAAATGTTGTGTTTTTTTAAAGTAGAACCAAGCAATTTCACATATTTTGCTAAAGAAAAAAACTTAAAGAAACGAAAACAATATTGTCACGTTACCAAGTAACAACGTCGCAAACAAAGACAATTTATTAGATCACACACGCAATTTTATTTTGCGACACATAATTTTCAATTATCTCAGATGTCCGCACAATAACACCGGGGAATATAATAAACAGAATTGTTGGCGTAGTACGTATATAAAACGTTTATCGTGTTGGTACAAATAGGGACTATTTACTACTTAGGTCTTCTATATTACATTACCGTTCATATAGAATCTACCTAGAATCTAGATATATATTGTACATTATTCAGCAAGACACAGTGTACAAGGTTTGACGTGTCGGTACCAATGTAAAGTACAACCGAATTCTAGGCTTTCAACAGTTATCTATTAAACCAGTAAAGGCCTGCTGTAGATCTCTAAAGCATGAATGGGTCAGCTCGATCAAAGTAGTGACAGGTTCTCAAAGAACAGTAACTTGTCAGGTTTCTATGATATTTCGTATGGATGAAATTTCTGAATACCCAATCAACTATATTCTTTAAGAACTTCGTATTGGTTTTCTTCATCTTCATAATTATCATTAATTTTAGGAGCATTAAAAATCTGTCACAGGATTTTGAACCTTGGAGCATTTTAAAATTTGTAAACATCAAAATTTGTAGGGATACGCTACATACAGAGCCCGTACGTACTACAGGGAATTCAAAAAGTCAAACAAAGTAATAACTTGACGTTTCGTTTGCCTTTTTCTCAATAAAGCCCAGTCAAAACCAATAAGTACCTTCAAAAATCGATCCTTATACGAAATAAAAGTAATTTTATCGGCCGAATGGTTCTCAAGTTTCAAATTAAAGGTAGAAAACACTCGAAGATCGTTTAAAGGGAGCAAGCTAATAAATAACAGCAAAAAACAAGCCTCGAGCACTTCATAAAAGAATTCTTTGTGAGGTCTAATTAAGGGAAAGTTATTAAAAGTAAAAAACGTAGTCATCGAACGATGAATAAATTTTGTCAGATAATTAAAAACTTAGTCGCTGTTTATTTTGGGTATTGGAGTAAGGAAGGATTCAATGTCTCATCTTTGAATACGTTAAGAAGAAGTAGAAGGAATTACTTACCAAAATTTTGAGCTATATCTAGGTACAGACATCGTGGTACTTGCCTTGAAACATATCGGAGAATAAAATATTATTGTAAATAAATTATGGAGTTTGTAACTCAAAGTTCTAGATGCTTTAACTTTAATAATTTAACTATAACCTGAGTGTATTACATTTTACTACCAAAATACAAGGCGCTACCTATTCTGCATAACGCAAGGCGTAATAATTTACCGTAATATCAATTTGGCCGGCAACATAAATGGAATAAATGATTACCACGCACATTGAATTATTTTTGTTTTCCGGTGTTGCTAACGAATTCGCCATGATATTTTGTTCTAATTCAAATCCCCTATTCTGGATTCTATTTTATTGCACGACATAAGAGCTCGATATGATGCAATAGACGGTGTAGCAATGGCAGTAATAATAGTAAGGAATAAGGATAAGGTAGTTATTCCCCATAAAAGTAGGTACTGATTCATCGTATTGTACTAAGCTACAAAATATACGTAAGTAACTATGCTGTGAGGATGAGAAATTACAGCGAACATCGTGTTCTAAAACTCGAAATAAAAATTCAAACTAGGAACACATAGTTTCCTATTAAAATGTCGAGATTCGATATTTAAATAAACAGCTATTAGATTGTAGGTTTACAATTTTTAAATATAAACAAAAGAGAAACATTTAAAATGTCGAGCACCATCCTAATAGGGTATTCACAAAAACTAACGTGTAGGCCGACATGGTGCGATATTCAAGCCTTTATTGCCCCGTAGGCGGATGACATTAAAAACCGCTTAGCGAACGTGCTGGCTACCTATATTCCAGGCAATTTCCAACATCAAAAAATAGAAAAACACCGAGTAAAATTAGGGGTGGCAAACGGCAATTGTTAAAATGCGCTCCGTGTGGTTTCGCTAATAGGTATCCGCGACAATATATTGTGTGGTTAATAAACACGTACGTTTATGGTTTTTTTTTAATGATGGGATATTTTTATGTAGTATACCTACTGTTAACTGTTACTTAAAATTGTGTGTGAGGTTTTATGCGACAGCAAAGATTTATTTAATATAATGTATTTCGTTTTACAATTAATAAAATCTACATCCTACTAATATTATAAACGCGAAAGTTTGTAAGGATGTATGGATGTCTGTTTTTTTTTTAACGCGGAAAAAGTAACTTATTACTACCGCCCAGCCTTCAAGGGGGACGGTTGAGCGGTTATGTCGGGTTCACCGTGCCTTACGACACGACGTTGAGCCGCCCGGAGAGATGGAAAACGTCGGGCGACCGCCGGGCCGAGTCCCTAACCTATGTACAACGCACGGCATACCAACCAAAACTCTGCGGTGGCCATCTTCGGCGCATTAGGTACGGCTGCGGTCTTCCTCCGACTCACGTCTAGTTGTCCGCAACCGCCTCCGCGTGTACCGCTACGCGCGTACCCGTAGGGGGGGAGGTTCTCAGAAGCCCCCGCGCACCGAAGGACGCCATCGGCGTCAACGGCAGTGTGGGCCTATTTGCCACGTTGCCGTCCATCACGGGGGTCACAAAAGTTGGGGGTCACTAAACCAACTAATAGGTGGACGGCCCCTTCCGTCCACCCGTGACCCCCCGGTGGCCGCTATTAGTCGCCTTTTACGAGAGGCAGGGGATACCGTGGTGGAATTCTCCAAACGCCCCCAATCCACAGGGCGGATGTATGGATGTTTGTTACTCTTTCACGCAAAAACTACTGAACGGATTTTAATGAAATTTGGCACACGGGTAGATCATGTCCTGGATTAACACATAGGTTACATTTTATCCCAGGAAAATAAAAAGTGGGACTTCTATCTCGGAAACCGTTAACGCGGGAGGAGCCGCGGGCGAAATCTAGTCTAATAATTCATAAAAGTCTATTATCGGTAATTTTAGCATTTTGCGCTGCAAACGTTAATACAAAGATTCTTCTAAATATCTAAACATTGGTCTGCCAATGTGGTGCTCTAAAGGAATTAAACCATCACACCATTGACATTGTATTTAACCCATAAATTATATAAATTTGTGCTATGTTTAAAACACCTCACTATTTTACTGATGTATGCCCAAATCGTACCTAAGTACTATACGTCCCTAATAGCTACACAAAATACCGATAAATATACCATTTGTCAAGTGTAAGACCTAAATAAACGACAAGACCCTAATTTTTCAACATCAACTCAAGCAATATTCGGTGCGTGAGCACATTTTATTACGTAGGTTAAACGTATTAAGAGTTACTTACACTAAAATAGCATGTTGTATCATCAATAGTAAAATATAGGTTTACCTTATTAATATTATAAATATTTTCTTACTAATCTTACTAATATTATAAATGCGAAAGTTTGTGAAACCGTGTGGATGTTTCAGTGTGTATGTAAACGTAGAAACAACTAAGCCGATATGGATGAAATTTGACACACGAGTAGAACATGTCTTCAATGAACACATAGGGTACTTTTATCCCCATAATTTGCTCCCATGGGAAATAATTATTCTTTAAATAGGTGACGCTGGCATCGTACCGTGTTTTAATATAACACATCACATCACAACGTAACTGGTGGTAGGACTCTATGTAAGAGTCCGTCTGGGTAGGTACACCGCAACGTATATTTCTACCGCCAAGTAGCAGTGTGCATGCAATGTTGTGTTTTGATTTGAAGGACATTGCAGCCAGTGTAACTACAGGACATAATGAGACTTAACATCTCATGTCCCAGTAATATTATAGTTTGAAAAATGAAATCCTCCTAGCCAGTTTCAGCCACGGCGGCCAATCTCAACGGAGATCAGCCAGGTACGCAGGAGATATTATAGTGCACAAGTGTGTGCGCAATATACAGGTGCACTCGCTATTCCTT
This sequence comes from Lapara coniferarum, assembly GCA_949316025.1. Lineage (NCBI taxonomy): Eukaryota > Metazoa > Arthropoda > Insecta > Lepidoptera > Sphingidae > Lapara > Lapara coniferarum. The sequence goes on along the minus strand of OX438934.1, from coordinate 14,588,330 downwards.
CACTCTCATAGTCCGGTGAGACGGCAATCCGACATGACCGGAGAGAGATCAGGCGCAGGACCAACGGCTTTACGTGCTTTCCGAGGCACGGGGGTATCACACCGCCAGCTTCCTGACTCCGAGCTGCGACTGAGTAAATTTTAAGATGGAAAAACCCACTCACAATTTTTTTGGCTCGACCCGGGATTCGAACCCAGGACCTCAGCGCGCAAATCGTACTCGTAATGCAAACGCAATACCACTACGCCACCGAGGCAGTCGTAGTTTATTAACTAACTGTCTAGGCGTAGTTGTATTGCGTGCGCAGCACGGTACCACTCTGGAAATACCGTGTTCGAATCCCGAGTCGAGCAAATTGATATCGATTTCTTTAGCTCAGTATCAACCAAGATGTGAAATTCCGATATGGAGATAAGCTCAACCCCCTATCACATCATAGGATGGGGCACACAATATGGCGAAAAGTGGATGCACTAGTTGCAGCTCTGCCTATCCTTTCATATTCATCATCATCATCATCAGCCACATGACTGCTGAACTTAGGCCTCCCCCAAAGATTCCCAGATGGACCTGTCAAAAGCGGCATGTATCCAGCGCACTCCTGCGGCTTTTATCAAGTCGTCTGTCCACCTTGCAGGTGGACGGCCGACGCTGCGCTTGCCAGTACGTGGCCTCCACTAAAGAATTATTTTGCCGCATCTGCCGTCAATTCTTCGAACATCGCTAATAACACACATTGGTTGAAGACTTTTGTATTCAGGCACTGAGGTATTCTATTTCAAATTACATGTTACAAAAACGTGATGTGTGTGATTCATCGTTGATCAAGAAAACGTTATCATTATTTAAACTAAAAGATTTTAGGATGGAGCTGGTCCTTCCAAAGATCGAGTTTTCTTGACAATTTTCACCATTTCTACACCATTTTGTAATACGTGACGTGCAATTGAAAAATCTATGTATTAAAATAGTCTCATTGAAATGCTAATATTCCAGAGTTAAAATTATTTGAGGCCGAAGAGCCTTGGCCGATAAAAAAATCAAAAACTCTCCTCTCCACTCCACTTATTTAACATTTATACGATGCCCTAGTAACTAAGATACATCCTACAATAGATGGGAAAGTGTAATAAAAATGTAATTTTCCTGTGTCACGGTCGTAAAATGGCTAACCAGGGAAATGACTAGTATTTTTCCGAAGTCTCTAACTTCAACGACATTCTTTGAGGTCTCTTGTGATATTAAATTACTGTTTTTAACTAACCGCTTTTCTTTTGCGTTCTTATTTTATTGAGTATTTAAATATTTATTTTTTTATTTGTTTATTTAGCAGAATCAGTGTAATGTATGTAGTGGATATTATGAGGTCTAATGTATGTAGCTGAAGGTTCTAAGCTTAGAGTATGTATAAGTGTTCTAAGTGAGCCATTTGCACGAATATTCAAAAAACTATCCTCTAAATCTAATCAACGTACTTGATATTACTATAGTATACTATAGTTAAGTATATGCCATCCGTCCGGAGTTTCCCGGATGTGTCCTAGTTTGAAGGGCGTCCGAGGGCCGTCCGGCAGGGGCCTTAAAAAGTGTCCGGGTATAACCCGGACACTTTTGGTGTCAAGAGAAATCCATCTTTTTATAGATAAGCGATAAAATGAAGTAAAATCTTAATTAAAAATTCATTCATAATAACCGGCATTCAAAAAGGCACCGCAAAATAATTTTTCAGAGGTATCCGGGGAAAAATCCATATTTCGCCCAAATGTCGGGGATTTATGCCGTGGTCATCCGGCGTCGGTAATTTAGGTGATGGCAGCCCCAGTTAAGTAGCTAAAATGAGCTTGCAATTCAATAGGTATTGATCAAATGTAATCTATATAAAATATTAGAGCTAAGAAAACTTTACTCAATAATTTTACGTATGCAATAGTCCAGTTTAAGTGCATGTCGTGGTTACATCGAATTACTATGCATAGTAACGAGTTAGGTACCATTTAATATACAGTTTTATTTATAAAAATGCACTCTCTTCCTATCGCTGATAGGTACCTACTCTGTCACTGTAGTCAGATCGGTAGGTACTCACTAAATAAATAAGGCACTTAAAACTGCATATAATACCTACGTCCACTATTTTACTGTTAATCATAAAATCGTATGTGTTGTCTTCAAATACATATTGTTAGGATAAAACGTTTTGTGAATGTACTCGAGACTTTGGAATAAATTCATGAGTTAACACCTTAGTCGTTCACAATAAATTCTCCTTTGCAATATTAATCACTTTTGCGGTATATCGATTTTTTCCTATTATATTGAACACAATTGGGGCTTCAGTATAGACGGTCGGAGCTTAGCAAGATAGGGGATGAAGAAGCATTAATGGATATGGCAGTTTTTTTTATGAAATGATCAAGATGCCAGCTGAACGTCACTTCCGCTAAAAAAAATCAATACCACACTTGAAATTACACTGCACTACTCTCGTCGAGTCATTGAAGTCTCATAATAAACAGTAATTACACTGGATGTATTCCTTCAAACTGGGACACAGCAGTGCATATACCGTCAGCAGCATAAATATCTGTACAAAATCAAAATTTCAAATAGCCTGTATACGCGTTAAGTTAAACTGAAAAAAAATTCTTCGTATGAAGTAAAGAAAATCTCTTTTATTTTATTTTTGTGAAGAGAAAATAAAAATAAGTAAGAACACAAAAGTAAGTAGGCAATTTGAAATTTTGAATTAGTTCATCTCAGTCAGTCACATAAATAGCTTTTCACAAAAATAAAATAAATGCTTTACTTAACATAAAGAGAAAAAAATATTTCAGTGAAAGTCAACGCGTAAAGGCGACTTGAAATTTGGATTTTTCTGACTGTACGTACTGCTGCTTGATGATAGACATAGGCATTGCTATTGGTATTTACCCAGACGGACTTTCGCATCGGATGACTTACAACCAAGAACTTATTTACTAACTTAAGTTTGAATTTTGCTTCTGTATCAAGATGTTTTTTTTTATACGGAGACGGTAAAGTGACCCGATTACCCCCAATGGTCAGCGGAGTAAGGTCAGCATAGTGCCAACTGACGAGAAATGACTATCCCTCCCCTGTCAACATAATTATGCCGGTTTGTTTGTGACCCGATATACGCAGGCCCATCCTGGAACGCGACACATTATATAGCGGGTTTTCCACACGGTGGCAAATCTTGTATTTAATTGAAATACAATTAATGCTGTTTCATTTTGCCACATCTAGCCCAGTTTTATTGTTACGTAACATCCTATTGTCAGACCAGCAAGCCGTCTGACCTTCGACAAGCTTTGTGGCTCGGGATAACAAGAACTGAAACTATTGTGTTCACCTTTGCAGACTCCCACGACACTTGGATAAAGGCTGCAGCTATCTGAACCATTAAAACTACATCCATTATTTTGTGTATAAAATATATGTCGACGGCTCCGTAGAACAAAGTCGTATATGCAAAATGAAGCTTTTCAGTAGAGCGCTTTGAAAGACTGAGTTAATTGTGAAAATCACAAGTTATAGTGAACAAAACATTATATTCTATAGGGTTCAGTAACAACTTTGAGCTTAATGTGTGAAAATAGCACTAATTCGCACATGAATACAAACTAACGACTTTCAAAGCGCTCTACTGAAAAGCTAAAATTTTGCATATACGACTTTGTTCTACGGAGCCGTCGATGTGTATATAAGAGATTGAACGAAGTTATAAATACAGCTGCGGCTTGTCTGCTTGTATGCGAGCGATAACCTAGTTGGGAGTGGAACGGACTGCAGATACGAATGTCCGCAGGTTCAAAACCCAAGGGCACACACCTCTGACTTTTCTAAAAAGTTATGTGTGTATTTTTTGTGAATTGTCGCTCGCTTTAACGATGAAGGAAAACATCGCGAGGAAACCTGCATACCTGAGAAGTTCTCTGCATTTCGAAGGTATGTGAAGTCTGCCAACCCGCACTGGGCCACCGTGGTGGACTATGGCCTTAACCCTCTCAGTTGTAGAGGAGGCCCGTGCTCAGCAGTGGGCAGTATATGAAATCCTCCTAGCCAGTTTCGGCCACGGCGGTCAATCTCAACGGAGATCAGCCAGGTACGCAGGAGATATTATAGTGCACAAGTGTATGCGCACGTGTATACACAGGTGCACTCGCTATTCCTTCACTCTCATAGTCCGGTGAGACGGTAATCCGACATAACCGGAGAGAGATCAGGCGCATGACCAACGGCTTTACGTGCTTTCCGAGGCACGGGGGTATCACACCGCCAACTTCCTGACTCCGAGCTGCGACTAAGTAATTTTTTTTAAGATGGAAAAACCCAGTCACAAAGTTTTTTGGCTCGACCCGGGATTCGAACCCAGGACCTCAGCGCGCATATCGTACTCGTAATGCGTACGCAATACAACTACGCCACCGAAGCAGTCTATAATACAGAGGGCTGATTGCCCTATATTTGCATTGCATTGCTTGTCTGCGTCCCTGGCATTGCAGAGTTCATGAGCAGCGGTGGCCGCTTACCATCAGGCAGGCCGCTAACTCGCCTGCCTATACTGGCAAATAAAAAAATAAACAAACTTTATTATAGAAATGGAGTTCATTGCTGGCTTGTTTTACTTTCGTAGTAAAATACATGCTTTAAATTTTATTGGTATTTTTTAGATAATAGCATCCATAAATCCAGTGTTATTATCTTCTAGTTTACCCATTGCTTCCAAATGATTTATATCGAAAAATTAAATACTAACTGGTACATAATGGAAAATTGCAATGATCAGCCAAAGAAATACGCGGCTATAACACTTGAGGTTTTGTGCGAAAAAGGTAGTATTCACATTTTCAAACAAGGGTCTTACTTATATAAAATAACTAGTCTGCTGTGGATCAGCTGTAAGAGTCAAAACCCGCCATCTTGCCTTTTAAGTAGGCTACGGCGATTTCTAATTATGACAGCTATTTTAGCATTGCTTAACCACCTCTTAACTTTATTTCTTCAGCCCCACCGCCTTTCCCTTTTTCTCTCGCTGTCTCTCTTTTTCTTATTCTCTTGATCTTTTTGGAATTTTAGTTGCTTGTCTATCTTGTTCATGTTGTTGTTTCACAGTGATGTTTGTCTCTGTTTCGTCTGGTCACCTGGCGTAGTCTTTTTTATATTCTGCACATGTATTATCTGCCTCACTTGACATTGGCAAAATTGTCCTAAAAGACAGAGCCAGATAGGGAAAAACCTCTTAACGATGAAACAAGTTTATAAGTAAGACTGTAAGGATGTCACTGGAACTTTGTGCCCCACAGGAAAATCCATAGACAATGAAAATCCCATTAAAACTCCCGAATAAAAAGTAACAGAGCGAAATATTAAAATTGTTTATTTTTCACCGGGAAAAGCGTAAACAGATCTTATTGCTAAGGGCTCCACTGAGAAATTAAAAAGTTTTAATTGAATATTAACCAACTGAGCAGTTATGGAAAGTTATTTTCTTCTTCGGGTAGTCTGCTTGCTCTCGCAAACTCGCCAGATTTGAAGTTTCGCAGCCAAAAAACAAGCGGGCTCTGTGAAAAACTGTAATTAAATTTAGAGGGATGACTCGTAAACCATTTTGGTGCGTGACTTTTTACGAGAATTTATGAGTCTATAAATAATAATATAATAATAGGAATTCTGTATTAGGTATATTGTTCTGATGGTTTCTCCACTACTGACAGGGTTTAAGCCTTGTCCACCAAGTTGGCCTATTGCGGGTTGGCAGGCGTCATGCACCTTCGAGATTCTTATAGAGAACTTCTCAGGTATACAGGTTTCCACACGATGTTTTCCTTCACCGTTAAAGCAAGCGATAATTCACAAAGATTACACACGGATAACATAACTTTATAAAAGTCAGAGGTGCGTGCCCTTTGGTTTTGAACCTGCGGACATTCGTCTCGCCAGTCCGTCCCACTCCCAACTAGGCTATCGCCGCTTTTGTTAATAATTATAACCAATAGTTAAGTCATAAGCAAAAAAACTGCTCTTTCACTCTTACCTACCTTAGCGTTGATGTATTTAATGGTTGTATTTGGCAAAGAATGTGCCTAAACGTAAAAAAAAATACGGAATTATGATATTATTATCTTCCATTAAATGTGTGCTGACCGTGTGCGAGAGTGAAGTATGTAAAGAATCTAAGGTTGATATTTGATGATCTAAACTCTTTTGTTTGAATGTTATTAACGTGACCACCGTTGTCCGCTGACTCCCAATACCCGTTTCTGATATTATGGCGATAAACAGCTTTAGGAATATGAGGTCATGGGACAGTAAATAATAAACTCGGCGATTTTGGACATTTAACACTATTTTTACCTCTGCCTATCAATTCACAGCTAGGTACTGCCTATGATATCTATAATTCTAAGGTGATTATTATTTTTATGATGATTTGTTTATTATATATATACCTAATAAAGCTTAAGTTCAATTTTACCAATTTCTATTTAACGGATGTTAGTAAATTGGGCATTTAAATTAACATGAATTATCGGACGTCCCATGAAAGAACGCCTAGTAAAGGAAGATAATCACCTGTTAGAGCATGGTGGGACACTCAAAAACCTTAACAGTCCCTTAAGAGAGCTAACAGGCTGTAAAAGTAACTAACAGAGCATGGTGAAATTAAGCTTAAATGCACGAATGCTAGTCAACATTGGTCGAAAATTGTGGCAACGATTGCATTTCATAATATTACCTATTTTATTGCAATTAATGGAGACTAACCCAAACAGTGCTATAAATATCCATATCGCAACTTTCTCATAGAAATTTCTAAAGATAAAACCTGATATCAAACCTGCACCGCATTGATAACGGTATAAATACTGAGTGACCTTTATGATAACCGCAGTGGTGCAGTGCTGCATACGAGGTTAAGTTCAAAAGAAATGTAAGTAATTACGGGTGATCAATCAATCTTGACAGCTTTATGTTTTCTTTTTTTTATTGCATTGAATGACGAGACGAGCATGCCGTCCGCCTAATTGTAAGCGATACGACTACCTATAAATAGTAGCAATATCATGCAGCACCTTGAGTTACAAAGTATTGTGTGGCATTCCACTACGCTCGTCATCCTGAGATATAAGATTTTAAGTCTCATTATATCCAGTATTTACAGTGCTATAATGTCCTTCAAACCGAAACACAACAGCGCATTCACCCTGCTGCTTGGCGGTAGAAATAGACATTGCGGTCTTACCCAAACATGTGGACACTTACATATGAGATACCTACCACCGGTAAAATACTGACTTTTTGCAATAGTTTTATGTTTCTATCTCTAAAGTCTAAGCACAGTGCAAATATATCTATACTCTAAGTGAAGAATTTTATGCTGTGAAGTAGGTACTTATTTGTTGGATATAATGATCTCAACTAAGTAGATACATCTCTACGGAAATGTTTGTGTTAAAACTTACATAACTCAATCTTCCTTGTTCGATTAAACAAGTCGATAATTGTCGACGTCAATAGTTTATATAAAATAACTGATAACAATATACTGAGAAGTATAAAAAATAAACAATCTATCATAACATAAATTCCAATAGCTGTCACTGCAAACATTCGAGCGAGTATAGCGCGTAAATACAACATTTTAGGATGTAAGTATTAAATATCTTAGTAATTTTTGTGGTGATATAATATCTACGTTCTCCACTAAAAGATTAGACACGTGCACGTGCAAACTATTGGAATAAACTCCTTTCATCTATGTTCCCCGAGCGCTATGAATTCTTAGACTAACATATGAATTGTCCCGTAAAAAGAGTGCTGATCTCCCAAGCGGCAAGGCTGTGCGCTGCGCCTCTGATAGTCTTTAAGGGTGGGTACCGCTTATCATCTGAAAAATAAAGGTAGATACCTACAAATTTGTTTTCTAAAAAAATCGTCAGGAATTCCCGAAAAGGAGAGAATAGCATGCTATTTTTGATCAACACGTTTACTACTGTTTTGCTTAATTAAATACATACTTGACCTTAAATATAGGTGCTGTGTCCAGTGTTACCTCCCACTGTGAAACTCTATGTTATTATTGCGTCAATCGCATTTCTGTAATTCTTGAGACATTGACTTGTTTTATCTCCTCACCTACGTCAGAACCGCGCCCCCTGAGGAGATACATGAGTTTCTCACATAATTATAAATATAGTAGGTAAGCCAATATGTACACGCGTCATAGTTCAATTAACACGTGTTCAAGGCGTGACTTGGTGCATTATTATAAATTACATAGGTATAACGTTTTACTTTTTAACATTGACCTAATCGAATGAGTAGTTACAAAATTAGTAGTTTTCCTTGCGACATTTTGGGTCAACTAAGTTTATAAATATAATGTATCGTAATATCATGTACCACTCTTGTTGATAGTATAATATTTCTCACCTTATAAAGTTCAAGTCAGGTAATTTAATTTGCAATATTTTCGTAAGCGCATACATTTTTTAAATCAGGAAGTAGGGAAATGCACAAACGGTGGATAAGTAGACGGCTATAATAAAAAATGTAGCGGTATAGATATAAACATGAAAATCCCACACTTAACAAATTACATAGGTTCAAAAAACTATTTTACTTCGATCGTACCAACGGAGTATCCCTAATTAGTTGGCCACCACTGTCTATTATAGGTTTAACCATATTGTTTAATTATTTCGTCGACAGGTATATCAATTTATTAACTTCTCATCATTCACAAAATACCTACTGTACTTCGAAGAAGCACGCGAATCCAAACTCCACAGCAGACACAATAGTTAAAAAAAATACCTGTAGATACTAGATATCTGGATCGGATGTTGGAAGTTAGAAACAACTTGAGACTTAAAATTCCCGCCAAAACTTCATAAAATTGGTTTGACATGAAACGTTTTGAATCATTTTGTTTTACCAAGAGTTTGCTTCCAATTTGTTAATTTTATTAACAAAACACGTCTTAACACAAAGAATCATACAATAATTTTATTTTTCTAACCCTGGCCAATCATCTACTTTAGATCATAATATTCTAAGAACCAACGTAATGATCTAGTACATTCGTTCGGAAATTTGTCGAAAATTATTCTAAGCACGTGTCAAGTTTTTATTTAGTTACCTGCCTACGTACTGTGATAGGTAGGTATTAGATACATAAATAAACTGATGAATTGTGCAATTTATATTTCCCTTAAAAGGTGTTATTAATGTTATTTGTTTCCACTATTGTGAAATTTCCTGGCTTAAATTGGAAATTATAATCTTATTGTCACAAGGTCCATACATCCCCGAGGTAAGCAAGTTGATTTTTATTCGTGATTCGGTTATGCCGCACATAATATTTTATAACAGACAACACACAACAGTTAATGACTATAAATATATACAAATTAATTAAATAATACCTATATACTGCGTATTGTGAAATTTTACTGCCTATTGAAGTTTGAGTTTTGTTTGGTTATCGCTTAGTTTGCCTAATTTTGCGATGACTCTAATCATTTTGTAAACTCGTGTTAAATTTAATTGTCGAAGCATAACGTGCAAGCTGTCTTTCACAATTTTATTTGATAAAATCAAATGATTTTATTTCACGAAAAACCAAATACTTATGAGATAAGTAGATATTGTTTTTTAATGTAATGATTAAAAAGGGTACTTTAGTTTGTGTTTCTTTTGTAACATTTGGATACAGAGTTTTGTTTTAAATGTGTGACACACCAGCCAGTATAAGCGGGATGACTGTGACCTACTGATATACAAAGGTCAAGTTGTTATTATTATGGAAAATTTAATTGTACTTTGTAGGCATGTATGTGGTGCCAATTATTTAATGGAATGGCTTAACTATTTTGTTGCTGATGGCTTAGATATTATATTTAGGGCTTGTCCCACTCTCAGGCTGCCTTGCACAGGGATTCAGATCCTTTATTTATTAATATTGATCAGTAAAAAAAATTTAATTAAAATCTATTTATTACGAGAGTTCGGTCCCCCAACGTGATGACGCTTGGATCAAAATATTGCTAGGTGCTTAAACGACAAAGACACTATTATTTTTTGTGTCAGGGGTTAATTAAATTTTAATTTAATTTTTATTTCAAACTTTTTAAATTACTTTATTCTCCATCATGGGACATTGATAATCAACTATCTATCACCTACTCGTTGAGCCCATCCTTAAGAGCCCAAACACACTATATCTGCTATAAGTTGCTAAGGAGAGTTGGGTATCCCGCAGACTACTTGATGCCACAGCATCAGCTCATGTCTATAAATATTTCCAAAGTCACAGTACACCAAATTTAAAAACATTCGGACTTTTAAGTTGGAAATGAGCTGATAATCTTCGAACGCCTGAACAGATCGTCATAAATTATAGCTAAGAACCATCGCAGTCAAATCAGTTTTCAAACAAAAAAACCGCGTCCAAATCGGTCCATTCGTTTGAGAGCTACGATGCCACAGACAGACATACAGATAAACAGATAGACACCCTAAACTTATAACTCCCCTCTTTTTTTCAGGGGTTAATAAATTCATTGGTTGCTTTCTGTTACTAAAGAAACAACATATGAAGTTTATTTATCAATTAATCTTAAATATAATTTTCTTTGTACATTTTAAAATCTATCACAACTGTTGACACTTGACATTAATTTGTAATAATAATTATTATTTTTTATAACCTACAACCAGCAGTAATTCTAAAGACAATGAGACAACTACTAGATTCTCTTTACATGTATTTACCTCTACTCATTTAAAAGCACTTGCTGTCACTACCATCAATAATTAAGAGTTAAAAATATACTTAGCATTAATCATATTAGAATCATCGGTAGACCTAGCTGCATCAATAGGGCTACATTCCTTGTGTGTCGGCACAGATCTAATGTAGGGAAGTTTGCACCGCTCAACAGAATCCAAAGATCATACAATGACATCCAGAGCTCAGTTTCTGTGGATGTATTTTCAGATTCGATTCTCAAATTGAGATGAAAAAAGCTGCAGTTATGATTGACGACTTCCACTTGTGGGTTTATTTTATGCATGGTGCCGTTTAGTCTTTGTGTTTATTTAAATTTCAATAGATATTTATTATTTGTAGATTAATTTTTATTATTATCATTGTTAGTTGTATTAATTTTTAATTTATTTTCTTATAAATTTAATGATAAATGTTTAATTATCTCCTATGAATGCTGTTTCACACCTGTAATTGGTGAGTAGACTAGTCTATAGTATTGTAACAAGATGATTTTATGTAACAAGTTTTAGTCTACTGTTGGTGTGCCATTTAATAAATAAATATTTAGTGAGTTGTTCTGCAAGCCAGCCTTAAAATCTATTATCTCATCTTTTATATGTTAATATGAATATTAGAAATTGAAGTTAAACTAGTTTTAAGACTGTCACAGTCCACCTCATGACCATGAAGTCCTCAAAACGTCAGGAGTAAAATAAATACAATGATAAAATATATAAAACTATTTTAATTGAAATATCGTATTTTTTATTATAGTAAATATGCAGTTATATTTATGTGCACAAGTGTGAAAGGAAACACATGTGAGATAAATTCTACCAATGAGATCAGTTGTTGTAAAAGTTTTGTTACTTAACTTCAAAGTTGAACTACTTCTGTTTTAAAATATTATTGCATTATTTAGTAAAAAAATAAAAGTATATTCACATTACCCTAAATGTATATTTCAAATTTTAATTTCTCAGCTTGACTTTCACATATATTGATATAAGTAATGTTCTTATGTATTACAGAATTTATTTGAAAATAGTACATAATTAAATAGATAGATGAATAAATTTAATCATAAAATATAATTATATATCATATAATTACCAGCCCTGTATTATATACTGTCCCACTACTGGGCCACGGGCCTTCTCTATTACTGAGACGTTTTAGGCCTAAGTCTACCACGCTGGCCTAGTGCAGGTTGCTAGATTTCACATACCTTCGAAATTCTTATAATAAAATATAAATCATAAATAATTTTTTAAATATGTAATGGTACAGATGCTAAAATATCTTGAGTATAATATGAAATATCAATAATGAGAAACTACAACTGTGCTCATATTCCTAATTGTGATAACAAAATAGTAGAAAAGAAGATGTGACCATCAATAATCTCATTAGTCTAAACTCTGAACCCCATGCCAATCATTAGGAAAGTTTTACTTAATAACAGTATTATTAGATTCCATCGAACTTGAGGAAATTCATCCGTTAGGCCTCAGTGTTTATGAAACATCTTACAAACAGAGTTAAATATAAAGTGGTTAATAGGATACTAGGGTGGGACTACATCATACTAGTTTTTGCGTATCTGGGTTTTTTAATACATCAATGGTATCTGGACCACTCTTACTATGCCTATTGATCTCTCTCTTACCTGGCTGACCTCTGTTGATTTGCCTGAAATTTGGCCAGGAAGACATTACATTGCCTATAGTTATAACCATGCTGCAATACATGACTGCAATTACTTATCTAATAAATTCCAGTCTAATAAAAAACAGTTTGTACCATAACTTATGTCACAATATTTATCTATTACACTCTTTGATCAACAATATTGCACTAGTAATATCCAGTAACATTGTAGCATATTTAATATTAAGTAAACTTAAGACCGGTTATAAGCAGTTTTTGAATGACTTCAACAGCAATTTCTGATATCACATGAACTATGTAACCCCAGATAGGTACCATACAAAATCCAGTTTTGAGTCTGGTTTACACCAGACTGTCGAGGACACTGTCCGTAATTTTGTCGTCATAGGTATATTCATTTATTGTATTGTATTAAATATGTTTATATTTATTGGCAAAGGCTGGGAAATAAGCAAATGAGTCACTAATCTTCAATGCCCTTACGCACTCACAACGACAGACAATGTGTTTGTGTATTAATAAACTTCAGTAAATAATTCTTAGGATGCTGATTTTTTTTTTATCTAGCAAGATACAGCAAAGCTGTTACCACCTTATACTACCTACTTCATAATTTATTTTTGTATGAAATATTGATTATTTTAAGTGGGCTGCATTTATTGTTGCTAGTGTATTTATTGGACATTATCCGACTAAATGTCTAATGCCTCAGAGTAACGAGTGCTGTGCAGTGCTACATTCTTTACTCAAAGTACAGATGTTACTGCTATTTATAGGCAAGCATGTCTACTATCAAAGGAGCAGTATGCTCTACTCATCATTAACAAAGAGGGGACAAAACACTAGATGACATATCAACAACCTTTCACAAATATGAGCACGCATGCATTTTTTGTTACATCAACGCACTCCGACCGCTACCGGTTTTTGAGCGCCAAAGCAATTTATGCGGGCTAGGTTTAAATGTGAAAGTTTTCGCTCAATTTTCACGAAATACTTCATATACCACATGGTACGTGGTGAAATTTAAATAAAGTTAAGTTTATCGAGTTATATCCATAAAATAGATTATGAATGTGATGCAGATGCGGATAACTGCATCTGTATTTTCAATTTTATACCTGCCCAAATAGTGACTATAGCTGTACCGTGGACGTGTTAGAGTACTGGTAAAGAAATCTGGGATCAGCCTGTGTATCCGGTTCGAACAGGTTTTTCATCAGGATATTCATCTTTCGTCAGTAGACATCTTTCTGGACCCCTCTCTGCTTACCATCAGATGCTAAGGGGTCACATTGCCGAGCCAGTATTAAAAAACTAAACGGCTGAATGGATTTCAATAAAATTGGACAGCAGAAGAAATTATTAATCAATAGAATGTGTTTTTCGAAAATTCACAATGAATATATATATTGGAGAGCAAAATATTCTATAATTGCTCGTTCTGCGTTTCGATCTGGTGTCAGGTTCTGTATATCTAGCGAAACAAGCTGGTAGATAGTTCTAACAGCCGCGGATAGGCTGAACATCTCTCGTTCGACATTATACATATTTGAATTGCCTCTTACTCTTATTAAGATGTTTTGAAATCATTAAACCAAGTACGATTAAAAAAATAATAGCACTCTGCAAGCTTTAGCACGCTACACTGATATAAGTAGACAAGAAATAAGTAGTCATACTTATAAGTAAGTTAGACTTACAAATAAATAATTCCACATTTATTTCACTTTATATCAGCAGTTGTTCAACGTATGTTACCAACTGCTAGACCCCCAGCAGCCAAATAAATTAATTTAAGTCAACACGCCTAATCTATTACAAACAATACTGTGGAAATATAACTAATGAAACTTTAAAAATAACGTGTTTTGCGAATAACCTGACATCATGTGTCAGAATAACTGCCTTCTGGTTACATTAAAATGAATAAAATAACAATGTTCCTTTAGCTGAGTTTAAGCTGTACTGTCCGCATTTTGAATGGTGGACGAAATCAAATTAAATTCGTTTATTTCAATTAGCGGATGGGGAGACCTTCGTGTCACTTGGGGAGACCCACGTTCAGCTGTGGACGGCGACAGGCTAATTGATTGATTTCAATTATCATGTAAACCATTTTGTCCAAGTGCCCGCTCAAAATAGCTTGGTCCATGCATTTCCTACAATTAATTATTACTATTTCTCTAGGCTTTTGGATATTCGTATGGAATGAGAGGGTTTAGGCCTTAATCCACCGCGCTGGCCTAGTGCGGGTTGGCAGACTTCACATACCCTCGAATTTCTTAGGTATGTAGGTTTCCTCACGATGTTTTCCTTCACCGTTACAGCGAACGATGATTGATAAACAATACACACGTAACTGAAAAGTCAGAGGTGTGTGCCTTGGGTTTGAACTTGCATTGCATTCTAAAATTTCAATAATGCACCTATTCTGCTTTTATTTCACTGACGTTTCAATTGGCCAAATCATCTAGAAATTTGGGGCAGTTACATTACTGCGTTACCAGTTACACTGTTATCCTATTTTTATACTGTTATCAATTATTTCGAATAAGTTGTACACATCACACGACCTAATAACCCCTGTACGTCAACAGTAATCAATGAGGCAAATCATTTGTCTTCGTCTAGTCAGTTCACTTCTGACATCCAAAATGAGAAGTCATACGTATATTGATTCCTTGGGCTCTGCCAGGTAAAATAAATATAATACGCTTTTGTGTTGTGGCTTCAATCTTGGCGCTTAAAAAGTGTTGGTTGTTTTAGCAAATATAACTAAAAATTGTGTTAATTTTCTTAAGCTCTGTAGCATAGTGTTTTTAATCTGATAGAGTGTTTGTATTTGTTTTAAGAACCCGTATACATTTTTATTTGTGTTTACAGCATTATGGCAAAAATCCTCAACGGCAACGATCTTTCCAAGCAGATAAAAGAAGAATTGAAACTGAAAGTAGCGGATTGGGTGAACCAAGGTCATAGAACTCCAAGCCTTCGCTGTATAATAGTTGGAGACGACCCGGCCAGCCGGACCTACGTTAACAACAAAGTCCAAGCCGCTAAGTTTGTTGGTATAGATGCTTTGGCTATCAATCACGAGGCCACCATCTCTGAAGACGCTTTGATTGCTGAGATAGAACGGTTAAATGCAGATGAAAATGTCGATGGAATCTTGGTGCAACTGCCTATCCCCGATACAATGAATGAAAGGAAAGTCTGCAACGCCATTACTCCCGAGAAGGATGTTGATGGATTCCATATTATCAATATTGGAAGATTATGTACCGATATGCCTGCAATCGTACCGGCTACTGCATTAGGCGTTGCGGAGATGTTGAAAAGGTAAGTCACTCAATTTTTATTCAGCCTTTCAAAGTCCGCTATTATTTTTGTCTCGAGTAATCTTCATTGAATTAACTGTCTAGACGTTGAATAATTAATTGATAACCTTTATTTATTATTTATATTATATTAAAATTGTCTTGGGCACTTAAGTGAAAGCAAATATTTGAAAAATAATTTCATACTTAAATACTGTAAATCTCTTTTCTAAAAATAAAAAACCATTCGTTCTGAATTTAAATATTAATACCATAATATAGATCGTTCGGGACAGAATTATTAATTTGAACCTAGATGTAAAGACTTCTCCAAACATTTTCATAATGCGCTGTTATCATAAACCAGCACGGTGATCGTAGATCTGTAGAAATGTATTAATTCATAAGAATAGATTAGCTAACATAAAAATTATCACATACCTATATGCATCACGAAAGCAATCGATTATTTTAGATACAAAATCGAGACATTCGGACGCAGCGCTGTGGTAATTGGTCGGTCTAAAAACGTGGGAATGCCGATCGCGATGTTGTTACACAGCGATAAGAGACATGACAGTGGATTAGGGATGGATGCGACGGTGACCATTTGTCATCGCTACACGCCGAAGGACCAGCTGGACTACTATTGCCGTAATGCAGATATTATTGTCACCGCTACAGGTGAGTTTCAAATCTCATCCGCTTGTTTTGACTGGTTTATGTGCATTTTGTGCTTGAAGGTTTCCCCAGAAACAACTAGGCCCACATTTATATTATTTAAACTACATGTAACCGGCATACCTGCTTTTAAATAATAGAATCGCCGCTCAGAAGTTGCATTTAAGCCCAATTCTTTTTTTTATTTACTTTTTCAATTTGACGCGACAATAAGAACATTAGGTACTTGCACTTGGCAGATAAAGACAAACAAATAAGGCATGCGAAAAATATTGTATCTTCAGTATTGTTTCTTTTATCTTCAAATGCCATTAATCAGTTTCTGTATTAAGTATAGGTGATGTTCTCGACTCCGCCCTCGTGATAGTTTTGTGGGATAAAAATATTTTCCTGGGATCAAAAATTGCCTGTAGCATATAGAGTAATGTAGCTTCCTATTAGTGAAATAATTAAATAACAAAACAACCAAACTCTTCAGCTTTATAATATTAGTATAGATTCTGAGCTGCGTATATATTAGTAAATCTTCCGTTGCCATGTCATCATCCACCTTAAAAAAATATCTGGGCAACTTTACGTTCGTATTTACAATAACTCTTATCGTTCCATGTGGGGTCGGAATGTTTTCATTATTAGTAGTTTAATCGGAATTGTGACATCTATCTTCGAGTGGGCTCGTTGTTGTCCAATTTTTAGTATGATCAGGTCAACCGTATTTCTTATCAGTTATTGTTTAGTTTGCATCATTAGTAATCTCAATAGTAATAACGTTGTAATATTAAGAATACACCAGATTTTCTTCTTGTTCCGTTTACGGTGTTCAATAATTTATTCATATGAGTACCCATTCCACTTATCACTTTTAGTCTTGAAAACCTAGGTAAATGTGTTGAATACATCGATCCCAATGTGCAAAATTTACGGTCGTTCGGTCTTATGTTAAGAAAGCTATAGTCGTCATGGCATGAAAGTAAAATGACATATTTTTGGCCACAGGTCTCCCAAAACTAATAAAAGCTGATATGGTAAAACCCGGAGCTACAATCATCGATGTAGGGATAACCAAAGTCACCGATGCAAATGGAAAGTCCACACTCGTCGGCGACGTTGATTTTGAAGGTAAGTTAATATATTTTTGAAAATAATTGAAGTTAATACACACAACGTGTTTTGACTACTTATTTTTGAATTCAGTTTACAACTGCAATACTTAAATGTATCTTCTATAAATTACAATTTCTTGGTTAAGAATTAAGGAAAATTCAATTGGACTGCGCTTTTAGTTTAGAACATGTGTCAGGCATACTTACAGGTTCTTTTTCAGTCATAAATTCATATTACCCGTTAGTATACAATTGGTATTTATACTTTTGATAATCGATTTCAACAATCCTTCGTATTACTAAAAACTTTTTCACTCCAAACAGAGGTAAGCAAAATCGCTGGTGCTATAACACCAGTGCCCGGAGGCGTAGGACCCATGACCGTCGCAATGTTAATGCACAACACACTGCAAGCCGCACAGAATCGATTCCACTCGTCCAAACTGCAATAGACTATTATTAATTTATAATTGTTTTATTAAAATTAACGGCAAATTTTTCATCGTCAGATATCGTCAAATACCTAAATGATACTGACTGAATTTAAAAGTGAGACAGATTGACAACTTAATTTCACACAGCTGTCATTTTTAATTATTTTGTATTTTAATCTATGGATTAATTTATCTGTTGATTGAAAAATCACCCTTAAGTAGTGTTGCAAAGTTATATATCGCAGATATTGAGACTGGTCTATGTTTTTTTACGGGAAAGGCAATCTGTCTTCACTGAACTGGATGGTAAGTGAACTTCGACATAGAGTATTGATTGATCCCTCGCCAATCAAAACAATTATGTACAGTCAGCCACATAATTAACTGAACAAATTGAAAAATTCAAATTGTCCATACATTTTTGCGTTTTTAGTAACATTTTTTTTCTTCACTTAATTAAATATAGGTAATTTGCTATACTTTACACAAAGAAAAAAAAATGTTTCAATTAAACTCAGCGTGTATAGGTGATTTTAAGTTTTAAATTTGACCAGATACTTATGTGGCCGACTGTACAAGATCTCTGAATGTTTACATATTTATATGAAGTCTGACTCAGGTGATTGTATAGTGTTCCTATAACTTGTTGAGAGTAGAACTCTGAACGGAATTTTTGGAGCTATTTTTACTTAGTAGACATAAATAATAATTATGAATGACAATTCATATCTATATTTTGACATTTATTGTTTAAAATTATGACATACTGTCATTAAATCGAAAACATAAATAAAAAAGGAATCTCTGATATTTTTTTGTCATTTATCAAGTCTCAATATAATTTCATGCAGAGTGGCAGTTGGCACGTTTATTTAATGAGTATTATACATTTAAGTATCTTAATTGTGTGGTTGAAAATAGGTTATAAAAATGATGTATTAAGTAGTGCTAATTCTACTTCTACTTCGACCTTTTTAGAGAAGGTAAACTACGTGTTGCCAACTAAAAAATACAGTGTAACCATAGATTATAGAGATTTCTATATGAAATAAAACTATTTAAAGTATTTTTTCGCGGATTTTATGTTTTTATTCTCAACGTTTCGAAGACTTAGCAGCCTTCATGGTTAAGTGGTTTTATTTAGTCAATTTTGAACATTCATAAACAAGAAATCCATTATTTCTATATTTTTAATCACACAATTATATTATATCGAATAAGATTGTTGTTTATTTATTACATTCCTTGTTATTATGGAATGGCTGTGAATTATTTAGAATAGGAGTCATCCATAATTTTGTCAATATAACATCATGCTCATATTAATGGAATATTTACGAATTAAAATTAAACTCGAATAATGAATACGAAAACGAACTGTTATTAATGTTTTTTTAAAAAGTCCCTAATATAACATGTGAATTTAACCATAAAAATATGTACTTTTCTTCACAAAGGATACGTGTATCTACATTTGACGCTAATCATTATGGCAATTCTTAAGTTAATGAAACGGTTTTCATTTCCATAGACTGTATTATATGGACAGAAGGCATAGTGTGGCGGCACTAACATTAGCCCGACCATATTGCTTGCCAACAATTGTATACCTAGTCTATTATCTATGCTAGATGAGTCATTGGCTCAGAAACTAAAAGTCGTAGATTCGTTTTTGCGTGTGTTTCTCCCAAAATATTTGCAGGACCTATTTGACTAAAATTTATCCGAAATATTTAGATTTTAGTCTTTACATCTGTCAGGTTGAAGCATGGTATGAAGTCCATTTGTGTCAGAAATAGGATATTGTATAAAATCTGAATTTACTACATTGTAGATAACTCTTCAAAGAGGAAATAAACATGTGATTTATTTTATCAAAAAATAAATTATAATTTCAAATCTACTTAATAAGGAGGGCGATTATTAATTGTCATTTGTGTACAAATATTTGCGTATGTTTAGTAGATAAAGTAAACAGTGACGCCGCGCGTCCTTAACCTAGATAAACTTGTTTTGTCAATGCGTATTATGCAAAGTAAGTCATATATCAACTGCATTTACATATAGGTATTTGTCAATCATTATCATTTTATAGGATAAGAAATTATTTAGTATTTTAATATACTGTACGCATTTACACATAAGTGTATTGTGTGATAATAAAATTATTTAAGATTAAAACCGTTATTTTTTTTACAAATAAACCAGTTGTTTCACATGCTACAGGTAATGTTGACTACACTTGGCGTATTTTGAGCGATTATTTGCGTTATTTGACCAATGCAACATCAACTTTGTACATAAGGAACACAAAGTTGATATTGCTTAGCCCAAAAGTCGCAAATATTTTGACAAATGCGTCGAGTGCTGCCAGCATAACAAATCGGACGACCAACACATTATTTTCATTAACCCCTGGAATTCCGGGCCATTTTGCGTAAATGACGTTTACGTGACGCCATACATTTGAATAATTCGTATTTAGAGTGTTCATATTTTTACATCATAAATTATTGTAGTATTAATTTTGATATTAAGTACTTATTTATTCACTTAAATATTCAGAACCAATGTTAGAATTGGTATACACGGTCGCCATTTTAATTTTTGAGTTTTAAGGCTAATTGACTTCAAAATCTATATCTGGGCATGGCTTAGGATACAAAAGGAAGATCCAATGATAGAACTAAAAACAGTGGGCGCCATTTTGAACTTATTTGTGTTAAGGCCAATTAACTTCATAATCGATATCTAGGCATGCTATTGGTCGCCAAAGACAGATCCAATTCTAGTATTGAAAAAGTGGCTACCATTTTGAACTTCTTTGTTTTTAAGCTAATAAACTTCAAAATCGACATTTGCATGCCTTTGACGACAATATATATAGGATTGGTTTTATTTGTGATAAAAATAACCATCATGTTAAATTAATGATGTGTTTTCAAAGTCTTCCACCAACCATACAGCCTGTAAACGTTGCCTAGGAGACGATGGGCTTCTGAAAATACATTTGATTGAAATAGCAATCCGAAAATACATTTGATTGAAATAGCAAGTGTAGCTTAGGGTCATTCAGCTCAAAAGTACGCACTTTTTTTTCTGTTGTAAAGTAAATTTATTCTACTTTCATTATTTAATGAGTTTTTGTACATTGCTTCATCGTTTTTTTTTTTGCAATATGTGTTTAAGTGCAACGGGAGAAATTCGTACTCTTGACCCGTCATGTGGGTAAAACTACGCAGAGATGCGGTGAATAGTTCGCATACTGGGTAAGCTACGCACGCAGGTAAACTACAGGCATATAATTACAAATTGTACGATGTAAGCTAAACAATTAGCAGCCCTCAAAGCATCAAGTAATTTAGACTGGCATTGTAACAACTGCACAAAAGGCCCTTCTAAAAGATCATCATTTCTTATACCTGAGGATGACTGTGATTCGCAAGATGAAGTACCTACGAATAATATGCAACTAACCTCATTTAACGTTGAAAAACTGCTTAGTGACATCACCAAAGAAGTTAAAAAAGTGGTGGCACTGGAAATTGCCGTACTTAATGAATCACTAGAATTTATTAACGAAAAATTCGATACTTTCCAAGAAACATTACAAAATCACCAGAAAATAATTAAAACGCTAGAAAATAAAAATATGGCATTGGAAAATAAGAACATTCACTTGGAGTTAAGAATAGCAGCATTGGAACAAAAAACAACCGAAGCTGATCAAAATATGTTATCTAACTACGTTGAAATTGCTGGTATACCAAAAAGCAACTTATGTGATCTTCAAATTGTCAAAATAATAGAGAATAAACTACAAATAAACACCCAATCCGTCGAGTCTATAAAAAGAAATCCGGATCGAGGAAATCGACCAGGGACACTATTAGTGGAGCTCAGTAATACACAGCTACAGAATCATTGGGTAGCTGCAGCTAAGACGGCAGAACTTCTACTAGGAGACATCGTTGAAAACATTCCATCAGAATCAGCCCATAATAAAGTATTCATCAGAAAGGCCCTTACACCTGTTCTTAAATCCCTGCTGTGGCAAGCAAAACAAAAGCTAGGCTCAACTTACAAATACATATGGTGTGATAAAGGTAAAATATTGCTTAGAAAAAATGACTCAAGTAAGGTTATCTCTATTAGAACAGAAGCAGAAATTAACAATCTAATTTAAATTAATTAATTTCTTAATTTAGCATAATATAAATACCTACTATACAACAACTTGCAACATACAATGGCTATGACAAACAATGAAATATTCAATTGCATAACATTTAAAGATTTCATCCAAACCATACCATATACTACTAGAAAAAAAAAACTCACAATAACACACATCAACATACGCTCGATGATTAAAAACTTTGCATTGCTTCAACAGACTATTATATCTCATTATGAGGACATAGATATTATTGTTATCACTGAAGCTGGTATTTCGGATATTATTTGTAATTTATATAACCTCACAGGGTATACAATGTACACTGCTCTGCGTAAAACTAGAAAAGGTGGCGGTATTATAATATACACAAAAGATTATATAGGATTTTCAACAACAAATACCACAACCACAACATGCGAAATGATACTGGGCACTATTCAAATTAACAAACATTTAATAACGCTGTGTGCATTGTATCGGCCTCCAAATAAGAACAAAATGGCATTTATAACCGAACTAAGTCAAATAATTTCACTTCAGTGTAACACATATAACTTAATCATAATTGGGGATATGAACATCGACTTAAAATCTTCAACTACAATAAAAAACTCGTATCTGAACATGATGTCCGAGTATGGATTAATGAGCGGAATATCAGACTACACGCGAATTGAATACAAACAAAACAATTTAACAAAATCGTGCATAGATCACGTATTTACACGGCTCCGCTCACTCGATCCGTACTCGGGCGCTCTCGACACCGTACTGGCGGACCACCGAATGATAGCACTAACCTGTATTGACTATGCGCCCATGCAAACTCATTATCGCAGACACACATTGAAAATAAATTACAAAAGACTAGTTGCCTCACTTAATAACGTAAACTGGTCACTTACAAACAATATGAATGACACCTATACACTATACAATTTTATCGAAAACAGTTATAATAATGCAGTTAATGACTCCATATACTATTCAAAATATTTATGTAAACTACGCACACAGGAGCCTTGGATGAATGAAAACTTAGCTAAACTTTGCTCAAAACGAGACTGCATATTCCAAGAATGGAGAAAAGACCCAAAGAATAAAATCCTACACCTAAATTACGTAAAGATAAGAAATAAAACTAACTAAGTTATAAATAGCAACAAAAATAAATTCTATACATCGGAAATAAGCAAATTTTGGAGTAATACAAAGATGTTATGGGATATTATGAACAGACTTACTGGAAGACTGACACAAAATATAGATGTAATAATAAAGAAGGCTTTTAAAAAACAAAACTTAACAGATAAACAAATTGCAGATTTATTCGCATGTAAGTTTAATGAAAATGTACAAAGTATAATTCCTAAGTGTAATTTAAAAATAATGAATCAAAATTGTGCTACAGTAGCTAACTCAAGTATATATTTCAAAAAAATCACACCACTTACAGTATACAAACATATAAAATCTCTTAACAAGAATAAAGGCCCTGGCACAGACGGTATAAAACCCTTAATTATTAAAAAAATTGCCGATAAGATAGCAACAGCTATATGCAATCTCATTAACGTAAGCATAAAAACTGGAATATATCCAAAACCTTTAAAAGAAAGCTGTGTTCGACCTATTTATAAAAACCAAGGTAAAAAAACAGATTGTAACTACTATAGACCAATACACATTCTCCCAGCCATTGATAAAATAATTGAAAAAGTAGTGTGTGAGCAAATGCAGTCATTTTATAAAAAATGTGATTATATCTCAAACAAACAATACGGATTTCAAAGAAACAAGAGTACCACACAATTATTGTCAACCTTTACAGATGAAATTAATCAAAATCTAAACGACAAAAAACACACGATCATTTTGTTTATTGATTATTCAAAAGCATTCGACGTCCTGAATCATAATAGATTATTACGTAAACTACACGATAGTGGAATTCAGGGACCATTACATAAGTGTTGCCAAAGCTACCTTGAAGATCGATATTTTACAGTAAAAATAAATAACTCATACAGCTGCAAGAAATTAATGTCACAAGGTACAGCACAAGGGTCAGTGATTGGTCCGCTGCACTTTTTAGTTTACGTCAATGAGCTACCAAATTTAATAAAAAACTGCACAACTTACCAATTTGCGGACATGCTTGGTAATATCAACTAACAGACTGGAGGAGGCTGAAGTTAAGCTATAAGAAGACTTCAATACTATTTTGAAATGGTCTCACGACGCGGGTCTTGTACTGAACACACAAAAAACAAAGCTGCTTCATGTACACTCAGCACATAATAAAACAAATCACACCATAAAAATAATTGGACACAACCATTCGTGCTTACACAAAGGTACACAATATAACCAAAAATGCAGTTGTGATGAAATAGAAGCATGCACATCACAGAAGTACCTAGGAATAACGTTTGATAGCAAATTTTCCTTCGACGTACACATAAACAACGTCTGTGTTAAGCTACGAGCCTTCTTAGCAAAACTGCATATACTAAAAAGTAAAATCCCATACAAAACGCTATTATTACTCTACAAAGCTATGGCAGAATCTATAATATCATATGGTTTAAGTAGCTATGGAAGGACTTTTAAAACCTATATACAGAACATACATGCCCTACAAACAAGAATATTGAAAACTATTGTGCCAGAAAAAATAAGAAAATTATACCATAATCAAGATAACCTACTATTCAAACATTGTGGTGTTCTACCTATATCGGAAAAAATACGCTACTTAATGTTGATTGAAAACTTTTTTGACAGTACACATACGACTCAAAACCAAACACACCGTAGTATCAAGACCCGATCTTTGACTGCAAACGATCTCCCGGTTCCGCGATATAACAATTTCTATGGCAAACGAACAAAAAAATATTTAATTCCTAAAATGATAAACGACCTACCAAAAGCATTGAAAGACTCTTTAACTAAACACAACCTAAAACACAAACTAAAACAACATTTTCTAGACAACTTACAACACTCTTAAATTCAATATATGCTAATTATACATAGATTATACGTAAAGTTACTCAGAAAATAATTTGAAGGGACTTATAATATTATGCTTAACATTAATTATATTCAGACTATACCTATTGTAAAAACGTAAAAGGTCGGTTATGTGATTTGTACATCACATACAAACCAATCTAGGTTTAAGTGATGTTGTTAATGTAAACTTTGTAATGTAAACACTTTAAACAATAAATGACAAAAAAAAAAAAAAAAAAAGTACACATGGAATCATTTGGAATATGTTTTAAACATCCTTTATTCTTGGTACAAATATTGTAAAAATAAACATTAAATGTACACCTATTGTAGGCACCAGAAACATAATTCATTAGACTGTACTTATAATAAACTTTAGTTATTTTTTTAATTTAAAGATCACTGTAATTTTAGGAACTCTTGATGTTACTTTTCATTGTAGTGAAGTTATAACAGCTCCCGTACTCTTACCCAACAGGGAATATTTTAAACAATCACACGTCAGTTGAGATGCAGTTATTTTTTAGGACAGAATTGACAACTAAAATTAATACTATAATAATCGTGTAAACTTAATATAATCAACGGTCTTTTATAAACTGATGCACCGTCTATCTATAAACTTTTCCCAGGGCAAAATAGTTGATAACTAATCAACAAAATCACGTTGATCGCCGTTTTTCTCTAAACAAGCGTGGCTTGGTAAAATAGCTTGTGGGCTCTGACATCATCCCTGACGCACCCTTAATTTAGCCGAAAACGTGTCTGAGGCCCCTCAATAGGTGCCGAGATATTGACCATGCGAAATTTTACCCACTGCGTGCTGTTGCCCCGAATGACGCATTTGGGCTGTAAAAGAATTATGTCAATAAATCAAATCTACAATTAGTTAGGTTGGCTCCGTATTCGGTATTCAGGACAATGCCCAATATATCAATGTGTACATAGCAGGCATTATTGTACAATGCCCAGGCAATGTGTATAATGAGGGCATCCATACGCTGGTATCTATTTATGGTACTATAAACTTTTCGGAATCCGGCTTGTTCAGGAGGCTGGAAGTCATCTAGCCTGCGCTCGAGGCGATTCGGGATAGCTCTTGAGAACAGCTTGTAAACGAGACACAAGAGTGAGAAAGGCCGGTAAATCTTCAATAAGGCGTTATCACCTTTTTTGATGAACAGTACCACCACACTCCTGTTTCATGCCTTGTGGCATTATGCCCTGGGGAAAACGAAGTTGAATAACTTCTGAAGGACTTTAAGTATCGGCACACCGTCCATCTTCTGAAGCTCTGCAGTAATTCCGTCCCCGCCCAGCGCCATGTTATTTCTGAACTGTCCCAGAGCCATCCTAATCTCGCACAGACTGATTTCCGGGATGTCTTCGTTATAGTGCCAGCTTAGCTCTCTTTAAGGGTATATTATGGTATTTAATATAATTGCGTAATTCATACTCTTAGAAAGATCTTTTCCATAGACTACGTATCAACCACCAAATTATCGGCCATTGAAGCTAATCCAATTCGTTGCTATTAGAATTATGTAGGGGTAGCATTTCACAACTTGACTTTTGAGATACCCTCACACATGGCAAAGTTACTTTTATTATTAATCCATACATTATTATTTTTTTCCCTAATATCCATAAAAACATCTGAATATAATGAATTTTAAATAACAAATTCGAACCACATCCTCTCGCGCTAACTTAGCTTCACTCTTTATAAAATTCACCGTGGGAAATGTAAATAATTAATTCACGTCTTGCGTAATAAACGAGTAAGTAGATCCTACTGAGCAACAGCGGAATGGTTTTAGGGAATACCTTACGTTTTAAAACCACATTTACTTTTAAATAAGAATGCGTTCATGGAAAATTTCACGGTGAAATTTCTAAATTCTTGTAATGTTTATCATTATGCCGATACCACAAGGCAGGAAACGACAAAGATTGTTCATTTTCTAAGTTGTTGCTATAACTAGATAATGCATTTACCTAATATTGATTGTGAATATTGATGATTTGGTTTTATCAATCAAAATCGTCGACCATATAGCCTCGTCGCTGATCAAAATACTCATGACGTCAAAATGAACAAACATGGCGTCAGAGAACGACATTCAAATAAAGAACGATATTGACATTGATTTGTGTTCATATTGAATCTCTTATCGTTCGGCGTCCTAACGAAGTAAAATTCTTTCTAATTAATAGACTTTGTGTTACAATTATTTTCAAATAGAGTTTATAATAAAGTACCAAGCAGGTTCTTCCATGTAGTACCTAATATTTCCGACAATATTTTTATTTAAATCGTGAAAGATACTAGGTACCTAGGTAGGTATACAACTATTTTTAGTCTCTAGTTTTTAAAAAATGTAGATGAGAGACCAATTTCCCAACTTCTGGTACCAGGTTAATTCAAACTTTGTTAACTAGACCCTTATTAACATCGTAAAGGGATAAAAAATCAGTCTGACCCATAAAATGTTATACATTATACTACAGCGTTGCATCCTCGAGATTTATAAATTCACTATGTAGTCCACTTCTCCATGTACTGGGCATCAAGCACATTTTTAGAGTAAAATTAGTAAAAAAAAGGAATTTAATTGACTAACTGTCTATATTAGTACCATTTCCTGCCGTTGGCGCTTGGGGGCTGCACTCCCGCGCTCCCAGCTCATTCGCTTTTTTTGTGCGGGCATCATAGCATCGGAATATTATTAAAATAAATAAAAATTTCAGTTTAAACTTTAAAGTGAATAGTTTTAAAGTGTTGTGTAATGGGAAAACGAAATCGTAAGAATTCACCGGAATACTGTTTTTATATTTTTATAGAAACATTGAACCATTATCCAGGCACTACATGGCCATTAACATGTATAAAAATCATAATATAGGATCACCTGAATACATCAAGAAAAGGTTAGGAAACTCGAGAAGCGTCTACGACGTTACGATAGCTCGGATAGCAGCGACAACACAAGTGAGTAATTAGTTATAGAATATTATCTTATAATGAGTACCTAGGGGCATTTAACTTTTTTAAATTACGATGTAAAGTGAGACATTCGGAATTAACATGATTTACCAAGTTTTTGAATTTCAACTAAGGAAATAACTACCCACATATTTCAGTTATTTTGTATAAAAATATTTTACTACAATTTACTTTAAAAGAAAGTTATACAGAAGTGCTTCGATAGTACTTTTTAGGTTTACTTTCAAATTACCCTCAATTAAGGAGATTACTTAGTTTGTAACACAACTTATACAATTAAGTAATAAATCAAGAAAACATATTCTGTAATGTAATATAAACTGAATTAAGTGTGCAATTATAATAGTACTCTGATGCGATCAGAGTCGTGCACTTTGAAGTACTACGGCGAGTTCGTAGACTTAATCACTTGGTTTTAGTACTGTGGCGCGATCACAGTCGTACCATTAATAATAATATGCAATAAAAATCATGACGTGATCGTGATTATCTTGCCTAAGAGATGGTGCTCATAGCACACGCGGCAGTCCTAGACCTCCATATAATGGTGATGCCGGTTCAATCTTCGACTTAACCGACTATGATACCTATAGACCTCAAGCTATTAGGTCCACCATAAATATGGTTGAACATGTTAGTATAGCGCCCTCGACAGGGAGCGACTTAAACCTAATATCACAAGAAGACGCGGGTCCTTCCGCATCAGCTACGGACCCAAAAATTGTCAACGAATCTTCAAAATACAAGTATTATACCAACAGGTATACTTGAGATACTAGGAGAATCTAAGAAAACACCAGAGGTGTTTGGCCCAGGGATTCAGCAAGAAATCTCTAAACGTTCGGGGTCGTATATGTGAGGGCTTGAATAAAGATCAGAAGAAAGGGCTAATAGAGAAGATTCTCGTGCCCAAAAATGTTTAATATGTTAAGGCACCTAAATTGAATCCTGAAATAGCGGCCGTACTAATTGAATCTTTTAGAAGTCCTGATAAACGACTAGAAAAGGCCCAAAACCATTTAGGTCTAGGAATTGCATCCTTGGCAAACTTGATAGCAATCTTAATCGAGAAAGATATGAACAAACTTGAAATTGTTGAATGTTTATCCGAAGCAAATCAAATTCTTTTAGATTTTCACTTCGAAAACACGCTCAATCGGCGTAAACTCATCAACAAAATGATCCGGCTATCCTAAATATTACCAAAGGATATAAAACCCCATTTATAAAGCCAGTATTTTAGGCCGAGGAGCCTAAAAACGTAGTATACTTAAAACAGGAGAGTATAACGTTAAGCCTTGAAATAGAAGATATACTTCAGCTTGGTTCAATCACGCCCTGTGATGATAAGCAGAGTCAATGTATGTCTAAAATATTTCTTATACCTGAGCCTAACGGCAAATCTAGATATATTCTGAATCTCAAATGTCTAAACAAATTTATTGAGACTCTTAATTGTAAAATGGAGGATTATCGTACAGCTACTAAGCTTATATTGTCTTTATTTATATTACATGATTGCTACTGATTTGAAAGATGCATATTTTCTTATGCACCTTATGCATTGACCGCCTCGGTGGCGTAGTTGTATTGCGTACGCGTTATGAGTACGATTTGCGCGCTGAGGTCCTGGGTTCGAATCCCGGCTCGGGCCAAAAAACTTTGTGACTGGATTTTTCCATCTTAAAAAATTACTCAGTCGCAGCTCGGAGTCAGGAAGTTGGTGGTATGATACCCCCGTGCCTCGGAAAGCACGTAAAGCCTTTGGTCCTGCGCCTGATCTCTCTCCGGTCATGTCGGATTGCCGTCTCACCGGACTATGAGAGTGAAGGAATAGCGAGTGCATCTGTGTATTGCGCACACACTTGTGCACTATAATATCTCCTGCGTACTTGGCTGATCTCCGTTGAGATTGGCCGCCGTGGCCGAAACTGGCTAGGAGAATTTCATTCATTTCATTTTCTTATAAGCATCCATAAAACATTTAGATATTATCTAAGATTTAAATTTAATCAAATAACTCACAAATTTCAATGTTTACCACTTGGTCTTTCATCTGCCCCCTATTTGTTTTTACAAAATTGCTTAAACCAGTCGCTCACCTAAAAAGTAAAGTTCTTTTTTTTTCGTAGCTCATTACTTGGATTATTTTTTGTGTTTAGGACCTATGACGATTGTCTTAATTGTACGAAGGAGACGGTAAACTTATTAACTTTTTTGGGATTTGTAATAAATTACCAAAAAGGCAACTTATTCCTAATCAGTCTCGAAAATTTCTTGGTTTCGAATTTAGCTCGATAACAATGTCTTTAAGTCTTC
Organism: Lapara coniferarum; assembly: GCA_949316025.1. NCBI lineage: Eukaryota > Metazoa > Arthropoda > Insecta > Lepidoptera > Sphingidae > Lapara > Lapara coniferarum. The sequence goes on along the minus strand of OX438934.1, from coordinate 14,557,796 downwards.
CAGAGGAAAAAATACTAAATCTTATAAAGAACGTTTCTAGGAAACATGGTATTACTATAAGAAAGTTTTCTAAGTTTCTAGGTGTTCTTAAATCTGCTTGCCCAGCTATAGCCTATGGGTGGATGTACAAAATTTTTTTTTTGTAAGGGAAAAGTTCTTAGGTCTTAAACATAATTATAACAATTATGACATAAAAAATACAATTAAATAGGTGTTTATTAAATCGTGATTTCGGTTGGTGAAAGACGTATATACTTATATCCGGAAATCGAATTCTTGTTGGGGTGTAATGTGTAACGGCGATCGTACTAATGGCTTTTTTGGGATTCAAATGAATCCCATTCGCATATTAACTTACTTAAATGCTTTGCTAATTCTTTACGTGGTTACGAGATTTTATTGAGGATCGATAATATGGTTGCTATTTCGTACATCAATAGAATGGGTGGCATCTGATACAGCCACTAAAACGAAATAACGCGTAACATCTGGAGTTGGTGTGAGAGAAGGCAAATATCGACACTGAATGGAATTTATCACATTCCACATTCGATGATATTGTTTGCAAATATGGGGTGCCAGAGATTGATCTTTTTGCATCGCGAATAAACGCTAAATGCAAAAAATATGTATCATGGAAACGAGATCCATCAGTTTCTAATGTTGATGCGTTTACAATTAACTCGGTCTCGTATTGTTTCTACGCATTTCCTCTCTTTTTCTTTCAGTTTGAAATGCCTTCGAAAAGTAATTAATGATAAAGCATATTATGGTAGTACCCGTTTGGCCAAGCCAACCATGGTTTCCTTTATTTCAATCTCTTTGAGCACGGATCCGATTTATTTTTATCCTAGTGATAAATTATTACTGTCTCCTTGCAGAATATCTCACCCACGACGGAAAACACTTACCCTGGTATCATGTCCATTATCAGGACAGTTTTTTCCTAAAACTCTCTTTGCTCAAAAACAATCGCCGTTATGTTACCATCGTTATCGGAAAGCTCCCTCAAACAGTACAATGTAGCATTAAAGAAATGGTGGTTGTTCTGTAAACCTAAGAACTGTAACCAGTTCCTTAGGAACATGCCTGTTTTAATAGAATTTTTAACGAATGAATGCAATGAAGGATGTGCTTATTTAAGTTTAAATACTTACCGTTCAGCACTTGCTTTAATATTTGGCAAATCTTTTAGTGAAAGCGACATCGTGGCTCGTTTTTTGAAGGGAACTTTTAGATCTAGACCTTGCTTTCCAAGGTTTCAGTTTACTTTGGATACTAATATTTTTTTTAGATTTCGTTTCGAATCTATTTCCCAATAAAAACTTACCTTTTAGACAAATTACAAAAAAATTAGCAGTTCTACTCGCGTTGTCTACAGGACAACGAGTCCAGACTCTGTCACTTATTAGAATGTGAAATGTAACGATTGGCAAATTTTCTATTAAAATTATTTGGCAAAATCATTGCCTGACAGCGATGAGGCCATAACCTAAAATTTTAATTGAATTGAATTATCAAAATTATAGTCAATGATTTATTTAAAATATCAGTTTCAAAAATCGCCTTATGCCTAATAAAGTGATTCCATTCTATCCAAATAGAATAGAAGTATGCCCAACAAGGACGCTCTCGTTGTATATCGCGGCTACAGAAAGGTTGCGGTCAGCAGAAAATACTAACAGAGTATTCCTTACCACTAGAAAACCATTTCGTGATGCAACTTCTTCCACTATCAACAGATGAATAAAAGAAATTATGGGCAATAGTGGTATCAACACGTATATCTACTCTGCACACAGTACTCGCTACGCGGCTACTTCTTCAGCTTACGGAAAAGGTTTGTCCATAGATTTATTTTAAAAAATTGCAGGTTGGTCTGTAAATAGCTTACTTTTTGCCAAATTTTATAATAGGCCTTTGGTAGAATGCAACAAGAGCGCCTATGCAGAAGCTGTGTATGAAAATATGTAATATTTTTAATACTTTTCTACCAGTCACGTGATTGTTTTCTCTTTCTAGATTATTTTGTGTCGAATAAAATATATATTTTTTGTTTCTGTGCTATAATGCTTTAGTTAAATTTCGCAATTTGCTCTGAACATCCTACATAGTGAATTTATAAATCTCGAGGATGCAACGCTGTAGTATAATTAATGGTTAAACAAACTTACCTTTGTGACGTTTGACCATAATTATACGAAGCGTTGCATCCGAAGAGATTTATTACCCACCCTTTCCCAAAAATTTACTAGATTACAAATTTACTCCCTATTTACGATATTGCGAAATTTGGCTCTAAAGAAATGAGCTGGGAGCGCGGGAGTGCAGCCCCCAAGCGCCAACGGCAGGAAATGGTACTAATATAGACAGTTAGTCAATTAAATTCCTTTTTTTTACTAATTTTACTCTAAAAATGTGCTTGATGCCCAGTACATGGAGAAGTGGACTACATAGTGAATTTATAAATCTCTTCGGATGCAACGCTTCGTATAATTATGGTCAAACGTCACAAAGGTAAGTTTGTTTAACCATTAATTTTTTACTAATTTTACTCTAAAAATGTGCTTGATGCCCAGTACATGGAGAAGTGGACTACATAGTGAATTTATAAATCTCTTCGGATGCAACGCTTCGTATAATTATGGTCAAACGTCACAAAGGTAAGTTTGTTTAACCATTAATTATCAGACTTAATTAAAAAAGTATACATTACCTTGTTTTAATTAAAATATCCCCACAAAAAGACCGAAAAATAAACCCCGTTAATTTTGTTTTCGCTTCAATTTTTTCTTACATTCAGACATTTAATTTGCGTACTTACGCCAAATTCCTTTTTACGTTTTAATGTTGTAAACGATAACACCGAAATGAATTTGCTAAACTTTTTTTGTTATTTACCTAAGTATCAATATTACGTATATAATTTGGGAACGTATGTCTGTCGTAATTTCCGCTTTAATTGAATTTAAACAATAATAGTATGTAGGTATTTCATATTCCAGGCAATATATCTTTTTAAATAGCTAAACCTACCTTTACTAAATATTTTTAGTTCATATTATCAACTCTTAAATTCCAGAATATTCTCATTAAATTGAATTAATTAACAGAGAAGTATATTCTAGGGACTAATTAAATTCCAAAGTACATGAGCGAACTTGTTTTATCTCTTGCCCTAACAATAAACGAGGGTTCCCTACGTGGTCCCTTTACTTAACAGAATAATTACGTTATTTCGGACTTGCCCTTAAGGTTGTCAGAAAAAATGGACATGAATAAAGCATAACAAAGGTAGAAAAGAGCGTGAAACGTACAGCCGTGAAAAAAAATATGGTTAAAAATTTTAGGTGATTTTAAAACTGGTTTTCCTATTTTGTCATATTTCCAGTGTTTGAATATTTCCATCAATTCCATCTAACAGTATGAGGGAAATTATACCTATATATGCGGTATCTAAATTGTCCCTAGCAATTTGACGAATTAGGCACCACTAGCCGCCCACATCCATTTACCTATAGGGAACGTGTACGAACTATAGTTGGCAGCACAAAACCGATACAAGAGCCACAAGAGGACAAAAAGAAACTTTTTAGAGCTATAATTTATTTTTGTATTCTTTTAATATGACATAAAATATGGGTTCCGGCAAAATATTATTGACAAACAGCGTGGCCAAGATAATATGTTTTTTTTTTATGGGAGCTAGTTATTTTGATGTTATTGTAGCAAAATTCGGGGGTCAAATTCCTTTATTTACGGATTCGTTTGTATTGAAAATTATCTTCAAAACTTCTTTATTTTTATAAACTACGTAATAAGACATTTCTAAATGCTTTTGGAACTCATACTTAACCCTTCAAGCCCCGCTTATATGTATAGATGTATGGGAAAATCCTATCTATACTAATATTATAAAGCTGAAGAGTTTGACATAACCATGGAATGTAAGTACTCAGGTACTATTCTTGGGACAGTAATAGAATTTTACACCATTAAATGGTGTAAAATTCAACACATCAAATTTTGATGTGTTGAATTTTGATTTTTATGTTGTGGAGCATCCAAATAAACGTTGTTTTTCATCCTTTTAATATAAATATTTAACATCAATGCCAAGTATAAATAGGCTGAAAGAATCAGATTGCCACCAAATGGCAGAGCTTGCATCTTGCACGTTCCCTATATTGATAACAAAATACAGGTCCCTTTTTGAGAATTCTGAAGGAGAACTTAAAGGTCGGTTTTTGACTACAAACAGGTCGTATGAGACAATAGTAAAATGAGGGAAAATGTATATAACCATACCGTTTAAACATCAGTAACTTATAATAATATATAGTAATTCAATATTCTAATTATTCACACTTTTATTTTGCCCTAAACGCAAAATTAATAAAATCATTAATTTTTATTATATTTAATTCAAAAGGAACAGAACATTTCAAAAACAAAGTCTAAAATTATTTAGTTCTTGAATTAATAAACACGTTCAACACCACTGTTCACAAGTACAAAGAAGCCACAGGCGTCCATTACTGGTATGAGAAAATCACAAACCTGTAAAGCACAAGCAATAAATTCGAAGTAAGTAAATCACAAATTAGTGAATAGTTATAATTATATTTTAGAAATGTATCACGTGACAACTGACAGCCCTACATAGGGTTCGCGTAGCAGGTCCAAGTACGAAGCCCATTTGCATGTGGTTGCGTTACTTAATTGAGGCGATTAAGTTTGAATGTTTCACTAAATTAGTTTGAACACTTTTCGAGATTATGAAACTCGAGTTTCTTTGAGAAATTAACTCAGTGAATTAGATGAAGTGCATTGAAATTGTTAGTAGTTAAGGACGAAACTATTATTAAAGCCCATGGATGTGGAAAATTTATTGTTCTAAATTAATTCAATTCACGAGCATTATTCAAGTTTTTAGTGCAAAATTTAATAAAACGATATTAGTCATGTTCTTGGGATTGGTAGGTATATAGTGTTTATTATGAGCAACAGACAACATTCAGACTTGAAACATTGTACGATACATGTTAGAAGGTTTAGGAACCATCCTTATACTATAATAGAGATGCATAATGTATACGTATTAGTGAATTGCTATCTACAATTGTACTTTACCTAGTAATGTATATGCTTTGTCATTTCCTATTCATAAAACTGGTGGTGTATTCTTTACTGGTAGTAGGACTGTCATGTAAGAGTCCGTGTGGGTGGGTACCACCGCAATGTTTATTTCTACCGCCAACCAGCAGTGTTCATGCACTGTTGTGTTTCGGTTTGCAGGGCATTGTAGCCAGTGTAACTACAGGATATAATGAGACTTAACATCTTATGTCTCAGGATGACGAGCGCAGTGGAACGCCACATAGTGCTTTTTAACTCAAGGTGCAGGATGGTAGTCTACTGTTTATGGTCGTATCGCTCACCATCAGGCGAACGTCATGCTCGTCTCGTGATTCCGTGTTAAAAAAAATTACAATCAAATAGGTTTATAAAAAGCACTTATGAAAGTCATGACAAGATAGAGAATAACAAATTTACAAAGGTAGATTACCTATACCTACCAATTAAATAATTTAAGTACCTACATGAAACAACGAACAACTAGCATGGGCATCAGCTCGTGTCTCCAAATGTCATGTATATTGGGGGCGGGAATAGGGCTAGGGAAGAAGTGGAGCTGATATAAGAGAAATGAAACGAATATCTTAACATTACAAGGAAAGGAAACGCCACGCTCGTCGCCGGCGAGGATAATAAAGATCCTAGCTTAGCTAACCTACCAGCCTTTCACTAGCAACCTAAGCGATGACGACCCGAAGAAGAAATGCAGAAACATTAAAAGACAAGGTAAGCTAAATTTACTGTGGTACCTATTGCCAATGTCAATGGTAAATACCTACAGCGCAATGGCAACCCATCAGATGGAGGACAACCCAGTCCAGGCTGTAAAACAGTTCCTTATTGAATTAGATAATACAAGCCCTGTTATGCACGAAGTTCTTTTAAGAAGTGAAGTTGTAAGTTTCAGGCCTTGGCCCACGACGCTGACTTAATTAAGTTCGGCAAGTATTGATTTACTTTCAAACTCATTTTATTAACCACGAGCCTAATGGAATCTAGCGAGTGGACATTCAAACAATTGAGTTAAAAAACCACTATCCAAAGTGAAATTGCGTTGACCTTTAAAATAAGTACCTTTCCAGGCTAAAGGCTCACAGCCATTCATTAGTCTGCCCTTTAACTAATTATGAGGGATGGATGTACGATTGAGGGCAAAAATAATTGTCTGCGGCGCCGTTCGATGTGCTCACAGGGGTGGACCTAGGTAATCCCTGGGGTGCTTTATTGTTTGCATTCAGCCTAAGGCATTTGCCTTATAGAGTTATCACTCTTGAGCTTATTAGTTCATTTGTGATGTAGGTATAACCATTTTAAAATAACAAGACAAAGATAACCGTAATAAAAATAATTATTGATTTTCATTGTGTCTTTATAGTACTTCATTCAAGCGGCAATAGTACAACAGAAGGAAAAAGCCTTGGTTCAGTTTTATTCTGGAATACACCATAATTTTTTTCCTAAGCCGTGGTGCCTTAAGCGCTTACCTATCTCATCCGGTGCGGTAAAAGCCGTATGAAGTAAACCGCAATTGTGCGAAGATAAAAGGGTGCAAGATTTTATTTATTCTTTTTTAATTTATTCACGTCTTTATGTAGTGTTCAGACCACGCTACAATATATTAGAACAATTTAAGTAAAAAACGTGGTTTCTAATGACTAAACTTAGTTGCAAATAGACTTCATATTAATTTTCCAACATAAATAGATTGGTTTAACATAATTGTTGAGTAGCTTTAAAATTTTCATTTGAGCTGTTTTAGGAAAACAGCAGATTTATCCACGAAATACGGTTTCTACAAGGATTTTCAATATTAGGAGGTCATATCCCCCAAATATTGGCCTAAGTACTATACAATACTATCTACACAGATATAAATGCTTGTAATGAATTTAATATATGAGAACGTGCCTCTATTATGTTCGTAGTAATTTACGTTACCAAATTAGGTTGTGTCAGTAATTTTCTGAATAGAATAAAGCCATTTCAAACTTCTCTACAGACTTGTTGATTCTCATTAATTTCATATTGGTTTAAATAGATAATTTTTTTCACATACCCACCATTTCTTTATAGATCCGATGAGCTAACTGCTCTCCTAATAAGTAGTAAAGAACACGTTTCCTCTTATTCTGTAGCAACACAACAAACAAAAAAATGTTTTAACTACTATAAACCGCTGAACTTCCGTCATCTTAAAGTAGACAATTCAAGTCATACTCATGAATTAGTAAGACTGTGTGAAACCAACATAACTGTTCCACTCCCCCCAGTGGTGGTAACGATAAAGCGTTTTTCCCCGCGAAAAAAGAAAAAAAGGTCATACTTATAAATTAAAATCTTAGCATAGAGACTTAGCCTGTCTTGTTTCATCCGTGTTCAAGTTAATTTAAAGGTCTTATTACAATGGACAGCGCTCAGCGCCTCGCTGCGAAATCGCTAACAATTTCCTTGTGTATTAAAGTCCTTACGTGTGGACGATAGCCTAGTTGGGAATGGAACGGTCTGCCGAGACAATGTCCGGAGGTTCAAAACCCGAGGCACACATCTCTGATTTTTCAAAGTTACGTGTGTATTGTTTATGAATTATCGTTCGCTTTAGCGGTGAAGGAAAACAACGTGAGGAAACCTGCATACCTAAGAAGTTCTGTATAAGAATTTCGAAGGTATGTGAAAGTCGACCAACCCGCAATAGGCCAGTGTGGTGGACTAAGGCCTAAACCCTCTCAGTAGTAGAGGAGGCCCGTGCCCAGCAGTGGGACGGTAATAATAATAATAATAATAATTTTTATTTCGAAAGCAATTTACACAAATTCTTACAACATAAAAAGTCATAGAATCATGGAAGTAGATTTCATAGAACTGTATATTGTGGTTAGAGTTAGGTACAGATTTTTTTTACTTACAAATTGCTGCATATTATGTCACAAATTATAAATGTGATCAACTGATACCTAAGCTAGGAAGACCTGTGTTACAGATATAATACAGGTCTATTATTATTATTATATTAACGTCCTTAACTCTTCCTGACCACGGATAAAACAACCCTGCCTAATTATCGATCATAATTCATGAAATAAAAAAGATCTGAGTCAGCATTACATCTGAAGCTACTTAATATCAAAATACTTTCAAGATTCGAGCTCCATAGGTATTGCCACGCTAAACTCGGTGTTAAGATCCCGTATCTCATATTTCAGTTATGAATCATTTTTCTCAGCAAACTTCAAAGAAAACCCATCGAGGAGCCTCACATCCCCAGCTAATCCATAAAGGATTGAGTTTCATATGCACCCTCCTTCCGCACATTAGGTGCATCACCTCAGTGGTTTGGATAAAATTAGCGGTTAAGCGTAAAATGGGGAGACATGCAAATCTCACTTACGTATAATGTATTCTAAATCTCCTCGGGAAATTGTTTTGATCGTACCTTCCTTTTCTTTATTACAATAAAGTTTAATGAATAAAAATCTTTTTTTACTTATAAAAGGTTTTAATTAAAGAAACTGTATTAGGTACAGTTAGTAACAAACTATATAAAACCCATTACTAATCTTTGCACAATTTCATAATATTATAATTAAGTCTCATTTCTTATTAGCAATCATTTCTAGCAATGATCGTACGCAATTGTGTTAAACAATATTTCATTATGGTGCAGTCAATGGAAGAACAGTTCAGAAAGTTAGCGTTCGTCAGGCAACGTTGAAGATTTTGAATATGTTTCCGCGGGGCCTATGGACTATAATATGTAAATAGTTATGTCATGGCTAACATTAGGCTGTCGGCTCATTTAGGCTGAATTAATTAAATTGTGGAGAAACTAACCATGGTTTGACAATAATGATATCCATTAAGCCTCTATATAAAAATAAAAATTCAGTCATAACTCATTACACACATAAAAGTTGAAGCGAACTAAAATTATTCAATACTAACTAAGCAATTAAAACACTTGCCACATCAAATCAAAGTTTCATAATTATCTCACCAACTAACATAACTAAGGAAATAAATTCGAATTTGGAACAAAATATAAATTCAAACTTCGGCCACAAATATGCGGCAGTCGATTACTCTAGCCAAGATGGCGACGCGTTGAAGTGCGAACATTGTTGGATTTATATCCACCAGTGAAGCTGCATTTTCTATTGGCAAAGTGACCAATATAACTGAGAACCGGACAGACCGTATTCTAGTCAAATTGCAACGTTTGACGATTTATACTGCACACATAGATCGAGTCGACACCGCGTTCAGTTATTGCTACTTCATATTCTGAAGTCTCGAATCGTCATTGTTATTGCTGATGCCTTCGTATTCACATGAACGGTGTCTCTTTAGATTGATTTAGAACTTCTACTGCGTCTTTCTAGTCGCTTTCGGTCATGGTGACTATGTAACTGTCGCCAGTAAAATCATTTATTTGAGAACTTGATGGCTTAGTTCACTTGCTTTCCATTATGCTGTTGTTGCGTTTTCGAATGATTTGAGAAGTCACTATTGAAGGCGTGCAACAGCACTTCATTTACCTAACCTAGAGGTAGTTTTTTTATGTGTGGCACGGCAAATTGGCCTTACTGCAACTCATGACAAGTGAAAAGATGTCCGTAAACATGTCGATCGGCAAGAAATAAACATTCCCGGACGGTCGACACAGCCGGCCTGTTTAATTGTTTCTTCACGCTCTCCTTGAAGGACCCCAAGTTGTAGGAAGGGAGGAACACGTATGTTGGGTACGGTTCTACAGTTTAATGCTGTGGCGGAAATATGTACCAAATCAAAATTTTGAGATTTCAATCTAGCTGATGACACTAGTTTGCGTCACCATTTTGTATTTTTACCGCAATCACCTTACTTAGTATTTAAAGACCGCTTACTGATATACAGTTATTACTACACTTATTTTAATATTCCGCGACGGATATTGGTCGCATTTTAACATAACTCACGTGTCAATCAAGCTATCGTTTGTGCTTGGAACAAGGAAATTATAATATATCCTACGTTTCGTTTTATTTGAACTGCTTGAGAAACTAACATCAGACATATTGGTTGATCAATCACAAACAACAAAATTAATCGACTTACGAATTGCGTTTATTGGAGCCATTCTACTGATTATTTAAAAACGCACGTGACGCTTTTAAACGTCTCTAGTTTTGCGTAGGGCAACAATTGCAGAAGCCAACAAATGCAGGAAACTGGGATGCGAATGGGCTTTGTGTTGTACTGCCGCCCGGGGACACGGCCATTGTAAGTAATAGCAGTTGGCGTGGGGACCTCTGTTCACACTTTTTTGGTCTAAAAAATTACGGTAAAATGGAAAAAATTCTATAAACTAGCCTTTGCCCGTGTTTTTCCTGGATACAAGTCCCGCTATACATTTCCGGACCGAATCGTAAATCTAAACCATTCTCGAATCCACCTGAAGACACAAAAAATCATTAAAATTGCTCCAGCCGTTTAGGATTTCAGTGACATACACACGCACAGAAGAATTAGGTATGTATATAAAGATGAGCAACCATAGTTACTAGAGTGTGTCCACTGGTCGAAGCGCGATTGCAATTCGTAAATTTTATTTTCTGCACACTCTACATGAACCGCTATGATAACCACTATCTCTCCTTCTACAAATCATATTCTCACCTAGCGCCGACGCCTAGCAAGCATTATCGACGCAATGAGCCGACCAACAACGCGGTGTCGCGCTATAATGCAATATTACTCTTGTGCATATTCTTATAGCGTTTATGGAGGCGGAGTGGGTAACTTTTTTTGAGGTTAGTTTGATGTGAAAATTGATTTTAGTAGAGCATTTTCCCTGCTAAAAGCGAGCGTGTTAAATACAATTATATATATTATAGTTGTCTGGTATATATCTTAAACCATTTTTTGTAGGCATTCACATCATACTATGAATATAATAATGCACTTTTCCCTGAGTGCCTGTCCGTTCACCAGGTATAAATTATACACACACACACACACACACACACGCCCTTTATCCCCGAAGTGGTAGGCAGAAGCGCAACTACACCCAATTTTCGCCGTGCATATTCCGTCCCGTGATGTGATAGGAGGCGACCCTATCGCCATATCGGGCACAAATTCCAATCTCCGGGCTGATACTGAATAGAAAAACCCAACATTATTTTACCCGATTCGGGGATCGAACCCGAGAATCAACTTTCCAGTCGTACTGTAATACAACTACGCCACCAAGTCAGTCATAAATTATTTTGGAATAAATACTCGACAATGAGACCCATTTCACAGAACATGAATAATAAATATCGAAATATTTTCACTGGCAACACTATAAGTATGTCGTTACATTAAGCCTGCACAATGGCCGCTCCGTCACGTTTCCGGTACATTATTAACGGTCAGAGCCGATAATATGGCACAAATGTGTTACAATATTAAACGGACTTCTTGACGGCCAGGTCTGTTCACACTTCACGATCTAAAGTAAAATTTTTTGGTTGAATGGCGTGGATTGAGAATAGGCTCAACTCTCAGACGAGATAGGCCTTTTGTTTTTCTAGGATTTGGAGTATTAAGTGTGCCTACATTAGAAGGAACTCATCAAGTAAGCACATCAAGATCTCGTGGTATGCCTTTGTTATACCTACCCCCTTCAGTGACCGGGGGCTTCTGATCCCCCCCCAAACAGGAGACGGGCTGCATAAGGCGGCACCGCGCAGGGGCGGCTGCGGACGACAACTTAGACTTACTCCGGGGAAACTCGCAGCCGTCCCTAATGCGCCGAAGAAGGCCACCGCGGAGTTTTAGTTGGTATGCCGTGCGGTGTACATAGGTTAGGGACTCGGCCCGGCGGCTTAACGCTGGGTCGTAAGGCACGGTGAACCCAACATAACCGCTCACTATTGAAGGCTGGGCGGTAGTAATAAGTCACTTTCCCCGCGAAAAAAAAAATACCTACCCCTTCAATGCTGATATCTAAAGAACACAGGTTACTGAAAGATCAGTCATTTTTAAAATCAAACTTCTAATAATTTTAAGGCGCTTTCCACTACGCAGGTGAATGCATAGTGCGACTTCCATGCAGTTTGCCTAGTGCCAACGTGCATGCAAATGGCAGATTTAAATGTAAGTATTTTTTAAAGTATACTAAAGTGTGACGTATATGACGAATACCTGCATACATGTACTTGCACAGTCAAAACGTGGCTTTAGAAACGGTATTGTATAATTCCATTAATTTTAGTACTCATGGCTCAATTCAGTAATTTTAAAAGTGTAGGTACTATACATTCAGGATAATCTTTTTTTTTATTTAATAAATCTTTCCAAAATATGTATTTATAATATTGAAACCTCAACGCTTCCTCACAATATTTCCGCAACCCAAAAGTTACTAACGACCAAAATAAAACTGGATGAAAAATCCAACATTTTAAATGAAATTTACGTTACCCAGCCGAATTACTTCAACACGTCAGTTTCAGGTCGGCTTTCTGTTTTAATAACTTTGTGTTATAATTTCATTCACTTTTTATGAACCTGTATAAATTAAGTATGGTTTGCTAGTTTCTACAACTAAGTTTTTTTAATACTTATAATATAATATTCTTGGCTTACAGCTCACTGCGCTAAATTGTATCCCACAACAACTTCGACAAGGACATAAATCTTCTGGAATAAAAAATATCATTCTTCGATCAATGTCAAATCAGCAAACCAGCTTTCCAATCTAACTAAGCTATTTGTTAAAATGTTCCAAAACTATACATTAACCCTTCAAGCCCTGCTTATATTATAGATGTATGGGAAAACCCTATATATATGGACACCGGTGTCCGTCGCGGGGCTTGAGGAGTCAAAATAGGTAGGAAGTGTACTATGAAATATTTACAGAGCTGTACACACCATTTTTCACCTTATAACTCCGTTAAGTACGACCGGCCCTCTTCGCGTCACACATGTCGCACTACGTGGTTACGTGTCAAATGACATATGGAATGGTGAATGGTTACAACAAATATTTTAGCAGATTTACTGGAGCGCGAAGACAACCTGTTGTACGAAAGTATTCGTATATTTATTCGAGGATTTTTTACGCATCTTTTCAGTTCCAGACGTCTAAAATAGCATTTCGCATTCCGATGCCTGCCGTCTTCAACGCGGAGGACTCTGGAAACCTTGGAGATGTCTAACAGCTAATATTGCTGGTGCCTTGGTAACGCAGTGGTAATTCTTACGGGGTATGACACCGTTCTAAGGTCCTGGGTTCGAGTCTCGGGCAAAGTGACATTAGATTTTTCTGCTTAGTATAAGCCCGGACTAATTTATTCCCGATACTAGCTTTTGCCCGCGGCTCCGCCCGCTTTAAAAAGTTTTTCCGGGATAACAGTCCCGCTTTATATTTTCCTGAGATGAAAAGTAGCCTATGTGTTAATCCAAGACACGATCTACCCGTGTGCCAAATTTCATCTAAATCCATTCAGTAGGTTTTGCGTGAAAGAGTAACAAACATCCATACATCTACACATCCATACATTCTTACAAACTTTCGCGTTTATAATATTAGTAGGATGGTGATAGGCCACGTATGAAATCATGGAAGAAGTACATGGCGACAGTGGGTGCCCTAGTTTCATCTTTGCCTACTCCTTCTGGGATAAAGGCGTGATGAGTGTGAGTGTGTGTATTTTGTAGTTTAATATATGTATAACAACCTCAACGGTCCCCGCAAAGCCAAAAATTCTTCTCAATATTAAAAAACCTTTTACTCTGATTTGACTAATCCCTATATTAACGTTTTCTTATGTCAATTAAGGGAGACAACGACAAAAGTCAGGAACATAATATACAGATCATAGATTTAACGACCCAATAATTACATATAACAATAAACTTATACTTCCACAATGTTCGTTCAAAAATAACCAAACGTACTCCCATTCGCAACTCAATTCAGAGATATTCGTTTCGATCGAGTCTAAAAGGGAAGCCGTTACAATTTATAACAACTTATAAAATATTTATTTCGCATCGGATCCGATACAGCGAATGCCTCTTCGACTATATGACAACAAACGTATAAGTCTCCTACACACTTGTAGTAAAAATTTTACGGCCCTATAAAATCCTTAAGACAGTCTTGTGTCATCAAAAAGATGATTTTAGAAGAATAAAAGCTTTCTGAAATGAGTCGTAAAGATGCTTTTAAGTAATATAGTCGCTAGTTACATATCTGCGAATCGGTTTGTTGATGTGAGAGTTCGAAGCCGTATTGCATTTCTTTAGAGATTGAATTCAAAAATCATAGTGAGTTTTTATGTTTCAGCCCGAAGTCTAAATTCGTCTCCGATATGGCGATAGGCCTCTATCACATCGTGACAAGTTGGTGTGCTAGTACTAGATATTGGAAAATATTACAGACTTGGCAAATGTTATAACGCCTAATAGGTACTTAATAGAATATTTATACGCTTCCCTGTCTTCGGCATCTTCTACTCTTATCAAGGAAAAGATATCGAATTGACGAAATCAATCGTCATGGGGGAAAAGTTTTAAAGTTTCAAATGAAAATTGGCCGCTAGTAGAAACGCCATTCGGCGCGCCAGATCACTGTCAAATGTCAGCAAGCCTTTCGATATACCCTCAGAATAATAATGGCTTTAGTTATTATTCTGAGGATATACCTATCTTGCTCCGTTACGTTATGCAATAAAAAAACAAAATAAAAATATTTCTGAAAAACATTTTAGGATGAAAAATCTTTGAAAGTGCGAAAAATTTGAATAATGTTAAAACTTTTATAAGTATTTTATTTTTTTCAAATTCTTATATTGTTTTAAATATAAAATTAAACGATTACACAACCCTAAAGTGCAGACAACTTAAGTAACGACAAATATATTACCCATATTTCATTCTAAATTTAAAAAACTAAATAATCGTGTGACAAAGCCGACGTAATAGAATACAATTTTTACCCTACAAAGCGAAGCACCTGGATATTTTATATCCTTTAAAACGGAAGCTGGGCGGGCCAATTTTGTGGGAGTGCGTCGACAATGCCTACAGAGGCTGCCGGGCCTTTCGCCCGGGAATCCTACACGAGAGGATTCTGCACTGTTTGATCCCCGCCCGGTATACGAGAATAAGGGTTGCAAACAAATCCTAAATGTTGCTGGTTTTAAAACCCCGTAGTTTTGGAGTATAAATGCGGAGTCAATTTCTTGGTATTTTATGTGGATTTTATGTGTGTGGTGTGATGTGTGATGTGGATTTTGCACTATTTCAAATAAACGAAATTTATTTTTAATATCAATTGTGTACCTAGTTTTTATTTAAATTGTTTCTCATTAGACTTAAATTTCTGATGGGATTACAACCTATTGTTTACGGACCATCGTGTCAGTCACCACCAGGCAAACTCCTTGCTGATCTCGACATTCATTAGCATAAAAATTACGACAAGAGTGCACCCATTTTGCCAACAATATTTCACCCGGATCACCAAAATTTCATTTGACAAAATTAAACGAAACTTCGAGATGGTAGTCCCGAGTTAAACAAATTCAACCGAATATTAGAGTTGCGAGTGTGTGCGTAATAGATTAATGTGTGTTTAAATCCGACAATGTAGTTATAATTTACAACTGGATACGTCTCTCTCTGCACGCCTGTGGATGTTAGGACTGGTTCACACGTGAGACTATGGTTTAAATATATTCTTAATACACATATACATACACACACACTCACGCCTGTTATCCCCGAAGGGGTAGGCAGAGGCGCAACTAGTGCACCCACTTTTCGCCGTTATTTCGTCCCATGATGTGATAGGGGGCGAGCCTATCGCCATAGCGGGCACAAATTCCAGACTCCGGGCTGATACTGAATAGAAAAACTCAATATCACTTTGCCCGACCCGGGATCGAACCCGAGACCTCAGCATTACAGTCGTACTGTAGGTAATATAACTACGCCACCGAGGTAGTATGCAATTTGTATGTTGACGTGAACGAAATGCAACTAGTCTTATAAACGAAGTCGTAATTAATATCGTAATAATTTCAGTGTGAAAAATTTTACCTTAGTAACGCTCTGTCCTAAATGTTGAAAAAAAATCGATTTTTGAACTTTTCCCCCATATAAATTCATTTGAGGCTGACTGTATGTCGGGTCAACATTGAAGAAGGTGGAAGACTGCTAGTGTAGATAAAGAGGGCTCATTATTCGGCTAGACTGTATTTCTACTACGCAGAAACCACTATATTATATTTCATTATGTGCAGTCCATGAGTTATCTGACACCCCGTAGGTCGGCGACATATTTTCTTAACTTTATGTGTTTGCGATGTGCTCATCATAATATTATACTCCTCAGAAGACTGCCTCGGTGGCGTATTTGTATTGCGTACGCGTTACGAGTACGATTTGCGCGCTGAGGTCTTGGGTTCAAATCCCGGGTCGGGCCCAAAAACTTTGTGGCTGGGTATTTTCATCTTGAAAAAATTACTCAGTCGCAGCTCGGAGTCAGGAAGCTGGCGGTGTGATACTCCCGTGCCTCGGAAAGCACGTAAAGCCGTTGGTCCTGCGCCTGGTCTCTCTCCGGTCATTTCGGATTGCCGTCTCACCGGACTATGACAGTGAAGGAATAGCGAGTGCACCTGTGTATTGCGCACACACTCGTGCACTATAATATCTCCCGCGTACCTGGCTGATCTCCGTTGAGATTGCCCGCCGTGGCCAAAACTGGCTAGGAGGATTTCATTATACTCCTCGAATAGTCTATATTTAATACACCTTCTTATGCAGTCTCCCACAAAACAGTTGAATAACGCGAATTACTGACGACTAATACATGGCCTCTAAATATTACAATTGTGAATCAGTGTGTTCTACCTTTTAAAAGTTCCCGGAGGCGTCAAGACGCTATTGACATCTAAAGCCATTAATTATTACAATATTATTGCGGGCTGTGGATCGCTCAAGAGCCATATCATACGTCAAACTTGAATGTATAATGCCATTCGAGTGATAATTGTAGTAATTTATTGATATTACAATGTTATTTATGAAGGCTAGTTCGATTGAAAGATACTGGGTTATTGGAGTAAATATCGTATTAATTTTTAGTCACATAGATATGTGAGTATTGTATTATTATAACGAACAATAATACAATACTTACATCGAGATCTATGTAAGTATTTTATTGTTACATACATATACACTCACGCCTGTTATCCCCGAAGGGGTAGGCAGAGGCGCAACTAGTGCACCCACTTTTCGCCATTATTCCGTCCCATGATGTGATAGGGGGCGAGCCTATCGCCATATCGGGCACAAATTCCAGACTCCGAGCTGATACTGAATAGAAAAACTCAATATAATTTTGCCCGACCCGGGGATCGAACCCGAGACCTCAGCTTTGCAGTCTTGTATTGTATTTGTAGTATTGTATTGTTGTTCGTTTAAAAAGGAAAATTAACAATTTCAATGTGTGCGGAGAGGACCTCTAGCATAGGTATCAGTGTAGTATCAAGCTTAGTAGTGTGTTGGATGAGTTAGATGAGTTTTGTTTATATATTTTAAGAGTATGAGGGTAAATGAGTAGACACCAATCAGACGTATGGAGTGACTTAGTCGTCGCATACGACAAAATCCCTCGTCACAATAAAATATTTTTGAAGTTTTTTTAACATCTCTATGTAATAAATAGTATTATTCACTTACTGATACCTTATATTAATGTGCATTTTAAGTTAATATAAACATTGAACTAATGGCGGCGTACTTGACTGTGAAACGCGGGAAAAAAGATTCGAGTTTTATAGGTAATTCAAGAATCTAATAAATTTATGTATTTTTAAATGATTTATATATATATACAGCTAGCTCTTATATGTTCGGAATTGGTACCTTAATTTCCGTGTAGATTTATCTCCTATAACATTATGAAATGTCTGTTATGGTCCTTTGTTACCTGATATAAATAAATAAATTAAAAAAAATGTCATTTCTCTGCTCACTCCTTCAGGTTAGAAACACTATGGGATGAGTACACCAGTATAAAAATAAACACATAACAATCATAAAACACACGTCGAAGCTAAACTTCCGGTCTGATGACGGCAGCTGAGAAAGTTTTAAATTAGTACGTCACGAAAAGGCTTCGTCCGACGAAATATATCGTCACATATTCGCGCTTACAGCGGAGGTTTACAGCACAACTTTATATTAATAGCTTCGCGGGACTCGTAACCGTAGTGATGTGCTGGATATACACAACTGGAGATACATAGAGATGTCACAGCCCCAGTGGTAGATAGGTACTTTTGAATAATGTTGGTATGAATGTAACTGACTGAGTAGGAATCGTACACGGGGAAAATTTATAATACACTAGCTTTTGCCCGCGGCTCCGCCCGCGTTAAAAAGTTTTTCTGGGATAAAAGTCCCGATTTATGTTTTCCCGGGATAAAAAGTAGCCTATGTGTTAATCCAGGACATGATCTACCCGTGTGTCAAATTTCATCGAAATCCGTTCAGTAGTTTTTGCGTGAAAGAGGAACAAGCATCCTTACATCCATACATCCAAACATCTAAACATCCAAACAACCATACATTCTTACAAACTTTCGCCTTTATAATATTAGTAGGATTTCGCAGTAGCGTAGCGTAGTGACTTATTTGTTGAAAGTAGCTTTTTTTGTTGTCTTGGGGCGGCAAATTTTGTGTCTGTTCCGGGTGGCAAGAACCCACACTACGCCACTAACATTTAGACTGCCGAGGCCAACTGATGTATCATCAGTCACATGAAGCGCACTGCTGAACATATTCCTCCTGTAGACTTCCAAACAGGCTTGTCAAAGCAACCTACGTTCAGCCATAGCATAGCATAGTGTGACGTAACCAAGAGGGCGATAGCCTAGTTGGGAATGGAACGGTCTGCCGAGACAATGTCCCGAGGTTCAAAATACAAAGCACACACATTATCGTTCGCCTTAACGGTGAAGGAAAACATCTTGACGAAACCTATATACCTAAAAGCTCTTTATAAGAATTTTAAAGGTATGTGAAGTCTACCAACCCGCACTAGGCCAGCGTGGTGGACTAAGGCCTAAACCCTCTCAGTAGTAGAGGAGGCTCGTGCCCAGCAGTGGGACAGTATTTAATACAGGGCTGGTATTATATATATAGCAAAGTCAACCATAAAAACAGTTAATTCAAAACTCAAAGTAGCATACTTAAAGTGAAAAATAATTGTTTCTTCATTGAAATAAGCTGTAAAAATATATGATTTTAAGTAAATAAGAATCAATAAAAATAACGAGCACAGGTGATTTAGAGTTTTGAAATCCATAGGTACTATCAAGTGACGCGCATGCCCGTTCCAATAATAAATGTTCTAATAATCAAATGCATTTTGCATGCATCAAATGCATCTATTTCTGTAAAACACTGTACCACTAAATTTATCAATAACTAGCGGCCCCGACAGACGTTGTCCTGCCCTAAAAAGGAAATAAAATCCTAGAACCCGAGTACAGCGCTACCTGCCGATCCACCTGAAGACACACAAAAAAAATTCATTAAAATCGGTCCAGCCTTTTTCCGCGCAATTTTCTTATTTTTTTCTTTCATAAGAACCTTCTCCAGACAATAATAAACACATCAAAAAAAGAAATAACGAAATCAGTCCAGCCGTTCACGCGTGATGCCGTGACCAAGGAAATAGGGATTCATTTTTATATAATAGATAGATCCTACTAATATTATAAAGGCGAAAGTTTGTAAGAATGTATGGATGTTTAGATGTTTGGATGTATGGATGTAAGGATGTTTGTTCCTCTTTCACGCAAAAACTACTGAACGGATTTCGATGAAATTTGGCACACGGGTAGATCATGTCCTGGATTAATACATAGGCTACTTTTTATCCCGGGAAAATATAAACCGGGACTTTTATCCCGGAAAAACTTTTTAATGCGGGCGGAGCCGCGGGCAAAAGCTAGTATTGCATAAATCTGAGCACTGTTACGCTATACAGAAATGTCTATTTCAATTCTAGTCAATGCAGCGTCTGACATTTACCTCCGTGCATTGAACATCACTAGTATGAGTTCTACAGAAATTTCGCTGAATTCTCGACCGAAATTCATACGTAAAGTACGTCTAGGCATAGATTTATCATTTCGATACGTTATATTTGTCTTGTGTTTGTGTCGAGAGATGAAAATTGAAAGGGATTTCTTCTTGTGCTGTCTTCAATTGTCTTTGAGCTACCTATAAATATTTTTAGGACTAAACGCTAAACACAGGTACCTACATTTAGCATTGAACTTCCAAAGGTGAAAGGTAACAATGATGCTATCAACAGTCGTAAATGTAATTCTGCGATTTTTGAGACCTACCATTTCATGTTTACGAATAATGAGCACAATTATGTCTCATGCACAGATTTTAAAATCAAAGCCGTTATTTATCATCTGACGTGCAAATTATTCATCCTGACATTTAGAAGTAAAAATATTTAAAAAGGATAGGTTAAAAAGAGACAACTAACTTTATGGATGTGGAGTGGTCTCGCAAGACTCGGACTCGGCTACAGTATCAAATGCACCTCTGAATTTCCGAAGTGACGTGTGTATTCATTATTTATTCGCTTTAACGGTGTTTGAAATTTGTGAGAGAACCGGCACACTAAGACCAGCGTTTTGGAAAAAAACGACGAAACCTGCATTACAATACGAGGCTAATATGATTATTATATGCTTGAATAACACATTCTTTAAGTTATCCTACCAATTTAAATAGACAACATATATGATGACTAACCGGCCAAAGTAAATTGTACCTACAAAGCGTTTCTGTGTCTAGGGAGTTCGTAGCTAGCGAAACTTCCACTTGAAGATAACTAGAGAAACATTACATTCTGAAACTAACTTGAACGTTCAGCCAATTACACATCCACAATTAAAGAGCTCAGCATTTTGATGCCAAGTTAAACTGAACTAAGCAGCGTCAAGCCAAACATTGGCGATAGAGCGGTGCGCGCAAATGTGAAAATTTACACAACTATGCTCACAAGCCCTTGCAAATAGAGTCGGCCGGCCTCTGCAAGTTTTATCAGTTTGCCAAGCTTAAGCACGTTATGTTAGGCTGGATTTACATGTAGCGGTTTATCAACAGCGGTTCTAGGATTTGGGAGAACGGCTTAAAAAAAACTATTGTCATTCGGTAGTTTTAAAGGTTGCGGATTTAATTCTTCCACTGTTGTGTGGTTTGTTGATATTTGCTTCGGGTTTGAGTTTTGTGGAATGAATTACATAACATTATATCCACAACAAACTTATAGTGTACTAGCTTTTGCTTTGGCTTCACCCACGTGAAACAGTTTTTCCGGGATAAAAGTCCCGCTATATATATTCCCGGGATAAGTAGTAACCTAAAACCTTCCCAAGATCTCAAACTATCTTCATACCAAACTTCATTAAAATTGGTTTAGTAGTTCCAAAGATTAGCCCCTACAATCCTAGAAAGAATCCAATGACTGCCTCGGTGGCGTAGTTGTATTACAGTACGACTGCAAAGCTGAGGTCTCGGGTTCGATCCCCGGGCCGGGCAAAGTGATATTGAGTTTTTCTATTCAGTATCGCCTCGGAGTCTGGAATTTGTGCCCGATATAGCGATAGGCTCGCCCCCTATCACATCATGGGACGGAAAAATGGCGAAAAGTGGGTGCACAAGTTGCGCCTCTGCCTACCCCTTCGGGGATTACAGGCGTGAGTGTATATGTATATGTATATATATGTAGGCTACCCCTACATTACATACACACATCCACGCATACATACAGACATACTTATATACACACATAATACTTACATACAGACATAATACTTACATACATATAATATATAGATACACATACATATAATATACATTCTTACATACACACATAATTCATACACACAAACATTCTTTCATCTGTCACTGACACGAGTGACCTAACCCAGACTTTTCGAGAACATACGAAAACACGATACGCACTGCGACATAACGGGACGCCCGAGTCCGCGTAGCATCGGCACCTTTACGAGTGTGCCCGAAGGCGCCCGATGCACGGCTGCCGAATACACCCGATCGCGCCAAGTGATGGCTGCCAGAGCGCACGGGCCATCGCCCGTAACCCGCGCTCAGTCGGTACACAATATCGCCCGCGAAGCCCGTGTCGTCCTCTACCGCACCGCTAACGTTTGCAACCGCTTACCGCTATTGTCTTTGCTATACTATTCTCTGTTACTCTTCTTCCGTACTCCTTCTATCTTTTATGGTATTGTACTGTGTGTGAACTATTTCTTCTGTGTGCTGTGAATAAACTTTGACTGTTCTACCACGCTTACTCTTCCGTGCTTCATTCACACCCTACACTATCTATAACTGATGACCCCGATACTGGACAAGAACCAACCAAGATGAGTGACAGCAGCGATTCAGTAAAGACTACCCGTTCAGCCGGTGAAGAAAACGTAACGCGACGTCGTGGACAAAAAATGCGACCTTCACCGGACGCGGTCACGCAGAAGTCACACGAACCGTTGACATCGTGCAGAAATAAAATAAAGGTACCTCCATTTTCTACCGATGACCCTGAAATATGGTTTGCACTATTGGAGAGCCAATTTAACAGCCACGGCATTACGGACGACTACACCATGTTCGACGAGGTTCTCCGTAATATGGACATCCAGCACGCCAAAGCCGTGAAGGACATTGTGGTAAATCCTCCGGCTATAAATCGGTACCCGAAGTTGAAGACGGAGCTGATTCGGCGACTTTGTGCTTCTCGGGAGAAAAAGGTGAAGCAGCTCCTGACGCATGAAGAACTTGGGGACCGGAGGCCTTCACAATTTCTAAGGCACCTTCAAGACCTTGCCGGACCTTCCGTTCCCGATGACTTCATCAAGTCCGTTTGGTGTAGCCGCCTTCCGCAGAGCATCCAGACCGTCGTCGCATCGCAATCTCAGCAGACGCTAGACCAGCTTTCGGAGCTCGCTGACCGGATTCAGGAGGTCACCTCACCGTGCGTTGTAGCAGCGAGTGCGAACACCGGACCAAGCTCAGGTACATCCACTGAGATTGCGGAGCTTAGGAAGATGGTGGAGCACCTGGCCTTGAAGCTGGACGAGCACACACGCTACCCTCGTTCGCGGCAACAGCGTCAACGCTCCCGTACCCGTGAGAGGCAACGCTCCAGATCCGGATCCAGCTACAAGAGGAATCCAGTCTGCTGGTACCATATGAAGTTTGGTGCAAGGGCACGACACTGCGAGGAGCCGTGCGACTACGAGAAGACGGGAAACGCCGCGGGCATTCGCTAATGGCGGCAGACGAATGCCCCGCCTCATCTGGTCGCCTGTTCGTCACCGACCGCAACTCCCAGACGCAGTTCCTGGTCGATACTGGAAGTGATTTGTGCGTCTACCCTCACTCTGCGCTTCGAGAACGACGGACCAAAACCAACTACGAGCTTAGTGCAGCCAACGGCACAGTTATAGAGACTTTCGGTTACCTCGATCTTGATATTAACCTAGGTTTAAGGCGTAATTTTCGGTGGCGCTTCATTGTCGCCAACGTCACCAAGGCTATCATTGGCGTAGACTTTTTAAGTCATTTTAATTTGATGGTTGATTGTAGAAACCATCGCTTGATTGACAATGTGACTACCTTATGTTCTAGTGGTTGCGCAGCAGACGATAACGTGGCATCTGTTAAGGTAGCAACAGGCGGAACACGGTACCATACACTTTTGAGTAAGTACCCTCAAATTACACGCCCATCAGGCACTTACACTTTCCCAAAACACAACACAGTGCATTACATCAGAACTACACCGGGACCGCCTATATCATGTACTCCCCGGAGACTAGCGCCTGACAAGCTCAAGGTTGCCCGTCATGAGTTCGAGCTCATGCTGGCGAATGGGACAGCACGTCCTTCCGAGAGCCCTTGGGCATCTCCGTTACACCTGGCTCCTAAGAAGGACAACGGTTGGCGACCTTGTGGGGATTACAGATTACTCAATTCCCGTACCATACCAGATCGTTACCCTATCCGCCACATCCACGACTTCGCTCACAGTATATCTGGTTGTACTGTCTTCAGTACTATAGACTTAGTGAAGGCCTACAATCAGATCCCTGTGAACGAAGCCGACATCCCTAAAACCGCAATCACCACCCCGTTTGGCCTGTATGAGTTTCCTTACATGACCTTTGGGCTAAGGAATGCAGGCCAAACCTTCCAAAGATTCGTCGATGAAATGACTCGAGGGCTCGACTTCTGCTATTGCTACCTGGATGACTTTCTGGTATTCTCCAGAGACGAAGAGGAGCATGAGTTGCATCTGGGACAACTGTTTAATCGAATGAAGGATTATGGCATGCTCATAAACACCTCCAAGTGCGTCTTCGGTGTTAAAGAAGTCACCTTCCTTGGCTACCAGATTTCGAGCACTGGCACAAAGCCCCTCGAGTCAAAAGTCCAAGCCATCAACGACTTCCCCGTCCCAACAACAGTTAGGCAACTCCGCCGATTTCTTGGGATGGTCAATTTTTACCGGCGATTCCTTCCCCAAGCCGCCCAAACTCAAGCCCCCTTAAATGCCCTCCTCACTGGTTCTGTCAAAGCCTCTCAACCAGTCGATATCACCGGTGAGACTCTCCAAGCATTTGAGAGCTGCAAGGCAGACTTGTCCCAAGCTGCTCTGCTTGCCCATCCAGACTGCGACGCTAAGCTAGCACTGGTCACCGACGCGTCTGACGTAGCCATGGGAGCAGTGCTGCAGCAGTTTAAGGACTCTGCCTGGCAGCCCCTTGGCTTCTTCTCCAGGAAATTTAGTTCCTCACAGCAGAAATACTCACCGTATGATCGCGAACTCTTGGCCATTTACGAGGGAATTAAACATTTCCGCTACATGCTCGAGGTAAGGCATTTCGTGGTATACACCGACCATAAACCCTTAACCTTCGCTTTCCATGAGCGGAAAAACAACTGCAGCCCTCGCCAATATCGTCACCTCGACTACATCTCGCAGTTCACAACCGACATTCGCCATATTTCGGGCAAAGATAATGTCGTCGCCGACACACTTTCGCGTGTTGATGAACTGCAGATGCCTGTCGATTTCGCCTTACTTGCCTCGTCGCAGGAAAGTGACCAAGAGCTCGCGCATCTTCTGCGTGGGGAATCTTCTCTACGCCTAGAGAAGCTCAAAGTCCCGGGCGCTAACGTCGAGCTGTACTGTGACGTGAGCACCCCATCTCCAAGGCCGTTTGTCACTC
Source organism: Lapara coniferarum (assembly GCA_949316025.1). Taxonomy (NCBI): domain Eukaryota; kingdom Metazoa; phylum Arthropoda; class Insecta; order Lepidoptera; family Sphingidae; genus Lapara; species Lapara coniferarum. Next base: position 14,532,321 of record OX438934.1, on the reverse strand, counting down.
AAGCATTCCGCAGGCAGATTTTCGAGAACATTCATGGTCTTAGCCACCCAGGTGCCAATGCTACCGCAAAGCTAATTGCGATGCGTTTTGTTTGGCCTGGTGTGCGCAAGGACTGCCGTGAGTGGTCTCGAAAATGCCTCGCGTGCCAACGTGCCAAGGTACATCGCCACGTCTCGTCTCCACTCGGTACCTTCGACTTACCCCGTGCGAGATTCGCCTTTGTCCATGCAGACATAGTAGGCCCTCTTCCTCCTTCACAGGGTTACCGGTATTGTCTTACCGCCGTTGACCGATTTACCCGATGGCCTGAAGTGACACCAATGGTAGACATCACAGCCGAAACCGTCGGGAAAACCTTGTTGTCGTGGATATCCAGGTTTGGATGTCCTACAGACATTGTCACGGATCGCGGTCGACAGTTTGAATCTTCGCTCTTCCAATATCTAGCGAAGACGATAGGTTTCAAACATCGCCGAACAACCGCGTATCACCCAGCGTGTAACGGCTTGGTGGAACGTTTTCACCGACAGTTAAAGGCTGCCATCATGTGTCACGCAGGCCCAAATTGGGTCGACACTCTGCCCCTTGTATTACTTGGCATCCGGAGCTCTTTCAAGGAGGAGCTACAGGCTTCATCAGCCGAACTTGTATACGGCGAGCCACTGCGTTTGCCAGGAGAATTTTTCAACTCCACCACTCCTGATACCACCGACGTATCAGATTTTAGTGCTCGCCTACATAACATCATTTCAAAACTTCGTCCTACACCTACTTCTAGGCATAATAAAGAAAAAGTTTTTATTTTCAAGGAGTTACACTCCTCTGACCACGTATTCCTGCGGGATGACTCGGTTCGGGGAGCGCTACAGTGCCCTTACACTGGTCCTTTTAAAGTGCTGCAAAGGGACAGTAAAGTCTTTAAAATCTTGGTAAGGGGAAAGGAAGTCACGGTATCAATTGACCGCCTCAAGCCGGCCTACATACTTGCTGACACCATTTATTCGCCTATCCCTACCCAAACCTCTTCTCCCAATCCTAATCCAACCCCAACCCCCATTCCCGAACCAACATCTAGTCCTTCTGCCAATCCCACGCCAGATTCCCCAGCTCAAGGGATTAAGAAGACACGTTCTGGACGTACTGTTAGGTTCCCAGATTTTTATCGACCGTAGGCATGGTCTCAGGGGGGGAGTGATGTAGGCTACCCCTACATTACATACACACATCCACGCATACATACAGACATACTTATATACACACATAATACTTACATACAGACATAATACTTACATACATATAATATATAGATACACATACATATAATATACATTCTTACATACACACATAATTCATACACACAAACATTCTTTCATCTGTCACTGACACGAGTGACCTAACCCAGACTTTTCGAGAACATACGAAAACACGTTACGCACTGCGACATAACGGGACGCCCGAGTCCGCGTAGCATCGGCACCTTTACGAGTGTGCCCGAAGGCGCCCGATGCACGGCTGCCGAATACACCCGATCGCGCCAAGTGATGGCTGCCAGAGCGCACGGGCCATCGCCCGTACCCCGCGCTCAGTCGGTACACAATATCGCCCGCGAAGCCCGTGTCGTCCTCTACCGCACCGCTAACGTTTGCAACCGCTTACCGCTATTGTCTTTGCTATACTATTCTCTGTTACTCTTCTTCCGTACTCCTTCTATCTTTTATGGTATTGTACTGTGTGTGAACTATTTCTTCTGTGTGCTGTGAATAAACTTTGACTGTTCTACCACGCTTACTCTTCCGTGCTTCATTCACACCCTACACTATCTATATATATATATATATATATATATATATATATATATATATATATATATATATATATATATATATATATATATAATGACGGTTTTACGGTAAATGTTGCTCCAGTGTGAAGTTAGAACAAATGTTGATCCACCTATTTTGCCTGTATACTCCGCTCCTCGTTTCGCAAACTGATATACTTTGATCCGTGCTTGATGCGCGTGTGACGTCGGTGGATCTGCACTCACAGGTTTTCAACATACTCGTCGACGTTTTGACCAACATTTGTGGATCCATTAACGGTCAAAAAAATGATACTGAATGTGATTACTTTGATCCAGAATATATTTAACTTATATGCGACATTTACTTTGACTAAGTTGATCCGGAGCCAAAATTGACGAATAGGTACTGAAACACAAAGCGACAAAATCTGTTTAACTGTTTTCTCCTGTTTTTGAAGTTATACTTCTTTAAGCGCGTTATGAAAAATTTATGGGAGTGAAGTTTTACGATGCGCGCGCATGTGTGACACAAAATTTTCTCACGGGAGAATTATCATAAAGGGCAGATTTAACGTTAGATTTCAAAAAAATAACCACCGTTGTGAATTTCTTTGTTTTAAGGCCAACCGACCTCAAAATCGATATCTGGGCATGGCTTTAGGTACAAAGGGCAGATTTAATGTTAAATAAAAAAAAAATCGACGCCATTTTGAATTTCTTATTTTTAAGGACAGTTGACGTCAAAATCGATCGACTTGGGCATGCCATTGATAGTAAAAGACAAATCTAATATTAGACTTAAGAAAAGAGGTCGCTATTTTGAACTTCTTAACATTGAGATTTCAGTCTCTTATAAGGTAAAGTTTAGTATAATACTAGGTAACACATTTATAATTAAGCGTTTTCTATTTTGCAAAAATGTATAATGAGCATTTAACACATTTTCAAGTCTAAAGCGGATGGGTCCGCCCTGTGGATTGGGGGTGTTTGGAGAATTCCACCACGGTATCCCCTGCCTGTCGTAAAATGCGACTAATAGGGGCCTCCTGGGGTCACGGGCGGGCGGGAGGTGCCACCCACCTATTAGTCTAGCCAACTTCTGTGACCCCCGTGATGGACGGCAGCGTGTCTCACGCTGCCTCGGACACCAAGGGCGTCCTTCGGTGTACGGGGGCTTCTGAGCCCCCGCAACAAAAGGAGAAGAACCGCAACAGCAGTACGCGCAGGGGCGGTTGCGGACGACAACTTAGACGTAAGTCGGAGGAAGCCCGCAGCCGTCCCTAATGCGCCGAAGATGGCCTTACAAAAAAAAAAAAAAAAAAAGCGGATGGGTATTAAAACAACTTAGTGTGATAAAAGGGGCGACTTTTCGTGGGAGACAAAAATGAAACGTCCATTCTCATGCAGCAAATTTGTGAGTCCATTTCCTCAGAACAATCATCGAGGTCTATCATCCGGTATCGTCATCATCATTATCAGCCGTATGGCGTCCACTGCTAAACATAGGCCTCCCCCAAAGATTTCCAGATGGACCTATCAAAAGCGGTCTGCATCCAGCGCGTTCCTGCAGCCCATCAAGTCATCGGTCCATCTTGCAGATGGACGACTGAAGCTACGCTTGCCAGTACGTGGTCTCCACTCGAAAACTGTTTTTGTCCCATCTGCCGTCAGTTCTTCGAACTATGTTCCCTGCCCATTGCCACTTCAGCTTGCTTATCCGTTGGGCTATGTCAGTGACTTTCGTTCTTCTACGGATCTCCTCATTTCTGATTCGATCGCGTAGAGAAACACCTAGCAAAGCCCTTTCCATAGCTCGCTGAGTGACCGTGAGCAATCTTAGGCGGCCTATAGTCAGAGGCCACGTCTCAGTGCCGTATGTCATTACTGGTAACACACATTGATTGAAGACTTTTGTCTTCAGGCACTGAGGTATTTTGGACGAGAAGACCTTGCTTAGTTTCCCGAACGCTGCCCATCCGAGCTGGATTCGCCGATTGATCTCTTTCTCAAATTTGGACTTACCGAGTTGGACTACTTGACCTAAATAGACGTACTCGTCTACAACTTCGAGAATTGAGCTCCCAACGATAATCGGGGTTGGCACAACATGAACATTCGACATGATCTCGGTCTTGTCCATGTTCATCCTGAGACCCACCAGTTGCGAAACTGGGTTGAGCATTGTGGTCAGACCCTCCAGCGATTCTGCCAGTACACCGATGTCATTGGCAAAACAAAGGTGAGTGATGTATTCGCCATTGATGTTGATGCCGAGTCCTTTCCAGTCCAAGAGCTTGTAAGCATCTTCCAACGCGGCTTTGAACAGTTTCGGAGAGATAACATCTCCGTCTCACGCCTCTGTGTAGTGGAATAGCTTTCGAACTCTGTTCTTGTACTCGGACCTACATGGTGGCGTTTTATACAAGCACCTCAACACTTCGATGTACCGATGATCAATGTGGCACCGCTGTAGAGACTGCAGCACAGCCCAGGTATCGATCGAATCTAAGGATTTCTCATAGTCCATGAACGCTAAGCAAAGTAGCAAGTTATACTCCCCAGTTTTTCGTATAACTTGCCGCAGCGTATGGATGTGGTCTGTTGTACTATAATCTTCGGTTCGGGAGGCTCGAAGTCATCTAGCCAGCGCTTGAGACGATTCGTGATGACTTTTGAGAACAACTTGTAAAAATGGCTCAAGAAGATGGGTCTGTAATTCTTAAAAAAGGCGTTATCACCGTTTTTTGAAGAACAATACCACCACACTCCTGTTCCATGCCTCGGGCGTTGTACCCTGGAGCAGAACGAAGTTGAATAGCTTTTGAAGGAATGTAAGAGTCCTGTATCACAGAGTATACAGTCAAAAAATATAGATAAATTATCTCTTTCACATGGAGTATAAAACAATCTACGACACTTTAGATAGCATCACTTTTTTTATAGTTTGACTAGTTGCGCTCCGCGGTGTTAGTCGCGGATTAAATTCCATCAGGAATACTTTTCGGAATAAAAGTTAGTCTATGTACTAATTCAGGGTGTCAACTACGGCTATATCAAATTTCATCAAAATTCACACATTCACATTTCACAAATTTTTGAAACACAGTATTGATATTGAATCCCTAAAATCCAAACGTGTCTTCACAATGCCGGTGCCTCGCAGTTCGAGTCGCCTAACTAAAAGATGTCCCGCCTTTATACATCCAATGATATACAATAATGTAAATAGGCATTGCAATATTGTATCTGATACTTATTGTACATGCAAAAGAAAAGTCAAAGGATGGCTGTTAAAGCTCAACCACGATGAAACGGAAAGATTGATAACTTCATTATATACCTAGCCTGAACTCCCTCACGCACACATACACACACGCACACGCACACACACACACACACACACACACACACACACACACACACACACACACACACACACACACACATTTTTTTTTATTTTCCTCTTTTTTTTCCTTTCTTTTAAAGTGTCTATTACCCATACTCAAATTTAACATTCATCGACTAACAACAATTGTTAATAATAGGTACTCTTCATTTATGTCAGCAAAGATCATATTTTGATTACCCACCCGAGGCTCTTAAGATACAGGCATGCCTAGTTTGAGAGTCAACGACCTTATATATAATTGTAACATGTCTTTGCCTAAATAAATAAATTATTATTATTATTATAATTGGTCCAGCCGTTTGAGCGTGACGACGTAACAAACATGTACACACATTTTCTGACAAACTTTCGCCATTATAATATTATAATATTAGTGTGATTACAAATTGGGCACAGTGACACCGTATTAGTAACATGTTGATACTATGAATAAAATATGATTAATTGGATGTGTATAAAACGTCGCGACTGCTCTCAGCCAATCCGATCTGAATCTGACTGTTTGCTGTGCTCTGATTGGCTCATTCAAATCGGATCAACATTTTCCGTAACTATCGCAAGGTGGATTTGTATATCGGATCAACTTCGGCAAACGTTAGTAAGAAGTCCCGTGAGTGTAGATGTTGATCCGGTTGGAGCCACATTAGTTACCAGAAATGCATATTGGATCAACAAAAGGCGCCGGATCAACATAGATTTTTGGATCAACAAAGTGCTCGCGTGAAGTCGCGTCTGATCAACATTTACCGTCAAGAGATCTCTATATATATATATATATATATATATATATATATATATATATATATATATATATATATATATATATATATATATATATATATATATATATATATATATATATAATGACGGTTTTACGGTAAATGTTGCTCCAGTGTGAAGTTAGAACAATTGTTGATCCACCTATTTCACGTGTTTGCTCAGCTCCGAGTCTCGCAAACTGATATACTTTGATCCGTGTTTGATGCGCGTGTGACGTCGGTGGATCTGCACTCACAGGTTTTCAACATACTCGTCGACGTTTTGACCAACATTTGTGGATCCATTAACGGTCGAAAAAATGATACTGAATGTGATTACTTTGATCCAGAATATATTTAACTTATATGCTACATTCACTGCGACTAAGTTGATCCGGAGCCAAAATTGACGAATAGGTACTGAAACACAAAGCGGCAAAATCTGTTTTACTGTTTTCTCCTGTTTTTGAAGTTATACTTCTTTAAGCGCGTTATGAAAAATTTATGGGGGTGAAGTTTTACGATGCGCGCGGATGGGTGACACAAAATTTTCTCACGGGAGAATTATCATAAAGGGCAGATTTAATGTTAGATTTAAAAAAAATTACCACCATTGTGAATTTCTTTGTTTTAAGGCCAACCGACCTCAAAATCGATATCTGGGCATGGCTTTAAATACAAAGGGCAGATCCAATTTTAGAAATGAACAGAGTGGCTGCCATTTTGAATTTCTTATTTTTAAGGCCAATCGACCTCAAAATCGATACCTGAGCATGGCCTTACGTACAAAGGGCAGATCCAATGTTATAATTGAAAAAAGTGGCCGCCATTTTGAATTTCTTTGTTTTAAGGACAATTGACGTCAAAATCGATACTTGGGCATGCCATTGATAGTAAAAGACAAATCTAATATTAGACTTAAGAAAAGAGGTCGCTATTTTAAACTTCTTAATATTGAGATTTCAATCTCTTTCGAGGTAAAGTTTAGTATAATACTAGGTAACACATTTATAATTAAGCGTTTTCTGTTTTGCAAAAATGTTTTATGTCCATTTAACACATTTTCAAGTCTAAAGCGGATGGGTATTAAAACAACTTAGTGTGATAGAAAGGGGCGACTTTTCGTGGGAGACAAAAATAAAACGTCCATTCTCATGCAGCAAATTTGTGAGTCTATTTCCACAGAATAGTCATCGAGGTCTTTTTTTTTTTTTTTTGGTGGCCTTCTTCGGCGCATTAGAGACGGCTGCGGGTTTCCCCAGACTAAGAGTGTCTAAGTTGTCGTCCGCAGCCGCCTCTGCGCGGTGCCGTCTAATACAGCCATTCTCCTGTCGGGGGGGGGGGGGGGGGCTCAGAAGCCCCCGCGCACCGAAGGACGCCCTCGGCGTCAACGGCAGCATGAGGCCTACCTGCCACACTGCCGTCCATCACAGGGGTCGCAGTTACGACAGGCAGGGGATACCGTGGTGGAATTCTCCAAACGCTCCCAATCAACAGGGCGGAGTCATCGAGGTCTATCATCCGGTATCATCATCATCAGCCGTATGACGTCCACTGCTGAACATAGGCCTCCCCCAAAGATTTCCAGATGGACCTGCCAAAGCGGCCTGCATCCAGCGCGTTCCTGCGGCCTTTACCAAGTCATAGGTCCATCATGCAGGTGGACGGCCGACGCTGCGCTTGCCAGTACGTGGTCTCCACTCGAGAACTTTTTTGTCCCATCTGCCGTCAGTTCTTCGAACTATGTGCCCTGCCCATTGCCACTTCAGCTTGCTTATCCGTTGGGCTATATCAGTGACTTTCGTTCTTCTACGGAGCTCCTCATTTCTGATTCGATCGCGTAGAGAAACACCTAGCAAAGCTCTTTCCATAGCTCGCTGAGTGACCGTGAGCCGTCTTAGGCGGCCCATAGTCAGAGGCCACGTCTCAGTGCCATATGTCATCACTGGTAACACACATTGATTGTAGACTTTTGTGTTCAGGCGCTGAGGTATTTTGGACGAGAAGCCCTTGCTTAGTTTCCCGAACGGTGCCAATCCGAGCTGGATTCGTCGATTGATCTCTTTCTCAAATTTTGGATTTCCTGAGTTGGACTACTTGACCTAAATAGACGTACTCGTCTACAACTTCGAGAATTCAGCTCCCAACGATAATCGGGGTTGGCACAACATGAACATTCGACATGACCTTGGTCTTGTCCATGTTCATCCTGAGACCCACCAGTTGAGAAACTCGGTTGAGGTCACTGAGCATTGTGCTCAGACCTTCCAGCGATTCTGCCTGTACACCGATGTCATCGGCAAACCGAAGGTGAGTGATGACATCGGTGTACAGGCAGAATCGCTGGAATGATGACTCTTGAGAACAGCTTGAAAACATGGTTCAAGAGTGAGATGAGCCTGTAATTCTAAAAATAAGGCGTTATCACCTTTTTTAAGAACAATAACACCACACTCCTGTCACACTCCTGTTCCATGCCTTGGGCGTTATACCCTGGAGCAGAACGAAGTTGAATACCTTCTGAAGGAATGTAAGAGTCCAGTATCACAGAGTAAAAAGTACAATAAAAAAATACAGATAAATTATCACATTCACATGGAGCATAAAACAATCTACGACACTTTAGGTAGCATCACTTTTTTTATACTTGGACTAGTTGTGGTCCGCGGTGTTTAGTCGTGGCTTAAATTACCGCAGGAATACTTTTCGGAATAAAATTTAGTCTATGTACTAATTTAGGGTGCCAACTACCGCTATATCAAATTTTATCAAAATTGGTCCAGCCGTTTGAGCGTGAAGACGTAACTAACATGCACACACACTTTCTCACAAACTTTCGCCATTATAATATTAGTGTGATTACCAATTGGGCTCAGGTTCACCGTATTAGTAACATGTTGATACTATGAATAAAATATCATTAATTGGATGTGTATAAAACGTCGCGGCTGCTCTCAGCCAATCTGATCTCAGCATGATTGTTTGCTGTGCTCTGATTGGCTCATTTAAATCGGATCAACATTTTCCGTAACTATCGCAAGGTGGATTTGTATATCGGATCAACTTCGGCAAATGTTAGTAAGAAGTCCCGTGAGTGTAGATGTTGATCCGGTTGGAGCCACATTAGTTACCAGAAATACATATTGGATCAACAAAAGGCGCCGGATCAACATAGATTTTTGGATCAACAAAATGCTCGCGTGAAGTCGCCTCTGATCAACATTTACCGTCAAGAGATCTCTTGACGGTAAATGTTGGCTCCAACCGGATCAACATCTACACTCACGGGACTTCTTACTAACATTTGCCGAAGTTGATCCGATATACAAATCCACCTTGCGACAGTTACGGAAAATGTTGATCCGATTTGAATGAGCCAATCAGAGCACAGCAAACAGTCAGATTCAGATCGGATTGGCTGAGAGCAGCCGCGACGTTTTATACACATCCAATTAATGATATTTTATTCATAGTATCAACATGTTACTAATACGGTGTCACTGTGCCCAATTTGTAATCACACTAATATTATAATGGCGAAAGTTTGTCAGAAAATTTGTGTACATGTTTGTTACGTCTTCACGCTCAAACGGCTGGACCAATTTTGATGAAATTTGAATAGCCGTAGTTGACACACTGAATTAGTACATAGACTAACTTTTATTCTGAAAAGTATTCTTGCTGGAATTTAAGTCGCGACTAACACCGCAGAGCGCAACTAGTCAAAGTATAAAAAAAGTGATGCTATCTAAAGTGTCGTAGATTGTTTTATACTCCATGTGAAAGAGATAATTTATCTATATTTTTGGACTGTATTTTTTACTCTGTGATACAGGACTCTTACATTCCTTCAAAAGCTATTCAACATCGTTCTGCTCCAGGGTACAACGCCCGAGGCATGGAACAGGAGTGTGGTGGTATTGTTCTTAAAAAAACGGTGATAACGCCATTTTTAAGAATTATAGACCCATCTTCTTGAGCCATTTTTACAAGCTGTTCTCAAAAGTCATCACGAATCGTCTCAAACGCTGGCTAGATGACTTCCAGCCTCCCGAACAAGCCGGATTCCGTAAAGATTATAGTACAATAGACCCCATCCATACGCTGCGGCAAGTTATACGAAAAACTGGGGAGTATAACTTGCTACTTTGCTTAGCGTTCATGGACTGTGAGAAAGCCTTAGATTCGATCGAGACCTGGGCTGTGCTGCAGTCTCTACAGCGGTGCCACATTGATCATCGGTACATCGAAGTGTTGAGGTCATTGTATAAAACGCCACCATGTAGGTCCGAGTACAAGAACAGAGTTCGAAAGCTATTCCACTACACTCTTGCACTGGAAAGGACTCGGCATCAACATCAATGGCGAATACATCACTCACCTTTGTTTTGCCGATGACATCGGTGTTCTGGCAGAATCGCTGGAGGGTCTGAGCACAATGCTCAGTGACCTCAACCGAGTTTCTCAACTGGTGGGTCTCAGGATGAACATGGACAAGACCAAGATCATGTCTAATGTTCATGTTGTGCCTACCCCGATTATCGTTGGGAGCTCAATTCTCGAAGTTGTAGACGAGTGAGAGATTCCAAATTTGAGAAAGATATCAATCGGCGAATCTAGCTTGGATGGGCAGCGTTCGGGAAACGAAGCAAGGCCTACTCGTCCAAAATACCTCAATGCCTGAAGACAAAAGTCTTCAATCAATGTGTGTTACCAGTAATGACATACGGCACTGAGACGTGGCCTCTGACTATGGGCCGCCTAAGATGGCTCACGGTCACTCAGCGAGCTATGGAAAGGGCTTTGCTAGGTGTTTCTCTACGGGATCGAATCAGAAATGAGGAGATCCGTAGAAGAACGAAAGTCACTGACATAGCCCAATGGATAAGCAAGCTGAAGTGGCAATGGGCAGGGCACATAGTTCGAAGAACTGACGGCAGATGGGACAAAAAAGTTTTTGAGTGGAGACCACCTACTGGCAAGCGTAGCTTCAGCCGTCCATCTGCAAGATGGACCGATGACTTGTTAAAGGCTGCAGGAACGCGCTGGATGCAGGCCACTTTTGATAGGTCCATCTGGAAATCTTTGGGGGAGGCCTATGTTTAGCAGTGGACGCCATACGACTGATAATGATGATGACGTTACCGGATGATAGACCTCGATGATTGTTCTGTGGAAATGGACTCACAAATTTGCTGCATGAGAATGGACGTTTCATTTTTGTCTCCCACGAAAAGTCGCCCCTTTCTATCACACTAAGTTGTTTTAATACCCATCCGCTTTTTTTTTTTTGTAAGGCCATCTTCGGCGCATTAGGGACGGCTGCGGGCTTCCTCCGACTCACGTCTAAGTTGTCGTCCGCAACCGCCCCTGCGCGTACCGCTGTTGCGGTTCTTCTCCTGTTGTTGCGGGGGCTCAGAAGCCCCCGTACACCGAAGGACGCCCTTGGTGTCCGAGGCAGCGTGAGACACGCTGCCGTCCATCACGGGGGTCACAGAAGTTGGCTAGACTAATAGGTGGGCGGCACCTCCTGCCCACCCGTGACCCCCGGAGGCCCCTATTAGTCGCATTTTACGACAGGCAGGGGATACCGTGGCGAAATTCTCCAAACGCCCCCAATCCACAGGGCGGACCCATCCTCTTTAGGCTTGAAAATGTGTTAAATGCTCATAAAACATTTTTGCAAAACAGAAAACGCTTAATTATAAATGTGTTACCTAGTATTATACTAAACTTTACCTTATAAGAGACTGAAATCTAAATGTTAAGAAGTTCAAAATAGCGACCTTTTTTCTTAAGTCTATTATTAGATCTGTCTTTTACTATCAATGGCATGCCCAAGTATCGATTTTGACGTCAATTGTCCTTAAAACAAAGAAATTCAAAATGGCGGCCACTTTTTTCAATTATAACATTGGATCTGCCCTTTGTACCTAAGGCCATGCTCAGATATCGATTTTGAAGTCGATTGTCCTCAAAAATAAGAAATTCAAAATGGCGGCGAATTTTTTTAAATTTAACATTAAATCTGCCCTTTGTACCTAAAGCCATGCCCAGATATCGATTTTGAGGTCGGTTGGCCTTAAAACAAAGAAATTCACAATGGTGGTCATTTTTTTGAAATCTAACATTAAATCTGCCCTTTATGATAATTCTCCCGTGAGAAAATTTTGTGTCACACATGCGCGCGCATCGTAAAACTTCACCCCCATAAATTTTTCATAACGCGCTTAAAGAAGTATAACTTCAAAAACAGGAGAAAACAGTAAAACAGATTTTGCCGCTTTGTGTTTCAGTACCTATTCGTCAATTTTGGCTCCGGATCAACTTAGTCAAAGTAAATGTCGCATATAAGTTAAATATATTCTGGATCAAAGTAATCACATTCAGTATCATTTTTTTGACCGTTAATGGATCCACAAATGTTGGTCAAAACGTCGACGAGTATGTTGAAAACCTGTGAGTGCAGATCCACCGACGTCACACGCGCATCAAGCACGGATCAAAGTATATCAGTTTGCGAGACGAGGAGCGGAGTATACAGGCAAAATAGGTGGATCAACATTTGTTCTAACTTCACACTGGAGCAACATTTACCGTAAAAGGGTCATTATATATATATATATATATATAATGACGGATTTACGGTAAATGTTGCTCCAGTGTGAAGTTAGAACAAATGTTGATCCACCTATTTCACGTGTTTGCTCAGCTCCGAGTGTCGCAAACTGATATACTTTGATCCGTGTTTGATGCGCGTGTGACGTCGGTGGATCTGCACTCACAGGTTTTCAACATACTCGTCGACGTTTTGACCAACATTTGTGGATCCATTAACGGTCGAAAAAATGATACTGAATGTGATTACTTTGATCCAGAATATATTTAACTTATATGCTACATTTACTGCGACTAAGTTGATCCGGAGCCAAAATTGACGAATAGGTACTGAAACACAAAGCGGCAAAATCTGTTTTACTATTTTCTCCTGTTTTTGAAGTTATACTTCTTTAAGCGCGTTATGAAAAATTTATGGGAGTGAAGTTTTACGATGCGCGCGCATGTGTGACACAAAATTTTCTCACGGGAGAATTATCATAAAGGGCAGATTTAATGTTAGATTTCAAAAAATTACCACCATTGTGAATTTCTTTGTTTTAAGGCCAGACGGCCTCAAAATCGATATCTGGGCATGGCTTTAGGTACAAAGGGCAGATTTAATGTTAGATTTCAAAAAATTGGCCGCCATTTTGTATTTCTTATTTTTAAGGACAATCGACTTCAAAATCGATATCTGAGCATGGCCTTAGGTACAAAGGGCAGATCCAATGTTATAATTGAAAAAAGTGGCCGCCATTTTGAATTTCTTTGTTTTAAGGACAATTGACGTCAAAATCGATACTTGGGCATGCCATTGATAGTAAAAGACAGATCTAATAATATACTTAAGAAAAGAGGTCGCTATTTTGAACTTCTTAACATTGAGATTTCAGTCTCTTATAAGGTAAAGTTTAGTATAATACTAGGTAACACATTTATAATTAAGCGTTTTCTGTTTTGCAAAAATGTTTTATGAGCATTTAACACATTTTCAAGTCTAAAGCGGATGGGTATTAAAACAACTTAATGTGATAGAAAGGGGCGACTTTCGTGGGAGACAAAAATGAAACGTCCCTTCTCATGCAGCAAATTTGTGAGTCCATTTCCACAGAACAATCATCGAGGTCTATCATCCGGTATTATCATCATCATCATCATTAGCCGTATGACGTCCACTGCTGAACATAGGCCTCCCGCAAAGATTTCCAGATGGACCTGTCAAAAGCGGCCTGCATCCAGCGCGTTCCTGCAGCCTTTACCAAGTCATCGGTCCACCTTGCAGATGGACGGCTGACGCTACGCTTGCTAGTATGTGGTCTCCACTCGAGAAATTTTTTGTCCCATCTGCCGTCAGTTCTTCGAACTATGTGCCCTGCCCATTGCTACTTCAGCTTGCTTATCCGTTGGGCTATGTCAGTGACTTTCGTTCTTTTATGGATTTCCTTATTTCTGATTCGATCGCGTAGAGAAACACCTAGCAAAACCCTTTCTATAGCTCGCTGAGTGACCGTGAGCCGTCTTAGGCGGCCCATAGTCAGAGGCCACGTCTCAGTGCCGTATGTCACCACTGGTAACACACATTGATTGAAGACTTGTCTTCAGGCACTGAGGTATTTTGGACGAGAAGACCTTGCTTAGTTTCCCGAACGCTGCCCATCCGAGCTAGATTCGCCGATTGATCTCTTTCTCAAAGTTGGACTACTTGACCTAAATAGACGTACTCGTCTACAACTTCGAGAATTGAGCTCCCAACGATAATCGGTGTTGGCACAGAATGAACATTCGACATGATCTTGTCTTGTCCATGTTCATCCTGAGACCCACTCGTTGAGAAAGTCGGTTGAGGTCACTGAGCATTGTGCTCAGACCCTCCAGCGATTCTGCCAATACACCGATGGAATCGGCAAAACGAAGGTGAGTGATGTATTCGCCATTGATGTTGATGCCGAGTCCTTTCCAGTCCAAAAGCTTGTAAGCATCTTCCAACGCGGCAGTGAACAGTTTCGGAGAGATAACATCTCCCTGTCTCACGCCTCTGTGTAGTGGAATAGCCTTCAAACTCTGTTCTTGTACTCGGACCTACATGGTGGCGTTGTTATACAAGCACCTCAACACTTCGATGTACCGATGATCAATGTGGCACTGCTGTAGAGACTGCAGGACAGCCCAGGTCTCGATCTAATCGAAGGCTTTCTCATAGTCCATGAACGCTAAGCAAAGTAGCAAGTTATACTCCCCAGTTTTTTTTTTCTTTTTTTTTTTTGTATAATTTGCCGCAGATTATGGATGTGGTCTATGGTACTATAACCTTTCCGAATCCAGCTTGTTCGAGAGGCTGGAAGTCATCTAGCCTGCGCTCGAGACGATTCGTGATGACTCTTGAGAACAGCTTGTAAACATGGCTCAAGAAGATGGGCCTGTAATTCTTCAAAAAGGCGTTATCACCTTTTTTTTTTAAGAACAATACCACCACACTCCTGATCCATGCCTCGGGCGTAATACCCTGGAGCAGAACGAAGTTGAATAGCTTTTGAAGGAATGTAAGAGTCCGGTATCACAGAGTAAAAAATACGGTAAAAAAATATAGATAAATTATCATTTTCACATGGAGTATAAAACAATCTACGACACTTTAGATAGCATCACTTTTTTATACGTTGACTAGTTGCGCTCCGCGGTATTAGTCGTGGACTAAATTACCGCAGGAATACTATTCGGAATAAAAGTTAGTCTAGGTTCTAATTCAGGGTGTCATCTACCGCTATATAAAATTTCATCAAAATTGGTCCAGCCGTTTGAGCGTGAAGACGTAACAAACATGCACACACACTTTCTCACAAACTTTCGCCATTATAATATTAGTGTGATTACCAATTGGGCTCAGTGACACCGTATTAGTAACATGTTGATACTGTGAATAAAATAACATTAATTGGATGTGTATAAAACGTCACGGATGCTCTCAGCCAATCTGATCTGAATCTGACTGTTTGCTGTGCTCTGATTGGCTCATTCAAATCGGATCAACATTATCCGTAACTATCGCAAGGTGGATTTGTATATCGGATCAACTTCGGCAAACGTTAGTAAGAAGTCCCGTGAGTGTAGATGTTGATCCGGTTGGAGCCACATTAGTTAGCAGAAATGCATATTGGATCAACAAAAGGCGGCGGATCAACATAGATTTTTGGATCAATTGGTAAATGTTGATCAGACGCGACTTCACGCGAGCACTTTGTTGATTGTACATATATATATATATATATGTACAATCCTAGACCCTCACGAACTCTACCTCTTTATAATATTAGTATAGAAGTGTAGATTAATGGGTATTTTACTTATAATTTTAAGTAGTGGTTAAACGGGTTACTAAGACATTGAAATCAAGCTATTTAATTATATTTTTCTCCATGAATTTGTTATAATCCTATTCTCAACGTTTAGTTTAAAGTTTGTAGCCTTCATGGTTTTGCCTCAGCTCGAGGAAACGTTGGGAGTAAAAATTATAAAATTATTTCCGAGGACGTTGATATATATATATATCTGCAAAATTACTATTTTTTTTTAATATGAATCCTAGTAACGTCTTATTCTTCTTCTTTTAAAAATGTCTCCACCGTTTCATCGTTGATTTTGCCAATGTCAAATCGGTAGATGTTAAAATAATATAATAACTTTTTTAGAATAACTTTCAGGCCGAAGTGAACTAAAAACGATGCTAGCTAGTAACGTCTACTGAGACTATTTCTAATATACCTAAAACATTCTTATTATAATCAGTAGCAACATCACCTTAAAAGTATAAAATATTTCATGAATACCTCTCCACGCTCTCCACACGCAAACATTATTTTACCTTCGTTATACAACTGATAACTTACCTGACTACAACTCCGCCTAGGAAATATAACTTGAACCAGAAAATCCCCCACAAATTCTTCTTTGACACGGACATTGAACCTATTGAGCTGGAACCCTCTATCAACTGCCCGTTTACTTATATCATTGAATTCCATAATGGGCATTCTAAGTTTCCGTATCTTAAATTTATCTTGAACATCATTCGTCCACTTCACCTTGTGTAAGTTTAACTCCAAGTCAAAGTAAAGTTCAGAGTATTTTAACCTTTACTGATTTATTCTAGTACTCGTAGTTACCTTTCTATTTGCTGTACGTATGAAGTGCTTAATTACTTGAGTTCTTGGAATCAAAACTATTGTATTTGTCCATTTTATATTTACTGAAATGGAATTTCATTTGCCTTGTGTAATAAAAGTAAATTTAAGTCCTTAATTCAAGCAAACTATTCCCGAAGTCTGGTTTTTATGAAATAAATTGGAAGTTTGCTTTAAATAAACACGTAGACTAAGGATGTATTGAATACTTCTTCGATCTTTGAGAATAGGAGATTGAACTCCATATAGCATCGTAGAACTTATAAGTGGTAAAAACCAAACAAACCAAGCCAGGTTGTTACCTAGCCAACATTTAAACAAGACCAATGAACGACACGAAATATCCTATTAAAGATAAATTCAATCGATAATTACACCAAAATGAATTCTATTTTAGAACCTAAAATAGAATATTCTGAATCCAACATTTCTCGCTCCGATAATGCACTTTAGGTGTTAAATCCAACCCCATCAATGCTGTCAGTGGTGTATTTTTTTTTTCAACAATTAAGAAAATGAATGTTAATTGAAGCTTTTGTTGTTTTCTAGGTGCCTCCAGAACCGATTTTTTTTTATTTAGAACAAAAATACAGTGACAGAGTACAATTGCATATTGCTAACTACAGTACTACTAAAAAGATAACTGTCGCAGCTACCAACGCCCACTTCCAGACGCACATAAACATAACTAGATACAGGAGTGGCAAGTGAAAACTATATTGGTATATTAAGCATGATATATTTATCCCGTACAATGTAGCGGAACTATATCGCAGCGGGCAGCCTGTCTTCGCGAAACATTTTTCTACGTTAGGGCCTCTGAGACCCCTGCTAAGTTAGGCTTAAGTGGTTACGCTAGTTAATTCCATAAGTTCAGTAAAGAAAATAAATGAGAGAAAAATGGACACGATTTACGCACTTATTCCTTTAGAGTTAAGGTTATTTAATAAAAACATAAAATTGGAATAAACGAAAAAGTTATATTTGTATTACGTATGTAACTTTTGAAACGTTCTTTTTTGTCGTTTATTGCTATACACTAGTCTTAGTGAACACAGTACTGTGCCATTCAATCTGTAACTTTAAGTAATGGTTAAACGGGTTAATAATGCATTGAATTCAATCTTTTTAACTATATTTTTTGCGATGAATTTGCATGTAACGTTAAGTCTAAACTTTGTAGCCTTCATAGTTTTGTCTGAGGCCGGTCCAGGAAACGTAGGGAGTAAAATTATAGCATCAAGAAAAAATCAAGGAGCAACGAATGAAATCTATGCTAATATTAAAGAGGAAAGATTTGTATTTTTGTGTGTTGGTAACGAATAAACTCAAAAACTACTAGACTGATTTTAAAAAATCATTCACCAACATAAATCTACATTATCAGCAAGTATAAAGGCTACTTTTTAAACCGGAAAATAATATAGCTGGACTTTTATCCCTAATTTTTTACAACGGGGCGGAGTCGCGAGCAATAATCTACGTTAGAATAAAAAAGAGAAAGTAACTTCACGATATATTTTTGCCTTCAAATCTCAAGCAACGTTTAAGAAAAGAAATAATACGATTCGAATACCACAATATTTTCCGGTTGAACAATGTGGACCGAGAACGTAAAATAATCTAATATTAAACATTCAGACAGTTACGTGCAATCAAAGAAATAAGGGGTTTTACGAAAACAGAAAAAGCTCAATATTGTTGTGTATAAAATGTGTTGTAACTTGTAAGGCTGCTAGAAAATATCCAAACAGTGTTGCAACAACTAAATGACATGATGGGATGAGGAAATAAATTGCTAAATGTTTATTTCATTCTGGATAAATATATATAAATTAAATAAATTTATTTGAGCACCTTCTCTCATTGACTGCCTCAGTGGTGTTGATCTGTTGAGTGCGCGGTACAAATTACAATATCGCTTTGAGATCCCTAGTTTGAATCCAGAGTCGGACGAAGTGATATTGGAATTTGTACCCAATATGACGATAGGCCTTCGACGGCGAAAGGTCGTCGCCACTGTAGAGAAACAGACGATTACGTTACTCTATGAAAGGGAAAGATTTCCTGTCAAGCAGGTATTGCACCTGACCGGCCGCGATCCCTCCGTCGGCTTTTACTCGCAAGTGGCATATATACTCCGCTTGGCGGAAATGTTCCTATCGCAACTCAAGAGTGTGTGTACTAATAATTGTCGATACCTGATGGATGTCGAAGTCCTTCGATGTCTGATGGATGAAATTCGGATCTCCTGATTGACTACTTCATCTCTTAATTCCGAGGCATGTTGATAGGATACACCCTATCACATAATGGGACGGAACACACATGGCGATAAATGTGTGCCCTGGTTGCGTAACTATTGTGTGTGTGTATGTGCCAGAGAGAGAGAGCCTTCTACACCTTGATAATAATGTACAAAAATCATCAAAAAGATTTCATTTTTACTCCGAGCTTAGATCTTTCACAAACCAACCACATTCTCCGTATCCCCCAACACAAATATACGACAGTCTAGCAAAAGTAATCGTAATTCTCAGCGGGATAGCAATACATTAAGCGTGGGATGCCGGTAAAATATAAATTATATCGGGATACATTGTTTATTCATCTACGTGAAAGCAAATAGATAAATTTGAATCAGTAATGTCGCCATTAATTGTAGCCCTTTCTGTGCGGATTTATGCATTGTCTAAAAAGGATCATTTGTATTAAAATGTATTTTATTGCAGTTGTGTTAAGAGCAATAATGAATTATCGAAAGGTAAACAACGTGATGTTTCTAACCCTATGGATGATAAATACTGAATTGTGTGAAATATTTGATATATATAAAGACTAACAGAAAATGTTAATGATAATAATTTGTGATAATGATCTTAAGATTTTTATAATTTAAGGCTACAAAAAAATACCACGAAATAAAAAAAATGGGTTACATATTTAATAAATTCAATTTTAACCCAACATATCATAAGAGTTCTATTATTTATGTCTTTGGCTCTATCTCTCAAATTATTTATCCCTTCTCTTTGGTTTGTGACTTTTTTATTCGCATTACCTATATAAAGTTCTGATTTCTTCCATTTAAAGTAATATTTATCAGTAATCATAACAAAACAATGATCAATTCTAACTAATGAATAACAATTAAACCCATTTAAACCATAATCTATGCTTACTTCAGTTCTGTGTCTCGTATTTAAATCCAAGTTGCCTATAATACCGTCAGTTGAGTGAGATATAACCATTAATTAATCCAAAAACGGGGTAAGTTTTAATGCCGCTATGAATGCAAGCTGTTTCTGAATTTCGGTAATTTGCCGTAATTTTATAGGAACTTGGTTTATTTTTCGTGTTATCGGGTTTAGATTTTTATAAAGTGTGCCCAAACGAATAAATACTCATTTAGACGCATCATAGCAATAATCGTACGCAATTGTTGCTTTTAAAGTTATCCCGTCTGAACATGCGCAATTGCGAGGCAATTCTCGCCCGCGTTGACGTATAAGTCTTTTGACAGATGTTCAAGAAATATCGAGACACGCGGCAGCGTGTCAAGCCAAGCAAAAAAAAAAAGTCGAAGCTGCCTAGTGTAGTTTCACCCGAACCATTTGGAGCGACTTTTGACGCCTCTATAACTCAAAATCTATTTAACGTAAATACCTGAGATTTGGTTTATGTATTAAACCCCCTCAAGTTAACTAGAATCCCAAATTTCGTAAATATAGCTCAAACGGTCATTGAGATACTAACATCTAAAAATCGGCATTTTTATCACTGACTGACATATAGATCAAAAACCTAACCCACTTCCAGATGACCTAGAAAGTTGAAATTTGGTGTCCAGATAGGTAATTGTATGTATACAAAGGAAAAAATCTGAAAACAGTGTATTTTTAAGATTTGAAACATTTTCCAAGCAATCGGAAAATCTGCATACTATCTATAAATTATCTTTAGAATAATGGACGTTTAGGCGTACACGTCCATTGATGCCTTATTTTAATTTAAATATTATTTACCTTGATCCATTAATTACGTTTCCTCCATACTAGGGCACCACTTTTGCTTGAATTTTTCTATAAATTTTCCTACTTTAGACAGAGCTGTTGTGGGATACGGCGGTAGGTTCATATAGATACGTTATAGGCATCAGCAACTCGTGCCCACTCTTCAGTCTTTTATATTATATATTAACTTCTGTTTCGAGCTCAAATTAAAAATTTATGATTTCTTCAATGTTTATTTACATCTTAAGACGTTTATTATTTTGACATGAGATGACATTGGACGTTCTATCATAATATCATAATACTTGCGAATCATAGAGTTTAAGTAATTATTAAATAGAGGTTTTTATACCAAGAGGACTTCATCGCGTGCACATAGCAGAACGATGAAGCGGTTTACGGCTTTTAATACATTGTTTATTTTATTTCTAAAATAAGTAACTTCATAAATATTGCGCAAAAGTAACTTCTTACGTAATTGTTTTAATTACTGAACTCAATATTTTAATAAATATCTTTACAAAAAGTAATGATATCCCATCAAAAACATAAATGTAAAATGTGGAAGCCAAGTCTAATATTAAGAATATGCGTGCTGGTCGACTTCACGGACAAAAGAATTAAAATATTAATGGTTGCCAAGCCTTGTAGATAATCCTGAAAATTATTTATAAGAACACAATCCTTTCTAAAATAAATTTAAACTAATATTTCTTTGTTTTTCTGCTACGACAATGTATGATATTTAAAAATATAATTTCTTAAATTTGAATAGTCGAATTTTACACAAAGCAGGTAACTTAGTATAAAGAATGATGGCAAGTTCCATACAACGTTTTACCTGATATCAATTTGGCGCGTCTTGGAATGAAAAAATGTTAGAACGATAGAATATACTTATCCTGAACCCAATCAAAAAGACTTTTTTTATTTGGAAGCCACAAAAAAAAGTTATGAGTTATTTAACATTCTCATAGAGAGTTTTGGCGGGAACTTTAAAGTGTCATGAGGTGCTCTTGTTTTATTTCATTATTTTGGTGATACTTAGTGTTATATTGCATAATTATGGAGGTATATTATCCAATATAATTCTATTAAAGGGCTCAAATGAAATGAAATGAATTGAATTAACTGTGCCAATCAAGTGTTTTTTCGTTGCCGGCAAAACTGCTCGATAAAGTCTTGGTAAGGTAGCCACTGCTTTACTACGACATAGTACATAGTAAAAAAAGAAACAAAAATATCACATAAGACGATGCTGTATGGATTTGAACCTTTTCATCATCATCAGCCTGTTGCAGTCCACCGCTGGACATAGGCCTCTCCCAAGATACGCCACAGAGCCCGGTCTGCTGCTTTATGCATCCAGTTGCTTGAACTCTTTGCTTTCCCAATAAAAAGGGAAAATTAAAACAAAAGTCATAGTTAAAGGTTATCACTTATCTGTCAATGAGATATGATAGCAGATATAGGCTGTATTTACAGTGGTATCGGACGACAATATGTGAAATCGGTAGAGTTGCCAAGAAAAATCGGTATATGCAACAAAACAAGCAATATTCAATGAAAACCCTCTTAATTTTAAAGTCTAGGGACTATTATTGTACCAAAAGAAGGTAATTTTAACAAAAGAGAGTCACGCATACACCCCCCCCCCCTCATGAATGTAAAAAAAATAAACATATTTTGCCGCCCATTTAAAAATACTGTCCCCCGCCGCCCCAAACAGCAACATATTTAAACAAGAAAGAAATAGGGGATTTTAATCTTCGAATCGCTGAAAATCGGTAGAAAAATCGGGAGAATCTTCTAGCTTTCAAAAAATCGTTGGAAAATCATGTCATTTCGGTAGGTTCGAGACCACTGGCACTGATGTAAATAAACCGAATTCAATGTCATAATAAGACGCTCACTGTCATCGGCTGGGTTGCTATTACTTCTTTTATAATTACTTTCTAGCGTGAGAAATGGAACAATCTTTTACGCTAACTTAACACTGAATGGCAAAAAATTCATTCGGTGTTTATTTTAATACAGTATTAGTATTCAAGAATAATCGTTACATATTATTATCACTTCTTCGATATAAAAATATAATGTAATATCTACCGTGTTCTGTCATTTTTATTCTTAGGTGGCAACACTTTTTATGTCACCACAGATCAGAAGTAACGAAACCGGAAGTACAATTGATTTACTTTTAATTATAAACATAATTTTGTGGCTTTTAACAGTAAAACTAAAATTGTGGAAAATATTACATATTTAAATTATATTTGTTTTTACATATCTTAATCTTAGACGCTAACTGAAACACTCAGGTAAAAACTTGCCATGATTCTTTAAGCTCATGATTTGTCTTGGCTAGTTTTATCAGAAAACATTTTTTTCGAAGAGTAGGATATGTTGACTTTACAATATAAAAACAGTAACATAAAGATAAGTTTATTAGCCAAATATAAGAAAAATTGTATGTGAAGACTAGCCAAATCAAATCTTGAGCTTAAATTTATACTAATTTGTCTGCTTTGTGTAAATAAATCGACTATTCAAATTTAAGAAATTATATTTTTAAATATCATACATTGTCGTAGCAGAAAAACAAAGAAATATTAGTTTAAATTTATTTTAGAATGGATTGTGTTCTTATAAATAATTTTCAGGATTATCTACAAGGCTTGGCAACCATTAATATTTTAATTCTTTTGTCCGTGAAGTCGACCAGCACGCATATTCTTAATATTAGACTTGGCTTCCACATTTCACATTTATGTTTTTGATGGGATTGAATTCACATCGAGGCGAAGGCGCTGCGCGTTCGTCCAGTGTAATAAGATTAACTTATTTGACCACGGATAAAAGAACACGGAATAAATGAGGCTTAAATACCCATATTGATGTACCTATTAAAAATGACCACATGGCCGTTTAAGCATATGCAATGCAATTAGCCCTGTATTATATATTGCCCACTGCTGAGCACGGGCCTCCTCTATTACTGAGAGGGTTCAGGCCTTAGTCCACCACGCTGGCCTAATGCGGGTTAGCAGACTTCACATACCCTCGAAATGCTTATAGAGAATTCTCAGGTATGTAGGTTTCCTCACGATGTTTGCCTTCACCGTTAAAGCGAACGATAATTGATAAACAATACACACGTAACTTCGAAAAGTCAGAGGTGTGTGCCTTGGGTTTGAACCTCCGGACAATGTCTCGGTAGACCGATCCATTCCCAACTAGGCTATAGTCGCGTTTTTTAAACATAACATAGACTAAAATATTCTAGATAAGTTTTTTGTTAAATATTTCGACACAAATATCAGGTTATTTAATTACTAGCTTTTGCCCGCGGCTCCGCCCGCGTTAAAAAGTTTTTCCGGGATAAAAGTCCCGCTTTATGTTTTCCCGAGATAAAAAGTAGCCTATGTGTTAATCCAGAACATGATCTACCCGTGTGCCAAATTTCATCGAAATCCGAACAGTAGTTTTTGCGTGAAAGAGGAACAAACATCCATACATCCATACATCCAAACATCCATACATTCTTACAAACTTTCGCCTTTATAATATTAGTAGGATAAACTGATCTAAGAAAAAACTTCTGAACCTGTACAATGTAGAAACTGATAATTTTGAACTGTGACATCAAAAAATATTTTTAATCTAAAAGCCGTTTCCAATTCTCGAGAGATGAATCGATTTAAAAGCAGATTAAACGACGGTATAAAGTATGTATTAATAACGTCAGGTTATGAAAATATATCGGTCCATTCCTCCGACCCAGAAATTATGTAAAAGTTTATCCAATACTTTAAAGGTTCATGAAATTTTCATAGTCTTCGTGGCGTAAGTTTTTTTCATCGCAGAAGAAAGGTAGGGAATACACGATCAATAAAAGCCTAAAAAGCAAATCAAAGAAAAGCGTTTAACCCACAATACCTTAAAAAAAATTATAATAAAAAAATCACGTTTATCTTGCATTTGATATTATATGAATGCCTCGGTGGCGTAGTTGTATTATGGTACGAATGCAATGCTGAGGTATCGGGTTCGATTCCCAGGTCGTGCAAAGTGATATTGAGTTTTTCTATTCAATATCAGCTCGGAGTCTGGAATTTGTGCCCGACATGGCGATAGGCTCGCCCCCTATCACATCATGGGACGGAATAACGGCGAAAAGTGGGTGCACTAGTTGCGCCTCTGTTGTGCGTTGTGCCAGAACCGACTTTAAGTCGTTTCCAACTCAGACAAAACCAAACATGAACGATGCTTATTTATTTTTATGACTTTTGATATTTATGCTTTTTGACGTTAGTCGTTCTGATGGTTGTGCTTTTTGTATTTATGCTTTTTTATTTTATGCTAAAACAATTATGCGTAGGTAATGATTATTATGCACATTGATATTTAGGCTTAAAGCTAAGATGCGTAACAATATTATTACAAGAAAAATTATGCAATCCAATAGGGAACCGAATTTTTATTGCCTGCGCCCTATGAATATTAACTTTTAACAAAATTCTAAACAAATTTACAATATTTCACGTTTATTATAAAACCAGTAAGATTTAGATTAATAGGATAGTAAGATCAATATCGTGCTATTTCCATGTAACGACGTCTCCGAAATGATTCTCGAGGTTAAAAGACAAAGTTTCGATAGGGTTATATTGGCCAAATCCCAAGTTTGAAGAAACGTATCAGAGAGGAAGATAGTTTTCGCTTCTCAAATAGACATGAGATCGAATAGTAATATTTCGTAGTATTGATACAGAGAAGTTACATTGTGCCAATAGATTATTAAAAACAGATTTTTAAGACACTGAATCAACTAAGCATTTCATTTCGAATGATTGGAATTGAATACGAAAATGAAAAACTTCTTTATGAAATTACATTCATAGAGTTTATATTTGGATGCATGTCAAAGCACTTATAGGCGTACCGATGAATTCTTTACATAGCCACAAACATTATCATTAAATTTCGACTATAATTTCTTAAACTTAAGGTGTATACTTCATCTAAAATTCCTAGCCAAGCCATCACGGAAGTGCGCATCGGCATCGATTTATAAAAATAACCCATAAATCAATGGTACCGGGTCTTAAAAATATTAAATACCCATCATTGGAGTAGTTCATTTGTATTAAGCGATGAAATACAAATAATTCTTCATCCCAGCAGTAAATTTTCTCGTCTATCAAGCGGTGGTTTATAAAATGATTTGCATGGAGACACGGCATTCCTAAACTCACTTCCAATCGAGAGTGGTAACGAATCCCGGGAAATTTATTCATAGCTTCCTTCGTTCTTGTAAATATGACGCCGCCGCACAATCGG
The DNA here is from genome assembly GCA_949316025.1 of Lapara coniferarum. NCBI lineage: Eukaryota > Metazoa > Arthropoda > Insecta > Lepidoptera > Sphingidae > Lapara > Lapara coniferarum. Next base: position 14,506,216 of record OX438934.1, on the reverse strand, counting down.
AATTTTGATTTTAAAACTAATATACGCAAGCGCATCATGGGGAATAAGTTTACATAAGTGGTTAGAATTTGTTGTAGGTTTTCGATTCTACTAACATGAATATACTTTTGATATAAAAATCATTGTCGCCTTCATAGGCAAAGTGACAGTCTTGTCTGTCCGTCGTTCGTTTAGTGCTCTGCAGAAGTCGAAAGGAAATAAAATAAAGTTAAATATCTATACTAATTATAAAGGAGAAAGATTTAATTGTTTGTTTGTAATGGATAAACTCAAAACCTACTGGACCGATTTTGAAAATTCCTTCACTAATAGGCAGCTACATTACTCCTGAGTGCTATAGACTACTCTTTATTCCGGGAAAATATTTATATCCCGAAAAAACTTTTTCACGCGGCTCCGCCGCGAACAGAAGTCTAGTTATTTATATTTTCAACTTTCAGACGCAGCTAAAGATAACCAAGTTACTTTAGCCTTCAAAGAATGCAAAAAAAACCTTCAATTTCGATGTTTAAAGGAATGTCCGTAATTATTCAGAAAGACGAATGGTGTTTAAGATAATTCGACTCACGTAAAATTTTATCTTTTTGACAAATTGCCGTAAAACGTACCGGGTATTACTCTGGTATCTTAATGATGTACAGTTACCCACATAAGTATCTGAATGAATTGAAAGATGTCCGCTTTTGTATGGGTGCTGGGCCTTGAAATGTTACCAGCCTAAAACTTTATGGACATTAAAGGGGTAAAAATATAGATCTTGGATTCTTTAAAATCATTTTTAAACCCCTCCATTTATGGCAAACTTTTTTTAAAACGTTCAATTTGAGTTTCGTATTTAAGCAAAATAAAAATACATAACTGTCAAAATCGTAGGACTTTAAAATTATATGATTTATTCCATAGGCTAAGTTTTTGGAAGTACTATCTAAATATACATATATAAAGTATCTTGGTTAGAACTAAGGCCGTTTGTGGACATGTCTTTTCTAATTATCTATACATTTTTGTGTTATTACGAACATTTAATTGTTCTAAACAAAAATAAAAAATAAGCCATTCACTTTACTTCACAAAAAAACAGTTTCAATTAAATTTAACGTGTATAGGTTGTTTAAAGTTTTGTATTTGGTCAACTACTTTTGTGGCTGACTGTACAATTTGGAGTGGATTTTTTCCTACAATCTTTTGGGTTCTATTAAGTTTAGGGTAATTGTAGTAAATATCATGCAATGATTTATAATGGCCTGCCTCGGTTGCGTAGTTTTATTACGATACGACTGCAATGCTGAGGTCTCGGGTTCGATCCCCGGGTCGGGCAGTGTTATTGGATTTTTCTATTCAGTATCAGCCCGAAGTCGAATAATATGGCGATAGGCTCGCTCCCTATCACATCATGGGACGGAATACGCACGGCGAAAAGTGGGTGCATTAATTGCGCTTCTGCCTACCCCCTCGGGGATAAAAGGCGTGTGTGTGTGTGCTTTCAATTTAAAACCTCAATAATGTTGGTATTGTTATGGGCGGTCCTTCACACAACTTATTTACCTTGCCAGACAAAAACAATGCAATGTAATGCAATCAGCCCTGTATTATATACTGCCCACTGCTGAGCACGGGCCTCCTCTACAACTGAGAGCGTTCAGGCCTTAGTCCACCACGCTGGCCTAGTACGGATTGGCAGACTTCACATACCCTCGAGATTCTTATGGAGAATTCTCAGGTATGTAGGTTTCCGCACGATATTTTCATTCACCGTTTAATAAAATATAGGTACTGAAGTGTATTTATTAAATGAATCTATCATATCTCACTGATCATGTGTCTGGTAAGAGATTAGATTGTAATTAGATTATGATGTATTGGTAGCAATATTATTTTTAGGCAGAAACTTGGCACAATGTACTCTTTGGACAAAAATATAGTTAAAACAATACAATCAACTTTTTAAGGAACCTAGAAAAGGCGGGAAAGAATATGTAGCATATTCAGCTTTTGATATTTAAATGGTGAGAACTCATAAATATTTAATGTAATATGGGTACTGTGATGTAGGTAATCATTTTTAGAGGCTCACCTTTATACAATTTTTATTACTTGACTATTTTTTTAGACTTAATAGAAAGAAAGAGGTTATTTTCACCTAGAGAAGAACCATCCGGCTAAACATAGGAAACCCTCCTTTTTTAAGTTGGTTAAAACAATTATATATCCGTTTAATTTTCCAAGATTTATCAGATTATATGGCCTATGAACCGGGAAGACCTAGCTTCGAATTTCAGGTCGGGCACTGTTGTGTTTCGATTTGAAGGACATTGTAGCCAGTGTAAATACAGGACATAATCAGACTTAACATCTTATGTCTCAGTATGACGAGCGCAGTAGAATGCCACACAGTACTTTGTAATTCAAGGTGCTGGATGGTATTGCTACTATTTATGGGTGGTCGTATCGCTAACCATCAGACGAACGGCATGCTCGTCTCTACATTCAATGCTATAAAAAATATGATTATTATGATTATAGTTCACTTTTACTTTAAAAATTAATAAAATACAATACTTAATTGTTAATGAAAACCTTAAATTGCACTTGATATAAATCACTTTAAAAAGTAGGTCATACAATATTACCAGAACACTAAGTTCCCAAGACGATATTCACGGGCACATGGCTGTCGGCAGAATGCCTCGACAGCTTTTTTTGGCATGGCTATCCATTTGTTAGCCTGACGAGAACCGGCTTATACAAACACACCGGACTTTATGGTGAACGCTTAAGGCGCTCGCAACCCTTATACCTTGATAGCTCGATTTCCACTACTTTTATAAGGATTCAGTGCAGTCAGTAAAAAAAACCTTTATCCATCACGTAGGCAAACATAGTTCCACTTATGATAAGCGAAGATACATTAAATTGATTGTAATAATTATTATTGATACAAAAGGTCACTTATATAAATATCGACATTTCTATTGGGATTAAAATCAATGATGAAAACTAAAAAGCTAGCTCGGGCTGGCAAGAAAGGGGACATAAAAAATAAAAAAAGATCATTTTTATTAAAAATTATGGGAGGGACGCGTCGCGATCCTCACCGGTGAGAACACTACAGGCTCTGCGCACCTGTGTGGTATCGTAGCGCTCATACTAATAAGGTAGACACTCAGCTTCATGAAGCCATGCGTATTATTTCTGGAGTAATAACATCAACCCCACTTCCATGGCTTCCTGTTCTGGCGCACATTCCACCCCCTGACCTACGAAGATGCAAAGCAGCTGCCAACGAGTGGGAGAAATGTTTTCAGCTAAACCACTCTGAACCCATGCCCATCAGGAAAACACTGGACGAGCTCCCTCGTCTCCGTTTAAACTCCAGGTCTCCAATCTGGACAGACGAGAGGATCCAACACCAGTTTCAACTCAACGAGGCATGGCGTTCGGAGTGGGGCCTCTTTAAAAACTTTAACTCGCACCTTGTTAAGGACCCTACAAAAAAGCTACCCGGCTTTAATGCTGACCGAAAATCGTGGAGCCGCTTAAATCGATTTCGGGCCAACCATGGGAAATCAAACCACCACCTACACAAATGGGGATTGAGGGAGTCACCACAATGCGACTGCGGAGCACCTGACCAGACCCTTTCCCATGTGGTGAATGAATGTCCGCTTCGCTGTTTTCACGGCGGTATAGCAGAGCTTCACGAATTCACGCCTGCCGCAGCTAACAGGTTGAAGCAACTAGACCTAGAAATTTGATCCATGCAGGATAATAAGCCATACGCAATGATGATGATGACTACAGGCTCTAGCCTAGCTAACCTACCAGCCTTTCACTAGCTTCCTAAGCGATACAAAGTCAGATCATTTATATAAGCTAATGCACACACATCACCGTTAAATAGGGATTACACCCAATTGAAGGAATTTTACTAACACTAAGCACTATCCAAACACACAATACACAAAACTAGATTAGTAGTTACTACCCTCGATAAATAAATCGACAACTAACAACAAATTGACAGCGAAGACTGCTGTAACGTAGTTTCTATACACTTTTGTATTCCCTTCACCTACCGAATACTCCAGCATCCAAATTCCATACGAGATTAATTCTCCGTCCATATGAAGGTATAAAAGGCAGCCGCGCAAGACTCGGGCTGAGATATCTCGATATTTATTCCTTTCGCTGTGAGTGCACCGATTGGTCCACGTGACCCGATTGCTAATATAATTGAGTTGCCAACATCACATTGTGGAGGGAAGCATCCATAAGGATAATATATTTGGAGGAAAGTTGGGGTAGATGATACGTTTGAGGTACATACTTTTCTTTGAAGATTTGGGTATCGTATAGAGCAGACGTGCGTTTGAGTATTGTCGGTGTGTGATTGTTTCACTCTTGAACTGATTTTTTGGACGGTTTTGAAACTTATCGGACCCTCTCGTTTCTGCGTGGGGTGTTTGCCGTTAGACTCAGCGGCCATATTGCGAGGTGTCGGACTTCCTTTTCTTTGTTGTGCGATACAGTATTCAAGCTGTGGACAGTGAACGTGTATGATTATTTAAATAGAAAATTATAAATTTGTTAACTGATCCGCGTAAGTGGCCCGACGGAAGGATTTGAACTCGGTGTCTCCGAGAGTTGCGGCGTGCGCTACCGTCGTTCGTCCGACTGAGCTACGAATGACTGTGACGTTGCATCGAAACAAGCACATACATTGCTTCACGTGACTTTAATACTTGGCGTTTGTTGCTGAATAGTGTTATATTAATTGCGGTATGGCTTCAAAATCAATTACAGAATGGGGCTGCTGCTCTATTGGCCTTAAGGATCTTGATTATAAACATTGCTTTAAATGTAATAAAGCCTTCCATCTTGAATGCCTAACATCTGAAAGGAATAAATTAGACTCGATACGGGAAAATATCGAATGGACAGGTCCTTGCTGTTTTCAACCAATTGGAGGCATTGGCAGTAACAACGACAACACGCCTGTAAGATTTAACCCTAGTGCTATGTCTCGAGCTATGAAAAGACAGGCGTTATCTTCTCCGCCAGGAGTGGAAGGCCAAGTCCAAGTTACAAATACGGAGATACGTAATATTATAGGGGAGGCTATTGAAAAACACATGTCAGATTTTATGATACAGATTAATATAAATATTCGCTCCATTCTAGACTCAGAACTAAAAGCAATGCGCAGTGAAATAAATGACATGAAGCATGCGATGGATTACTTTAATGAAACTTTCGAGGACGTGAAAAAAAGCAACTTATTAATACAACAGGAGAATAAAAACTTGCATGAAACAAACAATAGATTGTTGGGTACTGTAAATGAACTCGAATCACGCATTAACAACTTAGAAAATAGGGCTCGCAGCAAGAATGTGGAGATTCAGTGTCTACCCGAAAAAAAGCAACGTAAAGGCTGAACAATTGAACAAAATAACGAGAATTGCCAAACTCAACCCCAAGTCTGATCGCCCTAGGTCCATCATAGCCGAATTTAATAACGCAAGGGAGAGAGACAGCTTCTTGGCAGCTACAATAAATTTTAATAAGACAAATCCCGATAACAAGTTAAATACATATCATCTTGGTTTTACAGAACGTAAGACACCGATTTATGTAGTGGAACACCTCTCAGCTGCTAACAAGGCATTACATTTAGCGGCTAGACAAACTGCAAAGGAGAAAGGATTTAAATTTGTGTGGATAAAAGGAGGACGTATTTATATGCGAAAAAATGAAAAGTCTGGTTATATTTATATTAAGGATCATCAAACACTGTCAAAATTAGAGTAATTTTATATTTATGCTATTTTTTAATCTGTTTAAAATTTGTGTTTCTCATTTAAAATGACACAGATGAATTACAGTTCCTTAGATATTTACTATCAGAATGTTCGGGGTCTTAGAACCAAAACACACGCCTTCTATCGTAGCTTAGCCTCTAGTAATCACGATGTCATTGTACTAACAGAAACTTGGTTAAATAGTAATATTTTAAATACGGAACTATTTGATGATCGATACATAGTGTTTCGAAGAGACAGAGAGTCCTCAGGTTTTCATGGCAGAAAAGATGGAGGTGGAGTGCTGATCGCAATCACGAAAAAAATTTCAGCCAAATGTATGACTAACTGGAATAGCTCATGTGAAGATCTGCGGGTTGTGATTGACATACCTATATCAGAAACAATAAATAAAATTGCGATCTGTGGCGTATACTTACCACCGCCGGTACAGCTTAATATTGTAGAACATTTTATTAATAACTGTAACTGCATTTTAGAAAACTTTAATGGCCAATTATGTATTCTTGGAGACTTTAATATGAGTAATATAGATTGGGCCAAAGTCTGTGATAACTCAAGCTATAACACTTCTTGTCTCTATCAGACCTTAATAGATTTTACCTATGTAAATGATCTCAAACAATTAAATTATGTTTGTAACTCGAGAAACAAACTGTTAGATTTAGTTCTCACTAATGTTGATAAATGTATTGTATCTCCCGCTAATGATGTTCTATCTGTAATCGATCCATTGCATCCACCAATCAGTATTTATCTCATCAAAAGCTACAGCACTACGTTATCTCCTAATCAAGAAAATATAAAATATAATATTAGATTGGAATTTAGTTTTTTCTTCGTGTTACGATGTAAACAGCATGGTAAGACAGTTTTATGACACTTTAAATGAAATTATAAAAAAGTTTGTCCCTAGAGCGAAGTGCAATACAACAAATCATCATCCCCCATGGTTCGATAAATTGCTCATTGCTAGACTTAAAGAAAAAAACATTATAAGGATTCGGTATAAAAAATATTCTAATCCACTGGATGAAATTGAGTTAAAGATATTAAGTACAAGATGTAGGAAGATGGCTAAAGTGTGTTATAACAAGTATATCAATTATATAGAGGATAGAATAATAAAAAATTCTAAATATTTTTGGTCATTTATTAAATCTAAACGTGGTGGGTCCAGTACCTATCCAACATCCATATCTGACGGTACTACCACAGTAAACAATGGTTTTCAAATATGTAATTTATTTGCTGGTTATTTTGCTAAAGTATACACTTGTTGCGATAGTCATACCAACTCCCAGATGGTGTTGTCTGAACCAATAGAAAATGGAACTTCTAACTTTAATAATTTAACAATTAGTGAGAACACCATTTTAAACAAACTTAAGACTCTAGATATAACAAAAGGTACAGGTTCAGTCGGTCTGGCGCCAATATTTCTTAAAAAGTGCGCGATAAATTTATCATCTCCTCTGCATAAAATAATAAACAAATCACTTTCTACTGGAATTTTTCCCAGTGCCTGGAAACTAGCAAAAGTGGTTCCCGTCTTCAAATAAGGAGTTGATAATCTAGTTTCAAATTACAGGCCGATCTCAATACTTCCTTGTTTAGCTAAAATTTTCGAATCCATTATCTGTCAACACGTGCAAATTTACTTTAATCAATTTTTGACTGAGTATCAGCATGGATTTGTAAAAAAAAGGTCAACTTTGACTAACCTTACTATTTTCGTAGAAAAGCTTATCGACGCTGTTGACAACCGGAAACAAGTTGACGTCATTTATACTGATTTTACCAAGGCATTTGACAAAGTCTCACATCCAATTTTGCTTAAAAAACTGGCCACATATGGTTTTTCCGGTAACATCTTGAATTGGCTAAAGTCATACCTGAGCGACCGATCCTATTATGTGGTACTTGACGGTTACAGGTCCAATTTTTTCCAAATAACATCTGGTGTGCCTCAGGGATCTCACTTAGGACCCATTTTATTTAATATTTTCCTCAATGATATCGTTACTTGTTTTCAGCACAGTGAGGTTTATCTCTATGCAGACGATTTAAAATTTTCACGTAACATTACTAACATGGCCGATGTTGAGGCATTACAGGATGACACAAATAGATTAGCCAACTGGTGTGAACTTAACTAAATGGAGCTCAATGTAAAAAAATGTTATCATATCAAATTTAGTCGAAATCATAATATAACTCAGTCAGCGTATAAAATTAACGGTATTGTGTTAAATGAGGTCAACAACATCAGGGATTTAGGAGTGATCTTAGACAACAAATTAACTTTTATACCGCATTATGAGCACATTGTGAGAAAAGCGTCTAAAATGGTAGGTTTCATTATAAGAAATGGTAGAATATTTCGCAGGTACCAAACGAAGAAATTACTATACAATGCTTTGGTACGCAGCACTCTTGAATATTGTAGCGTAATATGGAGGCCGCACTATGCTACCCATTCGTTGAGGCTAGAGCGGTTGCAAAAAAGATTTCTTTGGCATCTGGCATACTCCTCAAACACAGCTACCCGCAGAAGAGATTTTTCCTATTCTAGCAGTCTTAAGCAATTCAAAATGCACTCTTTGGAAACGCGCAGGAATGTTACAGATTTGATTTTTCTTTTTAAAATATTAAGAAACCACGTGGACTGCCCGCAACTTATTAGCTGCATCAAATTCAGAATGCCAAAGAGATACCCTCGCAAACCAATACATCCCCTCGTGGCACCATTTCGTAGGACTGTACTCGGTATAAACTCTCCAATACCTAGAATGTGTAAATTATATAATAATTACAGCAACCAAATTGATATCCACTCAATGCCTTTAAATCATTTCCGAAAATGCTTGTTGGATGCAATATCGAAGTAGCTTTTTTTTCTTATTTATTTAATTATACTTTTAGTTTCTCTTGTTTTATGGTGTAGTTAAATAAAAACACACCGTACAATATATGTTTAATTAATAGAAATTATTTTTTCTAAAATGTTTGTTGGATTAGTAATATCCGCCTAATAAAATTGTACAATTATTAATAAGTTGTTAATGGAAATTGTACATTTTTTCACATGTATTATTGTAACAATTGTGGCTGGATTTTTTTTAATAAAAAAAAAAAAAGATATCAAATTTTAAAACACCTTAATATATTTTTACCCGACTGCGAAAGAAGGAGGGTTATGTTTTTCGAGTGTATGTATGTATATTTCTTTGGCCCGCCCTAGAGCCTAAACGGCTTGTCGTATTTTTAAGTGAGTGGTGCCAATAGATTCGTCTTAGCCGCGAGAATGACACTGGGTACATCAAAATAAAAAAAAAGAAAATTGAGGATTCTTGGCGGCAAAAAGTAATCTACTCAGTATCATTCCGGAGTCCGGAAATGTGTCCGGCAAATGGCAATAGGCAATTTACATGGAACCTAACATGGCTGGCGAAATGTGGTATGATACACCTCTGCCTACCCCTGAAAAAGAGAAAAGGCATAACATAGCATCAGCTATGTTTGTATATTTCACGGTTCATTTTTCGTTATATACTATTCTCAAATCCACTAGCTATTATTAGTCTCACTTCGATGTACAATATTGGTCGAATTGAAAGTATTGAAGTAGGAAATCGTCAGGCCGTGATAAATGTAATCAGCCCAATGTAATGCAATCAGCCCTGTATTATATACTGCCCACTGCTGAGCACGAGCCTCCTCTACAACTGAGAGGGTTTAGGCCTTAGTCCACCACGCTGGCCTAGTACGGATTGGCAGACTTCACATACCCTCGAGATTCTTATGGAGAATTCTCAGGTATGTAGGTTTCCTCACGATGTTTTTATTCACCGTTTAATAAAATATAGGTACTGAAGTGTATTTATTAAATAAATCTATCATATCTCACTGATCATGTGTCCGGTAAGAGATTAGATTGTAATTAGACTATGATGTATTGGTAGGAATATTATTTTTAGGCAAGAAACTTATCGTAACTCTTTGGACAAAAATATAGTTAAAATAATACAATCAACTTTTTAAGGAACCTAGAAAAGGCGGGAAAGAATATGTAGCATATTCAGCTTTTGATATTTAAATGGTGAGAACTCATAAATGTTTAATGTAATATGGGTACTGTGATGTAGGTAATCATTTTTAGAGGCTCACCTTTATACAATTTTTATTAGTTGACTATTTTTTTCGACTTAATAGAAAGAAAGGTTATTTTCACCTAAAGAAGAACCATCCGGCTAAACATAGGAAACCCTCCTTTTTTAAGTTGGTTAAAACAATTATATATCCGTTTAATTTTCCATGATTTATCAGATTATATGGCCTATGAACCGGGAAAACCTAGTATCGAATTTCAGGTCCGGCACTGTTGCGTTTCAGTTTGAGGAACATTGTAGCCAGTGTAAATACAGAACATAATCAGACTTATCTTATGTCTCAGGATGACGAGCGCAGTGGAATGACACACAGTACGTTGTAATTCAAGGTGCTGGATGGTGTTGCTACTGTTTATGGGTGGTCGTATCGCTAACCATCAGACGAACGGCATGCTCGTCTCTACATTCAATGCTATAAAAAATATAATTATTATGATTATAGTTCACTTTTACTTTAAAAATATACTATTCATTAATGCCGTGTAAAATAACGTGAAAAAAATGCTTGGATCTTGCAATATGGTCGGTCAGTGACACTTGGTACAAAACGCCTTTCCGTCCAGTATAAGTATATCCCTGACTTGTCAGAAAGGCACTCACAGTCACAATAGAACATATATAGTAAACTAAATTATGCATACAAACCTTCTTCTTGAATCACTCTATCTATTAAAAAATGGCATCAAAATCCGTTGCGTAGTTTTAAAGATCTAAGCATACATAGGGCCAGACAGCGGGAAGCGACTTTGTTTATATTATGTTAAGAAGATACTATGTTAAGATAAATGTATCCTAGTGGATGGGCGTCCTCAAGACAACACGAGCCACTGCCCGTGAAATAGCTTGTATGCTGCAATCTTATTGCATCTATTCTTACACATACTGCAGTTCAGTTTAATGTCTACTGCAGACTGTAATAATGAGAATCTTATGAAAAATATGTAACATTCCATAACAAGACCATTTTATCTTACATATTATATCTGGTTTTATGATTACTGCGGGTCGTCCAGTGGTCGATCGTCGATTTTAATGTATTTGTGACAAATAATTATTAAATACTATATTTCTTTATTTTGCATTCCTTCTCTATATGAAGTAAAAATATAATCTGTGCGCAATCACAATGGGACACGACCTTTCCGGAACTTGGTAGCGTCAATAAACACACGCCGATGCTCGAGAGATATAAATTAAATAAATATGTGAATATACCAGAAATACGCTAGTAAAATGTCTAACAAACGAAAGGCCGCAACGGCATCGCGCAGGGACGGTCCCGGGCAGCTAACTTAGTGCAACAAGATACCCCGGGGTTGTCTCGTATGCGCCGAAGAAAACCACCGCAGGCTTTGGTTGGTATGCCGGTGTAGGGTGTACATAGTGTTAGGGACTCGGTAAAAAAAGGGTACATATTCAGAATTCACATCACCAAGTTCCATATAACCTTTACCATACCAACTTAGATACCAATAACGTTTTTTTTGTTTTCGCGGAGGATGTGACTTATTACTACCGCCCAGCCTTCAAGGGGGGTGACTGAGCGGTTATGTTGGGTTCACCGTGCCTTACGACCTAGCGTTGAACCGCCGGGCCGAGTCCCTAACCTATGTACACCGCACGGTATACCAACTAAAACTCCGCAGTGGCCTTCTTCGGCGCATTAGGTACGGCTGCGGGTTTCCTCAGACTAAGAGTGTCTAAGTTGTCGTCTGCAGCCGCCCCTGCGCGGTGCCGCCTAATGCAGCCCGTCTCCTGTTTGGGGGGGGGGGGGGGCGGTGGCTCAGAAGCCCCCACGCACCGAAGGACGCCCTGGACCTCAACGGCAGCGTGAGGCCTACCTGCCACGCTGCACGCACTGGCACGAATTTAGACTTATTTACGGGTGTTTTTGGTCTTTACCGATGAAATTGCGGTTTAGTATACAGAAAGTTAGTAATTTTTAGACAGTACAAAATACTTTTGAAGAGTTTGTTGGCTCTCGTATATCTGACTTCTTCAAGAAGGACATTGATGAAAACTTACCACTACGCTGGCAGAGATGTAGCATGGGTGGATATTTTGGCTGATAGAAATAAAGAATGAAATAAAAAGATAAAAAGATGACTTTAACTTATTGTATACTAAACGGTAATTTCATAGGAAAAGACCCAATATTATTTATAGGGCAGTAATAATTATAATAATCAAGAAATATATGCGCATGGTACAAATTTTGCGGCCATGGTGAAGACATTCGTCTTGGTACGGCAAAGCTGGGCGGGCTTACTATTCCGGTCTCGTAAAAATCTGTCTAAAGTGACGGCTAGCCTTTATCTTTTTATGATGAGTACAGTTTTTCTATTCCCTATTTATTCTATTTCTAGACCTTTTTTCGAATTACCATGAGAAGTATTACATTACCTACATTTTCAATACGTTAATTTCTCTACACCCTTATAGGGGGCAAGATACCCCCGACGACCTCTAACTCCACACCTGACTCCGGATGCGGAAACGTGTCAGATATTTCAACCAAACCGCTTTTAATACGGCCGCAATCGAAAACAATGGTCAAGCTGGCCACATTGTATCCGTACATATGTATTCTGGCTGTTTTATTTATTAAAGGGTTTTTAAAGCCCTATTTTATTGCGTTGCGGTGACATTCGTACAAGGGATTTGAATATTCAAATCCCTTGTACGAATGTCACCGCAATTTTAATATATATTAAAATAAAATTTATTCGGATTTCATAAATAAAGATAAGACTAAAGAATAACTTATTATACAGCCATTTGGTTTTCTATTGGCGCTTTGTTAGGTGTAAATCTTAGCTTAGCAAAAACTAACTATAATTGAGTAGAAAAAAGATTCAATTTAAAAAATCCACTAATGAAAAAATTAAAATGCAGATAAAGTTCCGCATAGGCCTAATGACTGCAGACATGAACCGAAAGCCAAAATTTCAGACAGATTAAGGTTTGGACGGATTAAAAACGATTTTAGCTAATGATAATTACATCAGGATATCCATTTAAAAAAAACCTTTGGGGCTCAAAATGGATCATTTTGTAGCGTACTCGTGCCTGTGTTCGGACTAAAAAGAGTTAATCCGTCCTAAGAATACGGAAAAAAAGAAATGTGGAACAATTTAATCGCGGCAGCTCACTCCCGTGCTGACTTTATCGAGCAAATTACCCATTATTAGGGTCTCTGTATTATGTACTTTATTTTGTTCCCAGATACTTATACTAATTTCCGCCCTGAGTTTTTACTTTCAGTGCACAACAAAAGATAATGCGTTTACATGGGGCGCATTTATTTTATGGTTGTGATAATTTGGAATGTTGTGTGTTATAGTAGGGGAGACCGGGGATGGTTGGCGATAGGGGCAGGATGAATAACCGCCAATAACTCGAGCTATTTTAAAGTGTTGCGTTGTCCTGATATACACGAAAAACCGTTAACTGTTTACGAATCTTCATCGCAAATGCGGCACCGCAGGCGCACCTAATCCGGGAGAAAAAACGATTTATCGGAAAATGATACCTATGAGTAATTATTTACCTCTTAATATTATTTATATTGAAGCCTTTATACTCGATGCTATGTACTTTCAAGCAATTTCAAGTAAGAGTTTGGTTTTTGATGATTATTTTAGTGTATTTTTTTTTATATTTCGAGACAGTTTTGAGGTACTCACATGTGGTTGAAATCTAAAAAAGTTGGTAGGGGCTGGTAGACAAACTTTGTATTGGGGCTAGTTGACTACCTACAAAATGTACTACGTAATAATCGAAATATTCTTCACATGGAATAAAGTGAGCTTTTCGTCAAATTTATCAAAAGTTTGTTATTTTAAAACCATGTGGATTTACAAAAGCATAACTAATCGAAACAGTAAACCCTCTGCTGCTGGTAGGATTTTTGTTTCCGCCCCACTAACGAATATCGTACAAAAAGTGTCAAATGATATGTAAATTATGTAAATGTTACTGACATTTTATCTTAATAAGGTACATTAATAATAGTAAATAAGTATTTGTTGTGTTTTCTTTTATTATATTGCCGTATTTTATACCACTTACTTCGTAGGTCAATTTACCCCAAGTGATTAGTCCACCAACCCCAGGCATGGGGTAGGTTGACTTGATTTTCTTGTTCCACAAAATAGCTTTTATACACTATGTTATTAACAATTGCGAGGTTTTTGGTATTTCCTTCGAAAGCTTATTAGTTTACCTATCGAACTTATAGGATTTTTTGACATTGTATACTAAAACAAAAAAGTTATAAGCGTCCAAGCCCAAATTTGGTCAACTATCCCCGGTCTCCCCTAGCCTGTCAAGGCCCGCGACGGACACCGGTGTCCATATATATAGGGGTTCCATACATCTATATATACCGGGTGGAAGGGAAACGCTCTCTATACCGGAACGGTAAGAGAGAAGAACCATAACAAAAAATCTAGTGACTTAAACCAATGCGAACGCTATAACCAAAATCTAACATTTCAGGCGTCATTATTCTTTATCTATACTAATATTACTGAAGAATTTGTTTGTTTGTTTGTTTGAACGCGCTAATCTCAGGAATTACTGGCTCGAATTAAAAAATTCTCTTTGTGTTGAATAGACTATTTATCGAGGAAGGCTTTAGGCTATATAACATCACGATGCAACTATTAGGAGCGAAGAAATAATGGAAAATGTGAAAAAATACGGGGAAAATTATTCATCCTTGAGGGCTTCCATTGCGTGCGCTGCGAAAACGGTTCAAGATACCAAAAATATATGTATGAAAGAATTATTCCTCTTGATCTAAAAAAATGTCCGCGACAGTATATGTCTATCTTTTAAGATTTACTCACTAGAACCGTTTTTATGGTAATCAAATTTGGTCGAAATTAATGCTTGTTAAGAGTTGTATCAACGTCTTAATATTAATCTTTATCCAAATAAATGTGTTGGATAGAGTGATTCAACGGGAAGGTTTTTATGTACTTTTAGCCCGGAGAAACTTATTAACGCGGGCGAAGCCGTGGGCAAAAGCTAGTCTATTATAATGACCGTTAACGTAATCCAATCTTGTCATTACAGATCATTGAATCATTCCCCTCGGCGTGCACATGCCTTTATAATTGCTGGTTGTTTTTGTCCGACATTCGATTCCAATTAACGTACAGAGGTTTATTACCGGACTGCTCGATTTGATAATTGGGAAGTTGTTTTTTAACGAGAATCAGGATCATTCTTATATTTCGCTGTTACAGAATTATTAGATTTTTTTTTCCGAGAATTGAAGGATAGCTGTGACCATTGTAAAAATGGAATGTGTGCGTACTTGAATTATTGTTTTTTTTATATTTGCTTGAATGTTTACGCTATCTAAATTTATTTATGCAAAAATTTCAAATAACAAACACGAAACGCTATTATTGCATTTTTAATGAATCAAAAACAGCTCTTTTTTAAGAACCATTCTTTTGTACGAACGGACTTTATAAAAAAATTGAATATCGTAAAAACATTCCATTATTCGATATTTGAATACAGTTAAAACGTTATTTCTTCAATAGTAATTGAATAACGTTATAATCCATTGAGTGTTCGCGGCCGATTCTGTCATCTCGTAGGGGATGAGACCCGGCGGAAAGAGATTTATTTTACACCACCCTGTCCACCCCCGCTGGACACTGGTGATAAGTGAACATGTCCTGTGTTCTGTTACTTTGTTGCGGTCTTTTTGTGTTTTGTTATTGCCTTGCAGACTTGCAGTTTTAGTACCGAGTTGTTGATCGAGTTGTTTGTTAAACTTTGTAGTTATCATGTACGTATGGAAACTGTGCTGCGCATTGAAAATTATTTAAATACAAGTACATATCCTACTTCCTACTAATCCTACTAATATAATAAAGGCGAAAGTTTGTAAGTATGTATGAATGTATGGATGTCTGGATGTATGGATGTTTGTTCCTCTTTCACGCAAAAACTACTGAAAGGATTTCGATGAAATTTGGCACATGGGTAGATCATGTCCTGGATTAACACATAGGCTACTTTTTATCCCGGGGAAATATTAACCGGGACTTTTATTCCGGAAAAACTTTTAAATGCGGGCGGAGCCGCGGGCAAAAGCTAGTATGGTATAAATATAAACGATCACATGAAGATCCTTGCCAAAAATATTTCAAAAGGTTATTAACATTGTCTGGATTCTGTCTTTTTCATTCCCAATAATCATTTGAACGTTGTTACGAAATAATTTAGTAATATATTACTGGGAAGTTTATCTACGTTTAAAAAAGCATAGTTTTTTCTTTTGAGGTAGCTCTATTATATTTTACGTTGTTTTATTGATCTCTGTGTACTCCATAGGAGTTCGAATACACAACTTAATGAAATATTCTCCTGATTTAAAAAAAACGGACAAGTGAGAGTTGGACTTTCGTAACAAGGGTTCCGTACAAACTTAGGTATAGGTAACGTATATAAATTCTTTAAAATAATGGAAATTTGCTTTTTTGTTATTAAATTATTGTTTTATTTTTAATATATTGTTTCAAACTTTTCTGAATTTTTTAGTTACATGTGCTAAAGACCTTTCTTCTGGGCAAATTTCATGATTCTATGTCAACAGTACCCTATAGGTTTTATTTCCCTTGTGTGATCGCAATATATGCAAAAATGTCCAACATAAAGGTCAATATTGTGATCGCGTTGACTTACAGTTTTGATTTTTCGCAGTTGAAAGACCGTAAATCCAATACCACTTTGCCCGAACCGGGAAATGAACCCGAGACCTTAGCATTACACCCGCTCTACATTTTCCTGGGATAAAAAGTTTAAAATCTTCCCCGCGTCTCGAACTATCTCCATGCCAAATTTCATCGAAATTCGTTGGATAGTTTTTGAGTTTATCACATACAAACTTTGCCACCCCTTTTTACCCTCTTAGGGGTTGAATTTCGTACAATCCCGTCTTAGTGAGGCACCTACGTCCTAAAAGGAATCCCCTTGCAAAATTTGAGACTCCTAGAACTTGTAGTTTCTAAGATTTCATGATGAGTGAGTAACCTTTCGCTTTTGTGATGGTGCATATCTCATAATGCCCTGTAATTATTTTTTAGAGTTTTACCTTACTCTGGTTTAAATGTTATCAAATATATTTCAGTAGTTTAGCCGTCAAACTATAACAGAATTACTTTCGCATTTGTAATAGACGTTCCATACCCATTGCTCTCACATTTGCATTTGTACGCACGAAAAAAATGGCGCAGATTTTTTTATTACTTCACGACACGTAGACAATTTTCTCGCGAGGCCGTAGGGAAGGGAAATTATACAGGGAATGCGATCATCCATCATATTCAGTTTGACAAGCACATGTGTTCTCTGAATTGAACAGTTTCTCCTGCCTGCCAGTTGGTTAACTGTCCTTGTGGGCCAAGTGATGAGTGACAGTACTTCGCGCGTCGATATATTCGTAATTGTTTTTTATACGGGCAGTGATCCCAACGCATCCTGATCGCAAGCGAGGAGAGTACCAGATAGTGACTGATGGGCGATGATTATCACTCGCTGGTCGAAACAATTATACCGATCTGCTTCCAAATACCAGCAGGAAATTTAAATTGAATAAGCTTGATAATATTGTATCAAAATTTAGCTTATATTTTATCGAATTAATAATTTATCTGACTAAGATAAACAGTTATTAGGGACTGTGCCGGTTAAGCTATTAGAGGGTATCACAGAAAGGTTTCCTGATCATTTATTAGCAACTTAGTTGTTGTGAAATGGTTATTCGATTATTAGAATATACAAAAACATCAAGACTTAGAAATAAAAATGCTGAAATCTTTTATAATATGCATTTTTTATGTCACTCCACGCTCACCTTACTTACGCCACGGAGTATCTTCTGATATGTTTGCACTAATCTTTCATGTTACACGACGGAACAACGATTTTAAAAATACTTTTGTATTTGTCTTTAAACGTGTATTGGGTTTGTTATCTCTATATTCACGACTGCTCTTCTCTACTATATAAATGAATTTTATGTTGGAAGAAATACGCTGGGCATCATGGTCTGATGAGTATACAGTGGCGGGCTAACGGGGCAACCGCCCAAGGCTTCGTACTTGCAAGGACAACAAAAAAAGTTTAACTGCCTTCGAGAATCGGGTAAAAAGGCCTCGTAAATATCTGTTGCGCAGAACCTCGTATTAGTTAATTCCGCTACCTACTGTATCACATCGGTGAAACGTTTATTACCGTTTAATCCTCACATATGGTAAAACAAAAACCGCTGTCTGCCTCGGTGGCGTAGTTATATTATGGTACGACTGTAATGCTGAAGTCTCGGGTTCGAATCCCGGGTCGGGCAACGTGATATTGAGTTTTTCTATTCAGTATCAGCTCGGAGTCTGGAATTTGTGCCCGATATGGCGATTGGCTCGCCCCCTATCACATCATGGGGCGGAATAATGGCGAAAAGTGGGTGTACTAGTTGCGCCTCTGCCTTCACCTTCGGGGATAATAGGCGTGAGTGTATATGTATGTATATAAAAACCGTTGTGTCTATCTGTCGTATAGATAGTTTGAGACCCAGGGAAGGACATAGAAGCTACTGTACCCCGGGACTATTGTCCCGGAAAAACTCTTTCACGCAGATGAAGCCACGATTAAAATCTAGCTAGCAATAAAATTCTGAACGTATTACACCAAACAATCAACCGTTATGGCCGTTTTAATATATTCCCTTAAATTAATCAACGCACGATATGAATAGCAGGAAGCATGTTGACTTAATCGTGTATCGGAACACGGTGCCAATAATGTTTTATGAAACATAACACGATGCGGTTATCAACTTTGACTCGGAATTCGTGACGTTAGGGTTGTCGCGACCGGGAAAAATATTTTGGAATTTACCTGAGTTTTTCTTTAAAATGATTTATCGCAATCGCAGTGTAGTCTCAGGAAAGCTATTATTAATAGTTGGGTATATCCAAAATAAGTCGCGTCAATGCCAATAAACATAACACAGTACGGTTACCTCAACGTTGACTCGGAATTTCCGCGACAGTAGGGTTGTCGCTTCCGAAAAATGTGTTTGAATTGTCTTATAATTTTTCCAAATAACAATCGTCGAAAGCATACAAACCTAACCTATACATATAACCTAACTCATAATGATAGACAGGAAGCGACACGAAAAGACTTAGCGATAGTAATAAAGTTCTACATGCATTTTACAAAAGCATTATCTTATAAATAGCACAAATATTGCTGAATAAACTATATCTGAGATAAACATAATTATGTTTTAGAATTATAACAATATCTTAATTCCTAAAGCTGATGAAAATTTAACCTAGGGACTATTAAACATACCGGTGTTAGGTCTCTCATATGTTAGAGTCCGTCTGGGTGGGTACCACCGCAATGTCTATTTCTACCACCAAGCAGCAGTGTGTATACACTGTTGTGTTTCGGTTTGAAGGACATTGTAGCCAGTTTAACTACTGAACATAATGAGACTTAACATATTATGTCTCAGGATGACGCGCGCAGTGGAATGCCACGCAGTTCTTTGTAAGTCAAGGTGCTGGATGGTGTTGCTACTGTATATCTTGTCATGATGTGCAATAAAAAAACATTTTATGGCTTATCACAATTGTTATATAAGATCAATATTTGCCAGGTTAACATTTATCAGCAAACACATCAGATATATTACTATATAAAAATATAACACAATTTTCCTAACTTGCCAACCCTACAATAATGCCACGCATATTAAAAGGGTGTCAAGCGTTATAATTTGACTAATGTAAGGAACGCGAAATAACGTCGCGGTATAGAACAGTGAAAATGCATTAATTTAAGCTGAAATGCGGCAATAAAGCCGCCAACGCCTACAATAAACGAACAGATGTTCATTCGAAATTTTCGCATTACCACCTGTGTGAATAAATTAATTTATATGTAATTATTTGTTGGAATTTGAGTCGTACACGATGTGAACTTAGATGTGTTTTATAACGTTTATAAATAGATTTGTTGTGTCTGTTTTTAATATCAAAATAAAGGTAGGTATTCTCAGGCTCAAATAGCTTATTATTAATAGCTTATTAATATTAACGCGTTATTAAAATTTTAAAAATATTAATAAAAATTACCAGTTGAGAAAGAAACTTCTTTATGCGCAAAAAATACTTTAAAACAGTTTAGTGGAATTCGAGGAATCTTGTTTAAAATAATAATTTAACCACACGAGCGCTAAAATAGCATTGCTAAACCATGCGCCGGTTAAACAAAATCTGAAAATAAAAACGTCAACTTTTATCGTCAACCAAGCTCAAGAAAAAGAAATAGTTTCCCCCACAAACTGCTCAGAACTCGCTTTTTATCAGGTGTTTCCACTACATTATCATCGAGAATTGCATAAAAATAACAGAAACATTCCGCATCATTACCTATACAGCTGTTTATATCAAAATTCCTCGGTGTTTGGTCGTAGTAATTTTTTCCTTTATCCAAGCACTTAAGGGCTCTCCACACATTCGCGTCACGTACTAACGATTTTCAAGTGGCGCATAGTACCGCGAATTCTTATTTCGCACAGATTTCTTAACAACGTATGTTTTTTTCGGTATTGGACGACACAGCTTGGTATTTTTATTCGAGTGGCAAAATAACTCGAATTTATTTGTAGGTGTAAAATAACATCCATCAAAATTAAAATACATTTTGTGATATGTTTCAATTGGAAATGTATACCTTCAGGCGAGGTTTCACTACATAGTTTAAAACAAAGTCGCTTCCCGCTGTCTGTCCCTGTGTATGCTTAGATTTTTAAAACTACGCAACGGATTTTGATGCGTTTTTTGAATAAATAGAGTGATTCATGGGGAAGGTTTACGTATATAATTTATCCTGGGAAAAACGGGACTTTTATCCGGAAAAACTCATTGACGCCGGCGAAGCCACGAGTAGAAATCTAGTATATTATATTTGGGTGTTCAAGATACAGGCTTGCCTAGCGTGAAGACCGTAGGATATTACCACTGTAAATGTTGTCTTTCGTAAATACATTTTCATTTCCTACTATTTGAATGAGAAATTTTGGGCTTTTTAAAGCACTGCCCAAACGCTCTGCGCTTGTTGCGACAAATAATACCAGCCCTGTGTTATATAATGCCCACTGCTGAGCACGGGCCTCCCCTACTACTAAACAGGGTTAGGCCTTAGTCCATCACGCTGGCCTAGTGCGGGATGGCAGACTTCACATACCTTCGAAATGCTTACGGAGAATAATCAGGTATATAGGTTTCCCCACGATGTTTTCGTTCACGAAAGCGAACGATAATGGATAAACAAGGCAAAAATTTCACAGGGTTTCAACAGCAGCCAAAATTTTGCTGGTCTGTCGCCATGGTTATTCCGTCTCATGATATGATAGGGACGAGCTTAATGCCATGTCGTTAGTGTCGATTAAGGTCGGTGTTTTTTCCGTGTTGTATGCTAATAGGAATAACTAACCATTAATCAAAATTGTATCTTTACACTACTAGCAATATTTTAATATTGCAAAATATAAATAATATTTAACAATCATTCCGTATTTTATTTAATCATAAGACTACGATTGCGGAATAAATGGAAACTAAACAGAATTAAATGGAATAGATAATCACCAAAGTTGGAGATTCTATTTTACATTGAGTCGTTTGCTTCTTGTTTGTGATTATTATTAATATTTATCACAAACTGATATCATCTCTAAATATTGTAAAATAAAGTTGTTATTACATAATCGCATAGTATTTGTAAACTACGTTAGTATTGCAAATAAGTGAGATGAAAATAGCAAGCCTGTGGCCTCGTGATAAAGAACACAACCATCGGTCATCACCAAGGAGAATTAAAACACTGTTTGGCACAGCGTTACCGTCATCATTCTGAGACATTGGTATGATGTTAACTCTCATCATACTAATTATTCCGACTACAATTTCTTACACTTCCTTTGACTTACAATGTCCTTAAAATAAAATAAAAAAAATCTGAACGCAGCAAAGCACACTGCTGTTTGATGACAGGAATAGATATTTTTATGGTTCTTACTGAGACAGATCATAGCAGGAATGACCACCAGCAAACCACCATCATAAGATACCATATCCTTGATTTTGATACACACACTCACGCCTTTTATTCCCGAAGGAGTGGGCAGAGGCGCAACTAGTGCACCCATTTTTCGTCGTGCGTATTCTGTGCCATGATCTGATAGGGGGCGAGGGGCCTATCGTCATTTCAGGCACAAATTCCAGACTCCGGGCTGATGCTGAATAGAAAAATCGAATATCACTTTGCCCAATCGGGGATCCGATCGGATCGAACCCGAGACCTCAGCATTGCAGTCGTACCTAATACAACTACGGCACCGAGGCAGTCTGATTTTGATTCCTTTTTAACAATTTTAATTTACATGTCATTTCATATCGATTATTGATATTACAAGCACATTATTAAAGCATGTTCCACAATTCAACACCAGAAAAAAGCATAAGAGATTATACCGTTTCCCACTTTGGTAACGTCATGAATAAGTCGCGCCACCTCCGAGCCCGGGACGTGCCGGGAATACACAACGGGACTATATTAAACAAGTAAATAATTTCACCGACAGTAAGGGATTTACGGGAAAAAGCCGGGATGTTGTTAGTACCAACCTTGGGATTCAATTGGATATAAAAGTACCTGCAACGTCCGTTTTATTGGATGGTTTATAATTAAAGAGAGAACGTTTGTTGTTTTATTACTTCTGTGTCTAATCGAAGTTATAACTACTCAATAAAAAACTTAAATTTGAATTTTATTTTTGTGTACCGGTAAACCCTACAAGGAGGACAGACGACATTGTAAAGGAAGGAAATCCGCTGGATGAAGGCCCTTTCTTACCGGTTGGTCTGGAAATCTTTGGGGGAGGCCTATGATCAGCAGTGGTCTTCTTGGCTGAAGAACAAGCAGAAATCTCGAACGACATTATGACACTTTCGACCAGTTTCACAAGTATCAAAATTATTTTATTCGACAGTTATCGCATTAAACCGCTTATGTACTTATTTCATTATCGTTTATTTGGGAGCATAGATTAGAGTGACTGTCGTATTTGTTCGGCTTATACATGTATGTTTATCTATTGTCGTTCGCTTCAACGGCGAAGGAAAACATCGTGAAGAAACCTGCATACTTGAGAATTCTTCATTAGAATCTCGAGAGCATGTGAAGTCTGCCAACCCGCATTAGGCCAGCGTGGTGGACCAAGGCCCTCTCAGTACTAGAGGAGGCCAGTGCTCAGCAGTGGGCAGTATATAATACAAGGCTGATTGCATTGTATTGCGTACATTTATGTGACGACTAGTTACTCAGAAATCATGGAGCAGACCCTAAATCTATGTAAAATTAACTATTGACATAAACAACTCACTCCTACATATAATTAATACATGATTTGAGGCAAATATCTGTATTAGTACGAGCATAATGAAAGCTAGTAATGTCTGACATAAGTGAAAGACTCGTCCGCGGATATTATTCATCTGCGCTGCAAATATGATACCGTTGACTGTTTAATGCAGTAATAACATTGATGTATTAAAGTAATCAACAAATTTTATGCAGATTTATGTGGCGATGTAAGATTGTTTCGTTGTTTTTGTTTCATCCTGTGTTAATTTTGAAAAGTATATTGTAAAGGAAAATAATATAAACTTTAATTTTGTAGGTGTAGTTATTTTTTTTGTTATGCTTATACAGGATCATTTTGGCAATGCGTTACTAAACGATAAGTATGTTACATACTTATCGCCTTGAAAATAGCACTTCCCATTAATTAAAAAAGTGAACGTTTCGGAAGAAATAAATATCAATAAAAAGTAACCTTAAGTTTACACTGGCTACTGCCACTACTACTCTAAGAGGATTCGTTGCGCGGCAACATTACAATTTCTGTCAGAAAAACACTCGCGTACACACCATATTCGCACCAAGCTACAAAATGATAAAAAATCAGGAGATTAAAATTGAGATTTTTGGCGAAAATATTCGTTATTCATGAATGATTTTTGACATAATGTTAGTGGAGGCCAGCGAGGCAAAGGCGAGTATGGTGTTTCATTTATTAAAGCCATAGCAAAATAACCCTATGAATAAAGACATAAAATACGTATCAGAATACATTTTTATTATTGGTTTGTTATTGCAATAATCATAATGCTGCCTACGCAAGCTATCCATGCCATCTCCCAATCATGTATCTTAATACATCAATATATTTGGACTTGCCCAATATACAGATCGTTCTCAAAATACCTATAACGTTAAAAATTGAGTGTAAACGGCGTCGAAAAAAGTTTGAGACTCCTGCGAAACATCTAAACAATATTTTAATCAATTAAATAGTTCGAATCATAAAGAACGCTTTGGGAACAAGCTACGAATAGAAACGACCTAAAGGAAATGTATTTTTATTTCAACCATTTATAGAACATTATCATAGTGGAGTTCTAGACGGTAGGTCAACTATGATGTAGCATTTTATCTTATAAGTATATGTAACTCTTAAACTCAATGAAAATTTACCGATATTTTGAAAATTTAGGTCAATATTTAGGTCATAAATATTGCTACGTCCGATACATGATCTACCTCTAGCCACGCCTGTTCTTGTATTACAAAAGTAAATCGTCGAGCTGAAAGAGAAGTGTAGACTTAACAATTGTGCTACAAATATCTATTCCAAAACATACATACTAGGTAAAAACCATATCATAAACAGTCAATGACTTATA
This sequence comes from Lapara coniferarum, assembly GCA_949316025.1. Lineage (NCBI taxonomy): Eukaryota > Metazoa > Arthropoda > Insecta > Lepidoptera > Sphingidae > Lapara > Lapara coniferarum. The sequence continues at coordinate 14,481,373 of OX438934.1, read as the reverse complement.
GGAATTATGAAAAAAAAAATGGGCAAATGACTTATGACTAAACTTCACTAGGCGACACACAGTACAGACCCTACATTACCGTACAATATTAGGTATATCTCGTATTCCTATTACCATTCTTGCCAATCCAATCTTCGATCGTGAACTTGTAAGGAAATTGGACCGCAAAAAATCATGTAAACTAAATGATATGTAACATATTCCTACACGCTCCCTTTGTAGGATTTACATGGTTTTCGTTTCTGATTGGTTATTTAGAATGTTCAGCCTGAAAAGCCTGCATCAAATGTATATGTGTAAATTAATATTATGTATTAACTTGAGCGCTTGTTGTTCAATTTATCGGCAGTGGCGAAGGGTGACAATTTCCGAAAGGGAACCCGACACAAAATATGGTTAATAATATGAATAAATATGGTCTACAAATCGTTCTAACTATAATTAAATTTTAGCCTATTACGCTATAAAAATCATAAAACTCTAGACGCATTACGAAGGTGGTTTTGTAAAAGTACTCAAATCATAACAGCTACTAGAATAGGTGATTAACACCTAAACAAGAAATAAAGGAAGTCCATTCATAGTTCTTACCCTATTATAGGTTATGTATCTACCATACTCCGCGTTAGCATATTTTTCGTAAAACGGTAGAAAAATCTATTATCTAAAATAGGTAGATACATACTTATATGATATCTCTTATAGTAAATAGGAACTAGGTACTATTTTGCTTTTAACTAAATTATTGCATCCAAAAAAATTACAGCTATTTTATCACATTTGAAACTGAACTTTAAAAACACAGTTTACACAAGAAATGAGCCGTCAACCAGTATTTATTATTTATTTATTTATAAATTACAGTTAATTTAAGTTCTTATATACTAGTACAATGCCCCACAAAACTACTTACGCAGTTTGTCTGCAGGAACATAACGAGCCTCTAACTTAACATAAAAATATTATCATGCTTTAGAATTAACAATAGGTACCTACTAAACATTATCCAAGGTATCAAACATATATTTTTTTAATAATTTTAAAAAATTGTTTTCTTTTGGTTCAGACCTAATATGCATCGGTAACGTATTTAAAAGATATGGGATACGCTTCTTCAGGGTTCTGTCACCGTAGTAATTATTAACCTTTGGTACATCAAATTTACCTGTGCATATTGATCTAGTACCATATTTATGCGATATCAAAGTTTTATGCTCCTGGCTGCCGGGGTTGTTTCTAAGCACTAAATATTTATATTTCAAAGAAATTGGAAGGATTTTTGTCACTTTAAATAATTTCCTGTAATTATTCTTACAATTGTTAATAGTTTTTTTATTAACAAGTAGCTTTAAAAACTTAATTTGCAGATCTTCCAATTTTTGTAAGTTAGTTTTAAATGTTAAACCATAGCAGTCAAGGGCATAACTCAAAATAGATTCAACTAGGCATACATATATGTATTTAAGGGTACTAGTGGGCACTTTAAAACTTAGATGATAGAATTTTTGTAACAATATTCTAAGTTTATTACATAAGTAATCGATATGAGAGGACCAAGAAAAGTTTTCATCAATTTTTACTCCTAGGTAGGTAACGGTTGTAGCTCTTTAAATACGTTTACAATCACAACTTAAGTGGTTGTTATGTATACAATTAAAACTGTGGGTTACAATAGGGCTAACAATATCTGGCAGTCGTACGTAAGGTGAATGGATTAATAGGTAATTAGTTTTCTCCGCATTTAGGAGAATTCCATTATCATGCGACCATCTTACTACGGCATCCACATCACGCTGGACTAGGCTGTAAATTTCGTCAAGGTTGCTACCAGCACAAAGTGCACACAAGTCATCAGCGAACATATATGCAGTGCAATGACGCAAAACATTACACAGACTGTTAGCGTGTAACAAATAGCATATGGGGCCGCAGGTCGAACCCTGCGGTACACCATATCTTACTTCCCTCGAATCGCTGAAAGACTGCCCAACCCTTACACGGAAAGACCGCTCATTGAGATAATCAGTAAACCATTTCTTCATTGGCCCTCCTACTCCACACTTATCCATCGAATTTAATAGGGTATTTTTATCCAACGTATCAAACGCCTTTTTAAAGTCAAAAAATACGGCTACAACTATCTTTTTCTCTCCCAAATAACTATTAATTTCATTTGTAAACTTAGATAACAGAGTATTCGTGCTCTTTTCTTTTTGAAAACCATGTTGACATTCATTTAATAATTTATTTTTCTGCAAGTATGTCCCCAACTGATTCACTATACATTTTTCTACGATTTTATCTACACTAGACAATATAGCAATCGGCCTATAGTTATTAACATTTTTACCATCACCTTTTTTATAAATAGGTCGAACAATCGCCTCTTTTAGTTTATTCGGGAACAACGAATAACGAATACTTAAATTAATCAGATTACAGATCACAGGACTGACTTTGTCTACGATAAATTTGAGGTCAGACATACGTATTAAGTCATTGCCTGGTGATTTATTTGAATTCATTTTCATAATAACTCGTTTCACATCCAAGCTAGTTACCTGTTGCCACCTCATACACACTGATGCATCTTTAACGTATGATACCCTATCTAACCACTTATCACTACATACATGCATAATATTATTAACTTCCTCAGAGAAACTAATTGCAAATCTATTACAAATATTGACTTCACTACTGGACGAACCCATTTTATTTAAAATTAGGCTATCTAATGATTTTTTATTGTTCGCCATCATTGTATTGATTTTATCCCATATCTTTTTTATATTATTATTACAATTTAGGATGCTTTGTTTATCAAAAGCATTTCTGCTTTTTGTTATGATTTTATTACATTTATTTCTATACTTTGTGTATTCCAGACGTTTTACCATATTTTTAGGCTCATTACTCCAAATTGTAAACAATCTATCTCTTTCTAGCAACATTTTTTTATGTCTTTCGGTAACCCAGCTATTATTATTTCTGTTACTGTTTGCATTACTATTGGAATGCGAAATATTCTCATAACAATCATCATAAATGTCAGTAAATATTTTCCTAAAAGCTGTATACAGTTTCACAGGACATGACATAGTTAAAAGTTCATTAAAGTTAGTGGCTAATAATTTCTGACGGACCATACGATTATTAAGAACGCGTCGTGAGACGGTAGATGTAAGTGGACCTGCGGCATGCATGCACGGCTCTGAATTTACCCGCTCACCGTCCATAATATTATCCTCGGTCGATGCGCCTTCCCACTGCACTACAACCGCCACTGGGTAATGATCTGATATTTTAAGTTGAATAATAGGTGGTTCGATAATTGCCAAAGGTGAACGTATATAAATATGATCTAAACATGAATTCACTGTGTTATCCATAATTATTTCATTCCGAGTGACTTTGTTGATACATTTTGTAAAGCCGTATTCAGCCATAAGATTTTCATATAGTAGTTAGTTTCTGTACCTTATAATAATCGATGTATAATACGAAGCAACACTTTACAATTTCTTATAACATTAAAAAGTTTTTCTACGTTATAAGTAAATAACGCAATTTTGAAACTATCTCATTAATCTAGTCTGTAATTACAATTTAATAGTTACACGTACCTCCACACTACACACAAACGTTGATAACACTTTATAACACACAAATTCATTATTATATTCCACATTTACATATTGCAGTGCGACTGCAGTGCTGAGGTCTCGGGTTCGTTTCCCGGGTCAGGCAAAGTGATATTGGGTTTTTACGCTCAGTATCAGACCGGAGTCTGGAAATGTGCCCGGTAAATGACAATAGCCCCGCCCCCTACTACATCGGACCTAACATAACTGGCGAAATGTGGATGTCTTACATGTCTGCCTACCCCTGAAAAAGGAAAAAGGCGTGATAATATGTATGTATGTTCGATCAAAGCCAGCAATAATCAGCTACAAATCATCGCATAATTCCGTCAAGTCGGAAATAATAATCGGTCTCGATCGTCATCTCCACAGACCGCTTTACTTCGGCTAGACCATCGCTGTTCATCATTTATTACTATTAATTATGATTTATATAAAGCACTACTTGTGTTAAAGTTTTATATGAAAATTATCACGAGTCTCAGCTTGGCTCTCCAGCTACGTTAGTTAGGTCATTCAGCTACAAATCCCTCTCTACAATCTACATTAGCTACGCCACTCGCTACGAAGCGTAGCATATTAAAAGCTCTACGACTACGGCTTCACCGTCTACGTGCATATTTCGACACTACGTTCGATGTTATATTTTGAACATATATTTTTTTTATATATCAATTTCATAATATTTTTTATCTAATAATATTCTCTATATTTTTAAAATATTCTGTTGATTGGAAATACTCATATGACTCAATCAAAACAAGAATATAAATATTTTTTGTATTGAGTAAATCAAATTTAATTTTTATATTAAAAACTGAACTATCTTATAGATCTCTACCACATTCTTTGATAATAAATGAAACTATGCAGTTTAATTAAATAACGCTCTTTTACGATGATTACGTGTTATTTTCTAATTAGTCGCACCGTTCTGGAAATTTCGCGAACATTATCGAAAACTTAAACTCACGCCATACAGAATTAATTAACGTAACAGTTACTACAGAAATACGTTCAGATTTTTATCGATTTTCAATCTATTTAATGGTTATATGTCAGTTCCGAGAATAATTAATTATGTAACTTAAACTTTGTTACAATCCTATTAATATTATAAAGCCGAAAGTTTGTAAAGAATGTATGAATGTTTGTTCCTCTTTCATGCAAGAACTACTGAACGGATTTCGATGAAATTTGTCACACGGATAGATCATGTCCTGGATTAACACTTAGGCTACTTTTTATCGCGGAGAAATATAAACCGGGACTTTTACCCCGGAAAAACTTTTAACGCGGGCGGAACCGCGGGCAAAAGCTAGTTATGTATAAAATGAATGTTGCGAATTTGCTTTTTACAATGTTTTGATTTTTGTGTTATATAAATTTTCATGTCTTGATTGTGTATTATTCATTGTAGCGCAATCATCAGTTTTAATAAAGCAACATTACTCAAAAACAATACCTACGATCACTAAATTGCAATAAAGGTATCAATTTAACCAATAACCTATTTTGCAGACGCAATAAAATCAGTAGTAAAAATAACGGCTAACGCAAAGTGACCCTCTGTTTACATTTACGGCTTTTGTTGGTGCCAAACGGCTGCTCCTAAATGGATCATGGTTTACCGGTGTTGCCAATTTATAACATACCAAATCACTGGACAAATATTTTTACCAATTTGGTGTGATGTTTCTTAGAATTTTTTGGTATAAATATTTTAGTAGTAATGTGTGATACTTGTAGTTTCATATTTGTAAGTAACTCTTTAAAGAATATAAATATGTCTAAATTTTTCTTTATTTGTGGTATAAAGAGAACTATTGAAGCAGTTCTAAAAAACAATCACTCGTCTCTGCTATCCCTGAGTATCACATACTGTAATTAATTTCTAATTAATAAAAAAACACATGAACCGAGTGCAAATCTGTTTTCTAAAAGCTTGCAACACTGCGAAACGTGGCCCGCTGAAAAATAAATTGCAACATAGATGAATGAGAGCGTCGGGAATTGCATGATAAATATTTTAGAGGAGAGCACTGTGGCCACGCGTGGCCTTGTGTTTTACATGTTTTTCGTTACTTTTGCTGAAATATTTATACATTTACCTCGAGGTTGACCACCTTAAGTTAGGCTATTAGAATCCAAAACCTCACAGCTGTGGTCATACCTATACCAAGGCCAACCTTTTTTATTTAATTCAAATAAAGAGCAAAACAAAATTCAAAAGCTTATGTGGAATTCTTCATACGGAACAGGTAAACCGACCTGCACAGACCGGTTTCGGTGACTCCGGGCTTCCAACGGCACAAATTGGCTTACAGGGCGACTTTAATTACCACCCGGATGACCGTAAACGTGGGCTAACTCACAAACGGTTTGGACACAAGATTATTTAAAAATGGAACGTTTTTTTTAATTAAGGAAAACAATAGATGTTTGGGTTGTGGAGAATTTAATAAGCGATGACCTAGATTAGGAGAGAAATGATATTATGTTAATATATTTTTTATTACTCTATTCGGAAGGTTTGCTATTATTCTATCCTGTATTTAAAATTGTAAAATGTACCGATTTTTTTAAAATGGAATGTCCGTTGGGAATTAATTTTCCGTGCCCGTAATTTAAATAATGAGCTAATAGTCTGTGATATTAAGTTGATTGTCGACTTATTATCTTCTATAAAAGTACAACTAAAACTAAACACAATACCATAATCACCTAACAAAAGTAAGTACATAACACCATTTACTCTCACAATGTTTAAAGGTCTAGTTTAGCGCTCACTGCTAAGTCCCGCAACAGCGAGACTAGCGCCCCGCTGCGGCTCCTGCTGTTACTAACAAAGAAACGCGCACCGCATGTGGTAGGAACACGAAAATTAAATTAATATGAAATGTATCGAACTGAAAGGCGTGAAAGATGGCCGTCATGGGGTTTTCGCCACTGACCACACACTGAGTCGGTTGATTGGAAAGCTTGGTTCCTCTTAACTTGGATTAAGGAACAGTTCAAGGGTCATTGTATGGCCTTACAAGACAAAATTCACTTTCATAACCATTTCATTAATTTTTCTTGTGGATTTTTTACATGTTTAAAAAAGATGTCGCTATTTGGCTATACTGTTTATAGTATGTGCATTTTTTAAGCTATCTGATGCCATAAAAATCAAGTTTACGATATTTTTGGAGATAAGACTTTTGACCTTAGTACGGCAGTATAGCAGTGGACTAAAATATAGACTGATGATTTAATAATAATAATAATAATAATACTAGCCCTGTATTATTATACTGCCCACTGCTGAGCACGGGCCTCCTCTACTGAGGGGGTTTAGGCCTTAGTCTACCACGCTGGCCTAGTGCGGGTTGGTAGACTTCACATACCTTCGAAATTCTTATAAGGAACTTCTCAGATATGCAGGTTTCCACACGATGTTTTCCTTCACCGTTAAAGCGAACGATAATTGATAAACAATACACACGTAACTTTCGAAAAGTCAGAGGTGTGTGCCTTGGGTTTGAACTTCCGGACATTGTCTCGGCAGACCGTTCCATTCCCTACTAGGCTATCGTCCACTATGATGACTGATGATATAATCACTGATGATTTAGAAAAAATAAATAATAAAAGAGAATATTAGTGTTGTATCCAACTTACCAAACACTTAAAGGTTAAGTAAAGGAACTATAGCTCCAATTTTATTACATATATAGGAATATACATATTGTTAATGAAGCATACTATATAAGATGTTAACCCTATACACCACTATGGCCTAGCAAATACTAACCGTCAACTAACAACTATAAACAATATTAAATTGCAAAATAAAACCGATCAAAATAAATACGCTCATAAGACGCTTAAAATACAGTCGATTATGCACAGTTTTATGCAAACCGGTGTAATCTAGCGGACGCCGAGCGCCGGTAATCCGCCCAAATTTAATTATAATTACCGGCACGCTACTTTCATCGCCTTATCTTCGAGAGCCACTACAAATTGACCCTCTAAACTTTGCAGTGTGTTTAAAATGATTCTATTATACCTTAGTTTTACAATTTGAAAAATTGCGATCGCTATGATAATTCAAAACGCCATAATGTTTTTTTATCGGTAGGTATAATTTTAAATGAATGTTAAGAAAAGTGTACTCTAAGTTTTAAGTACAGAGTCTCTCTTACTTTGTCAGCAGTATCTAGCTAGGCATATTTATGGAAATAATTTGAATAGATTGGAGATAGCCAAAAACATTTCGCAACGCTTGAAAATTACAATTTCAAACATGTACTCCATTTTTCAAATTAGAGCAAAATAAAACACACTATCGACACGCTAATATGAACCTTAGTGTGCATTGAAACACGTTTGTAATTTACGCAAAGAGAAACAGAGTTTAATTTCACTTCTCACTAATAAATGCAAAAGTTGGTAATAATGTTTTAATGTTTGTTAAAAATGAACACAGAAACCGCTGAATGCATTTGGATGGAATTAGGCAAGTCGATAGACTACATTCTAGATTAATGTTTAAGCGCCTTTTCATACTAGAATATACATAACAGGACTTCTATTTTGAGCAAGCCCACCTTGCTCAAAATAGAAGTCCTATTACCTAGTTCGAAATATGAGCGTTCATAAACCGTAACAATCATCATCATTAGTCACATGACATCCACTGCTAGACGCAGGCATCGCTAACGATTTGCAGACGGACCATTCAAAAGCGGCCTGCATCTGTAACAATACCACCCGTAAATATTAATTTTGTAGCACTTGGCACCACATTACACGAAGGGCGTATAGGTACAACTTTCAATTCAGGGGAGGCAAAATCTCAAATTTTGATCCAAAGGAGCGATTATGTAGGAAATCCCAGTAATTTAATACAAGTTCATACTTTTGCATATGAATCTAGGGGGTAGCGGCCCTCTCTACCGCAACCGGACTACGCCCATGCACTCCACCCACCACCCCAAGACAAAACATATATACTTTGTAACAATAAATAAATAAAATAAAAAAAATAAAAAAGCCTTTTATTTCTTGCTAATAAATTACAGAATTGAAAACATTAAATACAATTTCAATAAAATATAATCGACACAGGAATTTTCATTAAGTATCATTATTATTATTATTATTGTTAAAATCATATTGTATTATGTGATTATCATTAATATAAAATTATTGTTGTTTTTGAAGTAAGTACATTTAATTTGGTTTTTATCTAAATTATTGTTATTTATAATTACCATATACATATAAATATCCTCTTTTTTTGTTTATTTTTGTTATTGTTTATATATATATATATATATATATATATATATATATATATATATATATATATATATATATATATATATATATATATATATTTTACATTATATTATTATTATTATTTTAAATTTAAATTTAAGTATTACTGCAATTCTTTATATTAAATTTAGTGTAGATAATATTGCAAGAACCCTTCTCAGTCGAAGGTAAAGGCCTCCTCCAGAGATAGCCAACGTTCTCTATCGTTTGCTATTTTAATCCAAGAAGGTCCAGCTATTCTTACTAACAATAACATTGTTGTAACAATAACATTCAGAAATGTTAGCTATAAACCACTGCACTCATCACCATGACACATTAATTGATAAATCTCATAATACCAAGTAATCACTGGCTCCAAATGCACCAAAAAATAACATTAAGGCTTAGCTTTTATTCGCGAGTGCACCAGCGTAAAATAGTTTTTCCGGGATAAAAAGATGCCCATGCCTTTTCCAGGATCTCAAACTATTTCCATACCAAAGTTGATCGTAATCAGTTACGTAATTCCAGAGATTACTTCGTAAAAACAAGCCCATAAACTTTACCTTTTTATAATATTAGTGTAGATTTACGCTTTAGACTGCTTCGTTGGCGTAGTTGTATTACGGTATGACTGCAATACTCAGGTCTTGGGTTCGATTCCCAGGTCGGCTGTCGATATGGCGATAGGCTCGCCCCCTATCACATCATGGGACGGAATATGTACGGCGAAAAGTGGGTGCGCTAGTTGCGCCTCCGCCTACTCCTTCGGGGATAAAAGGCGTGAGTGAGTGTGTGTGTGTGTGTTTCCATTTTTATTTAATTTCACTAAATACAAAATATGAACCTACTCTTGGATAACACAAGTAATGATTTACAATTTTTTCAAACTTATATCTTCGGGAATAGTGAAACTACCCGGAGGAACTCAAGCCGGGATGCTTTTCCGGTTCGCTCCTCCGACCGGTACTTTGCATCTGCCCCGCCCGTATCCGCTTTTAAAACGTTAAGATGTTTCTAGAACAATCTTATTCCTAAAGTTTGTTCCATCCTACTAATATTATAAAGGCGAAAGTTTGTAAGAATGTATGGATGTTTGGATGTTTGGATGTTTGGATGTATGGATGTAAGGATGTTTGTTCCTCTTTCACGCAAAAACTACTTAACGGATTTTGATGAAATTTGGCACACGGGTAGATCATGTCCTGGATTAACACATAGGCTACTTTTTATCCCGGGAAAATATAAACCGGGACTTTTATCCCGGAAAAACTTTTTAATGCTGGCGGAGCCGCGGGCAAAAGCTAGTTCTAAATATCTTTATTTGTATGCCATTAAAGCTCGCTCGAGTGAATATTTGCCAGTTCTTTTTCTTTCGGAGTGAGATGAGCAAGACGAAATATTTGTATTAAAGTGGGGGATGAGAAAATGGACAACTATCTTATATCGTAGTATTACCGTGCTGTCAATGTCAGGCTGACACTTATACGCATATTCACGCCCTTTATCTCCGAAGGGGTAGGCAGAGGCGCAATTAGTGCTCACATTCCGCCGTGCGCGTTCCGTGACATGATGTGACAGGGGGGAGTCTATCGCCATATCAGGCACAAATTCCAGACTCCGGGCTGATAGTGATTAGAATAACCCAATATCACTTTGCCCGACCCGGGGGTCGGACCCGAGACCTTAGCATTGCAGTCGTATCGTAATACAACTGCGCCACCGACGCAATTTTACATACATATTACATATACACTCACGCCTGCTATCCCCGAAGGGGTAGGCAGAGGCGCAACTAGTGCACCCACTTTTCGCCATTATTCTGTCCCATGACGTGACAGGGGGCGAGCCTATCGACATATCGGGCACAAATTCCAGACTCCGAGCTGATACTGAATAGAAAAACTCAATATCACTTTGCCCGACCCGGGGATCGAACCCGAAACCTCAGCTTTGCAGTCGTACTGTAATACAACTACGCCACCGACGCAGTTTTATTATGTTTATTTATTTTGGACATAAAGAAAATAATAAAAACTAACACAAAAATTTAACGATCTAAATAAGTCTTATAAATACGAATGTTTGTGAAAATGTTTGGATGTTTGTTAGAAGTAGGTAAACGCAGAAACAGCTGGACGGATTTGGATGAAATTTGGCACATGGCTAAACCATATCCTGGATTAACACATGGCTACTTTTTATTCCAATAATTTAATTCCATTGGAAATAAGGGATGTTTTTCTCTGAAAATTAAATAGTTAGCACTGGCGTTTTAGGGATTTTCGCAGCGAGATAAGCTTTTCACGTGGGTGAAATGGCGAGCTACATGTAATACAGAATAAAAATAACAAAAACAAACATCTTTGAACACACACTGAAGAAAGACTTATATTAAAATAATCATTATTTCTAGAAAAATGTCGGCCCGCGTTGGTAAACTGACAAGCCGATTAATATTTTAAAATGCAATATTGATAATAGTTGTTCAATATGGTGCAATGAGTTGTTAAATTATTTTTGTGTGCCGTCGCGGCGAACATGTGTGCTTGTCAAGCCGAGTATGATGGATGTACGGACGAATAACGTAGCAGGGGTGGATTCAGGAAACTGTCGCGTATTTTTAAATAAAGAACTGTATTCGGAGAGAAAACCAAATGTTTCTGCAACATAGTGAAAAGTTGTGACTCGCTAGTCCCACGTTGAGTAACATGAGTGCAAATAGAAATAAAAACAAATATACTTAGACTTTTCTTCTTTAACTTACGAACTTGTTAATTACATCGAATATTCTTTTTGTACTTACCTGTTTCTCACTTCAAAGTGAATTTCAACGCAATATACATGTTCACACATTTTGTAAAATCACTTTGCTTTAGCTTTTACCACCGGCCACTTAGTAAACTCCCACTAGACCATCTAGTCCCAGCAAAACGTCTTAGAAACACTCACACATAATTAATAATAATATTAATCTTTATGACACATAAACTTATTTTTTTTTATTTTTTTTTCCTATCTGGCCATAAACTTATAATATTACTAATACTGGTGATAGGTTTCTCATAAAAGGGATATCTCCGTCTGGGTGGGTAGCACTGCAGTGTGCATGTACTGTTGTGTACCTACTACCGGACATAATTGGACTTAACATCTTATGTCTCAGGATGACGAGCGCAGTGGAATGTCACACAGTACTTTGTAACTCAAGGTGCTGGATGGTGTTGCTACTGTAATGTTTATGAGTGGTCGTATCGCTTACCATCACGCGAACGTCATGCTCGTCTCGTCATTCAAAGGAATAAAAAAAAACAGTGCCTTAGTTTATTAATCCAAGATCTTTTAACATCATTGTACAGTTTAAAAAATACTAATATAACAAATAAAATGGCAATTTAACTTAACACGGCCCTGTCTCGAACCTCGGGAGCGATCGGCTGAGCGGGATAACGCTTATGTTCTTCGTAGTTTTGGAATAAGATTGTTTATATTCAAATCTATTGCTTCTTAAACAAATAACTTTAGTTTCTATTGCGAAAGAAACATAAATCATGAAGTTATTTCAATATTTATGTCGGGCTGGTAGAGCCGTAAAACACAATACAATTTTGTTAATATTATTTACTAGATGGCTTCTCGTATGCCAGAGTTTGATTGGATATACACCACTGCATTGCCTATTTCTGCTGCCAATAAACAATTAACTGGGATATTGTTGTGTCCTATTTTGAATGACAATATAGCCACTATTAGTGAAATAATTTTCAAAACCGGTCCAGTAGTTTTTGAGTTTATCCATTACAAACAAACACTCAAATCTTTCCTCTTTATAATATTAGTATAGATAAGACTTACCATATCAGGATGAGAAGCGCACTGTATTGCCATGAACGTTGTGTATATGAAAATTCTAGGCAATAGTGCCTAAAGTTTGCGGGTTACTCGTGTAGTCATTTATTGTATTAAAATTAAATCCAATTGCCACAGCCATCACGCATTGTCACTCGGATAGCCGTCACTGTACACAAAGTGTAAAACCCGCCAAAGTGATCCATGTACAGTCAGCCACATAACTAGCTGAACAAATATAAAACTTCAAATCGCATCTACACTTTCGTCCGCCCTGTGGATTGGGGGCGTTTGGAGAATTCCACCACGGTATTCCCTGCCTGTCGTAAAAGGCGACTAATAGGGGCCTCCGGGGGTCACGGGTGGGCGGAAGCGGCCGTCCACCTATAAGCCTAGCCAAATTTTGTGACCCCCGTGATGGACGGCAGCGTGGCGGTTAGGCCTCACGCTGCCTTTGACGCCGGGGGCGTCGTTCGGTGTACGGGGGCTTCTGAGCCCCCGCAACAACAGGAGACTGACCGCAACAGCGGTACGCGCAGGGGCGGTTGCGAACGACAACTTAGACGTGAGTCGGAGGAAGCCCGCAGCCGTCCCTAATGCGCCGAAGATGGCCACCGCGGATTTTTGGTTGGTATGCTGTGCGGTGTACATAGGTTAGGGACTCGGCCCGGCGGTCGCCCGACGTTTTCCATCTCTCCGGGCGGCTCAACGTCGGGTCGTAAGGCACGGTGAACCCAACATAACCGCTCAGTCGTTCCCCTTGAACACTGGTCGGTAGTAATAAGTCACTTTCTCCGCGTAAACAAAAAAAAATCTTTGTTTTCTCTTCACAAAAATAAAATACAGGCGAATAACTTTACTTCCCACAAAAAAAAGTTTCAGTTTAACTTAACGCGTGGAAGTGATTTGAAATTTTTAATTTGTTCAGATATTTATGTACCTGACTGTACGTGTATCGCGTTCTAGGATCTGTATACATAAATTGGATTTATTTAATTCACACTAGTTTCAAAATCTATCAAATTAATTTAAACGATAACCGGAGAAGTCGCGTTCAATTCCAAACGGATTTTTGATCTGTATTGTTGATTACCGCTCGTTTGCAAGTCCTTCGGCCTTTGATCTGACGTCACGTAGCATTTGATGAAAAAAGTAATATCGCCGACTCCACAAACTGAAATATTATACAGTATTACGCAAAATTAATATCTTACCTCTTTGAATGTTATATTCAGTGGCGGATTTGGAGATTTGGTTTGGAAAAGGTTTGACCCGAATAACCTACATATTGAAATCTTAAATATGAAACATTTCATTTCAAAAGTCTTAACAATAAGTGATCCAAATAAATATAACTAGATATTACAGAAAAATTACGAGTACGACTGCAAAGCTGGGGCCTCGGGTTCGATTTCCGGGTCGGGCAAAGTGATATTGAGTTTTTCTATTCAGTATCAGCTCGGAGTCTGGAATTTGTGCCCGATATGGCGATAGGCTCGTCCCCTATCACATCATGGGACGGAATAACGGCGAAAAGTGGGTGCACTGGTTGCACCTCTACCTACCCCTTCGGGGATAAAAGGCGTGAGTGTGTGTGTGTGTGATAAATATCGTTTAGCAGAAAACAGTGAAGTCGGATCTTATTATTCTAACTTAATGTTATGATAAAAACAGAAAAAGTACCATTTGTTTTTTAAGAAAGGAATCATTGGAATTTATCTTGTTTTAAATAAAACTAAAATTTATAGATGGAAAATTTAAGTCTACTTCTAAGCCTAACTATAAAACTTAACATAAAACTAAGCTACGTCGTAACAACTAAGAATTAAGAATACTTAAATGGAATCCTAGTTGTAATACTTCAAGCGTAATATTAATAAAATTTTATTGTTTTATTCAAATCGAGTTGAAGCCCGTACTCGAGCTTTGTTGCGCAATGTTAGTAATAACATCTTATTTACTTAAATTATGTATCGTCCTTTAGTTCAAATGCATAGTTGTAAAATATATTTAACACACCACATAATATTATTATCATTGAATCACAAGTCTCAATTAAAATGAGTTATTGATTAACTAGAAGAAATATAATTTACAAATATATATATTTTTAATCAGTAATTAACTTAAACTTATACCTGGCTTTAACGGACAAGAAAAACATCGTCTAGAAACCTGCTTACCTAAGAAGTTCTTCATTAGAATTTCGAAGGTTTGTAAAGTTTACCAACCCGTACTAGACCTGCTTGGTGAATTAAAGCCTAAACCCTCTCAGTAGTAAATGAAGCCTGTTGTCCGCAGTGAAACAGTATATAATACAAGGCTGGTATTATTATTAATAATACTTAAACAGTGATACAATCTACTATCTATACTAATATTATAAAGCTGAAGAGTTTGTTTGTTTGAACGCGCTAATCTCAGGAACTACTGAACCGATTTTGAAAATTCTTTCACTAATAGGAAGCTACATAACTCCTGAGTGCTATAGGCTTTTTAACCCGGGAAAACATTTTGTCCCGGAAAAACTTTTCACGCGGGCGGAGCCGCGAGCACTATTAGTCTGTAATAAAATGAGTACTACCTACATTATCTGTTTAATAAATTGACGTTTTTATTTATTTCATTTATATGTTTCCCTAAAGAACAATCACTAAATTATATAAATTACGTTTCATCGAACAGATCGTCCAAGAACGGCTTTAAATAACACTCCCATTTGCCAATGTAACTATTCCATTTCGCTCTGAGTGCATAGTCCTTGGTCGTTGAGGCCTCCATTGTCTGGATTCTATTCAGCTGTGATTGCTTCGGTGATTCGTGTTCGTATGTGCAGATGAGGCTTTAATTGAGATGCCTTCAGTAGATTTGAGTAATAATTTAGATTTTAGTGTAATCATTAAACGGCTTCAATCAGATAAAAGTAGATCAAATTATTTTGATTAATTAATTATAATTATCGGTCAAGTATGTATTACGTTTTGATATTTCTCCAAAAATAATAATAATTGTTTTATGGACAAGAATTATGTATAATTTATTGTATACAAAGGTTGTAACTTTTATTTACAAAGTCAGAGATGAACCTGTCAATTTCAAAGTGAAACACTGAGTTGTCAATGAAATGATGAACCCTAAACCAAGATATATTGAAATGGGACCACTTCGCGACCCTTTTTTGCTAAATAAAGAAGGAATTAAGGAAATACGCTCACAATTTTCAGAGAAATCTATGTACATACATACAAAAAAAAATCAAACACACGAATTGATAACCTCCTCCTTTTGGAAGTCGGTTAAAAATAAAACCCTACTAATATTATTGTACTGTATTAGCCTACAACAGTTTGCTATATTGTAATTATGAGGGTAGGGTGTTTCTTTTAATAAATCAGTTAGCAACCGACCGCTGTGTTTAACTCACGTACACCACATTGGCGACGAGTTGTGATTTATTCGGACTAACCACGAGTGTAGGTCTAACTACCGTGCGACATTCATGTCTTTGAGGTTATGTTGTGAGATAATTAAATAAATTTAAAAATTTAAGTGCTATTAAGTGTTACTTCTACTGGATTAGTTTATTGAGTGTTGTATATGTGTATATAAGTTTAATATATTAAAAGACAAAACTATATATTCATCGTTTTTTGTTTTGTATGGTGGTAAGTTTTGTTTGTGTCTCGTCGAGTGTATTGTCGTGTGTTTGTCACCTTCTGTTAATTGTTTTGTGTTAATTGTGCTTAAAGGATGGAGTTTGATATAACTGATCGTAGACCAGAACCCGACCCTCCACCGGATAGTGATAGAAATTTTGTACTGGCTGCACATAATGTGACTATTGGGAACATAAGTAACCAGAATGTTTTCACACCTTCCCCGTCCCCTTCTCCCTCCACAGCATCATATGTAGCCTCATATATTACTTCAGCAGCCCCTAGTATACCTTATACTAGTTCAAAAAAATTAAACTCTATAAAAATAATTAAAAAAAACAGTCCAATTTCAAAGAAAAAAATAGTATCTAATAATTCATCATCTCAGTTACAAAAGGCTTTATCAAATTCCAATTTGAATATAGATACAGTAATTATAAATCCAGATAAATCTTCTACTGCTTCATCTTTAGGTTCTTCCAATATGGAAACTTCCCCATCTCAGAGGGTTGGCCAGGGTCATCCGCTCACAAGGTCACTATACGCCAGTGGTGACTGTGGGCCATTTATCGTATATGTGGAGCTAGCTGAGGCCTCTCCAACTAATGGGTCCACCTTACACCCGATCAAATTTGGAGCTTTCCTTTATAAAAATAAACTGTCTTGTATTTTGCAGGATGGAATTAAAAAAATTGGTCGCAATAGACTTTCTATATCTTTTAAATCTGCAAAGGATGCCAACAATTTTATAGATAATCCTATCTTGCCCCAAAATAAATATAAAGTTTATATCCCCTCTCATAACATATCCCGCATTGGATTAGTAAGAGGAATACCGGTTGAGTGGACACATGACGAAATAGTTGAATTAGTTCAACTTCCACCAGAATCAGGTAAGATAATCAAAACTCGTAGGCTTAGTAGAAAAATTTCTTCTCCTGAGGGTCCTAGTTGGCTACCAACCCAGACTGTTGTGTTTACGTTTGACGGTCAAGTGCTGCCCAAAGAAATTTATTGCTGCTACACACTGTTACATGTCGAACAATATGTCTACCCAACAATTCAATGCTACAATTGCTGTAGGTTTGGGCATACTCGTGCACAGTGCAGGTCTAAACCCAGGTGTTACAAATGCACAGAAAATCATGCTGGGGAATCTTGCACGGTGGAAGAGTCTGATGCTGTTTGCGTTTTTTGTGTAGGACATCATTTTTCCACCAATAAAATTTGCTTGGAGCATAGTAGACAAGCAAATATTAAAAAATTTATGTCTTCTCACAACGTTTCTTATCAAGAAGCAATGTCCAAGTTTCCTGTGATTCATAAGTCTTACGCGAATGTATTGTCATCCTCACCAAATCCACCCCCTCCTAAAGTTACTTCCTATTCCATATCTGACAGTCAATCTTTTCCTACTAAGTCCTATCGTAAAACTGTTTTTCTTAAACCCTCTTCAAGACCTTCTTTTCCTAAATCATACGATCAAATGGCACACCGAGAATTGTTAAAATCTTATGAAATCCCCACACCTAGTAATGGCTGTGCTCTTGTTAATAATCAAGATAATCCTAACCCATCAAATGAACATGTATCGAAGGAAGTTTTATCGTCTGATTCAATTCAAAATTTAATATCCTCTTTAATTAAAGTAATTACTGACTCTAATATACCGAACCACGTAGCGTGTAATATTATTCAGACCATAACTCTATCAATCTTTAATCTTTTAAAAAATGGATCAAATTCTTCAGTGGAATTGTAGAAGTTTAAATAAAAATAAAACCGACCTCTATTTTCTTTTAAATAAACACAAACCTTTTATTTGCGCTATTTCCGAAACGTGGTTAAAACCACATTCTACTTATAGGATTCCTGGGTATACACTTCTCCGGGATGATAGAAGTGATGGGTGGGGCGGTGCAGCCCTTTTTATTAAAAATAACCTTAGTTTTAATCAACATTCTGTTGTAAATAATAGCAACCTTATTCAATTTGTATCTCTACGCTTTAATAACATTTCTTTTATCTCAGTCTATATTTCACGACGGGATAATTCGGTTGTCCCCATATTACGTAGCTTTTTGTCCTCTATTCCCCCTCCTATTATTTTAATGGGAGATTTTAATTGCCACAACCAGATCTGGGGAGCTCCCAATAATGACTCTTTTGGTATAAAACTTTTAGATATTTTGGACGAATTTGATTTATGTGTACTAAATGATGGATCCCCTACTCGCCGCACTCCTCCCAACATTCAACCTAGTTTTGTTGACATCTCTTTTTGTTCTCCCTGTTTAGCCAGCTTATTATCGTGGTCTTGTCTTCCTTTCTCTCATGGTTCAGACCATTTTCCTATCCTAATTTCATTTCCTTCTCAAAATATTAATGTTCCTATCCTTCCTCCACTTTTACCTTTTATTATTGATCCCACTAAATGGGGTCTTTATGCTGCTCTACTTGAAGAGAAAATTGATCTACTTCCTGTACCTAACCTAATTAACATTAAAGAGTGTTGTGAGGGAATAAAAGACTCCATACTTACGTCTGCAGAGACTATATTCAATAAAAAGAATATTGTCTTAGGCAGAATTCCTTCCCCCCCCTGGTGGGACTTAGATTGTACTAAAGCTATTAAAAGGCGATACGAGGCAGAGTCAATCTGTACGACTGACATCAACCTTGATTCTTTTCTAAACTATCGTAATGTGTGTGCCGCTACAAAGAGAACTTTAAACAACAAAAAACGACAAGGCTGGCGTTCATTTTGCTCATCTCTATCGCCTGACACCCCCTCGTCTCTGGTTTGGAAAAGAATTAAGCATTACAGATTGTCTCGTAAAGTTCATACTCCGTCTTACTACTCAACAAACTGGGTAGATGATTTTTTAGACCGGTTAGCTCCCCCTTCAGTTCCTAATTTGTCCCAAATCCCCTATTTATATTCATACCAGGCTAATTCTTCTACTTTAGATTCGCCTTTTACGTTTCTCGAGTTAAAATCAGTACTGAGTCATATCAAGGACTCCTCCCCTGGACCTGATGGTATACCCTATTCCTTTCTCTCAAAGTCCAAGGATAGTTTTCTAAATTATTTCTTAAAATTAATAAATTTGATTATTGATAGTGGTGTTATTCCTGAGAACTGGAAACACCAATTAATTATTCCTATTCCAAAACCAGGGAAGGACCCTAGTTTTTCTGAATCTTATCGCCCTATTGCTCTTTCATCTACCATTCCAAAAATAGTGGAACACCTAATAAAAAATAGATTGGAATGGTTCCTGGAGCACCATTCTCTACTAGCTAATACTCAATATGGGTTCAGGAGGGGCCGTAGTATTTCTGATAATCATGCTATTTTCACCACTGATATCCATCTGTCATTCAGTCAAAACAAGTCAGTGGTGGCTGGCTTCCTGGATGTCTCAGCGGCATACGATAATGTTAATCTTTGGGTCCTTAGGAACAAATTAGTTCAGCTAAGGTTTCCTAACAAGATAACAGATTTTATTTTTAACCTTTTATCAGGTAGGACTATATCACTGAGGTATCCGGGAGTTCAGCTTGCCACTAGAACAGTATGGAAGGGTTTACCCCAAGGTTCTGTACTCAGCCCTCTGCTGTATGATGTTTACACTGCCGATATGGATCATAACATACCGGATGTGTGTAATGTCTTACAGTATGCTGATGACCTACTTATTTACTCTGCTAGTTATTCTATCAGCTTAGCAAGGGATAATATTGAAAGTGGTATGACTGTTCTATCCTCTTGGCTTAGTGACAACTATTTGGACCTATCAGCCTCTAAGAGTGTAGTGGTTGTCTTCTCTCGAAAACGCCAGATCCCCCATATAAATATTCAGTGCAATGGGACTCCAATTCCTGTAAGGAAAGAGGTAAAATTTTTAGGTAAAATATTTGACAGTAGAATGAATGGTGTAGCCCACATAGACCATATTGTTAAAAAGTGTGAGAGCAGTATAAATATTATGAGATGTTTAAGAGGTGTCTGGTGGGGAGCTCATCCATACTCTCTTAGATTAATATACAATGCAATTGTAAGGAGTCACTTGGATTTTGCCTCCCATTTACTGTCTCCTTGCAATAAAACAGCATTAAGGAAGTTAGAGTTGACTCAAAATAAAGCTCTAAGGATAGTTGTTGGCGCTATGAAAAGCTCACCAACTAATGCCTTACAGGTTGAGTGTTCTGATCCCCCTCTTAATCTTAGGCGACAATATCTCTCTGACAGATATATTTATAAAATTTGTCATTATTCCTCTCATCCTCTTTTTTCCAAACTTAGAATATTAAATTCATATATTGCTTCTAAACCATACTGGTCCCACAAAATTTTACCTTGTTTAATTGTAAGTCTCAGGAGGCTAGAGAGTATACACTGTCCTATTAAAAAATACCAAATTCATCCAGCTTTTGCAGTTCAGTATAGCTCAAAAATTACACTACCTTTAGTGGAGTTATCACTTAAAATTACTAAACAATCCTCTGATGCTGAAACTAAATTGAATGAAATTATAAAAAGACGCTGGCCTTTGGCTGATATTTTCTTTACGGATGCATCTAAATTAAGCAAACAAGGTTCTGTTGGTGTTGCTTTTTTACATATGAATTCTAATTTATCTTTCTCATATAAACTACCACATTATTCTTCAGTTTTTTCAGGTGAATGTTTAGCTATTCGGGAATGTATCAAATACATTAAACAGAACAATATTGCTTGTTCTGTTATCTTTTCAGACTCAAAAAGTTGTGTCCAGGCTCTCATCAGTAATCCATTTGCCAAAAACTGTGTTCACCCTATTTCTTTGGAAATAATAGATTTAATTAAATTGTGTAATGAGCAACATCTTCAAGTTACAGTGGCTTGGATCCCAAGCCATATAGGTATAATTGGTAATGAGCAGGTTGATCAATTAGCTAAACACGCTATTGATCACGGTAAAGAAGACTACTTTTCAGTTTATGCTTGTGATCTGATTGCCCTGGCCAAACATGATCTGGAAATGGCTTGGAATACATCTTGGAGGAACTCTAGTTCCCAAAAAGGGGGATGGTTATACAATATACAATCGCATATTACTTTTAGACCATGGTTCTCCAAATTGCGCCTCAGTAAACATATTTCGGCCACAATTTCTCGGTTGAGGATTGGTCATTGCTCTTCACCCGTTCACTTATGTAAATTACATGTTAGAGACTCTTCTTTATGTGAGTGTGGCCTTGACGAAGGATCCGTGACCCATATACTATTTAAGTGCCCTCGTTTCTCATCTCCTTCTCTCTTTGACATTTTGGTAGATCGGGGGGCCCCTCTCCCTGTTAATGTTTCATCTCTCCTAAGCCTAGGTAACAAACCATCTTTGAAAGCACTTGTTTCATTCTTAACAATATATACTATAAAATTATAACTGAAATTAACCTTATGTGTTTGCATGCATTATATAATGTCCTTCGTATTAGTAACACCTTTATTTGTTATCTACCGTAATGTCTATAAATTATTTTGATCATTGGTTATCTGTCTTAAATTTTCTCAACTAAAAAAAAAAATTTTTTCTTTACTAAAAGAGTAAAATTGGTAGGTACACATGAATGCGTCACAATCACTTGACAGCTGACAGTTGACTTGACACTGGCAGTAATATTCCTCAATTTAGAGGAACCAGTTGCCATTTATAAAAAAAAAAAAAAAAAAAAAAAAACCACGAGTGTAACAAAAGTGAAATATGCCTATTGGTAAAATTGAACCATTTGACTTGTTCTCGGGACAATGGACATTATATGTTCGTCGTGTAGAACAATATATATTGTTGAACGCGATTAAAGAAGAGTTAAAAGTGGCCACGTTGGTTACGTTAGTGGGTGAACGTACTTATAACCTAATGTGCGATTTATGTTCACCGGCCGTTCCGGAAGATAAGACATTTACCGAGCTAGTGGAGGTGGTGACAGCGACTGATTAAGAGTTCTGACCGCCCTAGGCTAATTATGAGGACGCGCCCCCGCCAGGTGTAAGTGATACGGTAGGCCTAAAAAGTAGTATAATAGTTTGACTTTGTTTACTAGTGTGAAAATTTTAACATGGTTCATTCTACCTATAAATGTTTTCAGATCGATCAGTGCAACTAATGTGGTCCATTAATCTACAAGATATTCAGCCTTAGCGTGGCAAACCATTTTTTTAGCTGACCGTATATAAAGGCGCTTTATACGACCTCTTGAATTATACGACCAAAATCATGACAAGTGACTCCAGGCTACCAAGTAGAAAACCAAATCCATGTCGTGTTTGGCCGCATGACTTGTATTGGCTTAATTTCTATAGAGAAGTTAGTTGTTGCGGCCATTAACCATGTGCGTGGTCATCTAGTGTGTGAAGTTGCATTTATCCTTTAGGCGACTTTTATACCAATAAATAGTAATTTTTATTAATTAGTTTCAAGCACGATTTTGATTGAAAACGACAAGTTTGAGTCTCCGTACGTCAAAATTTCTGAAACAGACGTTGGAACTTGGTGGCTAGATTGAAATTAAAGAAAGATATGAAAAATCTCGCTCGTTTATTCTATTAGTGTTGAAATAGTCTTTCCGATAATGTATTATAAATTAATCAGATCAGCTTATTTTAAAAAAAAAATCACTATGAAGAGTAAGCTGAAACAGTCAAAATTTTAGATACGGCCTCTTAATTCTTGACTGAAGACCAGACATATTGCTAGCATTATCATAGCTTTGGCCACGACAGTCTTTAATATCAAGTCCCAAAGTTTTATCAATTGTCGCCAGAACAGCCTTCCCCATGTCTTCACCTTTATGACCGCAATTGGGTAAAAAGGTGACAAAACGTTCGACAGGTTCTCCGTCAGGCAAAACATAACGAATTATAAATGTCAACTGATCGGTGTGTGGAATATCTGCAGTAGAATCAATGCTAATCGAATAATATTTTGCTTTTTTTATTTCTCCAATAATCGAAAGTCGAACTTCATCAGTAGGTACGCCGCTGCTGCGGCTAAACATGATGTCTCTACTGTAATTATGAAACATCTTGCATACTCATGTGCGTATGAATACTCATGTTTATACAAATAAAAATTATCTTATCTTATCTTATCAGCGAGAAGTAAAATAAATTCATCGATTATAGAGGATGACAAGTACGATGGAGCACCTCTGCCTTTTTGTCCAAATCTCACCAAACTCTCAGCCATGAAAGGATCAAATTTGGATATAAGCTCAATACAGCCAAGAAAATTTCTGATTAGTGCAGATCCAATAATTTCATTTTGACCGTGAAATGGAAGGCCACGAGAAGCTAAAAACTTAATTGTTTCTATTACACGTATTTCTTCATTATATTGTTTGATTATTTTGGGTATCCAATCGTTGTAAAAGTTTCCTCTACATACATATTATTGTCCCAAACATTTACGATGATCCGGAGAATTGTCATGATCAGTTAGAATTTTTCCAGTCATTAAATCCACTTTTGGCAAATATGGATGTTCCTCCATATAATTTACAAGGACCACAAAACACGTGACCTGTGGATTCTGAGTATACTAACCAGCTTCTCTTCACAATTTCGCCATTAACAAGCTTTATCACAAACATATGTTTAGATAGAAATCTTTTTTAATTTTTATACTACCTTTCTAGACTGCCTCGGTGGCGTAGTTGTATTACGGTACGACTGCAATGCTGAGGTCTCGGGTTCGATTCCCGGGTCGGGCAAAGTCATATTGAGTTTTTCTATTCAGTATCAGCTCGGAGTCTGGAATTTGTGCCCGATATGGCGATAAGCTCGCCCCCTATCACATCATGGGACGGAATAACGGCGAAAAGTGGGTGCACTAGTTGCGCCTCTGCCTACCCCTTCGGGGATAACAGGCGTGAGTGTATATGTATGTATAGTACCTTTCTGATCTGGAAAAGTCTAATTTTTCGTATTGTTGCAGTCCTTTTTTAACAATATAATCTCGAAATTCATCGTTTACATGCCACAGTCCAGGGTCACTTGACGTCTCAGGCTGGAGGCCCCGTCGTCGGGGCTCAGGGTCGTAGAGGCAGTGCGTCCTGTCTTTGCCGATTGGCTGGACAGGCGCCACGGAGCGGCAACGTTCCGCCTGACGCAGGTGCTCACCGGACATGGTTGCTTCGGTGAGTTCCTGTTTCGGGTGGTACGGAAGGAGGTGTCGGCCGTGTGTCACCATTGTGACAACTGCCCGCTGGATACGGCCCAACATACATTGGAGTTTTGCCCAACCTGGTATGAGGAACGCAGCGCTCTCAGAGCAGTCATCGGAGAAGATCTCTCGCTCCCAGCCGTGGTCGTTTCCATGGTCGGCGGCCGGGAGGCCTGGCAGGTGGTGGCCCACTTCTGCGAGGTGGTCCTCTCGTGGAAGGAGAGTGCCGAGAGGGATCGCCAGCGCAGTGGTGATCCCTCTCGCCGCCAGACGAGACGTGTAGGAGGCGTCGGGTGGACGACTGACCGACGTCTCCCGCCCTGTGGATTGGGGGCGTTTGGAGAATTCCACCACGGTATCCCCTGCCTGTCGTAAAAGGCGACTAATAGGGGCCTCCGGGGGTAGCAGGTGGGCGGAAGGGGCCGTCCACCTATTAGTCTAGCCAACTTTTGTGACCCCCGTGATGGACGGCAGCGTGGCGGTTAGGCCTCACGCTGCCTTTGACGCCGAGGGCGTCCTTCGGTGTACGGGGGCTTCTGAGCCCCCCTAACAACAGGAGACGGACCGCAATAGCGGTACGCGCAGGGGCGTT
Source organism: Lapara coniferarum (assembly GCA_949316025.1). Classification (NCBI taxonomy): domain Eukaryota; kingdom Metazoa; phylum Arthropoda; class Insecta; order Lepidoptera; family Sphingidae; genus Lapara; species Lapara coniferarum. Next base: position 14,456,112 of record OX438934.1, on the reverse strand, counting down.
TGCGGACGACAACTTAGACGTGAGTCGGAGGAAGCCCGCAGCCGTCCCTAATGCGCCGAAGATGGCCACCGCGGAGTTTTAGTTGGTATGCCGTGCGGTGTACATAGGTTAGGGACTCGGCCCGGCGGTCGCCCGACGTTTTCCATCTCTCCGGGCGGCTTAACGTCGGGTCGTAAGGCACGGTGAACCCAACATAACCGCTCAGTCTTCCCCTTGAAGGCTGGGCGGTAGTAATTAGTCACATTCTCCGCGTTAAAAAAAAAAAGGGTCACTTGACGGAATAGACGGCTTTTCTTCTATTAGAATTTCGTCTTCATTGTAGGTCGTCGGCGTCGTCGCTACTATAGGACTAGTGTTGGACGGAGAAACGTAAGAACAGTCCGCGATAGAAGGACCAGGGCAAGAAATCGCTGGCGATAGTTCAGCATTCTTCACCGTTTTGTTCCTTTCTGCAGAGCTCGTAAAAAATGTTTCCAGTTTACGAGTATGTTTTAAAATGTTTTCTTTCTTCTTTTCCTTTTCTTTTGCTTTTTTTCTGTATTCTGTTCCACTTGGCTTTTTTACTAGCGAAATACTCTCATTACTACTCATAGTCTTAATAAAATACCGAAATATGAAGGAAAGGACAATAAATATCAATCACCAAAAAACGAATATATTCGAGTGCGTGATAATATGACGGACGAACGACGATTAACGAAAGAGAATGAAGCGCGGCAAAGTATACTGACTATTAACCACTGGGGAGTCCTCGCGCGTCGTTGACGTCGCTCCAAGCGAGTGAGTGAGACGAGTGAGTTGGCAACATCGCAGTCGAGCGAGTCGCTCGACCACCGACCGATTCGAGTGATAAATCAGTTTGTTTTTCGCGCGCTTTTTAAAGTAACAAATCAGGGAGTCCCAGGCTTTTTCAGTTCACAGTGCATTTAGTTTTAGTATTTTGGCTCGGTCTAGTTGTAATATGTAGGGTAGATGCAATGATGCTAGATTAATAGTGCATGCGATGACACGATTTCAGCGCGCCCCCCCAATCCTCGCGCCCTAGGCTGCAGCCTAATTAGCCTAATGGTTAATCAGACCCTGGGTGGTGAAGAAGCATGTCGAGCCGCAACGGTCAGATATAGCGGAAAGACAAGTATTTCGCGAACGCAAACAGAAAACAACGGAAACACTGACGGAATTTCTTCAACAACTTAAGCATTTGGCTACTACGTGCAATTTTGGAGCGAACTTAGAAGAGAACCTCCGCGACCAATTTGTTATAGGAATAGCAAGCGTGGAGATCAAGTCGCGGGTTCTAGGGGAGCGTGGATTAACGTATAAAAGAGCGGTGGAGCTAGCTTTGGGACTCGAGGCTGCAGAAAAACACGTCGAGCAAGTGAGCGGGCGCTGCAATTGGGGCGGTGCAGAAGCGTCGGTAAAATTTGGCAGCGGGAGTAGCGGAAGCGGCACGAGCAGCGGTGGCGCGGGTGGCGGCGCGGGCGCAGGCGCGGCGGGCGAAGGCCTGCATGTCGTGCGCGGCGGAGCGCCGGCCACAGGGCGCCGCGACAGCAAGGGCAACGGGTGTTGGCGATGCGGGAAACCGCATCACCCAGATAAGTGTCGGTTTAGAAACTATACGTGTGATAAATGTGAAACTAAAGGACATCTCAAAATGATGTGTAAAGTGCCGGAAACTAAAAATAAGAACAAAAGGCATAATTTTATTATAGATGATGAGTCGGACGAAGACATGTATAACATAAGAGCCTTTTCGATAAGAGATAAGCCTTTCTTTCTGGAGGTTAAAATCGGCAGTAAAGTATTAAATTGTGAGTTAGATACGGGTAGTAAGATATCAGCGATTAGTGAGAATTGTTATAAAGCTATGTTTTCCGAATATAAAATTTACCACGACGAAATAAAACTATGTTCGTATTCAGGGTCCCGGATCGAACCGATTGGCTATATTCTAGTAAAGGCTACTATTGAGGACGTTACTCGAGATAGTTTAAAAATTTATATTATAAAAAACGGCGGCAGATCGTTAATAGGTAGGTGCTGGATTCGGAGTTTTAACATAAATCAATTATGTGTAAATAATATGGTACTAGATAGCAGCGAATATCGCCAGCGAATTATTCTCGAATTAAAAAAAGATTTTCCATCTGTGTTTCGGGATCAATTAGGCACGTGTCAGAAAGAGATTCGTTTGCAGCTCGTAGACACAAAACCGGTTTTCGTTCGGGCGCGCAGTGTTCCTTTGGCACTGCGAGCGGCGGTGGAGAAAGAAATTATTCGGTTGGAACGGGAAGGGTCTATTTATCCAGTAGAACATTCCGAGTATGGAACCCCTATAGTGCCAGTGGTCAAGCCATCAGGTGAGATTCGCATTTGTGGTGATTATAAGACCACTATTAATCCAAAGCTAAAAATGGACCATTATCCGTTACCGCGTATAGACGAGTTATTCTCTGCCTTAAGTGGAGGACAAGAATTCTCAAAAATTGATCTGACTACAGCTTACATGCAGGTACCTCTCCACCCAGACTCGCAGGCTTGTACTACAATTTCCACACATGTAGGCACGTTTGCATTTCGACGCACGCCTTACGGGTTAAGTTGTGTACCAGAGAAATTTCAAAAAATAATGGAGGAAACACTGCGTGGCCTACCTAGTACCGTGGTTTTCTTAGATGACATTTGTGTAACCGGAAAGGACCGTGAAACACACATAGCAAATTTGCGAGCTGTAATCGGACGGCTATCAGAAATGGGGTTAACAGTAAAAATTAATAAATGTAAATTTCTACAAGAAAGTGTGTCCTATCTCGGCTTTATTATCGATAGAAATGGGTTGCATCCAAATATGAGTAAAGTCGAGGCTATTGTGAAAGCGCCCCGGCCAAATAATATAACACAACTGAAGGCTTTTTTAGGTTTAATAAATTATTACGGAAAATTTGTTCCAAATCTTAGTTCTGTGCTCCATCCCCTATATAAATTATTAAAAATGAATACTGAGTGGCATTGGACTATCGATTGTGAAAATGCGTTTCTTAAGATAAAAAACATATTAGCAAGTGACAAAGTATTGTATTATTATGATCCGTCATTGCCTCTGGTTTTATCCGTAGACAGTAGTGCGTACGGAATAGGAGCTGTATTAGCGCACCGATTTCCAGACGGGTCGGAGCGACCGGTCAGCTGTGCATCAAGGACATTAACCGAAACGGAAAAAAATTATAGCCAGCTAGATAAAGAGGCACTCGCAATTTTCTATGGTATACAAAAACATCATCAATTTCTTTTCGGTCGAAAATTTACATTAAAAAGTGATCACAAGCCGCTTGTTCATATTTTTGGTCCAAGAGGGGGAATTCCACAAACAGCAGCAAGCCGACTCCAACGCTGGGCCGTGAAACTGGCGGCATACGACTTTGATATCGAGTATGTCTGTTCGAAAAACAATGGTAATGCGGATGCATTATCAAGGTTGCCATTTACAGCGGACATGGAGGTAGGCAGGGAAAAGGGTCCAAACAAAAATTATTTGTGTTTTATTGATGACACTTTGCCTATTAGTTACAAAGAAATAGGGGCTGAAACAAAACGGGATAGATTGTTGAGCCGAATTTATGGCTATATAATGTTTGGTTGGCCGGACAAGTGTGATATAGAAGAAGTAAGACCTTTTTATTTTCGTCGCAACGAATTGTATATAGAACATGGCTGCATACTATATAAGTATAGGATAGTTATTCCACAAAAATTACAAAATCAAATATTATTAGAAGTACATCAAGGGCATCTGGGAATCGTAAAAATGAAATCAATCGCGAGAAATTATATATATTGGCCTAGTATAGACAAAGATATTGAGTTATTAGGTCAAAACTGCAATGCATGTCGTAGTGTCCGCGACGCCCCTCCCCGGAGCTCAATACATCCGTGGGAGTTCCCAGCGGGCCCGTGGCAACGACTACATGCCGATTTCGGACAATTTGCGGGTAGATATTATATAACTGTAGTCGATGCGTATAGTAAATGGGTAGAAGCAGAAGAAATACGAAATACGTCAGCGTATGAAACAATAAATTTTTTTAGAAGTGTATTTGCGAGGTTCGGTCTACCATTACAACTAGTAACAGATAATGGGCCACCCTTTCAAAGCGCGGAATTCAAAGAATTCTGTTCAAAGAATTTTATTAGGCACACTACGTCATCCCCATATAGGCCACAAGGTAATGGTGCTGCAGAAAATTCAGTTAAGCTAATTAAAAACACGTTAAAAAAAGCTAGGCAAGAAGGTAAAGATTTAGTTACAAGTTTGAACCGGTTTTTGATGCAATATCGTAACACGGAACACACGACTACGGGCGTAGCTCCATCCGTAGCATTACTAGGTCGAAGGCTACGTACGAAGCTAGATGCGCTACGCCCGAGTACGAGTGATAAGGTGTGGCATGCGCAAAGGAAACAATCGGGTGCAGCAAACGGAACGGAAAGGGATTTTAACATAGGTGATAAAGTTCTGGCACGAGATTATTCCAATAGGAGGGAAAAGTGGGTCGAAGGTTGTATTGAAAAAAAAACTGGACCAGTCTCGTATAAAGTGAATTTAGAAAACGGTGAGACTTACAGAAGACATACTGATCAATTGTTACCGGTAAAGAAGGGGAGATTTTCTTTTTGGGAACCAGGGGGAATTGAAAATACAGGAGGGAATGACGTATCAAGTGACTTAAATCTTTCACGAAAATTAAGTTCTAATGATATTGAACACCAAAACCAAGCGGAAATACATGCAGACGCGTTAAAGCCCTCTCCTTCGGCGGCGATGGGACAAACAGAGAACCCGGCGATTATAGCCGAATCAAGTTCACAGTCGCAAGCGCCAATGACACTCAGCGAGCGCGCTAAGCGTGCCCTTAGAAGGGAATACCGAAAAAAAGAAATGGATTAGGGAACTTAAAAAATTAAACATATATAAAAAAAAAACTGTCTAAACCACTTCTTGTTTTCGGTGTAATTAAGTTGAGGGAGGGAAAATAGGTTAAGATTGATTACATTCTTATTTATAAATATATTATATATAGGAGGGAGATGTGTACTGTATTAGCCTACAACAGTTTGCTATATTGTAATTATGAGGGTAGGGTGTTTCTTTTAATAAATCAGTTAGCAACCGACCGCTGTGTTTAACTCACGTACACCACAATTATAAACGCGAAAGTTTGTAAGTATGAATGTTGGTTACTCCTTCACGCAAAACCACTGAACAAATTGTGATGAAATTTGGCACACCGGTAGATCATGTCCTCGATTAACCTATATGCTGCTTTGTATCCTGGAAAAGTATAAAGCGGAAATTTTATACGGGAATAACTTTTTAACGCAGGCGAAGCCGCAGCCTAAGGCTAGTATCATAATACTCTCCTTCAGTGATTCGTTCGAGATGAAGACGACATTTCAAAGCTGTCTCAATCCGCGTCATATTATATCCATCCAATTTTGTATAAAGCTGTGACTCTGCAGGACGCGGCAGACGGCAGACGTGCAGTCGTGTGCGGTATCGGTCTCATACAATTTAATACTACATAGTAGTGCTGTCTGCCGTCGCGACACATGTTGTTGCCGTCTGGCGTCTGTCGCGTTCTGCGGAATCACAGCTTTAGGTTCACACAAAGACATTCAACAGCAAGTTAGGTTGGCAATTGCCAGCTGCTGCTTTTAATTTAGCGGCGTAGTGCAATCATCCTTCAATGATACAATAATATTTAAGTATACTTTTACCTAATTTTATTTCAATACTGTCATCGTCACTTGTACATGAAATATTATGAAGCTATTAAAACCATCTGCACTGTATTCGCGGCGACCGGGAAGTTGCCATTTGCTAACGACGCCTAAGGGGCTCCCTAACGACTGATTAAAGCTAACAACTTTTGAGTTATGGCGGCAAGTCCACTGTTTGTTAGTCCAGTTTGGGTTAATTATAATTACTTGAATGCGCTCCATCCAGGCATTGGGATGTTTTGTAGTTTTGATTGAAAGGAACGCTCACACACACACACACACACACACACACACACACACACACACACACACACACACACACACACACACACACACGCCTTTTATCCCCGAAGGAGTAGGCAGAGGCGCAATTAGTGCACCCACTTTACGCCGTGGGTATTCCGTCCCATGATGTGATAGGATGCGAGCCTATCGCCCTATCGGTCACAAATTTCAGACTCCGAGCTGATACTGAATAGAAAACTCAAAATCACTTTGCTCGACCCGGAGATCGAACCCGAACCTCAGCATTGCAGTCGTACCGTAATACAACTACGCCACCGAGGCAGTCAAAGGAACGCTCAATTTTATAATTAAAAGTGATGTACGTTTTTTGTATGGGTATTGGGCCACAAAATGGTTAGATTTTGAGGCTGAACCTTTAGGGATGTCAAACTGACAAAATGTGGATCTTGAATCCATTAAAAAAATATTTTTAGACCCTCCATTATAACTAATTTTTTTAAAAAGTTCATATTAAGTGTAGTTTTTAGCAAAATAAAATTACATAAATGTCAAATTCGGAGGTCCTTAAAATTAAACGATTAAAGTCTTTTTTTCGGAATTTTCGGAGTTCTATCCTATATTAAACTAATTTAGCCCCTTTATTTGACATGTCCTTTGATTTGACTACGAATACATTAGTATTTAGTACCACTTATATTAAACATTGAAATTATTTTTTTATTTGTGGAAGTTTTCCATTACAAAATATGATACTTGTACAGTACCGGCTTAAGGGTTTGCGAGTAGGTATGTCGCCAGAGGCTATTGGATATGATATGGATGACAGAGGATACTTGTTGGTAGGACTCTCATATGTAAGAGTCCGTCTGGGTGGGTACCACCGCAATGTTTATTTCTACCGCCAAGCAGGACTGTGCATGCACCGTTGTGTTTTGGTTTGAAGGGCATTGTAGCCAGTGTAACTACAGGACATAATGAGACTTAACATCTTACGTCTCAGGATGTCGAGCGCACTGGAGTACCATACGGTGCTTTGTAGCTCAAGGTGCTGGATGGTGTTTCTACTGTTTATGGGTGGTCGTATCGCTTACCAACAGGTGAATGGCATGCTCGTCTCGTCATTCGAAGCCATAAAAAAAAGGCGCCAGAACTCATGTAGGGCACCATGGGCTTAGGGATCCATAAACCCTGAATAGAATTTCGATATGCACTTTAAGTTGGCAATAGGCTAATTGGGAATGGAACGGTCTGCCGGGACAATGACCCGAGGTTCAAAGCCCAAGCCAAAACACCGCTGACTTTTCCAAGTTATGTGTGTATTGTTTATCAATTATCATTCGCATTATCGGTGAAGCAAAACATCGTGAGGAAACCTACATACCTGAGAATTCTCGATAAGAATTTTGAGGGTATGTGAAGTCTGCCAACCCGCACTAGGCCAGCGTGGTGGACTAAGGCCTAAATAAACCCTCTCAGTTGTAGAGGCTCGTGCTCAGTAGTGGGCAGTATATAATACAGGGCTGATTGCATTGAATGACATTCCATCCACGTTATGCTATAGATTACAACAGTCCCAAAAAAAGACGACAGAAAATCTTTCGCTTAGGTAGCCCGAAAAGCTAAAGCCGGCCCTGCAACATTGGGTTCTGTGCGTGATAATATGGCAATAGTCTTGCCCCAACAGTCCTGAGCCGTTAATAAGCTCAACGAATTGTCGATTTCCATTTGCTCATCTACTTACCCCTTCGGGGCTAAACGCATGAACTTATAGTTTATATAACAAATATTTGGCTTATAATCTAAAATCACATGAAAATATCCACCTTAAATTCACTTCGTTCTAAAATATTTACATCACAGTAAATTTTTTTTTTTGCTGCCATCTAAAAAGTTGTAAACTACAAGATAGTAAAAAGTTTCCGCTAATTACCAAGAGTCTGGACTCGCTGTATCAAAGTTTCGCTAGCTTTCGCTCTCGGCCGTTATTTAAGCTCCTTAACCCGATGAAGTACGGCTCTAGGAAATTCGATCAATAACTTTTCTTCACAAAATATTTACATAATCTCTAACTGTTCCACGCTTTACTTTGAAATGCCCTTTTTTTCGTAGCAGATTCATTTAAACTAGAAAATCCAACCCGGAAATCAAATCTGGACCACACGATCCATAAGTCCACAAATAAACCAAGAAGGTATTTTTATGCGCACAGTCGCGCCTTTTTTTGTAAGAATGTATGGATGTTTGTTACTCTTTCACGCAAAAACTACTGAACGGATTTAGATAAAATTTGGCACACGGGTAGATCATGTCCTGGATACATAGGCTATTTTTCATCCTGGGATATATAAACCGGGACTTTTATACCGGAAAAACTTTTTAACGCGGGCGGAGCCGCGGGCAAAAGCTAGTAAACAATAAAGTCTCATCTTAAAACAAATGAGCCAATTAACACAATTTTAAGTCAAACAGGCATCGTCAAAACTTAAATGGCAATTTCAAGTGGAAATTACCAATTTAATCACCGCACCTTTGAAGCAATTTATGAATTCATCGCATTAATTAGCAAACCAGGTAAGTAAACAGTCTTACCGGGCTGTAATACAACTCCAATTAAACGCTGCTGCATCGTACACCGGCCATCTTGGACTAATTATTTCCCTTCTTGAATAATTTATTTGTATGTGCGGTTATTTGTTTACCTTAACTGTGTGTGAGTAACTTGAGACTAAATTATTACTTGCCGTGATATTGAAGATGCAAGCTTAACGAAATTCTTATACTCAACGTAAAAATTCATATATTAAAAATCCTATCGAAAGATCATTCATCACGCCGTTATCTCCAAGACTGAAAGGCTAGGCAGAGTTGCAACAGGGTACCCAATTTTTCAGCATGTGTGTTCCGTCCCATAATAGGACAGGGGCGGCCTATCACCATACCAATCATAAATACTCCGACTGATATTGAGCAATAAAACCCATTATAATCACTTTTCCCGACTTGGTATTCGAACCCGGCCCCCGGGACCTCAATGAAAATAATAGAATATGACGCAACAACCAAATAACTTATTAAAATGGTGTCCATCGTCATGAAACATACAAATGTTTATTATTAACCACTTATACCTTCGCGTTTATGGACGCTCGTAAACGATGTTAAAGCTTCTCTTATGGAGCTTTATGGTACATGAAGCTTTTTATTTCAATTTCATAATTTATCAAAGTCGGAACGGGTTTTATTACCGCAGTTCTTTAGGGCTGGAGTGTTTAAATTTCAATGTCACCTTGAGCTGTGTACATTTTACAATTGCGAGACAGTTTTATATGGATGAATAAGAGAATTACAGTCCCTTTATACGGACTGCAAAACATCGGGCGCGTTGTTACCAGTAATGTTTTCAGTTCAGATACTAGGTACTGAGAGATACTAAAGCAGCGTCATAAAAAACTAACAATGATTGCTTTAAATTATGGCCACAAAAATATCGTCTTCTTCTTACACACACACACACACACACACACACACACACACACACACACACACACACACACACACACACACTCACGCCTTTTATCCCCGAAGGGGTAGGCACCCACCTTCCGCCGTGCGTATTCCGTCCTATGGTGTGATAAGAGCATATCGCCATAACGGGCACAATTCCAGACTTCGCGCTGGTACTGAGTTCTCAGCACTGCATACAACTACGCCGAGGCATTCTTTTTCTTACAATTACTAAATTTACCACTATTTTAAACACCACGTTAGTAACTAAATTTATACCTAACATAACCTATATAAGCATTGTATATCTTATAACGCGTCATCTTTGCACCACAACGCTAGTCCAACGCATGGTGTAAATATGCAACAAAACAAAATTATTTATTCATACCCGACAAAGTTGAAGGTAAAACCCAACTTTTACAATTAATCGTATCGATATTGTAATTAAGGAAGCAGTTACTGCGATGGTCGATACCAAACTCATTGTATAGAGTCAATTTATTTAACCCATAGTGAATATTAACGGAATAGGTGCTGGTATTCATATCGGATGTATTTTATGAACCCCTACTAATGATTGTGGGGTTATATTTCAAATGTTCAGTACATTTGTTTGGTTTTACGGCGGCTCGATAGGATTAGATAAGTTCTACCTGGGTTTTGGGGATAGCTAATTGGATATCATTGTTCTAAAATTCAGTCTTGTTCATCTATACAATTTATTTATTTATTTTATTTCGAAACACCATTAGGTAATACACAGTACAACTATCTTAAATAAAATCTTAGGTTAGGTATAGAGCCGTGTGCTTACCTCTTAAAAGTATTTACAACTTACTCCAAAGGAAAATTATGAGGTACTTGGTTGGATATATGTTAATAGGTTAATTCTAATATTTAAGTTTGAACAATTTTGAATAGGTAAATACAATAATTCAAATCCAGATCTTAGTGAGTAAGATAATAATAACACGGTTTAGGAAAAAAAAAACAAAAAACATCATCATCACAATCATAGTAAAATCATAATAAATCTTTCTTTCTTTTCTTTCTATCTAATTATACCATCTATATCTACACTAATATTATAATTAGGAAAGATAGATGTTTTGTATGTTTGTAACGAATACACTCAAATACCTACTACAGGACTGATTTTAATTCTTTCACTAATATAAAGCTATATGATCAGCGAGTAACATAGGCTACTTTTTATCCCGGGGAATATATAAAGCGGGACTTTTATCCCGGAAAAACTCATTCACGCGGACAGAGTCGCGAGCAATATCCTACTAATATTATAAAGGCGAAAGTTTGTAAGTATGTATGGATGTATGGATGTTTGTTACTCTTTCACGCAAAAACTACTGAACGGATTTCGACGAAATTTGGCACACGGGTAGATCATGTCCTAAATTAACACATAGGCTACATTTTATCCCGGGAAAATAAAAAGCGAGACTTTTATCGCGGAAAAACTTTTTAATGCGTGCGGAGCCGCGGGCAAAAGCTAGTTTTATAATAATGTGAAGCAATCTCTGCACACCTGGACCAATGGTAGTGGCAACAACTAGACTGGTTCACAAATTATTTTCATGTCATTGTTAATAATTGTAGTATTTCGTGCGGCCTATCGATCGATCTTAGCGACCCTCACCTGATCACGTGTCGGACTTACCGACTTGTCTACGAGCTTGTTTCCATTGCAGATTTTAATCGCTCTAATAATTTTTTTACTGTATTTTTCACAATCCTTAACTTACTTTTTTTACTATTCAGTTGATGAATGTGTGGCTCAATTATATTGGTAATTAATTGGCATTGAATATTGCCAAATTATTGACCACCTTGTCATATATCGTACGGGCATATATATTTCTGTCAAAAGGACTTAGGGCCTCCTAAGAAATCGGGTTTAAAAAACTAACCTTTTTTATTCAGGATCTTATTTACAGGAAAAATTTCATCTAAATAGCATTCACCAAAGATCCAAAATTGCAAAAAACTTGTTTTTTTTTTTTTGTTTATGTAAATTATTTCTTTCTTCTTTCTTTCTTTGTTCGATACCCGCTCCGAACGTAACGAGATACTTTAAAAGAACCCGTAACATGTCACACGGAGTTCCATCAATGACGATATATTGGAAGTAGTTTCATCCTTTTTTTTAGTATGTATGTTATGTAAATAAATTCAATAACTCCTCTCTCTGGACACTGCACTGTCAAACGGCAGCGTTGGGACACGATAATTCAATTTATGTGAGCACTGAGACCCGCCTTGTAAATGTAGGGTTGGCAAGGTATTTGCGAGAAATCTAGAATCCTACTAATATTATAAAGGCGAAAGTTTGTAAGAATGTATGGATGTTTGGATGTATGGATGTTTGTTACTCTTTCACGCAAAAACTACTGAACGGATTTCGATGAAATTTAGCACACGGGTAGATCATGTCCTGGATTAACACATAGGCTACTTTTTATCCCGGAAAAACTAGTAAGAGATAAAGCGGGCGGAGCCGCGGGCAAAAGCTAGTAAGAGATAATTTTATTAATAATTATTATGTATACCCTTGTGAAGTATATGTGAAATGGATAATATGGATAACAAAGGGACGCTACTAGTTGCTGAAATGTAGGATGTTAAAGAAAAAGATGAGGAAAAGGGAGCTTCATGTGTCAATGGCATTTGTCTAGCTATTTTCAGTTCGCATTGTGTGTTATTTCTGACTGATATGTGTAAAATCGTTTATGCGAACCCAAACTAACATATCGCTCTTATGGTCTCGTCTCTTTGACGCAATTAGAAAACAACAAGAGTTATTGCGAATGCGCCCACGTGAAAAGCTTTTCCTGTCCCTAAATCACTGTAGTCATCTATAGCGATATCTGTTGACACCAACGCCATTTATCTAAAAAAAAACTATATTAAAACATTCAAATACTTCCGACAGAAGCAAATTACTAGAATAAAAAGTAGGCTATATATTCCATACATATTTCCAATCCAGGACATAGTTCATAGGTGTACCAAATGTTGTCTAAACGGTTTCTGATATCCAAACATTCTCACAAACATTCGCATTTCTAATTATATTTAAAATTACCAAGCAAATTACTTTACTCTCAATAATCTCCTTTGCTTGTGGAAACCCTATCAATAATATAAAATAGTAGCTTCAACAATTCTATTCTCGTTTTACCACCAGGATTTTCGTTTTAATTGGCAACCCTGCTCTTCCCGCAGGACCGAACTACTCGCGGTAAACAAAAGATACGGGACACGGCATCACACCCTATATAAATTATGCATGCCCTATTCCCAGTAAAAGATATTTCTTTATAACTTCTTTCGACATTACCCGAATAATTCGAAAAGCTATATCTCAATTTTCGATTTGTTTTTAGGGCGCAACGTAATATAGACTTAGAATATGTACATTTGTATTTGTTTTAATTTATTTTATATGATATTTTGTGCACCGATAGCGTAGTTGGGAGTGGAACGGATTGCCGAGACGAATGTCCGCAGGTTCAAACCCAAGGGCACACACCTCTGACTTTTCTAAAAAAAATATCGTTCAGTTTAACGGTGAAGGAAAACATCGTGAGGAAACCTGCATACCTGAGAAGTTCTCTGAATTTCGAAGGCATGTGACGTCTGCCAGCCCGCACTAGGCCAGCGTGATGGACTAAGGCCTAAACCCTCTCAGTTGTAGAAGAGGCCCGTGCTCAGCAGTGGGCAGTATATAATACAGAGCTGGTATGGTGTGGTAAGGCATGGCTATTTCGTGGTGTACAATTATCGTTAGTCTACAATAGAGAAATAATTCCATTTATCAATGGTGTCTCGGTGTCTCCCTTCCTCGACTGCTTCGTTGGCGTAGTTGTATTGTGCGCGATACGACTACTTCTCTGAGATCCTGGGTTCGAATCCCGGGTCAGACGAAGTCATATTGGGTTTTTCTACTACTATCAGCCTGGAGTTTGGAATTTGTACCCGACATGGGAAAAAACTCGCCACCTATCATATCTATCGTATTATGGGATGGACAACGTATGGCGAAAAGAGGGTGCCCTTTGAACTTCTGCCCACCCCTATGGGGTTAGTTACAGTTGTTCTGTGGTGGAAACGAATAACGCTTAAATCTTGTCAATGGTTTTAGTATCGATTACATCTAATGTAGCAGGTATAAAGTCAGTACGGTTGAGTGATCGTGAAGCTTACCATCAGGCTAGCAACATGCTCGTCTCGTCATTCAGTAGTAAAAAACAAATAAAATTGTAAATGTACTTACGGGATACCAACCTAGCAATTTTATTCCCTAACTTGACGGCCCAAAAACTCATACCCTATGTTATAACCAATATGAAGCAATATTTACGCAGTAATTTTTTTTGCCCGTCTGTTTACGCGGAGTTCGCTGACAATATCTAAGGGAGCAATAATTTTTCGTTCTATGAACAAAGTTGCGCTTAAATTTTGTTTGTTGTGCAAAACTTCGTGTTTGGCTTAAGCACAACGAACCGTAAGGAAACTGGGGGAATGTAATTTATTACACATTTTACGAAAAAAGAAATCTCGAGCGGCGAGAATCTCACGAAAATGTGTTACTAATTGTTTTTTATAAATACATTAAACGTCGAACGTTAATTTACAAAAGTTTGTAATTTAAACTTTTGAACATTAGTTCTTATTTCTTCGAACATGATGCTGTTAAATGGGTTCAGTGACGTAAATATAATTAGCAAGGTAATTAGTGCCTGTGAATACTCACAATGCCTGAAAATACGTAGGAGAACTGTCACGTTTGTAAGAATGGAATTAGGATATGGTGTATTAGCAGTGATTTTGGGCTTTTCTAAAAATAAAATAGTTTTAAAAGAAACTTATTAGAGTTTATTGATTTTGTAACATACCTAAATCCTCAAATATATCGCGTACAATGGAAAAAAACTTCTTTACTTATACGACTGAAAAAGTATTTATTTACAAGCAGGAGTGTGCATGCACCGTTGTTTCGGTTTGAAGGACATTGTAGCCAGTGTAACTATAGGACATAATGAGACATAAGTCTCTAAGTTAAATCTAATGACTCAGGATGACGAGCGCAGTGGAATGCCACACAGTACCTTGAGGTGCTGGATGGTGTTTCTATTGTTTATGGGCGGTCATATCGCTTACTATCAGGCGAACAGCATGCTCGTCTCATCATTCGATGCCATAAAAAAAAACTTTTAGTACATTGTTGCGACCTCCGTGTTGGACGGCAGCGTGGCAGGTAGGCATCACGCTGTCGTTGACGCCGAAGCCGTCCTTCAGTGCCCAGGGGCTTCTGAGCCCCTCCCGGCTCTAGCCCCACAGAATGTGGTACGGGCCGCATTATACGGCACCGTGCAGGGGCGGTTGCGGACGACAACTTAGACACTTCCGTCAGAGGACGCCCGTAGCCGTCCCTAATGCGCCGAAGATGGCCACCGCGGAGTTTTATTTGGTATTCCGTGCATGGGAAGGCACGGTGAACTCAACATAACCGCCAAGAAGGCTGGGCGGTAGTAATAATGTACT
This sequence comes from Lapara coniferarum, assembly GCA_949316025.1. Taxonomy (NCBI): domain Eukaryota; kingdom Metazoa; phylum Arthropoda; class Insecta; order Lepidoptera; family Sphingidae; genus Lapara; species Lapara coniferarum. Next base: position 14,441,016 of record OX438934.1, on the reverse strand, counting down.
TATGTACTTTCTGCGCAAAGCCAAAAACAAGAAAAAAGTTGCGGTATACACTGTACAAGATATTGTGAAAAGTAACCCAATATTTTACTAACGACTAATTAACATCATAAAATAATACAATATTATTATGATGAGCTTGTTCTTAAATTACGTATGTACTGAAATAATTACCTATCCAAGTTATAATTAACTGCCAAGCTAAGTAGGTACAATTATTTTGAATAAATTATAATGCGAAACATTTTATTACTAAAAAACCTCCATAAATTTTAATTGAAATGAAACAAAATATCTTTAATATTTTATGGGATAAATCTGACAACATTAATTATTATCATCATTATTCTCTTAAAATATTAGTCGCATTATAATTATGGTTATTGTTACGGCCTTTTTATGCTAAGTTTAGGTAATTATTTGTCTGTAAATTACTTAAAAATAAAATAATGAACAAGCTGAATAATTTTAATACTCAATGAATTACCATACCATATAGTTGTATCAAAATACAGCTGACCAATATCGTAGGGACAACAAAACAGAAATTACAATTGTCTCTTGTTATTTCAACTCGCACTGAACTCCGAATTCCGAATCAGTATAATTTATCACCTTTTTAACATACATTTGATGGACCTGCTCATTAACATATAGATAGGGACGAAAAAACTCTCAATCCAAATTGTACCTTCCTTTTTTGTCCCCCCGGGCTTGGTAAAGATAAACGAAGGCTTTTTTGCAGACCTTGTGACCGCTGGGGCGGATTCTAAGGATTCGTTGGGTTCTGTATACATTAAGTAAAGCTAGAGGTTAATTATTTCGCTGTGTTCGAATTGTGTCAAGCGTTGAGGCACACTGGGTGATTTTTAAACTGTTTATGTTCAGATGTAAGATGCTGTTTGATGAGAAGATCAGGTTTATCGTGTTAGTTTGACCTGTTTAGTTACCATACCAGTCCTGTATTATATACTGCCCACTGCTGAGTCCGAGCCTCCTCCACAACTGAGAGGGTTAAGGCCTTAGTCCACCACGCTGGCCTAGTACAGGTTGGCAGACTTCACATACTCTCGAAATTCAGATAACTTCTAGTGTGCAGGTTTCCTCACGATGTTTTCCTTCACCGTTAAAGCGAGCGATGTTTAGTTACTTTATGTTATTGCAAAGCCTCTAGAAAATGCTCTATTTAAACATACATAGAGCAATTTCTTGCCACGCAAGTGCGATTCTTGAAACGAACTTTAAAGTTGCTCCGTATGGCACAGAAATTCTCGTCCTCATTGACAGGAAATACTGGCTTGTCCTAAACAACTATCATATTATGATAAAAATAAATAAGCCTATGATACTCCCATGTTCAGGAAAAGTCATCGTGTAATGGGCGTCTCGAGCGATTCTTGTATGGCATAATCGCCTGCGTCTGATCAGTAGGTATGCATTAATATTACAATCATTTCAAGCAATAATTGATCACACTAAATGAGGCATAAAATTATTAAAAATAAAATATTATCAAAATATCACCTATGTTTTTACATTTTACAAAATACAAAAATTATACCACTTTGAATTTAATTAATTTAAAAGACAAATAATTTACCATACCTATAGCTCGTAAATTACGTAACATGATGAACATAAGATACTTTACTCGAACATATTCGATAGAGTTTGAAGGATAACAACAAACTACATCTGAGGTGGAGGTTCGGACAAATGTTAGTTCGCGCCAGAAATGCAGCATAAGTGATAGTTGAGTGGAAATTTCACAGATGTTCGCTCTCGCCTTGCACCTGGCCGCAGCTGACTTCGTTTTATCCGAGTGTTGAGCTAGTATGGCTTGATATGACGTAAATGATTAGTACATAGCTCTTGTAATAGAAAAGTAAGGCCAATATTGTCATATTCAAGAAACTAAATGTGTGTAAAGGCTTGATATTGCGTAAATAATTATTAAATATACGACTCGTGTAATAGTAAATACTACAAAATTATCATAGTCAAGAATCAACTAAATGTATAAAAAATAAAACCAATTTCAACTAATGTCTTTATTCGGACTTGTTAATTTATCTAATATAATAGAAGATAATAGAAATAGATTTCTCGTTTGTGAATTAATTTAGGCACCACCACCGTAATACCCATTTCTAGTTTCTACTAAGTAGCATTCCGCAAACATAGTAATTATGTGCCACTTTGAAGGACATTGAAGACAGTATAATTATTCATTACTATAGGTAATCACCATAAATAAGATTTATTTAATACCTCAAGTTGACAGACGCTGTCCAGTGTCAGACAGTGCTTTGTAATTATTCCTTAAAGGTAATGTTACAACAGTTTATGGGCAGCAGCGAATGGGCAGTCATGACGTTGTGAAAAAAAATTATTACTATTTTTCTTCAAAACGTTATAGACCGTTTAATGCAAAATTTAATTTAGCATCAAAAATACGACCCGAAAATAAGTAACAACAAGCAGGTCACAACTTGTTTCTTTAGCTCACATTTCTTGCAGCGGAAGTAATGCTTCTTGAAGTTTCAGCTATTCCGGGGTGGCCAATGCAGTGTTCCTCACAGCCATTACCATTTGCCAGTAATGTAAAAAATATATTTTATTTAGAAATCGAGTATTTTCAGTAATAGCGTACCGAGAAAAATGTGTTTTTTATCGATAGTACCGGTCGAAATGATGATGAGAGACGAAATTCATTTCTTAACGAATTGAATAGAAAAGCTATACATACATACAATGACATATTATGTAGAGCCACCAGCATAAGTAGCTGAAAAAATTCAAAATTTCAAATTGCCTACATACTTTTGTGTTCTTACTAATGTTTTTTTTTCTCTTTACAAAAATAAAATAAAAGAGATTTGCTTTACTTCATACGAACAATTTTTTTTTTCAATTTAACTTAACGCGTATACAGGCGATTTGAAATTTTGATTTTGTACAGATATTTATTCTGCTGACTGTACATTGAAAACAAACTTAGTGGCTCATTCCAATTTGGCGCGTTCTAAGCTCAGACGCTGTATGCCTGTAACAGGGAAGCGTCGTTTTATGATCCTAGAACTATTGTAGATTGGTACGACATTAGGTAAAATATGTGACTGTACTTACTCTAAATTCCAATTAAATACGTTAATTAAAACAATTAATAAAAAATAATAAGACATTTTACTAGAATAACTTATTAGATAAAATACCCTGTTTTGTACTATCTCGAAACTTTTTCGTACTTGAAGATATTGAATGTAATAAACATACCTCGACATTGGTAGGGGCACCGAAGATTGCTGCCTAGAGGTCTACACAAGTTAACAGAAGTGGAGTTTATTAAATATTTTTCTCGTACAGAGCGGTCCCAGGGCGATGATCTGTGACTTGCAGCAAATGTATTGATAGATTAACGAGTATTATATACCTTATGATAAATGGGATAGAGTTTATAATTTAATGTCGCACAGTAGTGGTGACCCGTGATTTATATCCCTTGAAAGAATGTGCCGCTAATGCGTATCTTCAAAAACTGCTCGTGTATTGATCAGATTAAGCCCGCGTTAGACGGCCTTAGAAACGTTCTAGATTAATTAAATTTAGCCTTAGATTAGTATTTCAGGCAGTCTTCTGTATGTTAGAGTAATTTGTTAATTTGATACTTTCAGGTTGATATTGTAATGAATGCCAAGGTGTATCTCACCTACATTTTGTTTGTAAGATCCCATTTATCAGGGGCCTATTGCCTTTTACCCAACATTATAGACTGCGGATACACTCAGCAGAAAACTCAACTTTATCCAATAGAGTGATCGAACTCGAGACCTCACCAATTTACGTAATACAACCTAAAGAGCCGGATGACGGATCAAAGCAACATGAGTAAAACTAATATTGCTAATTACTTTGTAGAAGCGAAAGACATTAAACAGTACAGTTTCTTACAACTCTTTGGTAAGCGTTTACTAAACAAACTTCCCGTTTAAAAAACTTACGCGACATTTGTCCAATCGAAATCCCCAAAGACCATTGATTATATTAAAACAAGCAACGTATTTCCCTGTTTCGAATGTAGTCTAAATGTTAATGCAGAGACCAAGGGACAATACTATGCAAATATTGTGATATTGGGCCGTAGTAATGTATGCGAGTAATAACGGTGCGTCGGAGAGTACATGTCTCACCTGAAATCCCTAGTCGCGATATATTGCTTTGAAATTCGTTTATTGGTGGAGGGAAATAGATTTAATTCCAACTAAAAATAATGATAACTTTAATACTATAATTTGGAGTTTTATCAATTTTAAAACATTAAAAAATAGAATACTACAATGCGATTCAAATAAGAATAGGATCGACTTTGCGCCATATTGTGACGTCTAAATAATAAAATATTATATTAAGCCATAACGTTTTTATTTAAATTTGATGTAAGAGTCAATTAGACAAAATAAAATAAACCGTTGCTGATATGCTAATAATTTTTTAATGCAAATTTTATATTTTTCAAGTGACATTTGACACTTATGGTCATTAACGTTCCTATTCTTATTTGAATTGTATTGTACTTACACTACAATTCCATTTATTACCACTAAAAGGAGGCTATTAAGGATAGTTTCCAATGTAATTAATACTAGTCAATTGTTACCTCTATTACAATAAACGACCAGCTTGTAATACATCAATTGACCTTACTTTGTCTTTAACCCTTAATTTGATAATATTCACTTTGATAAACATATATAAAACAATATTTTCGTGACTGTTTTGTTATAGTTATCGCCTTTTTATTTTACGTATAATAAGTTAAAGCTTCTTTATAAGTATAAAAAATATTTTTTCTAGTGACAACACAGTTTACTTGTCATTATCAAGTTAAGATGTCGGCAAGACTCGGGCACTGAATACTTTGTATGGTAAATATTAATTTTTTGCATGCTTTATATAGCTATTCTAACTTTTCCATGCTTTTGATTTACTGAACAATGTTTCTACTTCAGTTTTGTATACGTTTCGCGTAGTGTTATAAGTTTTCAATAACTTTTTTTCAGAAAGAAAAAGATGTTTATTTGTGAAAAGAACCTTGAAATTATAAATAATTAAAAAATACAAAAACTTAAAATTAACGTCACAAAACGGCTCTAGCACAGCATATGCTGGCGATAAAGCCAGCGCTGATCTTCCCTTGGGCCTCTTAGCAATGTCACGGGCGCCAAGACTGACTTTTTAGATCGTGGTGCCGTGGTATTTGTTTATTTTTAATTATTTTACTGCCACTAATTAGGTTAATCCAGCGTGGTGGACTAAGGCCTAAACCCTCTCAGTAGTAGAGGAGCCACGTGCCCAGCAGTGGGACAGTATATAATAAAGGGCTGCTATTATTAATTAGGTTAATTACTTACAATACTTACCACCGGCAAACTTGTTTGTTCATCACATTGCACACTGCAAAATACTCGAACAAATGTCTTCAATTTGACACGTTCACTGTGATGAACGTTGCCAAATTAGGGATAAGCTTTTTACATAAATAGTTTGCTTTTGTGTGGTGTTTTTTTGGCACATGTGTATTTTTCTTTTTTTTACAGCATAAAATACAAAGTGGCACGGATAAAATATTAGCACCTTCCGCCACTAGTAATAAATCCTATACTACCAGTGATAATAAACTGCTATCACCCTCTCCAAGGTCTGCTTCATATCCTGCGCCTTCCATAAATTCCTCTTTAGAGCGCTTAAACAAACAGTAGCCCTTATACCTGCATATACTGGCATGTATGTACTAACCATCGGGAAATTTGGCGAGTGGGTATTGTGGTCGAATATCGTATCGGAGGCTCAGAATAAGGATAAAATTGGAGGAAACCGAAGGTAAACAATGTGCGTGTACGCGCTATTCACAAACCATCAGATAATTCCGCTAAAAAGACGTATCCAAAGCTAATTAAATATATTAATCAAAAATTTTGCTACAATACAGAACAATTTACACACACACTTTCACACCTTTATCCTTGAAAGAGTAGGTAGAAGGGCAACTAGTGCACCCGCTTTTTGCCATGTGTATTCCGTCCAATAATGTGATAGAGGGTGAGCCTATCGCCATGCCGACGCTAAGCAGCAAAACTCAATATCGCTTTACCCCACCCGGGATTCGAACCCGGGTCCTCAGAGCACTGTCGTACAGGCACGCAATACGCCAAGGCAATCAAAATAATTAAACGTGCTAAATAGTTGTAATAAAGCTTGGTTACTCGACCCAATGAGTAATGGCCGCGAATTCCGCTGCGGACGCGGACGGCCGCTGATAACGCCACTGACCGATATCAATCTCCGAGCGGTTAATCATGGAAATAACCGGTCATTATACGTATATAGACGTCTATAGGCATATATTTGAGCAATGACATCGTATAATGTGTGGTAGGGAATTTGCAGCCACAAAACCCGGGAAAATCAATCTCTTACAATATTTCAATCAGCATAATTCAAACTAGAATTGGATTTAGGAACTCATTTCAGTCTCCTTTTTTTAATATTGTGGCTGTCTAGCGTGTCGGCGGAGATTTTACTATCACAGTGTTTTATTCCATTGCTTTTATACAACTTAGTTTATTTTATGAATCGTGGCAGGTTTCTCATATATCGCACCTTTAGAACGAAAACGACACAATTCAAAAAATAGACAATTTAGTGGTCATTTTTAAATGACTAAAAACTAGTCCCTTATTTATAAAAACATAATAAAAAGGGACCGACATAACAGTTTTGTCCTTTTCCGGCTTGAATATGGCTGTGTTTGAACTATTATTGTATTAAAAACTTCGTTTTAGGTAATTTTATGACGATAATTCAATTTTCTATCTTTTTGGATTGTGTCGTTTTCATCCTAAAGGTTGCGATATGTAAGAGTCCGTCTGGGTGGGTACCACCGCTATATCTAGTTCTACCGCCAAGCAGAGTGCATGCACTGTTATGTTTCGGTTTGAAGGGCATTGTAGCCTGTGTAACTACAGGACATAATGAGACTTAACATCTTATGTCTTGGGATGACGAGCGCAGTGGAATGCCACACAGTACTTTGTAAACTCAAGGTGCTGTATGGTGTTACTACTGCTTATGGGTGGTCGTATCGCTTACCATCAGGCGAACGGCTTGCTCGTCTCGTCATTCAATGGCATAAAAAAAGTAGGTATATCTTTATATTATATATAAATTATTTTTTGATCCATAGAATCAGACTAAATTTATTATTATCTGAAAAGGTAACGTTCGTAACTCCTTCATACAAGAAATAAAACAAAACGCTTGACACAGACTTCACTTTTTATTACAAATATTAATTGCACATAAGAATGTTTCATACAAAAATATATTCTTAATTAAAATGATTGCCTTTAAAACAAATTACAAAATTGTTACACATCAACTATAGTTTCCCTTAAAATTTTGAATATTGCACCAAAAATACAGCAAATCAGATGTCAAAAGGTTTTTCATTACACCTAATATATCCAGTTAATTAATTCAAACATTAAGTTTCACAATAAATTACGTCATATTATTATGTATATTATGTTTTTAATTGACGAAACTTGAAACATAAACGACAAATTGTATAATTAAATCCTCTCAAACTTCACGTCATTAGGTCGAATCGATTAGTTGGAATTCATTTGTTACATTCAGCACGAGTATCAAGTAAAATCGATTAAATACGATCGTTGTAAAATTAGTCTAGGAGGCGTATAAGTTTGAGAGTTTAAAACATAAATCGATTAATCGACTTCAAATAATCGGACGAATAATTTTATAACGATTGCTTACTCATTCAGTTTATGCCAAATAGGATTTGACGATACTCTTTATCTATTAACAATTCAACAATCTACCTAACGTTTATATACATTTGTGATGGTACATGGTAACACTTTGTCTTTGACTTCGGATATAAATAATGCCGTATTGCGGCACGGCGTGTGCCTTTACAGTTATTATCACAATATAATTATTATTATATTTGCCATTATATCAAATATAAAATAGTATATTTTGAGACTTTTTACAATACTTGAAGAACGTTTAAAATTTGTGACAATTTCATTCATTTAAATACAAATCAAAATCTATTAACTATACCGTGACCGATAGATTCGGAAAAATAAATGTATAATTTTCATAACTAACTATATAATAAACTAAATGAAAGAGCTTCACTACTTATATAAAATTATGACAAGCCACGAATTAATAATTATAAAACTATCTATGCAATTTTCACCTAAATAAAAATCGACTATTGTCAAAATTGATAGTGTTCGAATTATATTGTACAATTTCTTTTTTTATTCTATGGTAACTGTTGAACCTATCGACTAACTATGATAAAATATATACGATACAAGTGTGGTTGTGACGTTATAAGAGAGCCTGTCAGTGGAGCGGCGTGCGTCTCTACGCAGAACTTGTGGCATTGACTATGGCTTGACTTATCAATGACTTGATAATGGTCTCGTTTGCTGATGTCACGTGATAAAGACAAGAACCAACAAAGAAAAGCACTTAGAGATTTAATTACGAAGATCTCGACTCGATAAACTTTGACCATTTGTAGAGGAATGAGCCTTTTGTGCTCCGAAAACGTGGACAGCACAATGCAATACGATAAGCAAAATACTCCCTTAGTTACCGAGCGCCCAACTTTCCTCAGAAGGAATGAACCCATAAAAAGCAGAACAAATTAAAATGGGACTAATTCACGAGTATTCTCAAAGCTATTTTACGTTTATATAGCGCAACTTGGCGAAAATAATGTTCTTTGCGAACTCATTACTTAGCTCAGATATTAATATTGCAAGCTGCTATACCCTTACCCCGGTTCGCCCTCTAACCGCTAAAGAAAAAGCTCGGGTAAACACCAGAGGGGCACAGATTAAAAATATCAGCAAACAAGACCACGAAATTAGCACTAAACGTCCCAGTATCACAATACGAACGACCGTGGCGCGCCACCTCGCCGTTAATAGAAACATTTTTTGTTCAAACTTACAATTTACAACTACCTATATTACATTATAAAATCGCGGTCATGTCACAAACACTTGACTCCTCGCTTTGAACAAGAAATACAATTACAGAACGACCGATCCAAGTAAAACAGTCTGAAGTAAGTTATCGACTTAATGTTTCATAGAATAAAATGGCGATAAAAACCATAGAGATTGGTGAAACGTCTATTTTCAGATCAAACTTAGCAGGATTGTTCTGTAACTTGGAGCGCCATAAATCATTTTTTATATATTTTAATGTCACATATTTTTGTGATGGCAATATTGCACAATGAATGCGGGTACATGCTACTCATAACTGACGTTTGCAAATGTCAAAATTAAATGTTGCCAGTATTATGCATTTAATCGAAAAAAAAATCGGAAGACATAAAATAATCGGAAGTTTCGTAGTATTAAATAAAAAATATTCGTAAAAACAAACAATAGAGATAATTGTCTTTTTCGAAATTAAGAACATGCAATAATCTTTCGTCTCTCTTTTCTACACAGAGAGTGATAAGGACAAAACATAACGGTAATCTCATGCACTCTTACATTATTGTAGACAACAACGGGCACACACGTTTAATGGTCCTTTTCGACATGCAATACGTATTTGGCTGTGACCAAAAATGGCTGACAATATTCTATAATTATTGTAGAACGCACGATAAAATAGTCGCATGTACAGTAACTCACTTTGAACTTTATACCTACTTACAAGTGGTTTTAATATACGACATTATTGGAATTAATGGGTCCATTTTCTAATTACAGTACTAAGCCTCGAATTTCAAAACGTTATTGGTTAATTATATTGAGTATAGTATTATATTTTTATTGATAATGTAGGTACTATTTTTATTCTCTCCGATATACCAGTTCTCAATTTTCATTCAATGAGTCTTTCATCCTAACATTTTGAATACATTAGATAACGAAAAAATTATCTTCCCCTTCTGGCACTTGATCATCACTAATTAATATTTCCTATTACTATGTACCTAACGGTGGTAATTATTAAGTTGATTAGTCAATTTTGGCCGTTTTCATTAATAATCAGGAACTTATTTTCAATTCAACCGAGTTACTGCACATTACGCTAAAGGTACGGTTCCAAACACTATCATAGTAGCATATTATCGCAAAAGTAGACTACATTATAATAGTAGATATTCGATGTAATATCCGATTACATTATAGAATAGATGAAAATTCATAAAAAGGGTGACTTAAGTTTGCTTTGACACTCGTGTTCAAAATCGTACCTTAACAACATTGATATAAAGTTCACATCCAACTTACGTCTATAATCACAGCGTGCTCTATGTGGAATGTTCGAGGAGCGGTTCGTGTTCGTGCTCTTGATGCATCTCGCTTGCACTCGCCTCTATCTCTTTCTCTCGTACGGGGAACGCTGTGCGTGACGTCAGCACTGTGACTTCACCGTCGTCGGTGTACGCTAGCGGTGAGTAGACGATGCCGCGAGCACGCGAATGCTTTTCACGTGGTTTTCGCCACTGGAAAAAAGCATTTAGTTAAATTCCGAATACTGAGTAATCTCGATTTATATTTCGAATGGAATGTAGTTCCGTTTTCGAAATTCGAAACATCATTCTCATCATTAAGAAAGATTGATAACAATTCTACTGATGTTTTTTTTTTCTTTTGGGTGCCAGTTAGCACACAAAGGACGTAAGCAGATTACAATAGATATTAAAAAAAAAAACATTTTATTTTTCTTAATTTATGTAATTAAAAGATGGGTAAGATCATATAGTACGCGTTTTGAAATTGCATTTAATTAATAAAATACAGTATATTTTACAGTTACGATGGATAAACCTTAAACCATAGCATCAATAGATTTAATAGACAATTCAACAACCACGTCGAACACAGAAAAAGTGTACGATACTCACAATCATTCCCATAGTGAAACTAGGTTAAATGAATTCATATTTCAATCGAATTTCAAAATATTCCACTTCAAAAATATGGTTATATATATCACTTTTAAAATATCAGAATATATTGACAAGAGATCAAACGCAACAAAACAAACAACAAAAGAGATGCCGAGATAAAAACCCATGTCATAAATTCCACAGCCGATATGTAATTTATACACACGCACACACACACACATACAAACGCCCTTTATCCGCCAAGGGGTAGGTAGAGGCGCAACTAGTGCATCCACTTTTCGCCGTGCATGTTCCGTCCCATTATGTGATAGGGGGTGAGTCTATCGCCATATCGGGCACAAATTTCAGACTCCGGGCTGATACTGAATAGTAATTCCCAATATCACATTACCCAACCCGGGGATCGAACCCGAGACCTCAGCTTTGCAGTCGTACCGTAATACAACTACGCGACCGAGGCAGTCTTTTACGAATTTATTTATTTTCAAGATAATTGAAACTGAACGCACGTTTTACAATGTACGCCACGTAAACCTCGAAGCATAAAAGGCGATTCGGCAAAACGACTTTTTGCATGAAACACAAACGATGAAAACTGTCCGGCTTTAAAAATTCAACGACGCGACGCCTAAAGTGGTCGTATGGCAGATTTTAACCGAATTTTGTCAGGAACAAAGCTAAGTCCGCGCGTCGGGTTAACGCATATCAGCCGTTATTATTTTCAGAGATTCAGAGAGAATCAATTTATGCGCGTGGTTTAAAATAATCCCCAATACTACTCTATACTGTTCATTCAGTACATAAATTTTTAAAGCAGATCGTTTAATACATGTCAGGATTATTAAAACAAAAAGCCAGATTGCGTTTTTGTTTGTTTTTTTATTGAAATAAAATTTTCACGATTTAAAATTTAATTTGGAATCGGATTACGGATTGAATGGTTTATATTATGTTTTGAGTTATTACCACTCTACCACACATACTATGATATTGAGTTTGAATGATTTTGCAAATACCTATCGTGACCCACACGACGCCCAAAGAATCCTCCAAATCGGTCCTGTTAAAGAAAATTAACTCTTGCAGTCTACACCAGGAACGTCGAAGCTTTATTAATTAACATGATCATATTAATGAACAAAAAACTCATGTGCCATTACACATGCCATCCAGGGCCAGACTCGGTCATTAGCGCCCCTTTTGCCGACCCTTTTTAAGGTCCAACTATATTATATTCCATGCGATCAATTATGTTTATCATTTATGTTCCCAAAATATTTTGTTGTGAGCCAGTGGTTCGCCATCCTTTGTCTATATGATATAGTCAGTTGTTGTTAACCGATGGGCACCGGGAGGAGTGTTGCAAGGGGAGCAAATACTCAAAAAAAGAATACTAAGATACTAAATAAATCTACAACAGTGCAAACTATCGATCGCAGTGGTTAATGTCAAGCATAGTCAAATACCCGCTATTTGAAATTAATATAAACTTTATTATACTATGTCGTGTAGTGAGTAGATGCAGATGCACCTATTTACAACAGCATGACGCACCTTTAGAACGAAAACGACACAATTCAAAAAATAGAAAATTGAGTTGTCATTTTTAAATGACTAAAAACTAGTCCCTTATTTATAAAAATATAATAAAAAAGGGACCGATATAACAGCTTTGTCCTTTTCCTGCTTGAATATGGCTGTGTTTGAACTATTGTTGTATTTCGTTTTGAGTAATTTTATGACGATAACCCAATTTTTTGTCTTTTTGAATTGTGTCGTTTTCATCCTAAAGGTGCGATGTGTTAACCGCAAGTTTGTTATGAAAGTTGTTTCCTTTAAACTAATCTGGTATCCATAACCATTTTTAATCGTAGTGTTAACAAACATGTCGACTGACTCTAAACAAATACTGCGTCCCATTGCGGATTCTCCTTCGCATATAGAAAAGTCTTTGGTTTTTCCAGATCCTCAAAGAATTCTAGAAAAACCCTCGCCTGTACAGTTGTAACTGAATTATCAGTTTTTAGTGTAACATCAAATTAGCTGTACAATTTTACTAATATTATAAATGCGAATTAGGAGGCCGTATTTAAAATGTCGACTATTTCAGTCAACCTTTAAAAGTGATTTTTTTAAAGTTAAACTGATCTGATTAATTTATAATGCATCATCGGAAAGACTATTTCAACAGAAATGGAATAAACGAGCCAGATTTTTCATATCTTTCTTTAATTTCAAACTATCCACCAAGTTATACAGGGTCATTTTTACATTATGTTACTAAATGAAACCATATATTTGTCTATACCTCTGCTTACATTGTGCCAAAAATGATCAATGAATAAGAAATACTTTCGCCGAAAATCTCGATTGTAGTATTCCAATTTTTTTATCATTTTGTAGTTTAGTACGAATATGGTGTGTGCGTAAGTATATATCTGACTGAAAGTGTAATGTTGCTGCTGCGAGGAATTCTCCTAGAGCAGTCATAGTGGCATTAGGGCGTGTAAACTTAAAGTTACATTTTATTGATATTTATTTTGTTTGAAACTTACACTTTTTTGTTTTACATTTATGATTAAAATAACTTAATGGAAAACGTTATTTTCAAGGAGATAAGTATGTGGTTTCATTTAGTAACGCAATGTCAAAATGACCCTGTATATAATTATGTTATACCTATATGTATAACTTAATATCCCCAGCAAAATATCGCTTAAGCCAAACAAACAGCATTTCACCCCTCAATGTATTATACGCCCGAGGCGTGATGCCTCCTAGGCTCCTGCAACTTATTACAACTTGTCCGGTCAAAATTAATCCGGCATCGATGCCAGTCTTCAACAGTGCCGGATTAGCCCATAAGCAAATTAAGCATTTGCTTAGGGCATCACGTCTTGGGGGGCACCAGAAACAGCACAAAAAAAATGCTAGCACATAAAAGTAAAGCTGTTTCAAAATCCGCGCGATTAAAGACTGATGTTAGTTTACCTACTTATGGTAGGGGGGCCCCATAGGCGTGAATTGCTTAGGGCATCAAGTTGTCTTAATCCGGCACTGGTCTTCAATCATTTTAATCGCGGCTCAGCTGGCAGACCGTTACCAACTAATGACTAAATGAACATGTGGTCATATTCGGCTATGTACCATCAGCTCAAAATTGATGCTTTGGTAGGAAGTGGTTCCGTATTAATCACTTTGTAATTCATAAATCTCATACATTTATTTGAAGTTGACTGTGTATGCAGAGAGGCAGGCCGCCATTCTAGCTGTTTACTAGCGTCACCACGTGCTTTATTGATCAATGTGCACTGTACTGTCGAATTTCAATGGTAACCAAGTCCCTTTTAATCGACATATTTTCTACAAAATATTCCCTCTAATATAAATGCATCATGAAGTTCTTGTGCAATATGCTGCTGCCAAAACTTGACTGTCTAAACTTAGCTCAAGAGAACACACGCTTATTTTCATCAAACATGACTTAAATTCACTAAAATTTAGCCCTTACCTGAAGAACAGAAAGAACAACGAAGAACAACGCGGCGGCCGCCACGCACACCGCAATAACTACGATGGCCACGCTCGGCGCCGCGCGCGAGCTGTATTCGGTGTGTAGCGCGCCCCACTCCGCGATGCGACGCTTTCCCGCCACCGATGAGTTTATGCACTCCCCTGATATGCAAATTGTTTATGTTTTAAAAAATTTACCTTATTTATATCTCGCACCTTTAGAACGAAAACGACACATTTAAAAAAAAATCGGAAATTGAGTTATCGACACAAAATGACTTAAAACGAAGTTCTCAATACAACAATAGTTTAATCACAGCCATATTTAAGCGAGTACTGAACCAAACTGTTATATCGAGCCCTTTTTATTATATTTTTTATAGAAAATGCGACAGTTTTAAGTCATTCTATGACGATAACTCAATTTTTGTTTTTTTTTTTAATTGTGTCATTTCGTTCTAAAGGTGCGATATACAAAACTTCAAATCGCCTATACCTACACGTTAAATTTAATTGAAACATTTTTTTGATGTATGGAAGTATAGCAAATCATTTTTTTTTAATTTTGCAAAGTTTTTTTTGTTAAAAATGAATAAGTTATAAATAATAAATAAGTTATGAATTTGTACAGCTGCTTATATGGCTGACTGTACATTAAAATATTGTGATTTTGTTCATACTTTAAGCGAACTAGAAGGACACCTATGTTAGTATTGCTTGTATTCGAAAATCAACCTATTATTTTCCGAACAGTGAAAGGAAAAGGTGTTCATACAATTAATTTGATTAAATAGCTATATTTTATTTATAATAATACCAGCCCTGTATTATATACTCTCCCACAGCTGGACACGGGCCACCTCTACTACTGAGAGGATTTAGGCCTTAGTCCACCACGCTCATATTTTACTTTGTGAGTATAAATTAGTTAAGGCGATCGCTTCAAAAATGAAACTATTACTCTCCTCACTTTCTACAACTCCGAGTAAACATCAATTATTATGAATTTCCCATACCTTTTTCAAATTTATTTGTCAACTTAAATGAAGCAAAATAGGCATTTTCAAGTAATAAAACTACTTAATTATGCTAATAAGCTGTTCAGAATTTCAAGCGAGGAAACGTGTCGTGGAATTTATATTCCACGACACGTTTATACATGATGCAGGTGAACATAATGAGACTTACATCTTATGTCTCAGGATGACGAGCGCAGTGGTATGCCATACAGTACTTTGTAACTCGAGGTGCTGGATGGTGTTTCTAGTGTTTATGGGCGGTCGTGTCGCTTACCATCAGACGAACGGCATGCTCATCTCATCATTCGTGCCATAAAAAAAATGTGGCAAAGAAACACGACGTTTCGTTTTATTGTGATTGGTTGAGAGACAAACACGTGACTGACGTATTGGCCTCTCGACCAATCACAAACATCAAAATTAAACATCGTCTCACAAATTGCTTTTTTTGGAGACATTCTAATGGGGCAGAACAGCTTCCGACCTAAAAATGTCAGTTCAGCTGTTCCTCCATTAATATCTGTCAAATAAATCCACTCACCACTCTCGGGATGGCAATGGCAGCAGTCGTCACCAGGCGAGGAGTTGGCCGTCCCTCGCTCCGCACAGCACGGCACGCACTGATTGTTCAACCTATCGGCAAAATGACTTTCAGTAATGACTACAGTGAATAATGGTAAGTGTAGTCCATATATAGCCTAATAAGAGACATTGCGTGTTTGGTCGCAAGAATTATGCAGGCTTGCCATTAGGGTATTTGCCTATGTTTGATTTTGGACATTATTTTAGATGTAACAGAAAATAATACGAAAAAGAAATTCTTCTGTAAAATCAGCATCAAAAACGAATGAAAAATAAAGCAGTTTTCAAATATTCTAGTGAGCAAAAGTGGGGGCGTGGCGGGAATATTACGGTATCTCTTTCGCACGCACGCAGCGTTATGGCCGACGGCGCTTGGTGACGTCACAACCTAGTATTGCTGTAATTTGACAGCTACCCATTCCACAAAATTTCAAAGCTTTATAACTTACTATTGCGCCAATTTTGAAAAATCTTTTTTTAGGTTTTGGATAGCATATATTTTTCATAATTATTGTTATTAAAAAAAATAGTCAACTACCCTATTATGCAACCCGCGACCAAGCTATATTGGATTTATGTCATCAACGTTGATTTTCAATCGAGTAAAAACTGTATACGATATTCTCTCATTCACCAATATAAACTAGCCGTCGTTCACTCTGTCACGGTTTCAGTTACGTATTGTATTAAAATCGATATCGTTGTGGTATATAGTTAGACCGGCATAATTTTGGTGAATATAGGATAAAATATTCCGTCGGTCGACATTTTATTTATCATTAGGTACAATGTCTTCTAATTAGTTATTAATTCTAGACTTTCTTTTTTTACAGACCAGCCAGTTCACTAGCAACCCTAAAGCCTAGTTAGGCCTACGCTAGTATTTTTTTTTTTTTCTTTATGGTTGTACAAACATTTCCTGTTTCACTGTATGAGTTGTGGCTTCAATTTGAAGGAGGCGGGCAAGGTTCCGCTATTTGATACGTAACTCACACCCCCCCCCCCTACGCTACTACGCTAGTATTTAATATTTTAGTGGAATAACGAGTAATTTAGTAACTTCTGTCTATACTAATCAACTGGACAAAAATTTCAGACAAATCAGCCAAGTTTAGTTATTTTACTCGCGGCTCGACTTAAATACTAGCATAGTCCGAACTAGGCTTTACAACGAGCAAGCCGACATCAAGTGCCCTCCAGATGGCAGGGCTTTTTGTGTTAGCTTCGACAGTCACTCCACGTCTAGTGACGTCACTCCGCGCTTTTGTATGCCCACAGGCGTTACCTGTACGCTGTACCTATGTGTGAAAACAAAATATAATACATACTTAGTAACTGACACACACACACACACACACACTCACGCCTTTTATGCCCGAAGGGGTAGGCAAATGCGCAACTAGTGCACCTACTTTTCGCCGTGCGTATTCCGTCCCATGATGTGGTAGGGGGCGAGCCTATCGTCATATGGGGCACAAATTCCAGACTCCGGGCTGATACTGAATACAAAAACCCAATATCACTTTGCCCGACCTAGGGATCGAACCTAAGCACCGCAGTCGTAATTTAATGCAACAACCCCCACCGAGGCATTCATTTCTTCTCATAAATAAAATACCCTCGTTACAAAAACATAAGCCGACACTCACAAAATGAAAAATAAATTGTCGACTTATACGGAGAGTAGTGTGCGAACATTCACCTATGTGTGTAGCCGCCTTTATCTTTAATCCGGCTTTACCGGTACTTGGGAATTAAGCCTTCCATCGCCGTAAATAAGGACTAACTTCGGAAGGTGGACGGTGAGCGGTGATGCGGATCATTTCAGACGTATAAAGACTTGGGATAGTATAGAATAAAAAATATGTCTACATTATTGATATTATAAAAGCGAAAGTGTCTCATATTTCTGTCTGTTAGGGTTTCACGGCTAAACTAAATTAAGAACGAAGTAAGCTTAAACCCCAAGAGAGAACCTAATTCCACGCGGGCAAAGTTTGCAAGCAAAGGTTAGTATTATTTAATGTAATCATTTGATAGGATAGGCAGGTATGCAACTTTGCACCAACACTATGAAACTACTTTCAAAAAATTTGAACATTAAGCCATTCTCATCATGAATTCCAATCGTTGCAATCCAAATGTGGTTTAGAATCTGAAAACTCCATTAGACTTAAATTATCATATTGTTTGGATTTAATCCTACTAATATTATAAAGACGAAAAGTTTGTAAGAATGTATGGATGTATGGATGTTTGTTCACGGATTTCGATGAAATTTAGCACACGGGTAGATCATGTCCTGGATTAACACATAGGCTACTTCTTATCCCGGAAAAATATAAACCAGGACTTTTATCCCGGAAAAACTTTTTAATGCGGGCGGAGCCGCGGGCAAAAGCTAGTAAAAAATATACCAAACTTACCTGTCCAACCTCAAAGGTCTCGAGCACCCTGTACAACTGAACTGTCCGGGGCCGGAGCACGTCTTACACGACGCGTCGCACGATCTACACGTTCCATTGCTCGCGTCGTAGTACTGCGAGCCGAGGCACTCCATACACAGCCCGCCGTCTAGCATGAACCGCGGCGGACACGACGTGCAATGGAGCGGGCCCGAGCCGGAACACTCGCGACAGTAGTGGTGGCAATGACGACAGCCGTCCGCGCTTTGGTAAAAGCCTGAGTGCGGAGAGTTTAGTGTAATTTGCTATTGTCTCATTTCGTACGTAAAGTAAACGAAATAAAATTTTATTTGTTTCAATTGTTTTTCTATTTTATACCTTTTTTTTCGAAAATAAAATTTTATTAAGTATATCACATAACGTTATTATTATATTTTCGAATTGCTTATAATTTATGGACACGACTTAATATTCTCTCTTTCTTGTTGAGTCTGACTGGGTAGTCTACTTAACTGTAATAGGTAATATTTTTGCCTTCGAGCAATAACGTGCGAATTATTTATTGCTACATATTTAATAAATATTTCAGCCAAAACTTGCTGTAAATTTGAGATTATGTACCAAAAAAAAACCCTAAACCAATTCAGATTCTTTGTATGGTGTGAATATTGTTTTATATCCACACCAGATATAACTTAGATACCAGTATACCAACCAAATGGAAATTCCTACTTCTTTAAAGATAAAAAAGAGTCTATACCTTGAGGACACTCAGGATGGCACTCCCCAGCAGCAAGCCTCCAGCCTGGAGGGCAGGACGCGCACTGATCCCTCCGAGGGCCGATGCAGGTGCGACATGCGAGGTAGCACTTAGAACAAGTGCTGCGATCCGCGTAGTATCTGGAGAATAAACTATATTAATATCTACTTCTCGAGTTGATGCCATAGTGTAAGGACAGAAGGAATATTATTTGTGTGTGTTTAAGGAGGAAACAACCTCATCATCGTCATCATCATCATCAGCCAAATGACGTCTACTGCTGATAATAGGCCTTCCCTAATGATTACCAGATGGACCTGTGAAAAGAAGTCTGCATCCAGCGTGCTCCTGCGACCTTTACCAATACGTAGGAAATATATCTATGATAAAATTGCCAACCAGACGGAATTTGGTTATTGGGTTTTTTTTGTAATTAAGACTTCTGTCCTTGTTCCTCGTTGTTGAAGGAAAGTTCATTTGGAAACGTGAAATTATAGTTAGAATTCACAATAGGAGGGCCAACTGATACAATTTTTGCTATCCTTGGAAATCCATGCATGATTAGTACTCGATGATATAGCGGCAAGCCTCCAAGTGTTTTCTAAGCAAATTCACCTATTACCTTCAATATTCTTATCTTAAATAAGGTACCATTATTAGTCTCCAATATCTTAAGACTAGATGACTTGAGAATCCTTCTTTAGGACCGAAAAATCTTTTCAGACCTATTCAACGAACTCACAAAAATGTAATATTTTTGCACTAACCCATCAGCGCATGCGGTCCTGCAGGCGCCGGACTGCAGCCGCAGCGCGCCGGCGCACGCGGTGCAGTTGAGCCGCGACACGCAGTCGCTGCAGCCCCGCACGCAGCGCGCGCACCGCCCCGCCTCCGCGTAGTACCCGTGGCTGCACTCAGACTCGCATCTACGACGGGTGTATATATTTTTTTATGGCGGTAAGCGATACGACCGCCCATAAATAGTATAAACACCATCCAGCACATCGAGTTACAATGTACTGTATGGCATTCCAAATTTATAGCATTAGTTCTAGTTAGTTGCCAATCTTGAACTAAACACTTGAGTTTTTAATTTAAGCCTTCGATTACGGCTTCAGCCAAAGCTGTTGCGATAGCAGATTATCGACTTCGTCTTCGGCCAGAAATCGACCTTCGGTTGAACACTAGTCAATAATAATACGGTAATGCAACAACAAAAACATTAACCGTAATGCAACAACAATGGTATCTTATTATGAATTATATTTATTATTTTATTAATCGATTCATAAATAAACTAATTTTAATTCATTTTCATCCTATACATTTATATTTCATTAACCTAGCATCGCGCTGTTTAATTAGTTACAATAGCGCCTAATTAGCTACATTCCAGTGTACCTTAAATAGTATATTCCAGATGTTACAGGCCTTCAAGACGTCCTGGGGGCTTAGAATGTGAAAAAGAAAACACGATGCGTCTCCGCTTCGTTTTATTGTTATTGGTTGAGAGACTGACGTCAATCACAAACATCAAAATACTGATACGTCAGTCTCACAACCAATCATAATAAAACGAAGCGGAGACGCATCGCGATTTCTTTTTCACATTCTAAGCCCCTGATACATTTCTCCAAAACAAAACCTACGTCGCGTCGGTCACATTGTACATCCATCAAATAAGTAACCTTTGAAGTCTTAAACAGTCAAATATTTTACATTATTTTTTTTTTTTTTTTTTTTTCTATTTATTAGGTTCACAAAACTGGTTACAAATTATTGAAAATCCTAAAATACAATCTTACTTATATATTGTTATTACAAGTATTTGCAACATTCTAGATGTGAACACGACATGCATGATTTAAAAACGGTAGGTAAAACAGATGATTGACTATCTAATAAGGACTGTTAAGTGTCAAGTAACTGGTACATAAAAAGTGTCAAGACTAATTTAAATAATGTTTAAATAATATTTTTAAGTATGCTAATTTTAGCAGAGGCAAGTGAACCAAAAAAGATGTCGTACTTATTTGACATGACGTTATAGGAAGAGCATAATGTAATCATAGTCTATAAGCGTTTGAAACTTTTCTCATTTAACTCACATTGACCTGTCATTTGAACGCTTTTGAACTCGTTTAAATCAAGCGTGTGTTGCAGACTTGTCTGTTACATGCATATTAATATCAAATACTTAGGAAAAAATATTAATTTTTTTTTTTTTCTCACACACAATATTGTTTTATACATAATATTACTGTTGAGTATGTGAAGGAATCGAGAAGTGATTTAATCAAAGTCTTCGTGGTGTAAAGACTAAGTATATTCTAACAATAGTACAAACTTTAGCGCGCGCGTGCGTATACGTACAACACGTTACTCGCTGCGCCGGCGGACGGACGACTGACGACTGGCGCAGCAGTCGTTTTAAAACTTACATATAAAAATAAGTAGGTAGATATATATTTGTACGCGGCGCTTACAATTACTTCATATGATTTCATATAAGTATGCACTATTAAGATATTTTGTTTTTGCTAACTAATGGCCGAAACAATACAGATAACTTCAGATCAATACCTACCGAAAATAAAACAATCAATCAATCAAAAATCAAGTAACTGCTGTCTTTTACGCACGACTGTAACACCGAACCGATTTCGATGAAATTTGGTAAGGAGAAGTGAGATCCTGGAAAGGCCATAGGCTTCTTAACCCGGAAAAGTATTATAATGAGAGTTTTATCCCGGCAAAACTTTATCAAGCGGACGAAGGCGCAATCCAAAGCCAGTGAGTATTAAGGGTTGCAATAACATTTTAGGTGCTCTGATTGGTCCATTTCCACGATCGATCCATTGATATCTACCAAGATCGTTTATTAATGAGAGAGATGACTCACAGCTCTCTTATTAATACACGATGATCACTCCTAGATTTTTTTTTTAGATCGGCACTAATTAATCTTTATCCCTAAAATACGGGCGGTTGCAACTTAGACGTGAGTCGGAGGAAGCCCGCAGCCGTCCCTAATGCACCGAAGATGGCCACCGCGGAGTTTTGGTTGGTATGCCGTGCGTTGTACATAGGTTAGGGACTCGGCCCGGCGGTCGACCGACGTTTTCCATCTCTCCGGGCGGCTCAACGTCGGGTCGTAAGGCGCGGTGAACCCAACATAACCGCTCAGTCGTTCCCCTTGAACACTGGGCGGTAGTAATTAGTAACTTTCTCCGCGTCAACAAAAAAAAAACCCTAAAATACAATGCTGCATGTCTCTCAAACCTATGTTTTAGTAGGTATTTATGCGTTGATTTCTGCTTTAATAAATGTATTAATACAAACACTGCAATTGGAAAACACACATAGAAGAACTTTGCAAAAGGATTGACAGATTTATTTTTGTCTTATACAGAATAAGATGTGTGGCCAGTACAAGCGCGGCTCTCTGTACTTATCATGGATATGTTTCATCTACTCTTAGGTATGGCTTAATAATATGGGGTAATTCTTGTCACTTAATAAGAGCGTTTAGAGCACAAAAGAAATGCATCCGTTCAATATGCGGTGCACATCCGTTTGATAGCTGTGTTGCTTTATTTAAACAGTGTAAAATATTGCCACTTCCCTCACTATATATATTTGAGATTTGTATCTTTGTACATAGGAATACACAACTGTTTGATATGCATAATGATCTTGTACGTAGACCAAGTCGCAAACATTATAAATTATATGTTCCGAAACAGAGGCTACAACTGTTTTCTAATAATGTATACTGTATGGCAATAAGACTCTATAATAAATTACCAGACTATTTCAAATCTCTTAAATTGAATATATTCAAATGTAAATTATTTAAATTCCTTCTAGATAAATGTTATTATTCCGTAAATGATTTCTTAAATGACAACCTAGACTAAAATATTTGTACGCCGAAGACGGCAGAATACTATGAGCTTATCAATAACATGTAACACCATTTTACAGTATTCAACAAATAAACGATTTATTATTATTTATTATTATTATTATTGTAATTTTATCATTTTAATATCCATCCTGACAAAAATTATAAAAATACCACCTTTCCATGATCATGATCACATTCACATGATCTAACGAATCAAGTACACTATGACTTAAATTAGTTTCAGGCACCCACTGTACTTTGTCTCTGCACTATCCCAGGTTGACTGGTAGGGAATGCCTTCGACATTAAGTCCGTCTTCACATGATTTGTATGAAGTGCAATAAATAACTCACCTATAGTCCTGAAGCAAGTTAGGCGCCTGGCAAGTCAAGCAATGATTCTCCGTATCACCGAAGCACGACTCGCAGTCCCCGTGACATTTGCTGCAACTCTGTCCGTCGCTGTATTCGCCCGGCGTACACCTTGCCGAACCGACTGGCACGCACTTGTCTTTCTTATTAAGCTCCCAGCTGGGCTGGCAAGTGAGGCAGAACGCTGTCGTGCAAGTGTCGCAGCCTACGGGACACCTGTCGTAAGTTTGAACGTGTAGAATGACTAATCATCTGTTTGATGCCGCACGAGAATATATATTTCTTTTTACGAGAGCCCCAAAACCATAATTTTCAACCCAGACATAATTTCAATTATACAGTTTAGGCATAAAAAAAAAAACAGATTTACGCATAGGTGGGTAAAATACGCCACATTGGACTGAATTCAAATATCTCGTTAATTTATCGAATTCTAATATTATTGGACAGTTTGTAAACAGAACTAAAATGTTTGACACTTACCTCATACATTCCTTTCGTTTTTTATCGGCGTAATGTCCGCTGGGGCAGGCGGCGACGCAGCGCCCCTCGAGCGCGTAATTTGACGGATGACAGGTCACGCACTGGTCGTCCCTCGGCCCTTCACAAGTGTCGCATGACTCGTGACACTTGGCACATGTGTAGTCTTCAGTCTCGTAGTGGGACGTTGGACAGGAGGCCAGACAACTTCCCTCGTGTAATAGCAGGTGATGCTCGCAGGAAGTACAGGCATCAGCTCGCTCAGAGCAAGTAGCGCAATGAGCGGCGCACGGCCGGCAAGTCGACGACTCAGTGTCTTCCCAGTAGCCATCCGGGCATTGTTGCAAACATACAGCTAAATCCGCTACAAGCATGTGTGCTGGTGCGCAAGTCAAGCAAGAGTCCTGTCCGGGACCTACGCAAGTCTCGCAAGACTCGTGACATGGCCAACATACTCCTCCCTGATTGGCATAACTTCTCGGTGGGCATCTCGAAACGCAGGCATCGTCAAGCCTATAGTGCTTACAAGCAATGCACTGCGTAGGTCCTTTTCCATAGCATCCTTGGGAATCGCATTCGGGATCACATTCATGTATGACGCGCCTGTCATTGCTATCGGCGAGGACATTCTCCCCATGCGGTGAAGGGACGTTATGTCCGTCGAGACGGGCTACCGCCTTTTCCGGATCAGATCCGGCGGCGAATAAACTAGGAAAGTTTTGATAGTTGGCGAACGCGTCAGTATTGTAAAAAGAATCACCGATCGAATCATAACCGTCTACTGCGGTGGGAAAAGAAAAAGGGGGCGCTAAAGAGGGCGGCCTTTTCGATCGCAATCTTATCGGGTCAACTGATGTACCGTAGAATATCAATTGCCATTTTTTGAGTATGCCTGGTTGGTTGACGTGTCTGTTTCCAGCGTTTACGATTTCCAATTTCCATCTACCTTCTGCGTTTTCTCCCCAAAAATGGACACTTAGGAATGGCCAGTCATCAAAGTTGGAACTGACGACATCACGTGGTCTTTCGAAAAGTAAAGTGGATATGGTGCCCATGGGAGAAGTAAGATGAATACGAAGATTACCACGAGGGAAAAATCTTAACGAGATCTTGCACTGGACATGCTCTAGATAGCGCACTTCATTTACGGTTCCACTGCATCCATTGACATCCATGTGAGTGGTCAGCGTGTATCCAAATTTAGACTCAATCGATTTATCTTCATTTATTTCTTGCGACTTACATATATGTTGAGGCGGCACGGAAACCCACTGCTCGGCTAAATTTACCATTTCAGTAGCATCCATGAGACCATAACCGAACTTGTGACTCACTTTTTTTTTAACACCGTTTATAATCCAGCCACCTTCCTTTTCCAGTGGTGCGGGACGAGATGTCAATACCACTAAATATTGCATGTCCCTCCAGGTTAGTTCAGGGTTGGCTTCTAACGCAAGAGCGCAGATACCGGCTGCTAACGGAGCTGAGGCAGAGGTTCCAGTATGTTCTACGGTACAAATGTGGTCTGATCTTAGTCTACCATCCATGTCGACTGTGGCAACGCTTTTATCGTGGCCGGGGGTGCCAGAACTGTACGTGGTGGCCAATGTTGAAGAGCATTCTTCCAGATACCAAGGCTTATATCCCCCTTGTGTGGCACTAGATATAGACAAAGTGAAAATGCTGTTGGTGTAGCCGTCACAGTTGCAGGAGTCTGTGTGCCTGCCCCCGTTGCCAGAGGCCCACACAAAGATGGATCCCTTGCCACGACGACCACTCGTGACTCCGTAGATGAAAGCCCTAGAAATAGTAACTACATTTATATTACATTTGAATTGTACTTTATTTCTGAGCAGTAAACTGTGACCACATAGATTAAGCTCCCATTACAACAACCTTTATTGTGCGAGAAATCAAAATATACCGCTAATAAAAAAAACGAATAGAAAAAAGTAGGTATCAAGTAAATAAATAAGTATAGTAATATAATTCATTATAACAGCCGTATTCATTCCAATAACAAAAAATAATTTCCTAACATCTTTTCAGAAGTACATAAATCACTGTCTAATTTGTTCAACCGACCTCCTCGCTAACGGCCCTGGTCCATCAACCGTCTTGCCATCGTCTTCTGGTCCCCAGGAGGCGCTGTAAATGTCGATGTGGTCGGGGTTGAGCCCCAGGGCCCTAGCCTCCACCGCGTCGTTCACCACGCCGTCCAACATTCTAACACCTCCTATGCTTGCGTTGTAAGCGATACCTTTACAGAAAAATGAATTATAATGCTACAAACATAAATATATTTTTTTTTTGTTTCTTAATCATCTCTTAAACTGGATTTAGACTTTCTCTCACGATGAAAAAGGTAACAATGAAATCTCGTTTCTAATACTAATGAATGTAAACAGGTGGCAGCAAGAATCATTCGACGGGACCTTGCAAACATGAATGTGCGAGAAACTTAAACAAGTAATATATCCTCTGTAAACCAAAAAACCACTTCGTCAAAAAAAAATTATAATGAATCTCAATCTCACCAACACCGCAGTATTGGTTGTACGCCACAGCCGCCACTTCACCAGCACACCTGGTGCCGTGCTTATTGTCGCCGTTGTCCTGTGGCATCGGGTCCTCGTCGTTCCCGTTGATGTCCGTCGACGCCAGCGGGTCCTGGGGAAAAGTGGGACTGAGCGGGCACATAGACACATCTATATTTTTAGCACTATCACTGATTTGAGGTCTCGTTTTCGAACCCTGGGTAGAGCATAGTAATATTGTTTTTTTCTACGCAGCATTAACCCGTAGTCTGAAATGTGTGTCGGATATGGCGAAAGACTCACACCCCATCACATCATGCGACGGAACACATAACACACGTAAAGTGGATGCCCTGGTTGCACGTCTGCCAACGCCTTCGAGGATAAAGGCGTGATGTTTGTTTTTCTTTATATTTGGGGGCGCTTTCTAGAATTTTACTAATTATGATGGTGATTGATGTAACTGCTTATTCATTAATATACTCGTTCATAATATTTTTTATTTCTAATTGACTTTGGCGAAACCACTAATAAACGTTGGAAGTGGGTGGAAGCCAGAATATAAAAAGAAGAAGAAAAGTATTTTAGGAATAATTGAAGGTAGAAATTTATTAATCTGTTAACGATAAATCATCTTTTTATGATTATGAGAATGTTTTTATGCTTTTTCAACAATTATTGTGAGTTGTTCTAGTGGAAGAAAGAACTGGTATCTATCGGAGGTATTATTTGAAGTCTAGTTTATCAGTGAGATAAAATAACATTAAGATGTTAAACCTGTATCAATGACTAGTTTTAAGAACACGGTTCTATTTATAATTCACTGTTCTTGGATAAAATTTATATACAATCCAAACATTATTCGTCTTTCATCATAATTTTCCATAAACCTTAACGTAAAAAGGAATGGGTTTCACACATTAAATACAATTTCACAATTTTACCAACCATTAATACTGAAGGACTTAATCGTTAGTGCCTTATAATTTACAGTTTTATCATTAACCTACATTTCTATATTATGCGGAAAATCTTTGTAGGCACCATTAAAGACACATTAAAACTCATTACATTATTTTCTAAGTACAAGTCTTAATTCACTCCAATAAACGATTGAATTGACAGTTCACGTACAAGTATATCACATAAGTCAATCTCATCTTTGGCCTTATCTCTTTCGAGGCGGCTTGCCTATTGGCCGGATTTCTGCCCTGGGACCTGGACGCCAAATCCCTTGCCGATGTATTCCATTGGCGGGAGGAGGCGTTCAGTCGCGGGGAGCGTCCGGCCCTGAAGGAGGTGGAGGCCAAGAGGGCCGCCTTACGGCGAGCCGCCGTGGAGGAGTGGCGTCTCAGGCTGGAGGCCCCGTCGTGGGGGCACCGGGTCGTAGAGGCAGTGCGTCCTGTCTTTGCCGAATGGCTGGACAGGCGCCACGGAGCGGCAACATACCGCCTGACGCAGGTGCTCACCGGGCATGGCTGCTTCGGTGAGTTCCTGTTTCGGGTGGTACGGATAGAGGAGTCGGCCGTGTGTCACTATTGTGACAACTGCCCAATGGACACGGCCCAACATACGTTGGAGTGTTGTCCAGCCTGGGATGAAGAACGCAGCGCTCTCAGAACAGTCGTCGGAGAAGACCTCTCGCTGCCGGCCGTGGTCGCTTCCATGGTCGGCGGCCGGGAGGCCTGGCAGGCGGTGGCCCACTTCTGCGAGGCGGTCCTCTCGCGGAAGGAGAGTGCCGAGAGGGATCGCCAGCGCAGTGGTGATCCCTCCCGCCGCCAGACGAGACGTAGGAGGCGTCGGGTGGACGACTGACCGACGTCTCCCGCCCTGTGGATTGGGGGCGTTTGGAGAATTCCACCACGGTAT
Source organism: Lapara coniferarum (assembly GCA_949316025.1). Taxonomy (NCBI): domain Eukaryota; kingdom Metazoa; phylum Arthropoda; class Insecta; order Lepidoptera; family Sphingidae; genus Lapara; species Lapara coniferarum. Next base: position 14,412,586 of record OX438934.1, on the reverse strand, counting down.
CCCCTGCCTGTCGTAAAAGGCGACTAATAGGGGCCTCCGGGGGTCACGGGTGGGCGGGACGTGCCGCCCACCCATTAGTCTAGCCAACTTTTGTGACCCCCGTGATGGATATGTCCGAGGCAGCGTGTCTCACGCTGCCTCGTACACCAAAAGGAGGACACGGTACGGTGTTTCGGGGGCTTCTGAGCCCCCGCAACAGGAAAAGGACCGCAACAGCGGTACGTGCAGGGGCGGTTGCGGACGACAACTTAGACGTGAGTCGGAGGAAGCCCGCAGCCGTCCCTAATGCGCCGAAGATGGAATTTAAAAAAAAAAAAAAAAAAAATCTTTGGCCTTATCTTATCAAAGACATAAATCACATCGTATCGTAATTTATGTATTAACACAATACGCGTGATTTTATTTGGTCAGCCAAATGTCACCTTACTTTGTCATTTGTCACCTCTACGGCCTACGCGTTCTGTCACCTCTTGAAGACAATAATACGAAGCCGCATAATGTAATTTACTAGAATATTTAAGGCACGTTGATTCTGTGGTTCTTTGTATTACAATCGAAACTATCTACGGTTTACTATATCTATATAATTAACGTGCAGAATACTACACACGGTTAACGTTGTCTTAAAATCAGATAAGTTAGGAAATTATAGCAATAACAATAGACTCCTTTCATAGGTGGGTAGGTTTTTTATATTACTGGTACGAGACAGAAGCAGTTGTCTCGAAATAAGTTTACGATCGTTAAGTATGCGATCATGCAGAACTGTCAAAATTTAGATCGAATTAACAGCGAAATGACAGTTAACTCGTACCTATCGGTTTATGATTGTTAATTAAAAACATTTATCCAGGTAATTACAATTTAAATAAATAAATCCACTCACATAATTCTGCGCCAAATCCGGATGGTTGGTCTGTATACCGTCGTCTAGGATGGAAACCACAACGCCTTTGCCGGTGTAACCTTTCTGCCAGGCCGTTGCCACGTTCATGTCCAACCCGTCCTTTGCACCGCCGTTCTGTTATGTATGTAAATTGTTAGATTAAATTGTATTATATACCAGTGTAATGTTAGTTGATCACAGTCAAAAATATTTAAGAAATATGAAAACGATTGTAAATAAATTGAACCATCTAATAATGTGCCCGTATTTGTAACATAAATTTCTTGAATGATTGACCTTACCGCCGAGCAACATTGTGCATACACTGTTATGCTTCGGTTTGAAGGACATTGTAGGCTGTAGCCAGTGTAACTACTGGACATAATGAGATTTAACAAATTATGTCTCAGGATGACGAGCGCAGTGGAATGCCACGCAGTACTTTGTAACTCAAGGTACTGGATGGTGTTGCTACTGTTTATGGGTGGTCGTATCGCTTACCAGGCGAACAGCATGCTCGGCTCGTCATTCAATGCCATAAAAAAAAGTGCAGTGAAGATTCATACTGAAATCCAGATGACTCACAGATGATCCAGATGTAAATAATATCTCACAATTGAATTGCCATGATTCTAAACTATGTTTTTGTGCTGGTGTTAAGATATATCCGTGTATCCGTCCAGATAGCGTCCACATTACATAAGGTAAAGTGGCCCAAGTAAGTGCGTCGCGTTCTGGGATCACCTGTGTACATCCGGTTCAAACAGGCCGGCATAATTGTGTCAACTAGCGAGGGATAATCATTATTCGTCAGTAAACATTCTATCTAAACTCCACTCCACTTACCAAAGGGAGCAGTAGGCTCACATTGCGATAACCGCATAAAAAACGTGACAATATTATTGTGAAAACCTCTTAAAATAACAATTAATATTAAGCAAGTAGGAGTTTTCTTAAAACAAATATTCCGCCAGAAATATTTTCAACAGATGAAAATAAACATAACAAATATTTGGGTATGAAATCTCCTTTACTAAGTTCCTTGCCACGCACAGCTGTTGACTTAATGAGTGAAAATCGTAACGGCAAAGTGCTAATTGCCGTGATGAATTCACTTGGCAAAAATTTACAACGAGAGCCTAAGCATTTATAACAAAACACGCCAACGGTTCTGCAGATTTAAATACAGATGTGTCGGTATTTCGGATGTAGAAGCATTCATCTAGACGCTGGAATGTTGATAGTAAGTACAAAGCAGTTTCGTTATTAAATACACTACCCTTCAACTCAATTCATTTTAATTTTTTTTTTTTTTTTGCTAAAAACATATTCTGGCCAATATATTTGGGTTAGTTTTATATTTTCAAATAATTGATCTTAAAATCCCGAAATGGATTTATACGATGTAATCTTCTTACTACAGTGTCTTCTAATGCTAGGTTCAGGCTATTTGTATATCCTAATATGCTGCTACAACACATTGATCGTATCCTCCGATGGGGTCAATGAAATACAAGGGTAAGCTCAATTTTTACCAACCACCTGCCTGAGAACATTCTGAAATTCAAAGAACTGACCCTTACCAGATACCATTGCTCTTTGAACAGTGGATCGGGGAAGAACGGTGACGTGGTGAGCGCGCGATGGTGGGTTCTGTGGGTCGGAAGTCGTCGGGAGAGCTGCGAGAACGCCGCCCGGTCGTACGGGTTGTAGTCGCGTTTGTACCTCCTCTTCTCTCTCTGCTGTTCGAACCATCGTACCTGGTGACAATAAGAGAACATTGGAGACTATCTTACAGCTGGATTGCCTTCTTTCCCCTTAAGAAGATCCGTGATGGTGAACTTGATATCTGGCACCATTACCTCAATAGGTTGTACTGTAAATTCTTCTTAGATGGTATCAATCTTAGTAGTTTGTTAGATTATATTATTGGGTAATTCTTGTTTAAAAAAAATTATACTCTGTTGTTTGATGACACAATACACAACAGGACACGTGGCTTTAATCCTGAGTTACATTTCAGAGCATACAAATCACCTAGATAAAGATAACCATTTCAGAACACTTATTTTATCAGCTACACTCCCGTTTTTTTTCAAGCTAATCAAAACCGTATCCTACAATACATAAGTAACTTTACGACAAGCATCTCCGAATAGATCGATCTTCCTACTTAACTTTTGTTTTTATAGCGACAAACTTGAGCCGTCTCCTGGAGTGCTCTTAAATAAAATGTACCAAACACATTTAAAGCGGAACAACTGTAGTAATTACTCGATCGTTATCCGTGTTCCCGCTGGATGCCCGCCAAAAGACAATAAACTGAAAAACAACATAGCCATAAAACTGCTTATTAAGGAAATTGCTTTTGACAACCCTACTAACTTTTTGTAGTCGAGTGGCATCGATGGCATGTCGAAAAGTTTTCATATGCTCCACTTATGCCGCGTTGTACACCAGTTTTTGGATCATTGTGGTTACGTTTCCAAGTCCTACCAACGATTTATGTGCGATACGTTGCGATTGACATAATTATTTTTTCACATTAAATTAATTTAAAGTTGATGATAGATATGTCTATTCTGTACAGGATTTTCCTGTAATTCTCGCGATTTAAAATGTCACTAATGCTTCAAAGAATCAATAATAGCACACCTTTCCATGAACAAAGAGCTATCTTAAAATATTATTTTCGGCATCACAGAAGTGTTTCCTCAAACCTCCCACAGAGGGAACAAAAAATTGCTCCCAAAAAGGGGTGAGGCAGTGATCTAAAATTAACCAAGCCACCTGAAGCACAACGGGACAATTCCGCTTTTAGACGATTCAATTTCACAGTTGAGACAGCAAGACACGTGGGTCGCCGATGTGTATTAATCGGAGAGAACCAACCAGAGAAACCTGTTTAGTTACTGGTTTATTTTCTACTATTCTCAAATTATAGGTACAAGGAATACACATCAAGATCAGCAATCCGAAAGGGTAGGTAGAGGTGCAAGTAGGGCATCCACACTTCGCCATTCTCATGATATGATAGGGGAGGAGGCTATTACCATGCGTCATGACACATTTAAAAATTCCCCGCGGTAAATTGTGTTGACTTGGTGTGTCAGCATTTCATTAGCGGCTTGAGGAGAGGGGGTCACAGATGCCTTATAATTCAACGCTTTTAGGGGAGACAGGTTTCGAGATGCGGGTGTCATAATGAGACATTGTGTGGGGTAATCTTTTGTGGGATGCAAACTTCTTGCGTTCAACGATATTTAGTAAGGCAAAAAGAAAAGCTTAAACTGACGTATAAAACAGATACCCAAAATGCAATGAACGTTGAATCAAAGATCAGGGACAAAATGTTAATAAAAAAAATGACTAACAATATATGAAAGACAATGTAATAATATTGGTAACTTTTTCTACATAACGAACATAATTAGATTATCTTTTATATTACACTAAGTGTTTCTCGCGGCTACGCCCGTGTAAAAGGTCTTTCCCGCTACTAAAGTACCATAAAAACAATACGACGGAATCTACTTAAATAATCTAACTAAAAGACTCCCATTATTTCCCATGGGAGCAAATTATGGGGTATAAAGTAGACTATGTGTTAATCCATGACATGCTGTTTTTGCGTTTACTTAGATTCTAACAAACATCCAAACATTTTCACAAACTATCGCATTTATAAAATTAGTAAGAAGTAAAATAACCTAAGAAGTAGTATGAAAAATGAAAATGAAATCCTCCTAGCCAGTTTCGGCCACGGCGGCCAATCTCAATGGAGATCAGCCAGGTACGCAGGAGATATTAAAGTGCACAAGTGTGTGCGCAATACACAGGTGCACTCGCTATTCCTTCACTCTCATAGTCCGGTGAGACGGCAATCCGACATGACCGGAGAGAGATCAGGCGCACGACTAACGGCTATTTACGTGCTTTCCGAGGCACGGGGGTATCACACCGCCAACTTCCTGACTCCGAGCTGCGACTGAGTAATTTTTAAGATGGAAAAACCCAGTCACAAAGTTTTTTGGCCCGACCCGGGATTCGAACCCAGGACCTCAGCGCGCAAATTGTACTCGTAACGCGTACGCAATACAACTACGCCACCGAGGCAGTCAAGAAGTAGTATAGAAAATATACAAACATGATAAATAAAACAAGTTCAATAAAGAAAAACTTGTATTACGATTTGTGAAAACAAAAAGGAAAGGAATGTAGGACGAGACGGCACACGTATTTTATTAGAGCTGCAGCCACAATGTATGAACGGCTGAGAACCAACCGACCACTGTATGTCACAGTGCCCGAGTAATTTGATAAAAAATAAACAAACTTTCCCCTTTTTTCTGCAAGTTTTTATAACATACGCCGCGAGTAAATTATGAAAATGCAAACAAAGTGCCAAATAAAACAACAGAACAGCACTATTTCGAAATATTTTGTCATTGTGCTCTTTCACTCTTTGTGTGTATACCAAAAATTACAAAGGCGAAACGGTTTTCCGTTGAAATCTAAAGTCGGGCTCAGAATGCAGGAGATGTCCGACCGGCGGAGCGACAAACAATGATATCGTACAGCTGACGTTGATAAAAATCAGTTTTTGCGGACACCGAGTCGCTTCCGACATATTGTTTTTTACGGGCATTACATAGAGCGTAGCAAACACCACATGTTGTGCAAACCAAATACAGTCCATCCTCAAACTTGGGATAGCAAAAACTCCGCTCAAAATGCGAACCCGACCGATGAGGTTTAATAAAGCCCCTTTGTACGTACATACGGTGACGTAATAGAGTCCTAAACTAATAAAGCGGAGGTCTATTCGGCGAGTCTACGAGGTAGACGGGTTAAACAGATTTAACACCGAAAAAAGCCGTCTCCAGCGCGCCGACGACCCTCGTCTTTTGTTGCGCGACCCAATTTGCGCTCCGCTGAACGTATTTGTTTTTGAATCTAATTAAAATTCCTCCTTACGTCGTTAATTATGAACCCATAAACAGGTCATAATAATGAAGGCCACCTACTCTTGTTTTTGTCAGGAAGCCGCCTTTAGACAACCAACTGCATGTGTAATTATGTGAGCGTGGATGAAATTTAATTATGTTCAATGTTCATAAAAGAGTTTCCGGCGTGCCCGCACTCATTTATTTTTGTATTTAATCTTTTTACGCTGTAGGGCGAATAAAGACTGAACCATGCTTTACTAATTTACCCTTCCTCTGGTTTATATTGGAGGCAAATTAATCGTCAGTTTATTTATATTCCACTAGCGTTAGTTAGCGAGTCCGCTTGCATGTAATTGTTTTTTGAAAAACATGTGTATATTAATATTAACCCAGGACCATACGGAAATTTGTTTCTATTCAAAATTCAAATTCAAATTCAAATCATTTATTCAGTAATTAGGCCCCTAAAGGCACTTTTACACGTCATTTTTCACAAAGTTTTACTTTAAGATTCTACCAGTGCTTCGGAAAAGCCCACTGACCTGAGAAGAAGCACCAAGAAACTCAGCGTAGGTCTTTTGTCATTTTTTTTTTTAAATATATATTTTACAATTTACAAATTACAATATTACTTCAATTTTAAAGATGGATATTAAGTGCGAAAATTAACGGAAAGTACCTAAGTGAAACAACCACCTACATGTTTAATTTTAAGTAAAAAAATAAAAAATTAAGTCAACCATCAAACGGAGCAGACCAGTCCACACAAGCAGCACCCGTTCACGAGTATGACGCATGTGCCAGCCATCGGCCTCCTCAACCATGTTACAGGGAAGTGACCGACCCGGCACACGACGCCGCCGCAAGCACAGACATTAAAGCGAGCGTGACTACTCAGATTGTGGCTAACCAACAGAAAAGAGATGCAACAAAGCGGTATATCAAATGAGTAACGTAGTATATTAACAAATATACTCTTAGGACTACCCGGGAAAGTCGCACATATCCATCTGTCACAAATCACTTAAGCTAAATACAATCGATCTTATCCTTGCGTAGCGAGCAACTATTCCCATGGGTTTTTGTCATTAAAATAGTCGTCGACAGTATAGTAACCCTTTTTTAATAATTTGTTTTTAATAAATTGCTTAAATTTGTTCAAGGGTAAATTTAAGACAGTTGGTGGTATTTTATTATAAAGTTGTATACTCAGTCCCACAAACGAACAACGTACCCTGTGCAATCGGTGAACTGGTACTGTTAATTTATCTTTATTTCTAGTATTAACATTATGATGATCACTATTTTTACTAAAACATGCAATGTTTTGTCTTACATACATAATATTTGCTAAAATGTATTGTGATGCAACTGTCTAAATGCCTATTTCTGTAAAGCGTTCCCTAAGAGAAACTCGTGCCCCTAAGTTATAAATAGCTCGTATAGCTCTTTTTTGTAATATAAAAATTGTTTCAATGTCAGCGGCTCTGCCCCAAAGTAAAATTCCATAGGACATAACACTGTGAAAATAACTAAAATAGACAAGCCTAGCAGTGTTGACATTGGTCAACTGTCTCACTTTGCGTATCGCAAACGCCGCTGAGCTGAGTTTCCCCGCCAGGCAAGTAATTTGAGCGTTCCATTGAAGTTTAGGGTCCAATGTTATTCCCAAGAAAACTGCTGAATCGACTGGTTTCAAAGATTCATTATTTAAAAATAAGTCTAACGTTTGCTTTTGGACGTTAGGCAACGTAAAACGAATGCATTTGGTTTTCTTTGCGTTCAATAACAGATTATTGGTAGTAAACCAATCTAAGATTTGCGACAGTGCACTATTTACGTCGTCAAAGTTTGTTTTGTTACGGTCAATCTTAAATACAAGAGAGGTATCATCGGCAAATAGCACAATATCACACATACCTCCAACGAAGAAAGGCAAGTCGTTAATGTAAATCAAAAATAACAAAGGACCTAGAATCGAGCCTTGTGGAACCCCCATATGCACTGGGGAACCAGAAGACTTGACTCCATTAACATCGACGCACTGTGATCTATCACTAAGGTAAGATGCTATTAAATCCAGAGCGGTATCTCTAATGCCATAATGGCGTAGTTTACACAAGAGTGTGGCATGTTCAACGCAATCGAAAGCTTTAGATAAGTCACAAAAAATACCAATTGCGTTTTGCGAATTTTCCCAGGCATCAAAAATGTGTTGTAGAAGAGCAACACCGGCATCAGTAGTTGACCGACCTTTACTAAATCCAAATTGTTGACTGTGCAATAATTTGTTTGTTTTAAAATGTTGTAATATTTGATTTAGTATAATTTTTTCAAATATTTTACTCAGTGCCGGTAATATAGAAATAGGCCTAAAATTACTAGGGTCACTTTTATTACCACTTTTAAACAAGGGTATTATTTTGCTATATTTCATGAGGTCTGGGAAACTGCCCTCATCAACACATTTATTAAATATTAGTGCTAGATTTGGGGCGATAATATAAATAATATTACTAACTAAACTGACTGAAATTCCCCATAAGTCAGAGGTTTTTTTTTGGTTAATTGACTTAAAAGCATTTACTACGTGGCCAGGATTTATATGCCTAAAGCAAAAGGTTACCGAGCACTCATTTATATTATTTTTTAAAAGTAATTCAGCTTTAGATGGGCATGAATTCAAAGAACTTGTAGTGGTTATAGGTATACGACTAAAAAAGTTATTAAAAGATTCAGCTATGTGAACGTTGTCACGGATGATTTTATTATCAACGTTCAATTCAAAATTATGATCGCGTAGCTATTATATGATATCATTAAAATCTATTCAAACACTTGTGTGAGATGCGCTAAAAGTTTCACATCTTTATATATTATACAATTCTTCTGTGCGTGTGTATGTTACTAAACTTTTCCTAAAGGGCTGGACCGGTTTTAATGAAAATTTGTGTGTGTCTTCAGGTGGATTCGAGAATAGTTTAGGTTAACAATGAGATCCGATAGGTGGCGCTGTACTCGGGTCTAGGATTTTATTTCCTTTTTAGGGCACGACAACGTCTGTCGGGGCCGCTAATCTATATTATATATGAAAGCGAAAGGTCTCACTCACTCGCTCACTCATCACGAAATCTCAGAAACTACGAGTGCTAAGAGTCTCAAATTTCTACATTCCCAGACCAAACGTAGGGATCCTAGTTGGGCCCTAAAATTTATAACACTCTGCAACAAATAAATCCGTTATCAAATCATATAATACAAAGTAATTGTAACATTCACATTATTATAAAAGTCATGAGTTGACATTTGTAACGTCACTTACACAGTCAAAGCTGACAGAGAAAATGAAACGTCACGGATCTTGCGATCGCGAGCTTGTCACTTCCGGGGAATATTGTTACGAGATATTTTATACAAAATCAAGTAAATTAATTTATAAAAATAAATTTTTTACTGTACAGTCACCAGCATAAGTAGCTGAAAAAAATCAAAATTTCAAATTGCCTACATACTTTAGTGTTCCTTCTAATCTTTTTTTCTATTCTTTTTTTTTCTTTCTATTCTTCACAAAAATAAAATAATAAAAGAGATTTGCTTACTTCACATGAAAATTTTTTTTTCAGTTTAACTTAACGCGTATACAAGGTTGCTATGATCCAGGGGCACTAAAATGGACAGAGTACTCCATATCGGCTCGGAAATAATTCGAAACGGTCAAAAACTCGATAAAGATAAAAATAGAAAATCACTTTTTTCTAACAAGTTCTATCAATTTAATACGCAAACACCATTTATAAATATTTACACTAACCTGCGGTCATCTGTGTGACAAAACAGCAACGTCGCATTCTGTTATCTTTCATGTCGCCGATGAGCCGACCGGCAAATACAAATAGATAGGTAGCTCGGCGCATAAGCGGGTGGGTCTCAAGTACAAATTTAAAATTTTTCGCTGTCACAAAGTTACAGAAACCAAACACAAACATACAAAAGATCGGTGCTCGTATCACACAAAGAAATAAACAAACACTATCACTTTTTAATACATTTACATTAGTGTCCTATCACATAAACAAAAAGCAATATTTGGATATTTTCAAAATGGCGCGTAAGCAATAATAAGATTGTACCTAGGAAGCGGCTCAGGGCGCTTTCGCAAGGCGTCTCATGCCCCGGAGCAATTACGGTGACACACTAAAAAAAACTAAAACAGTTCTTTGAATTTTTGAAGATTTGAATGACCCAGGTCTATGTATTAATCGCTTCTTTGTTTGTGTTACAAAGTTATGATGTAATGTTATTGTGTTTTCGTTCTTATTGCACTAAGATTAAGACTCACTTTGACGTGATTATTGGCTGATAGAGGGACAACGTCTCCTAATTTTGTTGATATTTAAGGTCACGCACCTTACATGACCTTAGATAACTATGTTTAGACTCTCGGTCAGCTGTTAGGGCAGATATACACCCCGATGTAGTTTTGCAAACACGAAAAATCTATACTGTGGCTAAACTATTCCTCCTATTGAACTGAAATTTGGTGTAGAGCTTGTATATGGTACATTACATATGTAGCTAGAAATAAAGCCTCACCGTTTAATCAACCTTGTATAAGCGATTTGAAATTTTGATTTTGTACAGATATTTATGCTGCTGACTGTACTGTTGGACAAACTTAATAATATTAATGAGACACTATTCTCTGGATGCTGGGTGGTGATTATTTGAAAATCGATAGACCTGTCTCTCACCGTTGCGAGCGACGTTTAAATTAGCAAGAAAACTTGCAGAAACAAACTTCCGCAAGCGATTTTAGCTGTTTAATCAATTACAGCAAGCTGACTGCTGCAAATTTTGAAGCTCGCATGACTTGCGGCGAGTCGTTTGTGTAAAAAATATTGTGTGAAAAATTGAAATATTTCCGTTAATGTGAACGCTGGATGCAGTCCGCTGACAGGTCCGTTGGTAAATCTTTTGGGGAGGCATGTTTAGCAGTGGCTGATGATGATGATGAAATGCATCTGGAAGTTCTTATGCAATATTTTGTTGCGAGAACTTGCTGGTCTAAACGTAGCATTAGACAGTTATTGGAAGTTATCATGTCAATATATTTAATAATCGTTTTACTGGTTGCACAGCGCGCACAAAATTCTCCTAGAAATCGAGAGTTAATTGACAATGTCAGTTTTGTTATACAAATAATTCTTCCCGTGATCAATGTTAACAGTAGGAGTGCAAAGTCAGGAAACCTCCACGTGGTGCACCCTGGGCAACGGAGCGTCGGTCGAGTTGATCGGCGCTACGGCCAATATCCTGACGAACAGTGGTCTTGGCGGTAGTCGCCGCTTTTTGCGGTGGCTGCCGCATCTCTTTAGATGGTGGGCCCGTTTATTCGGGCGGCTCCTGGTTCATCCGGGGGTGTCGACGGGCTCGGTGTGCGCTAACACCGCCCCGAGCAGGCAGTGGGGGGGAACCTTCCTCTCCGCTGTCACCGTTGCAGATCGTAATCTAGTATGGAGGTCCGTGGACATGTCTCGCGCTCCTGCTGGACCGAGGGTCTTGGCTTAATCGCCCGGACCACGAGGGAGAAAACCTCTATAAAAAGTTCCCCGAATCCCAAGCGGCGGCGCACCGCGAGGGGATGCATGGCCGATGGGTAGTTCGGTCACTAGTGCGACCCCCGCCAGAGTACCGGCCGACCCTCTTGGCGGGTTACGCTAGGCTTACCCAGGTACAGGGGGCACTGCCTGGGTGGACTCTTTATTTCCCCCATACTCGTGGGATTAATCATGAATAATCTGAATCCTAAAATAACTTTGACGAGGGTGCCTACTCCAGTTCCGGCTGGAGAGGCGGAGATTGGTGGGCGAAAGCCTGCTGATCGAGTGCGGAGAGTCGGCGCGGGCAAGAAGATGTCCACAGGCGTCGACTCTGAGTCGAGTGAGAGCGTTTCCTCCGTTCGGAGCCGTAGGCTCTGGAGGAAACGCTCAGAGATGAGTAGCAGGTCGTCCCTCGGGAGCGACACTGAGGAGCCGGTCCCGAAGTCGCAAGCGACAACCGGACGCGGCAGGGGAGGACCATCTTTGGTCGACGATTCCGTCGACGATTCCTGTCGCTGACGCCAGCGGCGGTGGCCAAAGGGCTCACTTACGCCAAAGTGCTGACGGATGCCCAGCACCGAGTAGACCTCGCCGGCCTCGACATTGACAGGTTGAGGCCCAAGGTGGCAGCCACGGGTGCCATGTTGTACGAGGTGCCCGGGGCTGAGTCGGAGCGAAAGGCGGACTCCCTCGCCGCAAGGCTGAGGGAATGCTTTGGCGGGTCGGACGATGTTCAAATCTCCCGGCCCACCAAATGCACGGAGCTGCGGCTGTCGGAGCTAGATCCCGCAGCCACGTCCGAGACGGTCGCGGCGGCCCTTTGCCTTGCTGGCAAGTGTGCTGCGGACGTAATAAAGGTGGGCCAAATCCGGCCCGATCGCTCCGGCCTGGGCTCCGTCTGGGCCAAGGTGCCGACCAGGGCGGCACAAAAAATAAAGGCGGGCCGCCTGAAGGTGGGGTGGACTGTGGCCCGGGTGACCGTGCTCGGGGCGCGCCCGATGCGCTGTTACCGTTGTTTGGAGCACGGTCACACGCAGAGTACCTGCGTCGGAGGACCGGACCGCAGCGATTTGTGCTATCGCTGCGGTAAACCGGGCCACAAAGCCCGTGAATGCGAGGCCGCGCCGAACTGCGCAGTCTGCGCGGCCGCAGGGAGGCCCGCCAAACATCCGGTGGGCGGGAAGGCGTGTCCCGCCCCCTCCCGTCGCGATAGGCGTCGCGACGGAAAACGAAGTGTTGCTGCCGCTGGGGCTTTGACCCAGCCGCAGGCAGCGAGCCCACCGCAAGGGGCCGCGATGGACGTGGTAGAGATCGCCCAATAATGGATTTAAATTTCCTCCAGGCGAACATCAACCACTGTGCCAGTGCCCAGGACCTGTTGTCCCAAAGCCTGGCGCAGTGGTCGGTGCAAGTGGCCGTGGTCGCTGAGCCGTATTTTGTCCCCCCCCGGGATAACTGGGCTGGGGACCTTGACGGCTTGGTGGCCATCATCAGCCGGGGCGCCGCTGGCTCCCCACCCTTCGAAAAAGTAGCGAAGGACAGGGGATGCGTGGCGGTTCTGTTGGGAGACATTTGGATAGTAGGAGTGTACTTTTCTCCCAACAGACCCCTCGCCGAATTTGAGTCTTTCCTCGTTCGGCTGGGGGCCTTGGTGGAACAAGGCCAACCTCACCCGGCGATCGTCGCCGGCGACTTCAACGCCAAGTCCGTGGCTTGGGGTTCGCCGGCGACGAACGGTCGTGGTCGGGTCCTGGAGGAATGGGCGATCTCTGTCGGCCTGGTCGTCCTGAACAGGGGGTCGGTGGACACGTGCGTGCGGCACAACGGCGGGTCAATTATAGACCTGTCGTTTGCGAGTGCCGCCGTCGCACGCCGTGTCCGGGACTGGAGAGTCCTCGTGGGCGTGGAGACGTTGTCGGACCATCGTTACGTCAGGTTCGGCGTCTCCGCGTCCCCGAGTGTCCAGTCCGGTGGTGTACCGAGTGCCCCAAATCAGGACGGCCCGCGGTGGGCGCTTCGTCGCCTCGATGGGGAGGCCCTAGTGCTGGCCGCTCTGTTCATGTCGTGGCTCCCCGTGCCGGACGGGCCGGTACGGGTTGAGCAGGAGGCGGAGTGGTTCGGGGTGGCAATGTCGGATGTCTGCGACGCCGGCATGCCCCGAGCTCTCCGCCGTTCGCCGGTGCGACAGGTGTACTGGTGGTCGGCGGAGCTATCGCAGTTGCGCGCGTCGTGCGTTGCTGCGCGCCGCCGATACGCCAGGCATCGTCGTCGCCGGCTCAGAGAGGAGAATCACGCAGACCAGGAGCGGCAGCTCTATGGCCTCTACAAAGAGGCAAAGAGAGCGCTGCGGGTGGCCATTCATGGGGCCAAGGTCGCGGCACGTAAGGCGTTCGTGGGGACTCTCGACAGGGACCCGTGGGGGCGCCCTTACCGTCTGGTGATGAAGAAGCTTCGCCCAGCGGCGCCCCCGCTGTCGCAGAGTCTCCGGCCAGAATTACTGGCCAACGTCGTCGCGGCCTTGTTCCCGGCCACCGAGGAGTTCACTCCTCCACCGATGGCGCCACCGGATGTGGCGTCATCGTCGAGTGAGAATCCGGCAAGGGATATCCCGGAGGTTTCGCCCGCTGAAATACGGGCGGCAGTGCTTCGGCTGCGGAGCAAAAACACGGCCCCAGGGCTCGATGGCATCCCCGGGAAAGCCTGGGTGCTAGCCGTTGAGTACCTGGGCCCGAGGCTCCGCAGCTTATTCACCGCCTGCCTGGAGCAGGGCGTCTTCCCGGTGCGTTGGAAAACCGGGAAGCTCGTCCTGCTGAAGAAGGGAGGACGACCCGCAGAGTCGCCGTCGGCCTACCGGCCCATCGTGTTGCTCGACGAGGTGGCAAAGCTCTTCGAGCGCATCATTCATACCCGCCTCGTCGAGCACCTTGAAAGGGTCGGACCAAATCTGGCCGACGAGCAGTTTGGATTTAGGAGGGGACGTTCCACTGTCCACGCGATTCTGCGGGTGAAGGCACAGGCGGAGGATGCAGTGGCCACAGGCAGTGTAGTGATAGCAGTGTCGTTAGACATTTCTAACGCATTCAACTCGCTGCCCTGGCCCTGCATCCACGAGGCACTGCGGTACCACGTGGTGCCGCCCTATCTCCGGCGTCTGGTGCACGCGTACCTGTCTGACAGGCACGTGGTGTATCCGGGCGCCGATGGGTGGCACCGAAGAGCGATGTCGTGCGGTGTTCCACAGGGCTCGGTTTTGGGCCCTCTCCTGTGGAACATCGGGTACGACTGGGTGCTCCGTGGTTCCAATCTCCGGGGCGTCGGCGTGACATGTTACGCCGACGATACGTTAGTCACAGCGACTGCTGGGACCTTCCGGGACGCCGCAACTCTGGCGGCGGCGGGCACCGGCCAAGTAGTTGGAAGAATTCAACGTTTAGGTTTGAAGGTGGCCCTCGAGAAAACCGAGGCCGTGTGTTTTCACGGACCTCGGAGAGGGCCACCGGCCGGTGCCGGCATCGTCGTTGGGGGGGTGCGGATCCCCATCGGCTCTAGCATGAGGTATCTAGGTTTAGTCCTGGATAGCCGATGGCGATTCCGCACCCACTTTAAGGAGTTGAGGACGAAATTGTCCCGGGCAGCGGGCGCTCTTTCCCGCCTGCTGCCCAACCTGGAAGGTCCTGGCTTCCCTTGCCGGAGGCTGTATCACGGAGTCGTGCGGTCCATAGCCCTTTATGGCAGCCCCGTTTGGGCTGACTCCCTGGGCCGCCCCTGCGTCGCCCTTCTGCGCGCCCCGCAGAGAGCTTTAGCGCAGCGGGCGGTCAGGGCGTACCGCACGGTCTCTTTCGAGGCGGCTTGCCTATTGGCCGGATTTCTGCCCTGGGACCTGGACGCCAAATCCCTTGCCGATGTATTCCATTGGCGGGAGGAGGCGTTCAGTCGCGGGGAGCGTCCGGCCCTGAAGGAGGTGGAGGCCAAGAGGGCCGCCTTACGGCGAGCCGCCGTGGAGGAGTGGCGTCTCAGGCTGGAGGCCCCGTCGTGGGGGCACCGGGTCGTAGAGGCAGTGTGTCCTGTCTTTGCCGAATGGCTGGACAGGCGCCACGGAGCGGCAACATACCGCCTGACGCAGGTGCTCACCGGGCATGGCTGCTTCGGTGAGTTCCTGTTTCGGGTGGTAGGTATAGAGGAGTCGGCCGTGTGTCACTATTGTGACAACTGCCCAATGGACACGGCCCAACATACGTTGGAGTGTTGTCCAGCCTGGGATGAGGAGCGCAGCGCTCTCAGAACAGTCGTCGGAGAAGACCTCTCGCTGCCGGCCGTGGTCGCTTCCATGACCGGCGGCCGAGAGGCCTGGCAGGCGGTGGCCCACTTCTGCGAGGCGGTCCTCTCGCGGAAGGAGAGTGCCGAGAGGGATCGCCAGCGCAGTGGTGATCCCTCCCGCCGCCAGACGAGACGTAGGAGGCGTCGGGTGGACGACTGACCGACGTCTCCCGCCCTGTGGATTGGGGGCGTTTGGAGAATTCCACCACGGTATCCCCTGCCTGTCGTAAAAGGCGACTAATAGGGGCCTCCGGGGGTCACGGGTGGGCGGGAGGTGCCGCCCACCCATTAGTCTAGCCAACTTCTGTGGCCCCCGTGATGGACATGGTACGGTGTTTCGGGGGCTTCTGAGCCCCCGCAACAGGAAAAGGACCGCAACAGCGGTACGCGCAGGGGCGGTTGCGGACGAAAACTTAGACGTGAGTCAGAGGAAGCCCGCAGCCGTCCCTCATGAGCCGAAGATGGCCATAATAAAAAAAAAAAAAAAAAAAATGTTAACAGTAAAGGAAACGGATAATATAATGTCGGATTCAGTATGCTTTTTCGTAAATAGAACCAGCAGGAAAATTATCTGCACATTTCAAAAGAGCCGTCCAAACACATTTTTGTTCATGTTGCGTTGTATGAGAGTTACGGTCGTTTCTATTTCCGTTGAGATTATTTCTATGATACCTACTGAATATGGATATGATTACTTTGAGGGAAAATTCTTTTGTTGCTTTTATATGGAGATGTAGAGATTTAAAAAAAATATGCGATTTATTTTATATTCTTCTATGATTGATAGAAATAAGTAGATTATTTCTTTAAGCTAGTCTTGTGTGCAATTTGTACTTATTGCACTTGCATTTAATGGTGTCTATTGGTATATGAAAAATGTATTATTTTTATATTTCTAGTAAGTCACTATAGTGATAAATTATTATTTTTTGACATTAATAAATTTATAAATAAATGTAGATTTAAATCGACTAGGGATACTATGTATCTGACAAAATTAGAAAAATTTGACATTGCTACGTTGTTAGCATATAATATTAACACAGTCATAATTAATATGACGAAATCTCCTTGTACTACATGTTTTAGTAGTAATACTAATATAAATGTAGTAAATAATAATTTAAACATTTAAGTGTGACAACAGAGAAGGGTTGTAAGTTTTTAACATTAACTCATCAAAATATAAATCGCTTCTCTGGCAAAATTTTAGACATAGATATTTTTGTGGAAAAGTATAATGTTGATATTCTGTGTTTTACAGAAACCTGGTTAAAACCAGATCGAATGGCGTTCAGGGTGAATGGTTTCGGTGTCGCCGGCTCGTTCAACAGAGTGTCAGCAGAAGGCGGGGGTACTCTGATATTGGTTAAGGAAAGTGTATCTTGTAAGGAGAGACCAGACATCTCCAATCTCTCTGTTGAGCGAGTCTGTGAGGTCGCGTGCGCAGAGATTGATGAATATATAGTTTTATGTGTGTATAGGCCTCCATCATCAAATATTCTGAACTTTCTCTCTAAAATGGAGGATATTCTTTGTAAGCTCAAGAAGAACAGGAAAATATTAGTTTGCGGTGATTTTAATATTGATTTGCTTACAGATTCAACAGACAAAAATAATTTCTTATCATTATTTAAATCTTTTAATCTTAAATGTCACTTTTTCGAGCCAACGCGAATAACCACTGCATCAGCTACATGTATAGATAATGTCATCACAAATTTTAATATAGATCACAAAGATGTAATAACTGGTGTTCGATCTGACCACAAATGTCAGATGGTCAAATTAAATTCATACAGTTCTAAAAGTCATAAAATCATACAATTTAGGCCATTGTCAAAGTATAGACTAGAGAAATTTAGTACTAGGTTAAACTCAATTTTACCTTTATTGACACACAAAACGGAAAATCCAAACGATATGTTTAAAAACCTTCTTAATGCTATAACAAGTGAATTTAATAAGACTTGTGGGGTTAAATCAATAACAATAAAAAATAAATTAATATTTAGTGCCTGGGCAACTAAAGGCATAAGGCGTAGTAGAGATGTTCTTTACGAATTATACGACAAAAGGTCCTTTACACCTGATGTCAAATTTGCTAATTATGTAAGAACATACTCTAAAATTTTTAAAATAGTGTGTAAACTGGCTAAAGCTTCTTACGTTAGGGACAATATAAAAAAATCGGATAATAAAATAAAAACAACGTGGAAAATAATTAATTCTGAAACTGGCCAAATTAGGACTGACAAGGAAATCGCACTTAATATAAATGACGTACTGGTTTCTGATAAAAATACCGTTGCCAACTTTTTCGATAACTACTTCACTAACATTCCCTTTGAAACTACAAAAGGTCTATCATCTTCACCTGAAGCCGCTGAAGTTCTGCTCAGGCGTAATGTCAATTACTCGCAACACAATTTTGAATTTAAAGTAGTTAGCAATTACGATGTTGTCAAAGCGTTTAGAGGCTTAAAACTAAAGACCACTGAAGATGTCTGGGGGTTATCAGTCAAAGCGTTAGAATCGGTCATAGTTAGGATTGCCCCAATATTAGCGGAAATATTCAATTTCTGTATTAAAGAAGGCATATTTCCGGATCTCATGAAAATAAGTAAAGTTGTACCAATTTTTAAATCAGGATGCTTAAATAATCCTTCTAATTACAGGCCGATATCCATACTACCAGCATTAAGCAAAATTTTTGAAAAACTAATGTTACTACAAATGCTGTTGCACTTTAATCAAAATGACATTCTACATAATAGGCAGTTTGGTTTTACCCAGGGCCGGTCTACACAAGATGCCGGTCATGCCTTAGTTAGATCTGTACTCGAATCCTGGGAGGGATCACAGGATGCTTTGGGGGTCTTTTGTGATCTCTCCAAGGCATTCGACTGCGTTGACCACAGAACACTAATTTTGAAACTTAATTTCTATGGTATTCGGGGACAAGCACTTAAATTGGTATCATCGTATCTTTCAGATCGGCATCAAAAAGTATACATCGATAATATTAATTCTATAGGATCTCCTGTTAGTATAGGGGTACCTCAGGGTTCCATATTAGGACCGTTCTTATTCCTAGTGTACATAAATGACTTACCTTACATGATAAATAGCAAAGCGGATGTAGTTTTATTTGCTGATGATACCTCACTTATTTTTAAGATCAATAGGAAAAATGAGACTTTTGTAGAGCCTAATGAAACACTTGGTTTCATTTCAGACTGGTTTTCCGCAAACAATCTACTTTTGAACGCGGCGAAAACCAAATGTATAAAATTTTCCCTACTACACAATACTCAACATGTTTCGAATATTGTATTAGATAAAAAAGTCTTAGATCTTGTTCCTTCTACTGTCTTTCTTGGAATAACAGTTGATGCTAAGCTACAGTGGAGTTCGCATATACATAGAATAGCTGGTAAATTAAGCTCCGCTGTATTTGCTATTAGAAAGATTAGGCAACTGACAGACGTGGCGACGGCCAGGTTAGTGTATTTTGCTTACTTTCATAGTATTATGTCGTACTGTGTTCTGCTATGGGGTTCTGCAGCTGATCTGCAGACTATTTTCATATTGCAGAAAAGAGCTGTTCGCGCTATTTATGATCTTCGATCCCGTGACTCTCTTCGAGACCTTTTTAAAGATATTAATATACTAACCTTGCCCGCTGAATACATATTCCAAAACATAATGTATGTCCGCAGAAATCTAGATAGCTTTACAAAAATCAGTGATATACATTGCATAAATACAAGAAACAAAAATAAACTTGCAGTTCCAAAGTTTAGGCTCAGCAAAACAAGTAATTCGTTTATGGGCAACTGCATTAAATTCTATAATAAGCTTCCTTCTGAAGTAATAAATCTGCCTGAAATCCAATTTAAGCCTTATGTTAAACGTGCATTGATTTCTAGAGGCTACTACAAAGTGACAGACTATTTAAATGACAAGGATATTTGGAATCAGTCCTGCGCACAGCACTAAGGCACCGGGGCTTTCACATTGAGCGCCTAAAAGAAAAAATATTATAATATGACATTTATATGGCTAGGTCCATATTGTATTTTTACATATATTTTTTTTTTTAATTTGTGACATTTAAATTCAATTTATTTAATATGACATTTTTTAATTATTTTTTTTTTGCTTTTGACATTTTGACATTGCTCTATTATTGTGACGACCGATCTATATCTTATCACTGTTAATGACTAAAGATATGATGTAGTTATTTAGTGTAAATTGTATTTGTAAGCGTGGGTTAATGCATCATGAACGCCAATATATTGTTATTTGGTTGCTTCGTAGTAGTACTTCATTTATATCTCAGGGCTACATTCATGTATGCATTAACCTATGTATTAATCATACTGTAAAATATATATTTAAAAAAAAATGCAGTATATCATGACAATTGATGACGAAAAAAATAAGCCCGGAGTTTCTTTCTGCCTTTCTTCTTCGGGTCGTCATCGCTTAGGTAGCTAGTGAAAGGCTGGTAGGTTAGCTAGGCTAGGACCTTTTTATCCTCGCCGGCGAGGACCGTGGCGTTTCCTTTCCTCGTAATGTAAAGATACTCCTTCCCTTTCTTTTATATCAGCTCCACTTCTCCTTTCCCTAGCCCTTTTCCCGTCCCTAATGTCCGTGTCCTCTGTACCTATCAGCCCGTGCTGGTTGTTCAATATTTAACTTTAAATTACTTCATTGGTTTATTATGTACCTTTGTTATTGTGTCTACCTTCATGTCATGACCTGTCATAAGTGCTTTTTTATAAGTCTATTTGACCAATAAATGATTTTATTTTATTTATTTATTTTATTTTAATGGTGCGAATATATAATTACAATTTGAAGTATGAAAATATAGATTAAGAATAGCTTAGGTCCCTAAAAAGTTCGCTACATTATTGAGTTCTTGTCAAAATCGGCTCAGTGGTTTATGAAATTGCTCGAGCAAACAAAAGGACAGAAAATTTAAAACGTATAAATTTTTCATGACTTTATTATAAAAATATGAGACTACAAATAGACACTACGAACCAACGCATTTGTTTTTATATAGCGACTGAAGACTACCCTATATCTGACTCATTACATGAACGCAATGAGACACCTCATTGGCCGCGCTACAATACAATGAATGAATCATATTTAATTGCGTCAAACAAATGAATAAATAATTTTCATATCAATTTACACCGAAATGTTTTACCGTTGATAGTATTATGTAAATTTAATCAATTGGCTTCATAACAGCGCCGGTCACATATTGTGTACCGGTTGATAAAATATGACACGCTCATTAATGGATATATTGTGTTCATTATCGTCGGCATAAATTGCTGTCTTTGCTTTATAAATCGTTCTGTAGAGATCCCATCGTTTTCGTGGCTATCTTTTGTGTCATTGATCATTGTTTTGTATTCATTGTATTATATGTTGCATCACGCCTTTTGCCCTTTTTAAGGGTTGGTAGAGATGTAATACCTACATATTTCATACGCTACTACCAAACTCTTAAAGATCATCAACAAATGCAAAGCTACGCTGCCGCTCCATTACATAGAAGAGATTTTATTTCATCACTTTTATTCTTGGAAACCACTTGTACACAGTGTAACGTACTAGTACTTCTTTTTGAAGAAACATTAATGCAATTATTTTAATTTAGTCGTTAATCGTTTTTGGTTTTTGTCGATTCTTTAGACCGCGCGTCGATGCCGGCGGAGACTTCCCTCGCCACTCACGTCAGTCGTGTTCCACCATCGTAGTGAACGGACGTTACCTATAGGCCTCGCGACCGGTCTTATATGTATGGTGGAGCACGGCGCTTAGTTTGCGGACGAATTGTGATTTTAATTTGGGCCGAACCTGTATTAATTTTAAGTTAATTTAAATGGATTTTGTACTTATATCCTAACTAATTCTCTTAATATATTCAGAACTCACTTTTTTCGTTTTAATTACCTCGGTAATTCTTAACGTGACAACAGATAGAGTAAGTACATGTTAGAGTACCCCCTATATATATTTTTTTATGGCATCGAATGACGAGACGAGCATACCGTTCGCCTGATGGTAAGCGATACGACCACCCATAAACAGTAGCAACTAGTAGTAGCAACACCATCCAGCACTTTGAATGAAAGTACTGTGTGGCATTCCCATACGCTCGTCATCCTGAGACATAAGATATTAAGTCTCATTATGTCCAGTAGTTACACTGGCTACAATGTCCTTCAAACCGAAACACAACAGTGCATGCACACTACTCCTTGGCGGTAGAAATAGTTATAGCGGTGGTACCTATCCAGATGGACGCTTACATTTGAGAGACCTACCACCAGTAAAGACCGACCACTAGTGACTATATATTTCAATGTATTCAAAATAAAAGGTAAACAACAAAAAAATCACTCAAATCTGATGTTATACTAACAAATTGCTGCCACTCGGCCAGCAGCCTGATGGTAATGGTACATAAAGCGAATTTCTGAGAATACCGCTATTCCGTCCGCTAATGACTCTATATTTCTACCAGCGACATATATGTACATTTCCAATACATGCATAATGCATACTATGTTAATTTACAACGTCATCTCTCGAAATACTCGAGGGTCTTGCATTGGACAAGATCGCTCGGTAATTAATAATCATTCAAGAATCAGATATCATGTATGAGGTATATCGCGAGTTGTGAGTAGCAGGTATATGCGATTTTTCTCCAACATGACCAAAATGTTGGAAATTTTGCACTCGTACGTCATTTACAATTTGTTCGCGCGCTGCTATGTGCCCAACGCGCTGCTATGTGCCCAACGCGCCAATGTATGCAACATGTTAGTGACATTTTACTTACAAATAGTTCATGACTAGCTTTTGCTCTATGTGCTAATCCAGGACATGATCTACTCGTGTGCCAAATTTCAAGGAAATCCGTTCAGTACTTTCGGAGATGTTGTGCAGTAACAAACAAACAGTAAAACATGTCTGTCTGTCGACACACAGAAAAGAATTATAAAAATCGCTAATTAGTTTTCCATTACTCTTTTTTAGTCGGCCCCTTTCTTTTTTATCACATTGCTTTAAATGTACAGACACACCGGTTCCACTAATTTATTATATATAATTATGGGTAGACTACAACTGACGATCTTCAATTTTTATGTCCTAAATGTATGCTAAGAGCGTACATATATAGGCGACGAATTTTATACGCTCCGAAAACTTGTATCAAACACGCAGTAAATGCGATTCAGTAGCGAACTGTATATCAAGCTGCGCAAAGACGCATAAAGCTCCCAAATTAAAAACACCCAACAACGGCATTTAATATGCTGTCCACATAGATATTATACAACGAATCCACAATATAAAAACGTACAAATTAAATACACCGTG
Source organism: Lapara coniferarum (assembly GCA_949316025.1). Taxonomy (NCBI): domain Eukaryota; kingdom Metazoa; phylum Arthropoda; class Insecta; order Lepidoptera; family Sphingidae; genus Lapara; species Lapara coniferarum. Next base: position 14,389,412 of record OX438934.1, on the reverse strand, counting down.
ATACAACATAAGTAAACTATCCCCAAGATACAAATCCACCGCAATATTGATGGTAAAGAATGAACTTCCGGGCGAAAAGCTTTTCCTTATAACGTTAACTGATAGAGTAGAACAAAGGGCTCCCTTTTTGTTGGACGCTTGTGCGGTTCTTAGAAGTTTTTTGCGTTGTGGAAATAAATTTGGGATATACGTACTAAGTAATATGTTTTACATAAGCATATACATATATGCCTTTAATGGGAGAGGCAAACTATTCCGCGCGCACGCTCGCCTCTGAAACTCCTATAAGCCAGGATCGGCAGTGGCACGCATTTTGACATCGAGAGTTAACTCAACAAGCCTGGTAACATTTTTTTATAGTGGTTTCTTACCTTCACGCGAATGCTACACATTGAAATTAATCTACTGTTACGAATTTTATCGCGCTTTTTTTTATTTATTTTTCCCCCGACGTTTTTTTTTTCTTTATAGCATTGAATGACGAGACGAGCATGCCGTTCGCCTGATAGTAAGCGATACCATAAACAGTAGAAATACCATCTAGAACCTTGATTTACAAAGTACTGTGTGGCATTTCACTGCGCTCGTCATCCTGAGACATAAGATGTTAAGTCTCATTATGTCCTGTAGTTACACTGTTACCTTCGTTTCGAAGGCCTTGCAGCAATTCATGGGCACGAGGCGGACTGGGGTATAGATGGTCCGAAAAGATGGTGTTACAAATCTACCTTCAATTTACAGTTACACAATTTTAAATGTTAGTCAATGTTTGCGGCCCGATCTACGCAGTTCTAAGACCTCACAATGTCTTGAGGTCTGGCAGCAGGTCTTTTGGGTCCCGATTTAATAAGATGTATTACCGAGTCCCCGGCTATACTATTTTTTTGCCAATATAATGGCGAAGGCGTTAAGAAGTAATGCAGTCATGTTTAAACGAACTTATTAAGTTCTACATTGTAATAGGTGAAGTCTATACGCATTAATAACAATTACATACATTCCAAACAAACAAAAAAATCACATAAATTCCTCCGGCCAGGTGGGATGACGATCTGCGAAAGACTGGAGGCAGATGCTGGATACGGCAAGCTGAAGACAGGGCGCTATGGCGCTCATTAGGGGAGGCCTATGTCCAGCAGTGGACTGATAAAGGCTGATGATGATGATGACATTCCAAATAGCGGGTGTTATTATCATCGCTGTACACAGTAATATTCCTCTCCTTACGTATCCAAGCTTAACAGGTTTTCAAGCCAAGTGGCTATTTACTTATAAAATCAGTTAATTTCCATCAAGATTCCAGGCGATGCCTGGAAATACGTCTCTCGCTTATTATGGTAACCATTCTGGTAATGTGTACTTAATATCATAAATGTGAAAGTTTGGATGTTTGGTACTCAATCATGCCGAAAATGCTAAACGGTTTTGGATGAAATTTAGTACAAAATATATAATAGTCTTAAATAGTACATAATATTATAATAATACCAGCCCTGCATTATGTACTGCCCACTGCTGAACTCGTGCCTCCTCTACTACCGAGAGGGTTTTAGGCCTTAAAGCGAATGATAATTCATGAACAATACACACATAACTTGGAAAAGTCAAAGGTTTTGAACCTCCGGACATTGTCTCGGCAGACCGTTTCATTCCCAACTAGGCTATTGTTCACTTCAGTACATATTACAGTACGTATTAAGCTACTTTTATGCGCGAGAAAATATATAGCTTGACTTCTTTCCTAGAAAATCCGCCCGCCGCGGCAAATCTTATACATACGTAATACGCATCATATTCACTTGTTACTACAGTTTGTTATTTTCCTTTCCTATTTTACCTGTTTCCTAAACCAAGACTCAACCCGTCAATTCTTTTATTGGAAAAACGTCTTATAACGTCAATGTTAATTAGTACTAACAAGGCGGATTATTAGGCCCGTACCGTCTTATTCAGTTTCGTAACCCTCTCCCCCCGATCGGCCATGTAACGAGATTTCGCCACTCAATGGGCCCCTTTTAACCTTTTTTTGCTCGGCCAAATGACATCGTTTTGCGGAATGGCCCATATTGTTATTAGCGACGTCTCATACGTGAATCTAGCGGCTATTGTTCTCGAAATAATAGCGTCCTTTGTTATTTGTTGAACAAATCGCACCTTTAGGACGAAAACGACACAATTCAAAAAATAGAAAATTGAGTTGTCATTTTTAAATGGCTAAAAACTAGTCCTTTATTTATGAAAATATAATAAAAATGGGACTGATATAACAGTCTTGTCCTTTTCCTGCTTGAATATGGCTGTGTTTGAACTATTATTGTATTGAGAACTTCGTTTTAAGTAATTTTATGACGAGAACTCAATTTTCTATCTTTTTGAATTGTGTCGTTTTCATCCTAAAGGTGCGAAATTTTGTCCATATTTGATGTTCAGTATTTGATTATTGATTAGTTTTTTTAATTGCATTGAATGACGAGACAAGTATGCCGTTCGACTGATGGTAAGCGATACGAACACCCTTAAACAGTAGCAACACCATCCAGCACCTTGAGTTACAAAGTACTGTGTGGCATTCCACTGCGCTCCTCATCCTGAGACATTAGATGTCAAGTCTCGTTATGTCCAGTAGTTACACTGGCTACAATGCCCTTCAAACCGAAACACAACAGTGCATTTAGGCTGCTGCTTGGCGGTAGAAATATACATTGCGATAGTACCCAGACGGACTCTTACATATGAGAGACCTACTGCCAGTAGAGTAACTGTTGTGTCGGTTTTTCTTCAAATTGCCTGGGGTTCGATCCCAGTGTCTACGTGCAAAAGACCAGTTATAAAAAAAATCCAGACTCCGGACTGATACTGAATAGAAAAACTCAATATCACTTTTCCCAACCCGGGGATCGAACCCGAGACCTCAGGTTTGCAGTCGTACCGACTCAATTATCAATTATAAATATTAAAGAATCTTATAATATTTAGTACAAATTATGTGATATATCTATTAATTTATGTTAGTGCTCAAAAATCTATTAAGCCCATCACATGTAAATAATCCTGTCGGGCAAACATTTGTGAAACTTTGCACTAATTGTTTTTGTTCGCGTAATTTAACCCTAGTATAATGCGGCTCATAATAAAGCCAGCTAAAAACTTATTACGGCTATAAGAAACCAGCCTGGAGTTTCATTTATTAAAGTATAGCAGTATGTGTAATGGAGTTTGCATCGTGTTTGCCCGTTCTAAGAGGGTGTTAAATTTCTTACATGTATTTAGACGCAAAAATATGGTATAGAATGAAAAATAGAATCTTAACCCTTCAAGCCCCGCTTATATATATAGATGTATGGGAAAACCCAATATAATATATGGACACCGGTGTCCGTCGCGGAGCTTGAGTAGTCAAGGCTCGTTTCACAAGTTCTCAATAAAAGCTACTCGGTCACATATAAGCCGACCAAATACAATGTTAAGTACAAATTTTGCATGGGGGTTTCTTTTAGGACGTAGGTGTTCACTGAGGCGGGATTTTGCGAAATTCAACCCCGAGAGGGGTAAAAAAGGGTGCAAAATTTTGTACGCGATAAACTAAAATACTACGAAACGGATTTGGATGAAATTTGGTATAGACATAGTTTAGGGACCTTGGGAAGGTTTTAGGCTACTTTTTATCCAGGAAAATGTATAGCGGAACTTTCATCTAGGAAAAACCCTTTCATGCGGGCGAAGCCGCGGGGAAAAGTTAGTCAAAATATAAAAATGAAATTATCGGCTACTTAAAATCTCGCGTTAACGAAAAGAAAAGTTGAAAATATTATTGTGGTACATATTAGTTACCATATTGTTTTATCCGAGCCCGGAATATACCTACACTGGACGCGATGTAAGGAGAGTATATACTTCAAATATATTAGACACATCCTTGGAAAGTCACAAGCTTAATTTTTTGAGATACTAACTTTAGCTCGTGGCTTCGCCCGCGTGAATAAGCTTTTCCAAGAACATAAGTCCCGACACGTACTTTTCCGGGATAAAAACAGTCGATGACCTTCCTTGTGGCTTAACTTAACTCCGAACGAGAATTTTCCTGAAAGCGTTAGAGACAGACAGAATTACTTGCTCTATTATAAGTATGGATGTACAGTAAACACTGACAGTGATCTGAGACACTACTCGAGTCATTCGGATGCTCGTATCGACGAGATGCTAGTGTAAAATATATTTTGTAGGGCAGCCTCTACCCAATCGCGGCTTCTTATTCGATCCCAATAGCTAAATTCCCAAAAAATAATGCTCGACTTCAAAGGTATTAAAACTGTACAGGGTCATTTTGACATTGCGTTAATAAATGTAACCACATATTCGTCTTTGCCTCTGCTAATATTATGTCAAAAATCATCCATGAAAAATGAATATTATCGGCTAAAATCGCAATTTTAATTTCCTGATTTTTTATCATATTTTAGTGTAGTGCGAATAATATAATAATACTTACATTATTCATAACAATATACTATTATTCTGACTGAAAGTATGATGTTGCCGCAGCGACGTATCCTCTTAGAGTAATAGTAAGGCCATTAAGGCGTGTAAACTGAAAGTGACTTTTTCTTGATATTTATTTTGTTCGAAACTTACACTTTTTTATTTTATATTTATGGTTAAAATGACTGAATGTAAAGTGTTGTTTTCAAGGAGATAAGTATATGGTTTCATTTAGTAACGCAATGTCAAAATGACCCTGTATATATCACACAAATTGTTACATCACCATACACGAAACTAAGTTCAGATCGGACCGTATTTACATCGGAATTTATCGCCAGTAAAAGTTTCCGTAACATTCAACGTGCCATGACGGCGCGTCTTTGTGGTGGGCGACCAAACAGGCCAAGTTGGGCGAGACATGGCAGTGGACCAAGCTAATAAAACTGCTGGGCGTGGCGACCCGGGCCTTTCTCATGTTGATGAGTCAGACTAGCTTGTCTATCATCCTGAGCGAATAGGGAAATCATTGAACACTGAGGGCCACATTTTTGTCACCATGTCGACACGGCGTGAAATGAGTGGGTGAATAGAGTACATTTTTTTTTAAGTTTATAGCCGCCTTTTTGTTCACTTGGTTGTTGTTTGCTTCTCCAGCTCCTAGCAGATCTTCCTGAGTGTCTTCCAAATCCGTCCAGAATTTTTAGTTTTACTTTAAACAAACATCCAAATATCTTGCAATTTCAAAATATAAAGTACGATAACAACAATATTCCGCCTACACCCGAAATAAAAGTAATTCATTAAAAATAAAATAAAGTCGGCCCGATTCAAAGACAGCGTAGTAAATCAATTGAATAATTATTTGAACCATCTTGGAAGCTCCAAAGTTTACCTACTCTATAAGCACATTCACTAATTTAACTTAGCTCCTTTGATAAATTCCGCCACTGGATATACAATATTTCTAATTAGCGAAATCCCAAACATACCAACAGCGTCATATAAAACCCTGGACAGCATCGACAGATCTCAAAGCATTCGTACGTATTTCTTTCGTCTGTCGTATATTCATTCGTTCATCAAAAAACTCTACGCGCTGCAAACCGATCGCAATGCACAGATACACTATCTCTCTTTGGGACACATCAAAGAAAAATCCCCTGTAATCCGACTGACGTTAAGTAATAAGTTTCTGATGCGTTATCTCAAAATGATAGTTTCTCTCGACGTTGAAGAAATTCCTAAGCTTCGCGAAATAGATGAAAAAGTTTTGCAACACTAATTGGCACTTTTCGAGGGTCTATACGACGCGAGCCCTAATGGACTCCACTAGGGGGAAGAAATGCGAGATTAATGCCCTAGCTATTAATTTATTTGTTTCGTCATCATTAACGTTAGCCTTTGGACGTTCACTGTTTAACTTTTTTGTTTGCAAATTTACAAATTTTACCGTTCTTTTGACACAATATTGTAAGTAATATCTTTTCCCGGGTAGAATCTTCTCAATCTAAAAACCAAACAGAGCAGTCTCAGTTGACATACTCCAATAGACCGAGACAAGCTCATATAAAGCTCACATGAAATCCAATTTCGCTAACACGCAGGCCGCTTGTCTAGCGCACACGTCTCATGAAATATTCACTTTTTAAATATGATTCGTGATACAATTTCACGGGGACAACAAGAGATGGCGCTTGAGACTTTCAATCACTCGCGATGCTTTTTGTCAAAAAAAAGTAATAATCCCGAGCGTTACGTGTATCCCGCTGGATTACATTACTCGTCTGGATCTGAATGGCTGATTAAAAATAAAAATGAAGATATATAACGCGCGAGTCGGCTTTTCGGATTGTTAACGTTTTAGATTTATGTGTTTGCATCATTTTTTTATTGTGATTCAGTGTGCTCGTGTCGACATTTTGCCGAGCGCGCTTTTAATGTGTGTTACGGTTTTTTACTATTTTATTTTTATATTATAACATAGACGAAGCGGGCTATATTTTTAACGAATCCTTTATACTTTTAAAGTGAAGAAAATTTGCTGCGGGACACGTATACATTTTTGCCGTGTTAATTATATCGATTCAAGAATCAAATCTGTTATTGTATTCTAGGATATATTTTAAAGGCACATTCAAGTAGTACACTCCTTTGTTTGTTATTTTGTTTATTTTACACTTACAAAGGACAATAAAATACTGTTAGCTGTCTTTTTATTTGTTAGCTGTCAATTTATTTATTGAGGGTAGTAACCAAATCCCCACCGACCAAATCCCTATAAAAGGAGTGGCAAGCTGTCTGACAGAGCATTCAGTTGCGAGACGTGCGCGCGTGAACATCAACTTGGGAATTTAGTGTTCTGGTAATATTTTGTGATCTACTCTTTGAAAGTTATTTCTATCAAGTGCAATTTATGGTTTTCGTTAACAGTTTAGTATTTGTTAACCTTTTTGATTATTTTTTTAAAGTAAAATTAATTAGAATGCTAACATCAGAAGTGGGATAGACAATGCCCACAGAAATAGATTATGTTCAGTACATATGTACGCTATGTGGAATACGTACATGGTACGATGGAAATATTTGAATACCCGCAATTTACGCGAAGAAAAATAAATTGCACTGAGAAATATCGGGATAAGAACTAGTCTGCAATGTGAATAAAAGTAGTCGTGCGGTGTACAACATAGCCATCGCATAAACGTTTGTGATGACGTCATGTGTATACGACTTCGAATGAACAAGTGTTTACGTGTACCACGATTGAACTGTTCGTGCTCAAGCGTTGTTTTTGGTGTTCAAACGTTCCTGTTGGTGTGCAAACGTTCCTGTGGTGCTCGAGCGTTCCGGTGGATGTGCAGCGTATGGTGTATCGCGGTTGGTGTCCTGGGCAAAGTGAGCGGGGTGTCAACTGGCGGTTGAAGCAAACTGCTCCATCACAGAGAATGTTCATCGGTGACTGTAAAGAAAGATTGGTATCGTATGACCCATAACCCCTCTTTGAGGGTTCTGGTTTCTTTTATTTCTTGGTGACCTGTACAAATATTGAGATCTTGTATATCAGGGCATGTGCAGACATGAATTAACGAGCAATTCGTGGTTATTGTTGGTACAGAGCAGTCCCTAAACTTAAGTACTTGGAGAATTAAAAATACCTGTTGTAGTAAACAGTGACTGTACATGGCCTTGGTCGACAAAACAAGTGATCTTGGTGCATAGTGTTCGGTCTGAAGGATAATTCACCACTTTTGGATGATGCGAGTGGATTTACTTGTTGTAATAATGAGATGGCTGTTCAGAAAGTTTAACGCCAGATTTTATTTAAGGTCAGAATAGGCCGAACGGTGTGTTGATGTGATTTTCTTTGATTGCAGAGAAGTTCGCCCAATGTATTCACATTAACGGTCCTGTAAAATAAGGCCTCTAAAAACCATATGTGAGAAGGCTTCTTCAGATCATCAATGGAACCCCACTTAACGGAATCGCAGGAGTTTTTGAAGATGTGCGGTATGGATTGTTGTATTTTCAGCGCGAACCAAAACAAAACTCTTGTAAGGCCTAGTGTGGCATAGAGTTGGATGGGAATAGACTTGATCGACTAGGCATGCAATGCCTGAATAGCTCCAACATTAGCCATCGAGATATGTATGTTTCGTGTAAGTCCTTGTGTGGCATCGACATACTTTTGTTTCGTGTAAGACCTGGCGTGGCATCGACATGTATGTTTCGTGTAAGTCCTTGTGTGGCATCGATATGTATGTTTCGTGTAAGTCCTTGTGTGGCATCGACATACTTTTGTTTCGTGTAAGACCTGGCGTGGCATCGATACGTTTGTTTCGTGTAAGACCTAGTGTGGCATCGATACGTTTGTTTCGTGTAAGACCTGGTGTGGCATCGATACGTTTGTTTCGTGTAAGACCTCGTGTGGCATCGAGATACTTTTGGTTCGTGTAAGTCCTTGTGTGGCATCGACACACTTTTGTTTCGTGTAAGACCTCGTGTGGCATCGAGATACCTTATTTCATGTAAGATCTTGTGTTGAGACGTTTTCGTTTTATATCAACTGAAGATGCGACTATAATTAGAGCCCGTACCCGAAGCAAAGAACAATCTTTGCGATATAGATCCTCCGATATTCGGAGATAGCATCGGCGACTCTAATACTTCAGGAGGTGATGGCGGAAGGGCGTTTTGGGGGTGCTGTCTATTTTGTAAAATACGTGATCGAGGACGATCACATTGTCAGGAGAGGCCGTGTTAGCTGTCTTTTTATTTGTTAGCTGTCAATTTATTTATTGAGGGTAGTAACCAAATCCCCACCGACCAAATCCCTATAAAAGGAGTGGCAAGCTGTCTGACAGAGCATTCAGTTGCGAGACGTGCGCGCGTGAACATCAACTTGGGAATTTAGTGTTCTGGTAATATTTTGTGATCTACTCTTTGAAAGTTATTTCTATCAAGTGCAATTTATGGTTTTCGTTAACAGTTTAGTATTTGTTAACCTTTTTGATTATTTTTTTAAAGTAAAATTAATTAGAATGCTAACAATACACATAAGTGCCTAAACAAGCGAACTAAAACTTCGTAATCCGAATTAAAATTTCAGGTACGTGCCCACAGAACCTAAAACTACAACACTATTTCACATAAATGATCAGAATTACACAACCAGCGGACATATTGACGATTTTAATAACAAATGTAGCCATAAAGAACTCAAAATTTTAACATACGAGTGTTACAACAAATGGAGAAGTGCGGTTATGTTGAAGTAAAAAAACAATATAAATGGACTGCCTAGTATTCATATTTTTAAAACTACGTACTTTTTTTAATGCTATAACATCGAAATATGTATGTATTCATTCATGTAATCTAAGGGCGGTATTAATAAATCAATCTCAAGTTTGAGTTTCATCTCAAGTACAAATAATGTATTGAATGATGCCTACCTAAGTCTGCATGATTTTAGTTTATCAAAGTGTTCAAGAATCAAGACCCTAATCATCGGCGCAAGGAAGTCAATTGCTGAGCATATATACTCCTGTCAAAAATCTTTGGGATCCAGATGGACCTCTTGAAAGCTGCATCTAGCGACGTCCTACGATCTTTATCAAGTTGTCTTTCCCTGCGATGCCGCTAAACTTGATGATATCCGGACTTCATCATACAACATAATGAGACATTTAGATCGCCAGCATACGTAATCATAATCCTTTAAAATTATTCTAGTTGTGTATTAAATGAAAGCTCAATTCAACCCAATCAGCCTATCGCCGCCCACTGCTGAACATAGGCCTCCTTGAGTGAACGCCAACCATCCCGATCTTAAGCAGCCCGTATCCTTCCGCTACCCGCCTTTTTGAAGTCGTCAGTCCATCCATCGTGCAGCAGGGCGTCCTACACTACGCCTAACTAATCGCTGTCTCCACTCCAGCACCTATCTGCCCAATTGACCGTCAGGCTGATAACTAATAACTTACTTGTGGTTCGTCGTTCAACTTCTGATGATGCTCGTGACTAGGCTCCAGGGAGCGTTTCCTTACTTCGTGATGTGATAATAAATAATAATGCTTCAACGAGCCGATCTGGAACAATGAAAAATATTGTTAATAAAGAACACATTTTTGACAATACTTTTGTTGGGAAAAGTTTAGATAATCCGCAAGATACGGAGGGCTTAAAAAGAAAGAATTTTCCCAATGGAGTATTAAAAAGAATTAATATACTTTTGGAGAAGTAATATAAAATAATAATTAACTAATTCTTTTTAAAATGCACGACTATTAACATAGACTTGCTACTAAGAAAGAATTTTCAATAAAGTATGGTTAACAATGATGCATTTTAAATTAAACCATGTACACACAGACCAATTTATAAAATTACCTGAGGCAACTTAAGCACTTGCACAAGCGCAAGACGATTTCTATTTAAAAATTCAATAGTGAGCTGCACTTGCAAATTAAAACCTGAAGACGTCGCAGCCACTATAAGTAAATTATTCGGAACATCTGTTTTCCCAATCAGTGCTATCCACTTAATTGCGTCTTCTGAAATAACAGAAGCGAGAAAATTGGCTTGCACGCTCTCTCGTCGTGAAATTATAGGATTTCTATTTTATGATTCCTGTTTTTAATGAGGTTATAAACAAGTTTTACTAGTATATCATAATTAGAGAAGTAAACACCTAATCCACACTCAATGGAAGTGCCATAAAGGTACCTAATATTTGTTACGGTTTTTAGTTCGCGCCTGTCGATTACCTACATCAAATTCAATAGAGGATTCAAAGTGGGAGGATAATACACAATATATTTAACTTCCTTGTATAATATATTCGTTTAATACATTATTCATTGGAATATAGAAGTTTTCGATAAACAACTACATAATATAAAGAAAACTCCGGCCAACTGTATACCGACTACCGACATGTTTAAGAGCCTCAATTTGAAGAGCACCTAGATAAATTTTCCTCGTGTTTATTTTTATTAACATCAAAATTATTCTGGGACCTTTAAGTATGGTTAGTTGAGTTAATAGCCATTATTTTTTGTAACAAATATTATAATACTGGCTCATAACCTTTAAATACGACAAGTGGAGAACAAAAACAGAAACCAAAAAAAAAAACAATTCTCCAAAACCCCCATTCCTTTAAGATATTTAAAGAAATTTCTCGATTATCATACAGATTCCCGTAGCAATCATAGTCATTTGCAATCTATATGTATATTAATACGCCGCTGACTGCCACAGTGGCGTAGTTCTATTACGGTACGACTGCAATGCTGAGGTCTCGGGTTCAATCCCCGGTTCGGGCAAAGTGATATTGGATTTTTCTATTCAGTATCAGCCCGGAGTCTGGAATTTGTGCCCGATATGGCGATAGGCTCGCCCCCTATTACATCATAGGACGGAATACGTACAGCAAAACGTAGTTGCATTTAGTTACGCCTATGGCTACCCCGGGAATAAAAGGCGTCAGTGTGTGTGTTTGTGTATACTAATACGTGAAAAAATAACTTTGTACCATTTTTAAGTACGTTGCGCTAACGGAGGTGTGTTGGGTGTGTCACTCACCGTGTGTGAGCTTAGGCATGGTTCATATAGAGAAGAAAAGAAAAAAAAAATTTTAGAATTGCGAGTAGTGGACGCATACTAGTAACTATGATTGCTCGTTTATAGATATTTTGCCATTTACCGCCTTCTGTGAATTAATCTTACTAATATTATAAATACGAAAGTTTGTGAAATTTGGCATACGGATAAACCATGTCCGTTATTAAGACATAGGCGACATTTTATCCCGGTAGGATATTTATAAGATTTATAGGATACTTTTTATCACGATCAGTTTCTCCCATGAGAAATAATGGGATTTTTAAATAGATGACGCTGACGTCGTACAGGTGGCGCTATACATCGCTACAGTGTTTTAGGGACTTTTGTAGCGGGAATGGCTTCCCACGCGGGCGAATTCATCATCATCAATCCTACTAATATTATAAAGGCGAAAGTTTGTAAGAATGTATGGATGTTTGGATGTATTGATGTTTGTTCCTCTTTCACGCAAAAACTACAGAACGGATTTCGATGAAATTTGGCACACGGGTAGGTCATGTCCTGGATTAACACATAGGCTACTTTTTATCCCGGGAAAAAATAAAGCGGGACTTTTATCCCGGAAAACTTTTTAACGCGGGCGGAGCCGCGGGCAAAAGCTAGTTAGTAATAAATAAATAACATAAACAAAATAACGAGTATCTCGGTTAATAGCCTTATGTCATACAAAGCGGCATAAGGATACAGAGAGTTATGCCATTTTTATACATAAAAATAAATATACCAATGAAAATTTCAAAATCAATAGTTTTTATTGCAATCGTAATAATATCAATCACAGTATATCCGTAGTTTTCGAGTAATAAAATGTCAATGATTTTTTATTTTAGTGACATTTTACAAATACTACTTATGTTTCATCTATTACCCTACATAAATCGTGGTCATGTAAAAAAATAAAGTATTTTATGTTATCCGGTATGCGAATTATAAACAACGCATCCTACTTCATACTAATATTCAAAACTAGCTTTTGCCCGCGGCTCCGCCCGCTTTAAAAAGTTTTTCCGGGATAAAAGTCCCGCTTTATATTTTCCCGGGATAAAATGTAGCCTATGTGTTAATCCAGGACATGATCTACCCGTGTGCCAAATTTCATCGAAATCCGTTTAGTAGTTTTTGCGTGAAAGAGGAACAAACATCCTTACATCCAAACATCCAAACATCCTAACATCCAAACATCCAAACATCCATACATTCTTACAAACTTTCGCCTTTATAATATTAGTAGGATGTGAAAGTTTGTACGTTTTGATATTTAAATTAAATTAAAATAAATTAAATTAAAAAAAGCAGTCAGAAGCAGAAACAGAAACAGTTTGCTAATGACTTTTTGTCAGTACAAAACAACTCTTGACACAAAATAAAACTGGACAATTCAAGATACACTATTATGTATGTCTATCTCTTCAAGTTATCGGCGTGATACAAAACTGTCTAGGATACATTGAATGAAGTAAAATAAAAATAAGTACCAAAAGAAGAAAGCTTAGAGCGCTGTTGGCAAAGCCATCATCCGAACCGTTTAAATATTCCCGAGCCGTGTCTTGGTCGAGTTGACTTTTTAGTTTTCCCTCCTTTTAACAAATTAAATGTTGGTACATCTCACTGTAGATCTCTAGAGACGGGTCATATGTAGTAGGTGCTGAGAGCTTTTGTTGCTGCGATTGTAATGATCCAATTTAAAATTTTTGATGAACTTGAGTGACGGATAATCATTGATTAATCGATTTTTTGGCCGTACCATAATAATATCGTCCTAGTAGTAAGGTAAAAGGACTATATTATCAAGATCTATAAAAAGACTAGGTGTTGCTAACGGATTCACCCGCGTGAAAATATTATGTATGCTATTTATTTTATGCCCGTGTCTATTATGTGTATACATTATACTCATCGTAATATGGATCGGATCTATATTCATGTATGTGTATTTATAAGTTTATATTTTCTCTAAGTACCTACCTCTGTTGCACCTACCTTGTTAATCTCTGCACCACCCTATGGTTGACTGGGAGAGAATGCCTACGGCATTAAGTCCGCCTTTATACATATTTTGTATATGAAGTGCTAAAATAAATAAAAATAAAAGACTTTCCCGCCAAAAAAAAAACTAAAACACAATACGACGCGAGCGCCATCTACGTAAAGAAACCGATTAAAATATCCATTATTTCCCATGGGAGCATATTACCGGGATAAAAAGTACCCTATATGTTAATCCAGGGCGGAATCTACCCGTACGCCAAATTCCATCCAAATCCGTTTAGTTGTTTCTGAGTTTACGTCTAACGAACATACAATACAAATATTTTCACAAATTTTCGCATTTATAATACTAGTAAGATAACAGGTAAGATTTAACAAGTCTACAATTATGGGATACAAATTCCGATTACAAACAACTTATGTTTATTTGTTTATGAAAGCTCTCAAAGATACTTTAGACCAATGGGTATTTATCTCTGAATCTGATGACCAATCACACCTAACAACATCCAAATACCCTCTCAAGGCATTCACTACAAACAATTCCACTCATCACGAAACGCTGCTTAATCGATCTAATGGGCACTCGTAGACTGATGATTCCGAAGCACATTTGGCACGGACACGGCACACCGATTAGCCACTATAAAAACATTAGGGTACGATAATTTATTCCGATTGCCCGGGCCAAATTAGTACCTCCGGGCCATCGGGTATTTTTAGACCTTCAATGGGTAATAAATGGGGAACTCACGCGATATGCCCACTATCGGCGCCGCATCTACTATTGTACAGTCGGCCACACAAAATTACATAAACCTAACGTTATGACCTTTTTTCCTTTTCACAGGCAGATGTGTATTATAATTTATATAACACACCGATATTTGCTGCCTCGGTGGCGTAGTTGTATTATGGTACGACTGCAATGCTGAGGTCTCGGGTTCGATTCCCGGGTCGGGCAAAGTGATATTGAGTTTTTCTATTCACTATCAGCCCGGAGTCTGGAATTTGTGCCCGATATGGCGATAGGCTCGCACCCTATCACATCATGGGACGGAATGACGGCGAAAAGTGGGTGCACTATTTTGCGCCTCTGCCTACCCCTTAGGGGATAACAGGCGTGAGTGTATATGTATATGTAATATATATGTATATACACCGATATTTCGCCAGTTATGTTCGTTTCCATGCAATAAGGGCGAAACTATTGCTATTTACCGGGCGTAATTGCAGGCTCCGGGCTGATATTTAGCAAAAGAATCCAATATTACTTCCCCCGAATCGAGCCCCGGGGGTCGAAAACTGAATCTCAGCGTATAAGTAGTAACCAGTACTACATTTTTTTTTAACTGTATATATATTTGAAGTTTTATATCAATTCAGTTATTTTTGTGAGCGACTGTACACTCAGGATCTTTTACCGCCTATAAGATTGAGTTTGAGCTCCATTTTATATGCAGGAACTTTAAGGTGGTAATTTTGTGTGTTAGGAATTATGCACGGTGAAACGTAACCATCATAATGTGAAGGTACTAAAGGCGAAACCTCCAGGAAATTGAGTAATTTGGTAAACCTTTTGCCTTTAGTGTTTATGCTGTATTTTAGTGTAACTGTCTGGATTGTGACTTAGCCTTCGAAACAGTACTTTTAAAGAATAATGCACTATGAGTTGAAGTAGGGCATTTTACGCTCTACATGAATATCATATTTACGAGATATTTTGATAAAACGACATTTAATGTCTGTTTTATCAAACGATTAGCATCGGTCTCGAACACAAAATACAAGACGTTATGCATATTATATGATCTTTAGAAAAAAACAATTTTTAAACCGCACACAGTTTTTATTATTACATTTAAATATCGAAGCGAGCATGCCGTCTCGTCCTTTAAAACACGACGAGACGGCATGCATTCTAGCAATCTTATACCTCCAATAAAGAGATTCCAACACCTTATAAAACCTAGCACGTATAGTAACGAAACCCCACACAACGACAGGCATGTTGGCAAGGTGCGGGATTAAATGTTTGGCAGGTCACGCCAGGCTTATGAGAGCCCAGGGCGTCGTGCTTGCCGTCTGGCTATTAACTAAATACTCTACCGCCATGCTACGGTGAGACATTCGCTGTTTTAATTTAATAATGGCAGGTTAGGTGAGAATTTTGTATGTAATTATACTTTTAGGAGTTTTTGGGTCATTTTTTTATGTAATAGATGCTTATATGTTCGGTACTGTGATGGTGCGTGCTTATAATATAAAAATATTTTTGGTTAATCTTTAAAATAATGAGAATTGAGAAAACAGATTTATTGCGCCTTGAGCACCTAACTGGCCGTATAAACCGCATCAAAATTACTCTTTGCTCTGCTTTACTATGAATTAGTAGTACTTATTTACTCGACCAAACTATCACATCAAGTGACCAATTTTAACAACCGTTCCCTAAAAAAACCTATAATGAACTCAAACTCAAAACAATCTACTTCAAATTACGCTTAGTTATAATCAAACCTAAAAGCAGCGTCAACACATCGCGCATTGCAGTCGCACCGTTATACAACTACGCCACCGAGGCAGTCATTAATTTTCAAACATAAAAACTTCCCTACAATTCAATCATTGTTTTTATTACTATTTAAATATATGGACTTATAGTGGCGATAGGCTCGCCCCTATCACAACATGGGACGGAATAATGGCGAAAAGTGGGTGCACTAGTTGCGCCTCTGCCTACCCCTTCGGGGATAAAAGGCGTGAGTATGTTCTTACCATTTATGTAGGTATATGTTAAATACATATTTATTGTAAAACTAGCTTTTGCCCGGGGCTCCGCCCGCGTTAAAAAGTTTTTCCGGGATAAAAGTCCCGCTATATGTTTTCCCGGGATAAAAAGTAGCCTATGTATTAATCCAAGACATGTTCTACCCGTTTGCCAAATTTCATCGAAATCCGTTCAGTAGTTTTTGCGTGAAAGAGGAACAAACATCCATACATCCAGACATTCTTACAAACTTTCGCCTTTATAATATTAGTAGGATATCCCCACAATTTCATACTTGAATTGCAAAAAAGCTGCTAAATATAACACATCACACAAACAGCCGTTTCGCGGAACGTCTCGAGAAAAATGACTCTTTCGCATCGGGAAATAAATTCGCGAAGATTTCATTTCACCGCCCGATTGAGCCGATATTGGGAGACAAGGAAAACGCGTGGTTAATAAATGATATTGATGGTACAATATGGGAATGCATAAATCCTCATACAAGTCATATACTATTTAGATATGTGGATATCATTAAATGTACACAATATAAATGTGAACTTTTTGGAGTTATGAGAGCGGCAGGTTTTTGAATGTGGAATGTGAGTGAATGGTATTGGTGCCTGAGATAATATGCAACTCGACATGTACACGCTGGATGCAGGCCCCTTTTGACAGGTCCGTCTGGAAATCTTTAGGGGAGGCTTATGCAGTAGTGGTCTTCATGTGACAGATGTTGATGATGGTGATTGGCTAACCCCCATAGGATAGCTATCATGGTACATTTACAGGAGTTCGGCGAAAAGTACGCCATTAATAGCGCCTTTTCCTTACCATTCATGAATTAAGAAATGAACGGTTAAATTCCTTGCAAAGCAAAAATATGCAGTACAAGATTGTTTGTATAGTTTTTCCCTCATCCATTTAAGCTATTCAAAACGGGATACCTTAAAAAACTTTATTTTAATGACTAATGAGCTAATACAGAATATGTGACCTTTAACCTTTAAAATCCTGTACCTTCGAATAGTCGAATACAAGATGGAAGACTATCATTTTACTGGAACCTTCGTCTTGGCTTAAATGTTCTAAGGGTTCAGTTTAAATTTGTCAGACATAGAAATTAGAAATAATATTTATTATGTGTTGTATGTACTTTTCTTCATCGCACACTGTATTTAATTGTAAATAAGCTTTATCTTTATAAACTTATAATTGCTAAGCTTATAGTATTCTAAATCAATCCTTACTATAATAATATTATAAATGCCAAAGTAACTCTGTCTGTCTGTCTGTCGCGCTTTCATGTCAAAACTACTGAACCGATTTAAAAGAAATTTGGTGTAAAGATAGTCTACAGCCTGAAAAAGGACATAGGCTACTTTTTATCCCGGGAAAATATAAAGCGGGACTTGTATCCCGGAAAAACTTATTCACGCAGGCATTAACTTTTGCCCAATGCTCCGGCCTTGGGCAAAAGCTAATTAAAAATAAAATCCATCAATCTGTCGATATGAAAAGAAATTTACCTGTATATAGCTCACAATAATGATATCGACCACTAGAAAGATAATATTAGGCTACGTGTCTGCACCACTAAAAACAAATAATTGTACAGAAAACCTGTTATTACAGAGAAGCTTTACTTAAATGAGTCTCATTTTATATTATGCTACTCAATTCTATGGCACAACTTTAAATTTTTCCATTTCTAGTTTAGTCCGCTTATGAATAAAGTTTACTTTATTAGGGTCTTAATACTAAGAGTTACAATTTCTTTAATTCAATTGCTTTAATAAAATTACATTGTGTAGATTCAAACACAAATTTCAATTACTAAAAAAATCTATCAATAGATGGCGTTAAACTTAACACAATTTCCTAACCTCAATATCAATTCAAGACTCACAAATTCTACAGCGTAAACAAAAACAAACAATAAAACTCACCACAAAATCAGAAATGTTTGCATGGACAAATGGCGAAATTTCAACTGTGGTGGGAGGTGGGGGGACTTTAAATATACCGCTAAAGGTTTACAGCACAGGTATAGCAGTAAACGAGTATATTATAGACGTCATAAAGCTGGCCGTTATCTTTACGATATAGACGTAACGTGAAATCTAGCTCGCTGAAAACGGCATTATATTTTGCTCGCGTCTCTGCCCGGGGCACGTCTTTTAGCAGAATGCCGGCAAAGTTAACCACGAGAGTTACCTCATGTGTATCACTATTTCATTCTGTCCTGTTACCCTGTATCTAGCAGGGGCGGTTGCGGACGACAACTTAGACGTGAGTCGGAGGAAGCCCGCAGCCGTCCCTAATGCGCCCAAGATGGCCATATAAAAAAAAAACCCTGTATCTAAACTCCAACCTAATCTCATGTTCTTACCATTGACTCGTCTAGCCCCGCTACGGACGGCTATGGATTAAGCTATGGACCAGTTTATTGACACACGTGCTTATTATTAACTCAATTAAACAGAATGTTGCACGATACACAATAACACATACGCAGCAATGGATCCACCTGGCATAATCACTGTCTTTTCTCTTCTCATTACATTTCCTATTACATTGACTTGGCTACGAGCCTCAAGTTGATCACATTATATTTACAACAAGCTGGCCCGGCGAACTTCGAATCGCTTCAGAATCAATGAATTTTGTGTTAACTTATTAGCTTTTTATTAAGATTAAATTAATTATCAAAATGAATTAAGCTCAGCAAATGTACAAAAATTAAAAAAAAAAACTTGAGAGGTGTCAAGGGACACCCGGATGGAACGAAGTTCTTTTCGATTAATTAGTGAAGATATTTTAATAAAATTTGTTATAATAATAATTGTATATTTCATTAATACGTTACCACATCAATGAAGACATTTACTTCTACCTACACAATAGATATGTCATCGAATCACGATCATCACCTAAGCAAGCATTGACATTAAAATTGCCATACAACTAACGAAAAAAAAACTACTCTAAAAAGCATTTAAATTGTCTTTTTTTATTTAAATTTCATACATATTTTATTCGTTCCAAAACTACTCTAAAAAGCATTTAAATTGTCTTTTTTTATTTAAACTTCGAATGTCACTTTTACGGCCAGTTCTTTATTGTTACTGGCTGGTTTCACAGGGCAAGTATAAAAGTGTCGTTCAACTTTTCGTGAGAATTTTTTCCGTCTAGCTCCCTTTCACAACGCGCAATAAGGAACTTCGTTCCAAAATATTACAAAGTCATATATTCATACACAGAGACAGAGAGACGCAAAGACTATTGAACGCGACATGCCACCATAATGACATACCTCTTTCACCTCTTCTACATTCATAGTTCTCATAGTACATTTTGGCGGATTATGGGCATTCCCTCCATCTGTACCATCCACATTCGCTCGATAAATACCTTTAGTAACTCATCTTTCAACCATCCTCTCTACGTGCCCAAATGATCTCAGCATACTTCTTTTAATTTTAGTCACCTTCAATCATCCCTCAATTTGTAACGTTCTCTTATCATAATATCAGCCATCGATTTTCGTGCTTCTACCAGCATTCACATCCATATGTAAACGTCCCTTTACCCTGATACCGGCTTTGACTTTTTTATTACAGAGACTTTATGGCTCTCACTAGGTGGCCTTTAGTCCTATACGTTAGTGACGACGTTGACCACAGCTTATTCCTCAGCACACGATCATAAGCCTTTTCTATGCATACGAAGGCATAAAATACTTTTTTGATTCGGCCAAATGTTTATCTGCCATGTACCATCATTCATCATCAAAAATTTGTGTATACTCAAAAAATATGCTAAGTAATTAATCGGGTAACGGCTAAGCGCAACGGCATGCAATGAAATGAGGTAATATGACAATATAACACAGGGACATCGCAAATGTAGCATCTGTAAAAGGATAAAATAAACAAAGCCATGTTCATTTCTTAAAATTACAAATAGAATGTATGAAAAAAAAATTCTTCATATTTTTGTAGTTATTCTGCTATTCTGAACTGATTCAAATCCAAAATATCAAAGACAATGATAATCGGTTCGACCGTTCTCGAGTTGTAAATGGTATAACTAACATAACTTTATTTTATATATGTAGATTAAACTCGTCACCAAAAACAAACGACGCCTAAACAGCACATAAACAAGACAGCACACGGCCACAGGCAGTCAGTATCGTACGTGACGCTGTCCGAATATCCGCATACCTGTAAAGTTCGGACTACCCGCAATACGCGAGCGCGCGTTCCGAACGCGGTGCTATTTTTCACACGACCCGCAATTTATGCACCCGTCTCGCCGCGCCACCGCCGATATATGAAGCCGGATTAAATTATTATCCACTTAAAATAAGAACGCTGCTTGTGCGGTTAAATGCTCGTCGTGAGGAGTAAAACTAATGAGATTGAATAAAAGAAATTTTTATATCTGTCGACTGTACTTAAGTAAAAAAAATAAATAAGATTTTAAAAAAATTTCAGAGACATTGCTTCTAAATCTATTTCTTTATAGTTGTCAGACACTTAATTTCCACACTCCTTTACAAATCACAATTTCACGATTCATCAGTCTTCAGGAACGCTTCGAAGACTCTGAAAACAAACATCCAATTCTTCCTTATTCATAAATTTAATCAACTAAAGCGAAAATAACTTTCTAAAATAAATTTTAAAATTCCACCATCAACTCAATAAAGCTCAAATTAAATCACAATTTGAAATGGCCATTCCGTACTGCTACACAGTAATAAACGCAATCAATATTAAGAAATAAACAAATAAATCAAAAGGAACTCAGTTAACAACATTAATAACTAATAACAGAAAACAAGTCCAGTTATTTCCAACTGTTTTCATTTCATACTAAATCGTTATGAATTATATTACGAGGCCAGTTCTCCAAGCTGACTCGTTCATGTTACAGACGGATGGATATTATGTTTATTAAATATTTATTGACTTTAACCAAGGGCCAGTGGAGCTGACCATGATGATTTTAGAATGAATAATAAATGGTGTCATTGATGCAAACATTTAAGGGCAAGCTGTTCTCTTATAAATCCTAAGGTTCTGATAATATAGCAAATGGAATTTGGTTTCAAGAAAGAAATGGTCAGGACTCGCGCCACAAATCAATCTCTTCCGATACTATAACCGCGGTAAACACACATAAAGAACACGTTAATTTCAACCGAACAGAGACATTTCGTGACGCACTGAGTTTGTCTCACCCTTCACGCGATATTAACGACACCTCCCCTCCCCTCCACCTTCCTGTCACCGCACCGCACACCCCCTCGCCCGTTGTTTCTTAAAACTTTTAATTAATTGTCGAAGTTGCAAACAGAGACGCCAGGGGGCCCTCTCGCATTACATCCCAAGATTTCCAGAGTCATCGAAACAATTCTAATTGTTTTCGAGTGAAACAACACGGAGTTTACAAAAGATTTTAAGTCTTTACGTGGAAATGAGGACGGATTGCATTCATTTGTTATTTTCAACTGAACGAATTGTGTGAAATGTCGAAATCAGTAACGAACCTAAGGAAATTGGGTCTAGTGGTTTTTGGTTTTCGTACGAACACGACCTGAGCGTGGAGTTTGTCCATTATAATATCATTGTAGATGGTGTTATCACTAAGTATTATGAGACCTAATATTTTTTTTTTCTACATTTTTCGTTTGGTTTTTGCTATGTGTGATGTATCTAATGATGAAGAGTGCAGTGCTTTTGATCTTGTTTATTGCTACCGTCTAGAAATCTTTAGGGGAGGTATATGTTCAGCAGTGGACTGTCCATTGATGATGATGATTGCTGCTGTTTATGAAGAGACGCGCTTACCATCAAGCGAGCGACTTTCACTTCTTGCTAGACATCAAATGATTCTAATTAAGTTCATAGTAAAAAACGTTTTAACATAACACAGTAAGCAGAATATTTACTACGCACGAGATTACCTTGACATACATTGTGTTGCCTTAGTACATATATTTGCAGCGTTTGTATTTGTCGTATTATCTCTACTGATAACTTAAGACAAACAAGAGCGTAGTCTAAGCAAATACTTAGACTAAGCTAATATTTAACAACCTAAAGGTTCCCGCTAAGCTGAATCTAATTAATGTTCATGAATATGTCCGTTCACTTTAGCTCCTAGTTTAATAGAGAATAGGATGAATGGTATAGAACCACTAACTCAGAAAACTGACGTGAAATATGAATAAGATTTCACATTCACATTTTCCAAATCCTTATTACCTTTAAGGCCTGCACCACAATCATTTTTCTGGAATAGTGGGCGTTTATGGCAGAGGAGATCTTTCATATGAAAAAAAAATAAATCCCTCCTAGCCAGTTACGGCCACGGCGGCCAACCTCAACGGAGATCAGCCAGGTACGCAGGAGATATTATAGTGCACAAGTGTGTGCGTAATACACAGGTGCACTCGCTATCCCTTCACTCTCATAGTCCGGTGAGTCGGCAATCCGACATGACCGGAGAGAGATCAGGCGCAGGACCAACGGATTTACGTGCTTTCCGAGGCACGGGGGTATCACACCGCCAACTTCCTGACTCCGAGCTGCGACTGAGTAATTTTTAAGATGGAAAAACCCAATCACAATGTTTTTTTGGCCCGACCCGGGATTCGAACCCAGGACCTCAGCGCGCAAATACGCAATAGCGCGTACGCAATACAACTACGCCACCGAGGCAGTCAAAAAGATCTTTCATATATTGGTAGTAGGTACCACCGCAAAGTCCATTTCTACCGCCAAGCAGTAGTTCATGCAGCAGTGTTGTGTTCCGGTTTGAAGGTAATTGTAGCCAGCGTAACTACTGGGCATTATGAGACTTAAGATATAATGTCTCTAATGACTGCCTTGGTGGCGTAGCTGTATTACAGTACGACTGCAAAGCTGAGGTCTCGGGTTCGATCCCCGGATTGGGCAAAGTGATACCGAGTTTTACTATACAGTATCAGCCCGGAGACTGGAATTTGTGCCCGATATGGCGATAGGCTCGCCCTCTATCACATCATGGGACGGAATGACGGCGAAAAGTGGGTGCACTAGTTGCACCTCTGCCTACCCCTTCGGGGAGAACAGGCGTGAGTGTATGTATGTATGTATATAATATCTCAGGGTGACGAGCGCAGTGGAGTGCCATGCAATACTTTGTAATTCAGAGTTCTATGCAGCGTTGCTACTGTTTATGGATGGTCGTACTGCTTACTACTAGGCGAACGGCATGCTCGTCTCGTCATTTAAGTGCAACAAAAAAATACTGGCAACCAACTCTCACGATTACAAACGTCTTGGTACATTCAGCATTAATTAACTAACCACGAAAAACAAAGCCTAAAACATTTCCTCTAGATAATTTTCCTATCCAATTTCAACCCGCTAGCACGGTGGGTGCTATTTGATTACATTACATGCAGGTAAATGTAACAACGTATATACCCATCTTAACGTCTTATTAAACGATGAAGGGACAAAACCGCTGGAAATTATTGCTGTGTCGCCTTACAAATTGTTACGCAGGCATTTAGGAAACTCGAGTAGGAGTGGTTAAGGTTGATTTTTGACTGTTAGGTGACAAATTAAGTGACTATATAGGAAATGGTACGAAAAATATAACATATACTTCTGTACTCGCAATAAGGTGATGCTGTGTGTCTGGTGTCGGGCAGATCCATCGATTCCCATCTCTACTGCCAACAACTAATGAGATTAAAGCAACAAGTTGAGAAAAAGCGGCCGGAATTGATCAATAGAAAGGGTGTGGTCTTTCATCACGATAACGTTAGACCACACACATCTTTAGCCACTCAGGTAAAAATTAAGAGAGCTTGCCTGGGAGGTATTTAATGCATCTAATATATAGCCCTGACCTCGCACTTTTAGATTTCCACCTGTTTCGGTCTCTTCGGAATTCTTTGAAAGAACCGCCAAAATTACTTGTCGTTTTTTTTCATCAGAATTCGCAAAATTTCTACAGCAATGGGATCATGGCACTACCTAGCAAAAACTCATCAAACAAAATGGGATATATATAGTAACTAGTAGTGCTCGCGCCTCCGCCCGCGTGAAAAAATTTTTCCCGGGACAAAAATATTTTCCCGGGATAAAGAGTAGCCTATAGCACTCAGGAGTTATGTAGCTTCCTATTAGTGAAATAATTTTCAAAATCGGTTTAGTAGTTCCTGAGATTAACGCGTTCAAACAAACAAACTCTTCAGATTCATAATATTAGTATAGACTAGTACTGCTCGCGGCTCCGCCCGCGTGAAAAAGTTTTTCCGGGACAAAAATATTTTCCCGGGATAAAAAGTAGCCTATAGCATTCAGGAGTACAGTAGCTTCCTATTAGTGAAAGAATTTTCAAAATCGGTTCAGTAGTTCTTGAGATTAGTGCGTTCAAACAAACAAACAAACTCTTCAGCTTTATAATATTAGTATAGATTAAATGTATATACATTTTGAAAAAAGAAGTCTGCAATTTTTATATAAAATGCGAATGCGAATAATAAAAGACACTTCTGAATAGCAATTTCGGTAAAGATCCAACTTTATAATTGGCAAATACCATTAGATAAGTTTATCAATTATGTACTTGCTCGGACAACGGCGCTGACCTGTCTTTGTGGGTAACTTTCCCTAAGGGCGAACAAAGCTTGGACCAAATATTTGTAATCCAAGGCCAACAACAAACTTGGATCTACGAGTACTACTTACTTGCTAGATGGCTATTGTTTCAGGTCGATAAAGATGATTCTACACAACAGTTTACAAAGTTGTATAACTGAATCTCAAACTGAAGCCATTATTATTTTCAGTCGATGTTTTTCGAATGATGTTCGCAAACATTAAGTTTAGTCATAAATGTTCTGCAAAACTTCCACTCAACTAGATGATACATTGAAAGTCCTTGACTATTGCTGTCGCCAAGCACACACACTCACGCCTTTTATCCGCCTTTTGTTATTCCGTCCCATGATGTGATAGGGGTCGAGCCTATCGCCATATCGGGCATAAATTCCAGACTCCGAGCTGATACTGAATAAAAAAACTCAATATCACTTTGCCCGACCCGGGAATCGAACCCGAGACCCCAGCATTGCAGTCGTACCATAATACAACTACACCACCGAGGCAGTCGCCAAGCAAGCACTGTTTATTTCGATTCCCATAATACCCAGTATATTATCAGTTACGATACTTGTCATTTAATATCTCAGAATGACGTACAAACTGGACTATCAACAACAATTTTGAAATCCGAACCTGTGGTACTAACGGGCGCAGGACTTACGACATATAAAGCTACCTGTTTTCTAATATAGCCTATTTATATGTGGTGCCACCCTTAAGGGTGACAGGCGCCGGTTAATTTAGAGCTCGGTACAAATTAATATCTCTGATTTGAACCCTTGTCAGCGCGGGTGGCCGGCAGGCCCGCCCCCGAGGCGCAGTGGTTTGACGCAAGTTTCTGACGTAGCGCGATGTTCACATCAATAAAATATTTTACAAAAATATCTTATTTTTTAACCCCCGACAAAAAAGAGGGGTGTTATAAGTTTAGGGTGTGTATCTGTGTATCTGTATGTCTGTCTGTGGCATCGTAACTCTCAAACGAATGGACCGATTTTGACGAGGGTTTTTTCGTTTGAAAGCTGATGTAATCGAGATGGTTCTTAGCTATAATTTATAAAGATCTGCTCAGGCATTTGCAGATTATCAGCTCTTTTCCAAATTTCAT
Source organism: Lapara coniferarum (assembly GCA_949316025.1). NCBI lineage: Eukaryota > Metazoa > Arthropoda > Insecta > Lepidoptera > Sphingidae > Lapara > Lapara coniferarum. The sequence continues at coordinate 14,363,257 of OX438934.1, read as the reverse complement.
AACTTCGATTGATTCAAAATTTGGTGTACTGTGACTTCGGCAATATTTTCGAGACATGTTAGCCATGATCTGATGCCACAGCAACAAGTAGTCTGCGGGATACCAGACTTTTCAGCAACTTATAGCAGGTATAGCGTGTGTCGGTTCATAATAACGGTCTCAACGAGTAGATGTTCGATAGTAAATTATTAAAGCCCCAAAATAGTAATAGCTTTATAAATTACTATTTACTCCATCATAACTTAAACGACAAAGACATTATTATAAATAACTAGCTGACCCGGCAAACGTTGTTTTGCCATATAAATAATTTCCTAGCAATTTCTAGAAACTAAAATGGCTATTAAAAAATAAGGGTTGATCGTAGAGGGGTGAAAATTTAGGGTTGTAGGTATTTTTGTATGCTGTATCATAAAAAAATTAAAACAAAAAATTTTGTCTGAAAAATAAAAAATAAAATTTAGGGGTGGTCCACCCTTAACATTTGGGGGGATGAAAAATAGATGTTGGCCGATTCTCATAGATACCGGATAAGCACAAAAAATTTCATCAAAATCGGTCAAGCCGTTTCGGAGGAGTATGGCAACGAAAACTGTGACACGAGAATTTTATATATATAGATTAGTGGAAAAATAATAGTATTTTCCTACTTTTTAGAGGTTTTTTTTTCTTATAACGTACACAATAACAATTGGTACATAAATAATTATACGTTTTATATATTCGTCAACTAAAATTATTGACTTCGAAAACACTTCTTCTATTTTTGTATTTTGGAGGTATGAATTGAGTTAAAAAAACACTGGTTAATCAATGCGCCCTACATTAATTAAGCAGATGTTATTGAAAGAAAAATAATATGCATCGGCCGGGAATCGAACCCGGGCCGCCCGCGTGGCAGGCGAGCATTCTACCACTGAACCACCGATGCTTACATCGGTAGAATTGAATTTGATCATGTGTTATTGGAATATTAAATTAAATTTATTATGATAACAATTATTTGTCTATTTACATAAAATAATGTTATCACGCACGTATAGAATTGTAATTCTCCCAACGACACGTAGTTCATGTAGTAAGATTATATCTGGTAAAAATTTCAGTTTCTGTACAATCCGAGACCATATAATACATCTATACATATAATAAAGCAGTAGAACCGGTGTGTCTGTTCATTTAAAGAAATGTGATAAAAAATAAAGTGGCTGACTATAGAAGAGTAATGGAAAACTAATTAACTATTTTTATAATTATTTTCTGTCTGTTTTTCTGCACATCTCCGAAACTACTGAATGGATTTCGATGAAGTTTGAGACACGGGTAGATCACGTCCTGGATTAACGATTAGGCTACTTGTCATTCCAGGAAAATAAAAAGCGAGACTTTTATCCCGGAAAAACTTATTCTTGCGGACGGCACCGCGGAAAAGCTAGTCCTTAGTAACATCGAATCATTAGCGATTAAAGGCCTTGCAACACTGTGGCGGATGACGCCAATGATATCAATGGTGCGAATGGATCATTCAAATTCATAACGAGGTATTATACAACTTGAAATCAGTTCAATTAATTATCATGAATTTTTTTATGGCATTGAATGACGAGACGAGCATGCCCTTCGCCTGATGGTAAGCGATACGACCACCCATAAACAGTAGTAACACCATCCAGCACCTTGAGTGACAAAGTACTGTGTGGCATTCCTCTGCGCTTGTCATCCTGAGACATAAGATGTTAAGTCTCGGTACTTACACTGGCTACAATGTCCTTCCAACCGAAATACAACAGTGCATGCACACTGCTGCTTGGCGGTAGAAATAGACATTGCGGTGGTACCCACCCAGACGGACTCTTACATATGAGAGACCCACCACCTATCTACCATATCGGTTTAATGTTTTATATTATGTAGATATTATCCGATTCATAAATACATACAATTACTCTATCAATCTGATCTTAATCATACCAAGCATTCATTAAACTGATACCTGATTGATCATCTGATGTCTCTTTTAATGAAACAATTTCTATTAACATGTTTGGCCATAATACATATTACGACATATTACGTCACATCGAACACAACATAGAATTCAAAAATGGAACACCGTTAAACAAAAACGCACAATGTCATCCTCATGCAGCGAACCCCTAAAGTACTAGCGACGACGTATTAATACGTCCTGGTCCGCGCCGACTTTAATATTGAGCCGGTGATGTATCACGTATGTCTGTTCGTTCATTTGTGTACAACAGCGTCTCCGTGACGCGTAATAACGCTCATTTCACGCGTCTGCTGCGGTGTACAGTTTTTTGATGGTAGGGTCCGGGGGAGGGAGGATACGATGTGCGTACGGAGGCGTTAATGGTCCTCGCAAATAACATATTATTCTTCGTTTAAAAAATGACGATGCTGAACGTCGTTTATATTTGTTTGTGTTTCCTATACACGTGAACTTCCAAAAAATGCGCCTGTAACGGAATAAAATACATATTTTAGTTTTAATAATTTTACATGCTCATTTTATCAGCAAGAACGTGATTATTCGTGCAAACGTAAAATATGTAAATACGTATGTAGTGTGTGTAATGAACTATTTTAAAACTCTACTCATCAGCATCGGTGGTTCAGTGGTAGAATGCTCGCCTGCCACGCGGGCGGCCCGGGTTCGATTCCCGGCCGATGCATTACTTTTAGAGAACATTTTGGAACGAAGTTCCTTATTTTATTTTTATATATAACTAGCTTTTGCCCGCGGCTCCGCCCGCATTAAAAAGTTTTTCCGGGATAAAAGTCCCGGTTTATATTTTCCCGGGATAAAAAGTAGCCTATGTGTTAATCCAGGACATCATCTACCCGTGTGCCAAATTTCATCGAAATCCGTTCAGTAGTTTTTGCGTGAAAGAGGAACAAACATCCTTACATCCATACATCCATACATCCAAACATCCATACATTCTTACAAATTTTCGCCTTTATAATATTAGTAGGATGAAATACAATGTCGAGTTTAATCATTTCAACTTAATACTACTATGGCTAAATAAAAACAATTAGAAACCGACCAATGAAAAGAGTAAGCAAACTTCCAACGATTACGGTAATTACCCCGGCTTTTCAATTCTTATAACCCCTATAATCCATCATATTTTGAACCCGATGCCGTAGATGTATAGAATTTTGGCGTGAACTGGTATTTGTATACATCTGAATGTAAACATGAGCTAGTAACTCGCCTAACAAGTGCTGCGACTACCCAGAAAACTTAAGACACGATATCATGACTCCATAACTCTCCCATGACACCTTCTTCGGAACAAATCATGTTAAAAATAATCATACAACACTTTCGAAATCAATCAAACTCACTATCTCTCAAATCATAAATCACAGTCTGTACATCCACTGAACCAAAACGGAATCATAACAAACATTAAATCGAAGCAAAAACACGCAGAGAAAACCATTCAAGTACCATAGTTGAATCATATTTAAGGGATGACGAACCGCGTACCGGAATGCCGGGAAAAATAATACCGTGGCAACAAATAAATTTCACAATCACGGCAATATTTCCGCCAACATCTCAATGTACACAAATATCCGAAAGCGCCCATCAAAGACGATGGCAATCCGATTTATTTGCGCTGGTTCCTTGCCCTTTTCCATTTAGAAAAACAAAATAAGTGCTACTTAGAATTTAGGAATTGTAAGTTAGAACTGCGATCTACTTTAACATTAGTAATCAATGGATTTAAACAATACTTGTCATTTAGTACCATTAAATATCCTCAGGAGGTAATTACTGGGAAATTGGGACGTTATTAGTATTATGAGCTTCACGTTTCATCTACAGCCATCTTTAGCAAAACATGACGTGGCATCTACCAAGTCCCTACACCGGTAACCACAACTCGTGAAACCAGCGTGAAAGTACAACCGAAATACTCCAAAAGCTAAAGCTCTTCCCCGTTTATTCACGACTCTTGTAATATTGTGGGCGTTTACGGACAATGGCCGTCATTTCACATCGGCTGGCCCTTGCTCGCTTACTTGCCCATAAAAAAAAACTTCCGCTTCTACGTTTCACAAACACGGCCCATTTAATAGTGATGTAACGAATCGGAAAATAAAGCCGACATTGTACCACCGCGTATGTGTGCAATTTTCTCATTTGCATCGGGCGGGATTCGGGACGACACGCGACCCGCGGATACGCGCAGCTCCAGACAAAGGGAATAAAAACTTATGTCACTCGTAAAACATGCAATAAATGCCGTGCAATTGATTCGCGTATGTGTGCAGGTCCATTGATATTTGATGCCGTACGTGTGCAAATAAGGATGACGTGCCCGTACCATCTCCTATTATGGTTCCATTTATCGTAGTTAGCAGTTACGCCGTACAGGAGTCAAGAGTTTTACACACACATATACACTCACGCCTTTTATCCCCGAAGGGACAGGCAGAGGCGCAACTAGTGCACCCACTTTTCGCCGTTATACCGTCCCATGATGTGATAGGTGGCGAGCCTATCGCCATATCGGGCACAAATTCCAGACTCCGAGCTGATATTGAATAGAAAAACTCAATATCACATTGCCCGACCCGGGAATCGAACCCGAGACCTCAGCATTCCAGTCGTACCATAATACAACTACGCCACCGAGGCAGTCTGATTTGTTGGCTCAGGAAGAGTTTTATAGGCTCGTTATGTCATATGAACTATGTTTAGTAATGCATACTTGTGATATTGCACAATTAAATTATTAAAATATCCATTTATTTCATATTGATGTAGAAATTTAAACGAGTTAGGTAGATAAGGAAACTACACAATATTTTAATATTAATTGCCTCTATATTCAGTGCAACTCTAAAGACGTTACTTTCAAGAAATCTTATTGTTTACTTTCTTCGTGGCCTGAAAATGTATTAGCGAGTTTTTATTCATAATTGACAATCATCATAAAATCGCATCGGCTACATGAGATAAAATATAAACAAGACAGTAACACTGTATATTGCTGTTGTATGTTACCGCATCACATGACCCGACCCGACCGCGATCACCGCACAACTCATTTGTTTCTCGTACATTTCTAATATCGCACATAAACGATGCAAAGCGAGTGCATATCGCGTTGCAATGGTAGCGACTAGCGAATATTCGGGGTTGCTAGATGTGTTTGCGAAATCCCCAGATTAATGTAAGAACCTTCCAAGAACAGGGTGTTCTTGAAAAAATCCTCTCACAAATACAGGACGCGAAAAAAAGGCTACCAGAGATTTCATTACTTCTTTAGACATTTTATACATTATGTGTCACTGTAAATCGAGCTAACTCTTCAGAATTTTTCCCCACGACATTGAAATTCTCCTCAATTTGGGAGAAATCTCGCCAACCTGAAAACACTGCAACTGGTGTAGCAGTATCATTTCCCGCGAATACATTACCGATGCACGCTTTTATGACACGACCGGGCATATATCGGAAACCGCCCGGCGCACCGAGTCGGTTTTATTTCCGAATTGGTTGATATCTCCGACGTGAACACTTGAATGCAATGGACAATGATAGGTCGTTTTTAGCGCACAGTGATTGCGCTTTGGACGTGCGTCATCATTTGTGTTGCTCGCGAACTATTGATTACTGACTGTGTTTGTGATGCTTCGTAATGAAATTGTATTAGGAACATTGATGAGCATGACAATATCTTAAACATTATGAAGATTTTATAAAGACAGCTCGTATTCTGCTTACGTGTTCGTATTATCAAAATACGTTCAATAATTTTTACCCGCTTTAAACTATAAGACTTGTTTCCCACATAGGTACTTCTAAACGATTATGTGTTACGAATAACGCCGATATTATACTTGGTGGAAGCTAGGAAGTACCACCAA